>CM014731.1:23830148-24551863 GCA_004329165.1 Spatholobus suberectus
ACGATGAGACAAAAGAGGACATCTTTGCAACATAATCATTTAATTGAGAAAAAAAATGAGAGCGATCCAAGATCATTTCTTTTGAGGTATTCATCCGTTAGACCCACACACTCTTCTCATCTTTCCCTTCCCATGTTCATAGTAAATTCAAGAGGGACCCAAAATCTTGACAACAAAGAAAAGCAAGCATTTTAAGGTTTTCCTGGGCAAACATAATGTGTCCTCAATAAGTTCTGAGAGCTAAATAAAAGAATTAAAGTCTGTTAGGTTGAAAACCCGCAAAGGACGGCCTAAGCAAAAGTTAGGACACAAAGAAATAATAAGGTATATAAAGAAAAAAAAAAAAGAGAACAAATGCTGATGATTACTAATTTTTGTTTTAAAGTTAAAGTTTTAGAATAGAGCAGTCAAGATTTGAAATGATGTATGGCCATATTTCTATATTCGAAAAAGAAATTTATCCCTTGCTACCCATTTGAGCCAAAAATAAATTTTCCTTCCAAATCACCTTAAACAAGGATCTTCCCTATATTAGAAACCGTTTGCAAGGCACCAAGGCCACTGGTTTCAAGGCATCAAAATCGCTCATTACAAGGCAATAAAAATGAAAAAGGAAAAAGAAGCGATGAAGAAAAATGAAAAAATGAAGAAAGTATGAAAAATAATGTTGAAAGGTCATGACAAATAAAGCATGACGCAAAAGGAATAAAATCCAAAAAAGAAGAAGGCAAACAAATAAAGGAATGAAATCCTTGATGCAAAAGTCTAAGGGAGGATCCTTGTTTCAATAACCCGCAAACACTTGTTTGAGCCCTATTTACCCTCCTTTATAACCCTTTTAGCCCCCGGCCACGATACAAGCCTAAAGAAGTCCATAACTGATCAAAGAATGACTGCTTAAATTTCTCTGGCTTTAATTTTAATACAAAATGATATCATTTCTTTAACCATCAGTGTTTGCTCAAAAGAAAAAAGAAGAGAAAAAAAAAAGAAATGAAGAAGCTCTCCAAAGAAAGGTTCTTAAAATGAGACAGTTGTGTGATTACCTTCTGTTTCACAAACTACGTTGAAATAATTCCCCTCATCCTCTTCAAACGTCCTTTGATATAAAAGATTGAACAGCCATGACGTACTCACTTAAGCAGTGCCAATAATTTCACCATTACACCACCGAAACCAAATTACACGATGTCCCCCCCTCCTTTTTGTTCCCCAATCCACCATAGTTTGGGATAAGTTCTATATTTTCTAGTCCTATGGACTCGTCTAGATGTCTCGCCAATGGATCAATTTTCGCAAATCCTTAACCATCTTGTATCCGAAAACAGAAAAATATGTCAAAAGAAATGACATAAAGACATAAGCTGATAAAATTTCTTGATTAAAGGGTTAAGCTAAAAAGGTCCATATCATTTGTTTGGATCAATTCCATCAAAGGCAAAGAGGATTGGGTAATCAATTAAAAATAATGATAATAAATCAATTTCAAAAAGAAATTCCATGAATTTACCCTTATCGTAAGGAAAGCAAACAATTCAGGAGGAATGTTCCTTTTCGCATAAGAAAAAGACATCCCATTGTTTCTCTTGGGTGCTCGTGCCCATTGTTTTACTTTTCTCGAGTGCTCGTGCCTACTGCTTTTACATTTTCTTAGGCGTTTGTGCCCTCTGTCTTTCATTTCTCCTAAGCATTCGCATCCATTATCGTGTCCTGCCGGATAAAATCGAAGTTTATATCTTTACTTATCTTTTACTATGATAATATGAAAACATTTAGTTATTCATATTATTTGGCAAAAGCTAAGTAAAGAGGGGCCAGCTGTGAACACCTGATTTTATCCGGGCAATTAATTTTGTAAAAAAATTAAAATTAAAAGAAGAAATAAATAAAAAAAAGGGTAATAAAATAGTAAAACATGTAAACAATTCAAGTTTTACTTAGTGGGTTAATGTGTTTAGATTTATAAAAAAAAAAAAAAAGAGAGAAAGAATAGAAATTAATTTTAAAATAATACATTTTAGAGAGTGTTGTTTTGGGCTGTGTAGCCTATTCAAAGGATACAAAAAATAATAATAATAAAAAGAAGGGAGATATTGGGCTAGGCCCATTTTAGTAAGGAAAAAAAAAACGAAAAAAGAAGCGTGGAGAGGAAGTTAAACGGAAGCTTCCAAAAGAAGTTTTTCAAAGAAGTTATACAAAGCCTGTTGAACGGTTGGGGGGGAGATTTTTTGGAGGAAAAAAAAATCTGAGGGAAAACCAGAAGGAGGAGAGACAAGAGAGAGTAACGAGGGATATTGGTGCTATTGGTCCAAGAAGGAAGAGGAAAAAAGCGAACTTGTGAGGATCACTATACTGCAAAAGCGAGTACTGCAGAGGTATACTCATGCACCCTGCCATTTGAACAAAGCTTCTTGATATTATTGCCACTCTAATCTTCGTATTTATTTATTTTTGATTGAATAATGTTATCCATCTTCATGTTCTTCGTTGCTGTGTAAGTGAGATTTCCTTTAATAATTCATTTTCTTCTAGCTGAAACGCGACAATCAGACAATCCTTCTTTAATCTTCATCCTCATCTCTACATGTATGAATTCGCGATTAAGCATATAGACATTATAGATTTACGAGTAGTTCCACATTGGCTTGATATTCCTTTAAGCTTTACTGATGTGGAATCTACACCAGAATTCACATATCCACGAACTAAGAAAACATAGAAACAATAAAAATCAATTGAGAGGCGAGTGAATTTCTCTGCGTCCCTGTTCTTCGCATTGGAATGTTCCTTTTATTTTATTTTATTTTATTTTATTTTTGGCTGTAACGCATTGTGATGTTTCAAACCATAGCCACCTCCTTACGTAAGTCACCATTGTTGCTCCTCCATTAAAAATCGCTTGTCCCCGTGCTGCATCGCCTTTATCGGCGCGATCTCCACCAAATCTCCATCAACCATAACTTTGCCACCGTCCTCGTTCGCGGCGCACAAATCCAAGAACTGTGACTCAAAATTATGTTAAAGCCTTCGCATCTCCACGCACCACCGTTCGCGACATCAACGTCCTCGCTATGTTCCTCCAAAGCTCCACCATTTTCCCTTATTTTCTCCACCGGCAGCATGGCAGGGTATTGAAGTCGCGCATCTAAGGTAATGAACGTGTACCCTATACGTTTCCCCGGCCATCTTCGAAGCAGTGAAATGGGCTTGCAGCCCATGTGCATAAAGGGGCCTTTGACTTTTTCTTTCTTTTTTTCGTTAAGTCTCTATATTTCATTAACGTATCTGTATGAGAAATTAATAAAAGGATGTGATCAAATGCCGTCAGCTTGAATTGCCAATGTGATGGAATTTCTAATATTTTGATTTGATAAAATATTTAATAATCAATTTTTTTTTGTTTATTATTTACAACTAAGCTTTTTTATTATTATTAAAGATTTCGTATGCTTCCTGATTTGTTTCTAATGTGAAATAAATAAATAAATTATTAACTAATAAAATCTCATAAATAATCAAATTTGATAATAGCCACTTAGGATGCACTTCCTACTTGGACATTATTAAAGTTTTTAATATTAATGATAACCATTGTAGATGCACTTCTTATTTGGCTATCATTTTTAAAAATATATATAATGTGTATAATACAAATAATAAAATATTTTAACAAAGGATTTCAAGTAGTCACTTTGGATGCACTTCTTATTTGACTATTATGAAAATCCTAAAAGGTATATTGATAACCAGTTTAGATGCACTTCCAATTTGGTTATTGAGTATGCCTTTCCCATACTAAAAATAAAATAAAAAAATAAAAAAATCAACACAAGACGATTTTTCTACCCAAAGAAATACGTGAGTCTGATTCCTCATTGCACCAAAGGATACGTAGGAGCAGGGGCCCACTCCTGTCGATCTCAAAAACAATTTTTTTTTTCTTTTTAATGTTAAAAAAAAATGGCTAAGCAAGAGATAAGACTTTCACACATTAGGATAAAAAGGTAGCCATCTTTTGATAGACGTGTAGGATGTTAACACCTTCCCTACACGTAAATAACTTCCGAACCTTTCTCTCGGTTCAAGACCATCATTCGTAGGTTTTTCTATGGTTTATCCTTAATAAATCATAGTGACGACTCTTCTGATTATATTTTCTTTTTCGCCATCTAGTCGTGACCCCAGTTGCGACACCATTGAAAAATGAGAGGTTTCATATTCTTAGAGAGAGATTAGGTGTTGTGTCATCTAAGAATCTGAATTAAAGGGGTGTGTTGTGGATAATTCAGATTGTAAAGCTAATAACAAAAAGTTAATTAGGAGTTAGCTGTCATATGTTAGTTAGATATCTACCCGGCTTATTAATAATATAGTTTGTATTCAGAGAGAGGCAGGGAGAAAGTTACAGCAATAAAAATTCAGTGTGTTACAGCTTCTTTTATTCTCATTCCTTCCCCATTTTGCATTCATTGTGAGTGTGTATGTATATTATATCTCAATAAAAAATAAGAATAATACCAATATGGTTAATTTAGTAGCTAAAATGAAAATTTTAATGAAAGACTTTGCTGGGAATATTGAATTAAGACAAGTAGTTAAAAGTTGGAAATCGATGTGTATAAGATGCCTCAGTAGCCAAACCTTCTTGTGTAGAGTTACGATGGGGTTTCCTTTACCATCGCATAAGACAGGGTCCTGAAGTGTGAATAAAGTATCTTTAATATAAAAGACCCGTTCGTCGTTTACGTCGTAAGTGACACTTTTCTCTGTATTAATTTGTAGATTGACAGAGTCAGGAGTGCAGTAGTGAGGGTCGATAACTGAGACCTGATTTGCCATTGGAGAAGGAGGTGTGCCGTTGAACGAGACAAGAGTCTTTTGTTGTGTATATGCTAATTTATAGAACATGTTCTGTACATATATTTATATATACCAATTATTTATGTTCTTACAATACCAAGTAAGGAGAGCACAGTTGCAATGTATGATATCTATTCATAGGATACACGCGTCATACCTACTACTACTTAGGAAATATACATTTAGAGTTTCGATGGACCACTGGTGCAATTTTGCTGGACCAAATGAAGCTTTCGTAGGTGCAATTAATTTCATTTTATGGGATCCAACCAGATAATGACACTGACGTGTGTGAAGTAAGTGGGGTTTATTGAAGCCAATTTAAGTGTGCCTACCCTGCTTATTAAACCCTAAATTTATATGGTTGTCATTGATTTCAGGACCACAGTCGATGACCACGCCTGCCAGATGCTGTTGTTGCTTTAGAACGTGCACTCGCTATTCTGTTGCGATCTCTTCATCGCTTCCTTTAGAACGTGCACTCTCTTTTGCTCTCGACCTTTCTCAGTGCAGGTTAATTTCTTTTTGACTTTTAAATCTCTTGCACGCGTTACACGTATTTATTTTTATTTTTTCTAGACTATAGTATCTTTCAGGCAATCTTGTTCGAATTAAATAACAAGAGTCTTGTTACTATTAAACTTTATTTATTTATGTTTTGTTTATATTATAAACATGTGCAAGTCTTTTCTTTCTCTTATTTTTTTCCTTAGTTGTTATTATCATATTACTTGTGTTTTTTCTTATATTTAATATATTTTATGTGAAATTTTTTTTGTGAAATATTATTTAATAAATAATATTAAATTAAAATATTTATTTAATTCCATTCTTTTTTATTTTCATTTTTATGGGTTGAATAAATATTTTTAAAATTATTATAAATTTATACAATCAAATTAAAATTACTGTTTTCAAAGAATATTATAAGGTTTAATAATTTTTCTACCAATAATCAACTCTTGAATTTATATCAACTAGTATTTTAACTTTGCAAATGTATAGAGTAAACATACTTTTTATATACAATTATTTAATTATATAAATTAAATTTACTTTCTTATATTTTTTTAATAAATTAAATTAATTTAAAAATAACTTTTAATTTAATTTAATTTAAATATAATAGGTTGTATATAATAATAAAATTTAAGAAAATAGAATTTGTAATAACTTAAAATAAAATATGATTTAATTAAAATTAAAATTTTAAGATAATAACATACTCATAATAACAATAACTTAAATTTGAAGAAAAATATCTCAAAAGTTGTGTGTGCAAATCATTATGTAATTAGGTAAGAGAGGATATAAAAAGTGAAATAATCGAGAGAAAGAGAAGAGAGAGATTCTCACTCTCCATTCCAAAGTGAATACTCAAATTTAAAATATAAGAATAGATACTTTCAAAGGTCTAATTTTCTAAATAAAAATATTTTAATAAATAAATTTTGATTGCAATAAATTTTTTTCTTGTTTTTCTTATTTTTCAAATTTAGTTTGTCATATCATTGCGATTCTAGTTGTAATAATAATTTAAATATTGATCTCGAATGCAATTGGATCAGCTGTGTGAATGGCTAATAACTAACTCAATGAATCCCTTTAGGCGATATACTTAAGGAAGGGACTTTGTTCCTAAAAATAGGTTTACAATCTAGTTCAAAGAGTTTTCTGGTAGTTATTGTTCAAAGACTTTGTTCCTAAAGATTTTATTCTGTGGGAACCAACCAGATAATGAAAATTGACGTGTGTGAAGCAGGTGGTGGTTAATTGAAGCCAATTTAAGTGTACATACACTGCGTAGGTTAAAAAAGACGACTCGGAGAAGACAACACTTGATGTCAACACCCCACACTGCAATCACGTGCTCCTTCGTTTCCAAATTGGAATAGAATCTGACTCGACAAATGCATAGCATAGCTGTTAAATAATGACTTAGTCTGCACTACCTTTGTTTGCATTCATAGTTATAGCCGAGCTTTAGACGACATAAATATTAATTACTACATGGACATATGCTCCACCTTCAACAAATTTGATTAATTGTAATCAGAGAGTCACCTATATATGATAATTTTCGACCCATCAACCAAATTCAACCAAAACACAGGATTATATTTTTGTTAAATCTTTTCCCAAGATCCCTTTCATTACTTGATCACCATGCGCGGAAGTTTGCACTTAACAATTGTCCATTTTCGTCCATGCAGCGACCTTAGTCATTATTAATTAATATTCTACTAAAGTTCATTTAAATTAGAATTGTACTCTTCGGATCCCACTCAAGTAAAAATCAATCTCACTCTTAAGCTACTTTACTTTTTAAGCTCATACTAGTATTTCTGCCCGTGCATAGAGCTTCTTATATTAGATGTAGATTATAATAATTGTTTAAATTATAATTTGTATTTAATTTTTTTAATGAATATTCTAAAAATAAATTTTGTAATTAAATATTTTTTATCAAAGTTAAAGAAATATTTTTTTAATTTTTATATTTTTATAAGCATTTAATTATTTAATTTCACTACTTTTAATAAAGTAAAATATGTTTCTTTTTATGTTTTACAGTTAAAAAATTACAATTTTTCCTTAATTGAACTTTTTATGATATATATAGTATGGCTTTATTTTCTTTTAAAATTGTTAAGCCAATACAATTTTAACTGAGTGCATAAAAATATTCTTATATATCTTATAGAAAGTGAAAAATAAAATTATATTTAAGTCCCTTTAGATTCATAGTGAAAAATACATTTATCAATTGTTTATATACATGACTACCATTTTTCATCAAATGAACTTCATATAGACAATTTAACACCAATCAAATTCAGCTTTTCAATTAGAGTTTCATCATAGTTAAAATTCTTCAAAATATACATAGGATTTGTTTCCTATTAACTCTTTTAACTCATCCCAACCTTAAACAAAATTTTCTTACAAAGTAAATCATCAACCTGTCAAGATTTCTAATGATGTTTTCATCTTGTGCATATAGGAGAATAATATAAGAACGTCACATTCAAATATTGATCTTTAAAACGATTTTTTCGATTGAATTTTATTTTTTATTATTTAATATTATTTAAACTATTTACTTAAAAAAAATCAAATTTGATTAAATAAAAGAAAACAATCAATAAATTAGTTAAGTCAAAATATAACAAGCAAGAAAAAAGTAAATTTAATTTAAAATTATTATAATAATCAATTAAAATTTATTAAAATTTCAATAGAGCATAATTTCTTCCAACTAATTCAATTTTTACAAAATTTATAAGTGTAAATTTCTCTTCATAATTTCATGAAAAATGTTCATCCCTGCTTGTTATATTTTATTCATACTTTCTATGTTAGAAAAAATAAAAATTGCAATAAATTAGTTAAGTTAAAAGATAGTGAGCAAGAAAAACATTTATATTAAAATTATTATAAAAACGAATTCAAGAAATAACTTTACCCTAATAATCTAGCTAGATCTTAATGTGGTTTCAAGTAAATTGTTCATCCTCATGAGTTAAGTATAAATTTTCCTACTTGCTTTTGTAAAAACAAAAGATTCATTCCCATTGGTTATATTTGATATATAATTTCTATATTAATAAATTTATATATACATATCAATCTATAAAAGAAAATTTAAATTTGCCCATGTAAAAGAAAACCTTCATTGAATAATAAATTAGAACTGAATAATGATTTGCCTAAAAATTAATTTGAGACATTAATTTGCACAAAAAAAAAAATAGATACATGGACTTAATTTTATTTTTTGTCATGTAACTAAATATAAATTAATTATGTAAAAATTAATTAATTAATGGCATCCTAGTGTGTTATATTTTATTCACATTTTTTTTATTTTAATCAATTTAGATGTAGGCATTAATGTGTAAAAATAAGAAAAGAACAATGATTTACCTATCTTTTTTTGACATCAGTTCAAATTACAACTGATGTAAAAAGTGTTTTTCACACTGATTTTATATCTAATCTAGAAGGTTCTCATATTCTACATCCTTTGAATTTATAACGGATTTAGAACCTATATAAAATGTCATTTTCAACTAATGTAAAAAGTCTTATTTGCACCAATGATAAGAAGTTAAATAAAATCTTTAAAAACACTATTGTTGAAGAAAAACTTCTAAAAACACTTTAGTTAAAGTATCAGTTCTAAAAATATTCTCATTCAAGACAAGTATCCTAATTTGTACATATAATGGATTAGAAATAAATGTTAGTATGACTTTTAAAGTAGTTATTGTAAAAGTCAACAAATTTATTATATTGAATCTTCTATCTTCACCCTTCCTTTAGTTGAAATTCCTTTAACTACAAAGTGCCCCAACCAATTGGACTTTCGTTTTCCTGCCAAAAAATAAAATTTTGATTTAAAACCATATACCTGGTGGCCTGGATAGAAGACTTTCTCTTGGAGGGTCGTCTCATGCTCCTTAGGTACCTCCATTGGCTTCTCGTTCTCTTTCTCCACTTTTTTCACCTTACTTTTCTCAACATGTGCATGTAACCATGTCTCTAAATTCAATAAGCACTCCTCTATGTTGCTTTCAAGCTCATCATCACAATGTTCAATAAAATTGACATTCATCTTTTCAAGGGGTACATGAGGTGTGCCTTGCCTAAAGGCATCCTGAGTTATCTCATACACTACCACTATCATAAAGCACCCCCTATATCACTAAGGTACTTCATAATCTTAAAGACGTTGAAGGTGATGGAGTCTTTATTCAACTGGAGGATTAATTCCCTCCTTTGAACATCAATGAGAGCTCTACCTATGGCTAAGAATGACCTTTCAAAAATCAAATTTTTTAGAGTCCCTACTTCTTTCTTTGCCAGTTCCTCCTGTTCTGAGACTTTTTCTTTAGAGATATCAGTATCTCTAACTACAGAGCTTGCACATGTATAATCAATAGTTCTACCACTCCTTAGAGCGATATCATTATAATGTTCCTTGGGATTGTTAATGGTGTTGCTAGAAAAACCATTGCTTGACTTTTTCGCCATCTGCTTAGCTAGTTGCCCTACTTGAGTCTCCATATTTTTAATAGAGGCATTAATGCTCTGCATAAACTGCTTCATCATCACCTCTAGAGAAGGGCTTCTCCCCACTCCATTGTTATTATTAATTGGGGCCCCCCTGTTTGGTTGAACCCTATCTTTCCTCCATGAAAAATTGGGATTATCTCTTCACCCTGGATTGTATATGTTGGAGTAGAGGTTGTACTATTGCCCCCCAGAGTTCTAGACATAATGTATATTCTTTTGAAAACTTCCTTCAGGAGCACATTCCCTATCAACATGGGGGCCTTCACAGAAAACACAATGCAACTCTTGGACTGCTTGAATAGAGGTAGCCTGAGATCTCTAGTATCTAGTTTGCATGAGCTTTAGTTGCTTGGTGAGCTACTCTAGTTGGTTTGACATAAGCTTTTGTTGTACTAGTAGGGCACTTTCTATATCTAGCTCTAATACTCCTCTCATTGAACTCAAGCCTCTATCATATTGGATGCTATACTCATTAATGATTTCTGTGGCCTTTACAGCAGTCTTGGTGTTCATGGTGCCTTTAGCTGAAGCATCGAGGACTATCCGATTTTGGCCCACAGATCAACAAGAAAATAGTGAACTTGCTAAAGATCATCAAAACCATGATTAGGACATTTTTTAAGAAAATTCTTATACCTCTCCTAAGCATCAAACAAGTCCTCACTCTCCCTTTGCTAAAAATTGATTATATGATTTCTCCTCTGGAAGTATAGAGAATGAGAGAAGAAGCGATCAATGAATTGAGATCCCGTCCCAAGAAACAAGGACTCTCTATGGTTGAGTTTGGAGCCACTCCTTAGCATCATCCTTCAAGGTCAAAGGAAACAATTTAAGTCTGATGGCCTCTTTTGGAACATCCTAAAATTTCACTATCTCACAAATCGGGGCTCGTTATTTTTGGTTGGTCGGTTCGGTCACCAGCGGTATTCTTTTATAAAAACCGAATCCGACCAATATAATCCAAAATACCAAAAATTTTAACCCGTCCAACCTGATTATTTGACCTTAACCGATCAATAACTCATTTTTTTACTTCGGACTGTTCGAATTCAGTTGGTCAACAAATTTTTGCCCAGCCTTATTTGTATTCAGACAATGCAAAACTCTAGACAGTAAGTTGGTTTCAAAGTTTGATATTGTCTAATTTATGTTTGTGTTCTGTCTTTTTGCATCTATTATGTGAGTGAGTCTATATATATAAGAGGACATTATTAATTCAGTGAAACATATTAAGAATTAATTAGCAATGTCATTAATTTAGTGAGATGTATTAAAGATTAATTAACATCGTCATTACTTGTGTGGGGCATATTAATTGGAAAGAATTTAAGCCCAAAATATAGCTAATAATTAATTAGTTATTAACTTGTATCATAACGATGCTTGTGAGCTCAGTTCATGATAATTATAGACTCGAATTAAGTACTCACTTGGATCCGGAAGGATCCAGCCTGAATTCAGATTCAGCTAGTTGGGAGAACAGTATTGAGAGTTGATAATTAAGAGTCTGAGATGCATCTTCCATGAAAAAAGGAATTATAGTATATTGTGTTTATGTATTATTATTTTTCTTAAATATATGTCAATTAAATAGAAATTAATGTAGTACACAACGAGGTAGAGTTGCAACTTATAAGTTATAACTAGTCAATAGTTTCATGATATTAATTTGATGTTTTGTTGGGTTATCCAATGGCTTCAAAAGATAAATGCAACAGAACCTGGGAAGTGAGTGGTAGTACATATACCTCTCTCAACATTATCACATGGTACAGTCCTCATTATCATTGAGGAAAATAATAATTAGGATATTCATTTATAGATGTATACTCTCAAACCAATCTTGGAATGTTGAGTAGTTATTGGGGTTATCGAGCTTGGTCAGGCGAATATGCCAGCTCGAGGGCACTACCTTGGCCATTGGGACATTCACCACTCAATGCCTACCCTTAAGACCTCCTCAAATGAGTCCCTGTCTTTCATTCCTCAGCGTACCAAACTTTAGCTTTCCTAGTAGGGTGCCATGCCATCGCATGTCACTTGCTTTACATTACTCACTAAACTATCAATTCTCAACTTCTCAAGCAAAGGTTTCCCTGGTCTCAATTAATTTGAGCACTAATACAATCAACATTTCTATCTTATTTTGCAGAAATTACACAATACCAAAATTTTAACAGAATAACGACATAGTAATTATAATTTAATTACTAAAATTTTGGCATAATAACAACTAAATAAATACATTTTAATTTTGTAAATTTGAACAGAGTAATAGCTTAACAATTATAATTTAATAATCTAAATTTGAGCAGAATAACAACTTAATAATTATAATTTAATAATTTAAATTTGGGCAGAGTAACAGCTTAATAAAAATTAAAGTTTAACATCAAACATAATATAATGATAATAATAATTAAAATTATACTTAAACAGGTTTAAGGAAAAACCCTTCCTACCAACATGCAAAGTGACAATAATTGAGAACCAACCTCACTCCCCCCATTACCTCTAAGATAGTTGATGAATAGGATGGAATTGTTGATGCAAAGCTCTTAGGAAGATAACTTTACTAGTTGTTAGAAAACTAGTAAAATTTTAGCATAAAAATAAAGTAAAATAATTTTTTTTCTAGAGAGAGAAGCTCTCTAAGAATTTGGCTACCTTGAGAGAGAGGAGGATGTGTGAAAAATGACCAAGAAGCATGGGTATTTATAGAGAAGGGTGGGTTAGGTGTCCCCTAGATGACATAAGCGATGATGCAATAAAATTTATTTTTAATTAATTTTAGAGACACATAACCCAAATAGGTGGTGAATCACCTATTTTAGGGTTGGGGACATGCTTCACCAGCTGTCCCAGCTTCCATGTGTCAATTTTTATCTGTAGTAAATTAATCGATACCGATAATAAAGCTTAAACTTGAAAAATTAGCTTTTAATATCAAAATAATGCATTTTAATGAAAAACTAGACAATTACATTATTTTTCACCAAAAATAAATTTCTAATAATAAATTTTAATTTTTATTAATTTATTTCAAATTATATGTATTTATTTTGTATTTTTAAGCTAGAAAATTCATAAAAAATCTATTTTAATTCAATAAATACCAAAATTTTTATGAAAATTTTAAAATTAAATATTTTACCCATGAATAAACTAAAATTACCATTTTCACCTGTTTTAGATGTGAAACTAGTACTAGCTGGTTTATCAAACACTTAGAAGTAATTTGGTCATTTTACACAAGAATTCTAGAAAATTCCCAAAATTATATTTTAATATATATGACATGATTCCAAGCTCAAATTAACATTTTGATATTAGTTGAATCTTTTACTCAGGTCAACCCTTAATACTGATAAATAGAGACAAAATCATCATTTTTTAATTTCTCCTGACTCTGGCTCGGAAAAATTATTAAAAATGACGATTAAACAACTCTTGAAATTCTGAGCATAATGGTAGGGATTAGAATTTTTAAATTTCATCCCAATTTTTCATAATTGCATTGTCAAATATTAAAAAAATAGTTGAAATTTTGGAATAGGATTGTTATATTTTCACTATTTTTCTTTCAAAATAAATTTTTTATAAAGAAAGATACTTACTATAAAATTTTCAAAATATTTTGAGGTCAAAAAGTCTGGTTGATTTTTGCAGTCAACCAGGGGTATTTTTGTCATTTTACAAAAATATCTCAATAAATTCCAGAAAAATTTATAAAATTATTATTAATTATTCAAATATATTGATGACTTAAAAACAATTTTTAAACATACAGAATAATTTGATATACAAAAGTAGGGGTGTTACATTTTTCACCACTAATTTTCATTTTGTGACAATTTTCTTTATGGAGTTAAGACACACTTGACGGCAAGAATCAAACCAGTATCGAAAGTGCATGTATAGTGACTGAAAGGAATTATTTTCAACTATAAGGATCAAAAGGTATAGTTTGTGCAACTATAGGGATCAAAAAGGTAATTAAACCTAAATTATTCTTATAGTCTAATTTGGTAAGGAAAGAAATGATAAGGTAATTAAGAAAAAAAGTGATGATATATAGACATTTTTTTATATGTCAAATACTTTATTAACACTTATTATTTTTTATTTCTTTCTTTTTATTATATTATATCACTTATTATATCTACACTTTTTCTTTTCTTTTCTCTCTTTTCCACTCTAGGTTTTAAATAGTATTTGGTGCCACAGATTAATTTCCTTAAGAAAATGGCATTTAACATTTTTTGTTTGTAAATGTCATTACCTACTATTTTTCTTTATCTCTTTCTTTCTATTATATTATATTACCTATTATATCTACACTTTTTTTCTCGTATCTCCCTTTTTCTCTCTAGGTGTTAAATAGTATTTAGTGTTCATTGATTATTTTCCTTAAGAAAATGACATTTAACATTTATTTTTTTTTGTAAATGTCATTTTCTTAAAAATGAAAACAAAATCTCATTTTAGCTTTGTCATCTATTCATCAAATGTAAACTTCCTCAGTTAATTCTTAAAATAAACATATATATTAATTAAAACATTGATTTCCACTCGAAAGGTAATGTTTTTGAAGATAAACACATACTTGGTCAAGTACCGGTTAATGCATCAATTATTTTTTAGTGAGATGAAATAATGGAAATTATTTTCTATCTCCATTGATAAAAAACAACATAGAATGAGAATGAAAAGGGTGCTTATATAAGAAAGAGTAATGTGGTCCATCATCAAAACTCAAAATGTTTGTTTGACCAAGTCGTACATTGATGCGTGTATGCGATACGGTATAGATATACACTTGCAACTGTGCTCCTTATGTACAGATTACAAAACATAAACTAGTTAATTGGAACAACGGTATATGTACATAACATGCTCTATAAATTTGCATTTACACCAAAAGACCGTCTCGTTCCACAACACAACTTCCTCTCCAATGGCAAACCAGTTTTCTGTTATCAGCCCTTCCTACTGTGCTCCTAATTCTGTCAATCTGCAAATTAATACAAAGAAAGGTGTCACTTACAACATAAACAGCAACGTTGTCTTTTACATAAAAGATACTTTTTTCACCCTTCACAACCGTCGTGTCTTATGTGATGATAAAGGAAACCCCATCGTCACTCTATACAAGAAGGTTTGGCTACTGAGGCATCATATACTCATCATCTATTTCCTTCTTTTAACTAGTTAGCTTAATTAATTCAATTTTCCCAGCAAAATCTTTTTTGTTAAAATTTTCATTTTTGCTAAAATTAACCGTGTAGTTATTATTCTTAATTTCTAATTATGTAGAATATGACGTTGCACGAGCGATGGCAAGTTTTCAGGGGTCAAAGTAGTGACCCCTCTCAATTGCTCTTTTCGGTGAAGAGATCCTCAATGATCCAGAGTGGGACGAGGATTAAATTAGATGTCTTCCTCGCAAACAACAAAGATGAAAGCATGTGTGACTTTAGAGTCATCATTCGTGGAAACAAAAGCTCATGCACTGTTTATGCCGGTGAATCTCCAACGATTGTTGCCAAGGTAAGTACTACATGTGTATGTGTTTTTATATACACACATGTACATTACACACCAATATACCTACCCTTTAACACAGCTGAATGGATATAATTAATGACTACCTTGTACATCTTTCTCTCTCTCTCTCTCTTTTGTGTAGATGGAGAATAATGGCGGTTTCAATATCTGGGTCTATCCCAACGTGGACTGCGCATTCATAGTGGCACTACTTATGATTATTAACGAGATGGATGATTCTGATGAGTTGATAGATAGTGTCATAGATGGGGCGATCACATTTTTATTGGATGAAATAAATTAAAATTAAATCTTGGGCTTGATTTCAGTTAGAATAGATAGGGTTTGGTTTCTATTTTCAGACTGATGTGTATTTCCACTTCAGTGTATGAAACAAGTAGAGAAGGTGTAATATTTTTTAAATAGTGACTCTTTTTTTTCTTAGAGTAATCCTTGTACTCTATTAATAAAATTATTTTCCTTTTCTGATTAAAAAAGGAGCTCCCAATTTCCAACACCTTAGTGACTAGATTATCTGCTTTTTTTTTTTTTTAATCGGTAAAAAGGCGTATACATATATATATTCTGTAAAGCTAATAATAGGTACAAGGAATACCTAGGATTAGCAGGATACAAAGCTTAATTCTTCAACAATAGACTATACTAATTTATTGACTGAAATTTATTAATGTTTACAAAATCTCATGTGGACTTCATTCGTTTAATTAATTTCACACATGAGTATGTGAAATTAATTATACGTTTTAAAAAGTAAGTTAAAATGTGTTATTAATTTTTTTTTCTTTATAAAAGTATCTAGTCTTATAGAAATTGTAAGTTTCAAATACGCTTGTGTATAATAATTATTACCGCTAACAACAAAATATGTGTTAAAGTACGTCTTTTCATTTAGTTTGATAACTGTTACAAAATCCACAATTATGTTGACAAAACTTATCAATAAATTAATACATGGCCGACAAATTAAGAATTTTGGCTAATTGATTTTGCATGCGCATACAGAGATTGTTGGAGAAGTTCTAGCTGCGATTTATAACAAATCATATAGTTTAGGATTGAGCTTAAGGCCAAATTATAGTATGAATAGAGTTATTTCGGCCTAAAGTGTTGTACTAGCCCAAATTATAGTGGTTGATCGAAATCAACGTTTAAACGCATAATTCCTAAAATGCACTCATGAATAGTATATCTTATCTTATCCCTAGAATTCAGTCAAAGTCAAAATTCTCATCTCACACACATTATTAGCTTCTGTGTGAGTGGTAAATCCAACTCCCACCCGCATAAACACCCAACATCAAACAACTCAGGCCAAGACCACATCGAATGGCCATGTGAAGGTCAATCCATTTCACAATACCCATATTGAACCTACTCCTTCTCGACCCTTATCATAATGAATATGAATTAATATGATTTCGGACAGATTTGTTAAAGGTGGTAGCTTGATTGGAGTGAGAAAAACCATGTTGAGAGTCATTATAGGTTTGAATGCTTGGTTAGGCTCCCAACATATGCAAACACCCCAATATTTTCTTTCTCAAATGTCGACTAAGAAAACATCATCTAAGAATGACCCAATGGTTATTAGAGCAATAATAGCAAATGTCAAAGTGGGGAAAGTATTTGAAGACCAAGGAAGCTCTATTGACATGCTGTACCAACATGTTTTAGTCAAATGTGAATTGGTAAAGAACAATTAAATCATTTATGAGTGCAACTTGGTAGGATTTATAGGAGACCAGGTCCAACCTTTGGGGTACTTGGAGACATTCCTTACTGTGGGGGATGGGTGGATGAAAGAACCATCCCTACCAAGTTTATGGTAGTAGATTGTCCAAGCCAGTACATTGCCATATTAGGCCTACCTTCGCTTAATGCATTAAGGCAGTCTTGGCTATGAAGTTCCTTAGAGTTGGGTTACAAGTGTTGACAGTGAGAGGAGATTAGCAAGTAGCTACTCAACACTACTACAACCTTAGTTTGAAGATTGGTAAGGAAGATGAGTAGAGGAAGAAACGGAGGAAAAATGATGATAGCTCGACCTAACTCGAGGTCCTTTTCATGGATTAGGACCTTATAATTGATGTAGATGATGAGGTTAACCCTTAAAGGCCATAGTCAATAAATGATTCTCAACCTTTTCAAGTTGAAGAATCATAAGAAAAAGTTACAAAGGCTAAAATCAACAGTCAATACTTCTTGTTAACTCCTCTCTCATTCTCACAACTGTTATACAAGTTTACTATCTCATTCTCAACTTAAGAACTCATCCTCATTACTTATATTTTCTTACCCAAAACCCTCTATAATATTTAAACCCTTCATGTTTAGAATTTACTCTTCTTCCTTTTGATATTCAAAGTTGTCTCTAGGGGTCAAGTCTAAAGCTACAGACATTTTAAAATACCCTTGACACTCCTTTAATACTTACCTTGATACTTTCATTTTATTCTCTATTACTAGTCTTATACCTTTCTATTACGTGGTATGGGAATTCACCCTTTCTCTATCTCTGTCACAATTATTATTATCCAACTATAACCCTTATAACACCATCCTAGGGTCTAGCCTCTCACATATCCATAAGGTAGCAAGACAATCCTAATTATAAGCATACATTTATTTCACATCATTTGCTAGTAACAAGACATACACCACATTTTGTTTTATGAAACAAGAACAACAGACGTGCATAATATGATCGCATATCCATAACTTTGACATTTCATCACAAGAAACAATTACATTTTTACATGTGTACACACTACATCAATCGCTCATGAAAAAAGGTCACACAGAATTCACATAGTTACAACATAGCACACTTCAACATATCACACTATAAAAAGATGCATATGCATGCTATGTTCCTAAACCACTATTCATGCACATGTGCTACCAACTTAAACTTTTCGTAAAGTAGACTAGGAATAAATGCATGGCCATAAGAAGCATCATCAATACCGATGCCTTCAGCTTTCGCACCCTCAACTAGTATGATATCCCTCGACGACTAGTCAAGGTTACCTAGTTTTGCCAATACGCCCCAGCTCCATGGGATCAGCATGAACCATTGGTGTTTTCCCAACCAAATAACCTCCAAGGCTAGGATTAGACAACCCATCATGGCCTCCACCAATCATATTCCTATATACTTTCCTCATCACATAACTCAAATGTTATGATGCATGGTCATATATAATGCTTACAACTTTTTATATGTTTTTATCGTGAAACATTGACACAATTTCATATCACACTCAGTTTTCTCAAGGTAAATAATAATCACACACTATAACCTCATCAAGGCATAAAAAAAAGAAGCAACAATGAGTTAAAAACTTCAAAAAGGAGTTCATAGGTGTAAAAACTGAATAGCCAAGGTCGTGCCCGCTCGACGGGCCAGGAGGGCCGCCTGTCAGGTCATGGTTAGACTCACCCCACCTGGCAGCTTTCGTATCCCGCCCGGCAGGTCAACCCAAGCCCGACGGGTAATGCCGTCGTCCAGCGCCAGCACAGAGTCTAGTTTTAGAAAAAAGTTGCCCAGTGGCTATCTAATCCTGCCGGGCGAATCCGAGGTATGAATTTTGATTTATTTTTCTTATTGTCTTTAGTTTCTAACTGCTCCAAAATAAATAATTAAATTCTTAATCACTTCTTCTACCTTAATAATTAGTCAATCTAATCTATAAACTCCTCATTCACTCACAATCCCCTCAAAACCCATCAAATCCTAACTTAGGCATAAAGAGGGGGGAAAGATAAATAGATAAACAAGCACAACATAAAGGACAAGGAAGGACACAAGGGAGAGCACTCACCTTTAGGGACATGCAGAGCTGAGTTCTAAGGCTTAGGTTCTCTGGTTCTTATTCCTTTTCTTTCTCTTCCTCTTCTTCTTCCTTTTCTCCTCATTCTCTCTAACTTCTTTTTTTCTTTTATTTTGTGACGACTAAACCTAACTCTCCTTCTCTATTCCCTTCTTATAACATGTGGGTGGTTATGTGGCTTAATGGGCTTTGGTCCCCTATTGAACTTTAGATGCTCTTTTGAGTTTTATTATAACATTCTTACTAATTTTTATCACCAAGGTAATAATAACAATAATAATAATAATAACAATAATATAATAACAACACCATAGCACAGAAATAATAATAATAATAATAATAATAATAATGATAATAATAACTCTTAAGGCATCTTTTATCCAATAACACATGAGAAGTGTCCTACTAAGGGCTATCTTGTGGTTTATTTCTAGTACCTGAAATTTGGGGTGTTACATTATGTATGTCGAGGATGAGCTCAAGATGACCTTCATGATAGATAAGGGATTATATTATATGGTGATGCCCTTTTGGTTAAAAAATGTGAGCGTATTAAAGGATAATGACCAAAATCTTTGACGAGTTGATGAGAGATATGGTCGAGGTGTATATGCACATTATAAATGTTAAGATGTCAACTGACAGAGATCATTTTAGAAATTTGGAGAAAGTTTTCAACCTACTAAAGTTGTACAACATGCATTGGAATCCACTAATGCACATTCAAGCCCTTTCAAGACATTTTATGGGATATATGTTAACAAATAAATGGATAAAAGCAAATCTGGAGAAGTGTAGGGTAGTCCCGAGTATGGAAAGCCCAATGTTGGTGAAGAAGGTACAATAATTGATAGGCTAAGTTATCACCATAACTTGATTTATAGCCAAAGCAACCTATAAATCCTTGCCTGTTTATCATCTCTTAAAGATAGTAAGGACCTTCCAATGAAGTGAGGGGTGCGAAGCAATTTTTTAAGAATTGAAGAAAGTACTAACCAATCCAACAACACTAGTCCGACTAATTTGAGAGAAAGATTGATAGTATACTTGATGGTGAATGACGAGGCAGTGAACTAAACGTTAATCAAGGAAGGATGAAGAACAATATCGATTGTTCTTTACAAGTCTAAGAGATGGTACCTTGTAGTCTGAGGAAAATGAGCCGGTCCTTCAATGAAAGTCTTTTGTGCTCCAAAATGGTGAAAGGTGTTATATACAAGGACTTCAACAATTTAGTTAGTAGCAATTAGAGTCAATGGGTGAGAGATAAAGTAATAATATATCATGAGATGATATACCATGAGGTGACTGGTTTAAGAGTTTAAATAACCTTTTGGATCTTAACCTTGATGATAAAGTCAATTAATCTATAACTATGTATAAAGGGGATATGAAGTTTTGGTGTACACATTTTTGTGTCCTATTTTACCCTTATAACTGCTTCTGTAAACCACTATTTTTCTCTCACTATCTTATTTTTTTATTTAGTTTTTGTTCTTTGTTGCTCTACTTCCTCGCTAATTACGCTCTCCAAACTACCAATACCCTTTTCTCTTTTATTTTATTTTTATTTCTTAAAAAAAAATATAGAGAGTACAAAGTACCTCTTTCCCATAGTAGTAGATAATGTGAGCCTGGGATTCTTGAAGGGATTTTTTTTGGTTGTCCAAGATATCTTCCAACCAGAGGTCAAAGACTAATCTCTCAAGGTATATGAAGATCTATTTAAGGGGCTAACCTCTCCAACAAATGTTCTTCTATACACACAGATCTGAGGATCGAACCCCTGACCACATATTTAAGGAGCATAGTTATTTGCTAAGCATACCACATTACTTGCATATGTGTTATTTAGCATATGTTTAAAGCATGAACGTTGGGCTGACTTGGTTTCTGGTCCCATAAACCATTATTAGGTTGAGCCTTAGTCTAAAATGTGACCCAATTTGAGATTAGAAAAAAATATTTTTTTAAAAAAATTATTAATTTATAAATATTTAACTATAGATGAAAATGTGCAACATATATACATGCTTCGAAGACAATGATTTTTATTTTTACTCACGTTGACCTTTGAAGACACTTTCGTTAATTCGTTCCTAAATATTGTTAGCCGGGAAAACATCCAAACTAAATCAATTTTCCCATCCCGGATTACTCACGATCGCTTGGCCTCAATGAGCAATTCAGTGGGATCTTTATTTTAGCCCTTGAAAACTTGGCACTGATCCCTCGTATTCTGCACAAATACAAAGAATATATAACTATGCTGAAATGAAAGTTTTAACTTAATTTTTTTTTAAATATCGAATTAAAATAGCTAAAAGATACAAATCAACGAGCTTTGATGAGATGTCAGCTAAATTAACCTTCCTGTGCTGAGTGGCAACTGGTCGGGTTTCCAGAAACATCATGGAGAACACGACGGTTGTGTAGTGTAAAAAGTCCATTTTAACTTTGAAAATTACATCAATGTTGATGTACGTGACACCTTTCTGCATATCAATTTTAAGGTTCAGAGGAGAACAATATTGAGAGCTGATAACTGAGATGCTTCTTCCATGGACAGGGGAATTATGTGGAGCCCAAGTATATTCTGATTTATGTAGTTTTTTTTTTTTTTCAAAAAAAAAAAACAGTTGAATAGGAATGAAGATACACAATGAGTTAGAGGTGCAGTTTAGTAGACGGTACCATGATATCTGAACTTTGAAGTTTGTTGGGTTCCAATGGCTTCAAAAGATAACAAACGCAAACCAAAATATGTTCACTTACTAGTTACTAAAACTTGTTAGCCATAGCAATGCCATAGGAGTTGACCATCTTATAAATTATTCTTATAGTTTAATCTGATAATTAAGGAAGGAAATGAAAAGTAAGACAATTAAGAAAAAGGACATTTACATTTTTTTTTAGTAAATGTCCATTTAGCTTAGTCAACTATTCAAATTTAATCTTCCTCAGTTAACTCTTGCGTTAAACATAAACTTCCTCAGTTAATTCTTATATATATATATATATATATATTAAAACATTGATTTCCACTCGAAAGATAATGTTTTTAAGGATAAACATACACTCGGTCATATTCATAGTAGGATGATCGAACTAATGGATACTATTTTCTATTTCCACTAATAAAAAAAAACACCGAACGGAACAATTTATCTATAAGCATGAACTATATATCTTAATTTAACCTTTATGAGATTCATTTTTTCTTCTATCAAAAAAGAATTACCCTTTATAAGAATGAGATTATTCCTTTCTAGGGCATTACTTGGGTTGTTTACAAGGTACTTTAAATTCCAATGTTCCACTAGGTTTCCAGCCATTGTTATTTACTAAGTTACACTTTAATTAAATCGAGATCAACTGAGAATGAAAAGGTGCTTATATCACAAATACTACGACGATGTTGAAAGAGGTACATCATCACGGCGCTTTATGATTAAAACGGCTCATATATCCCTCCCCTTTTAGCCGATTTGGTTCATAAAAGGAAAAAGAGTAACTAACAGCCGGAATTTGTACATCCGGCATCTACTCAAACGTGTGGCTAATTATATATAAAAGTATGATTAATTTTGTCGTGGTTAAAAATAAATGAACGTAATTATATATAATTATCGATATATGGTTAATAGTGTCATGAGATTATTGAAATATCTAATAGGAATTAACTTTGTCTCATAGATGATTAAAAATATTATGAGGTTATCAACCTTTACATGTGGTTAACCATATTTACCTCACAAGTAATTAATAGTAAATGAATGTTATTGTATACAATTTATAATATGTGGCTAATAGTATCATAAAGTTATTGAAATATCTAATGATGACTAGCTTTACCTCACAAGCAGTTAATATAGTATAGTAAGGTTATTAAAATGTCTAATAATGATTAATTGTGTCTTAGTTTTTTTTTTTTTTTAAAGACTGTCTTAAAAATATTAACCACATCGATATTTATATACAATTAAGCTTATTTATTCTCAATCACTTGTAAAATAAAATTAATCATATTTATACATGACCATGTTTATGGCGGGTAGACATTTTTCAGGTATACCATAATCATTACTCTTTATAAAATTGCATCGGTCCATCAAAACTCAAACATTTACTTAAGTCGTACATCTTACGTGTATCGGATAGATACCATATATACTTGCAACTGTGCTCCTTACTTGGTATATATGTACAGAACATAAACTAGTTAATTGGTATATCCGTATATTTACACAGCATGCTCTATAAATTAGTATTTACAAGAACAGACCTTGTCTCGTTCCACAACACAGCTCCTTCTCCAATGGCAAATCAGTTCACACTTATCAGCCCATACTACTGTGCTCCATACTCTATCAATCTACAAATTAATACAGAAAAAGGTGTCACTTACGACGTAAAGGGTAACCGTGTCTTTAACATTAAAGATACTTTATTCACACTTCACGACCGTCGTGTCTTATGAGATGATAAAGGAAACCCCGTCGTCACTCTATACAAGAAGGTTTGGCTACTGAGGCATCTTATACTCATTGATTTCCCTCATTTAATTAGTTAAATAGCTTTCTTAATTTAATATTCCCAGCAAAATCCTCCGTTAAAATTTTTATTTTAGCAACTAAATTAACCATATTGTTATTATTCTTAATTTCTATTTGTGTAGATTATGACGTTGCATGGGCGATGCCAAGTTTTCAGGGGTAAAAGCAATGATTCCTCTCAATTGCTCTTTTCGGTGAAGAGATCGTCAATGATCCCGTGTGGGGTGATTAAATTGGATGTCTTCCTCGCTAACAACAGAAATGAAAGTCACTGTGACTTTAGAGTCAACGTTTGTAAAGGTCAAAGCTCATGCACTGTTTATGCCGGTGAATCTCCTACAATTGTTGCCAGGGTATGTACATAATACACACCAATTTAACTACCTTTTTAATACAGCTGGATGAATATAGGGACTACAGTGTATATTTGTTTCTCTCTCTCTCTTGTAGATGGAGAATAATGGTGGCTTCAACATCTGGGTCTATCCTAACGTAGACTACGCATTCATAGTGGCACTACTTATGATTATTAACGACAAGAATTATTATGATGAGTTGATAGATAGTTTCATAGATGGGGCGACAATATCTTTATTGGATGAATTAACAAATTAAAATAAATCTTGGGCTTGATTTCAGTTAGAATAGATAGGGTTTGATTTTCATTTTCAGACCGATGTGTATTTCCACTTCAGTGTATGAAACAAATTGACAAGGTATAATATTTTTTATAGTTTTTTTCTTTTCTTTTTTTCTTACTTAGAATAATCCCTGTACTCTATTAATGAAATAATTATCCTTTTGTGATTAAAAAAAGAGTTTCCAAACCCTACTAAAAGTGTCCAGCTAGGTTTTTTAGCAAAAATTAATCACTAACAAAGTCGGAAGATACTTTGCACCTATAACATAATTATAAAAAAAGGTAAAAAATGGACCTCCCAATTCCCAACACCTTAGTGTCTAGAGTATCTTCTAGCTAAGGCTGCTTAATTCTTCAACAATAGACTATAATACGTAGTCCTTACACAACTTTGAGAAGACATGAGAACTCTTTTGCAACTAAGCTAGAAGTGATTTGAAGGTAATAAAGAAATGTATTGGTTGTAAATACGCTTCAAGTTTGGGAAGCTATTTCTGATTGCTTCATACGGAAAATAGTAATAGTGTAAAAATAATTTTGGAGGTAAAAAATAGCCCAAACATAACATATGTTTGGGCTAGAAAAATGACGTTTCATGTTATCCACTGCAATGTACTAAACCTGAGAAGATGCACCATGATTCATGTCTAGCAGTAGCAGAAGATAGGCACATGCCAATTATAGGCAAAGTTTGAAAGAAAGCACAGCCAAGGTGTACTACTCCGTCGTGCACATTTTTACTCATCATAATAGTGTTGAGCAGTATTGTGATTGATGGGTAACAAAAGCAGATAACAATTAAAAATTAGATGAATTAATGAAATTAAAATTCATATCAAATCATGCATTATATCACCCATGATTAAATTACACGTCATAACCAAAAGCATGGACGGAAAGTTTCAAAACCGTTGCTACACCCAGAATAACAAATCAGGATAACTACTCTGCAAATGTTGGTTTGGTTCTTTGGGGTTAACCAAAAATATATCTCCAATATACAAATGGTCCGTAGGTGGTGGGTGGGTGATGGGTGGCTAAAAAATGTAAGTGTTGAGAGGGTTGTGCAGAGTGGTGGAATGCATGGTGAAAGGCGATGAGGCTTCAATGGCATCTTTAACGTGGACTTGAGAAATTTTCAGTGAAATTGATCTAGTGAGTTGCTAGTCATTTAACATGACAACTCTAGCTCTTTAACAATGTTATATTATAGTAGGTGATAAAAAGACTAAATTGATTAACGATTTTTAAATTCAGGAATTATTTTGTCATTTTATTAATTTTACAGATCAATTTGTTTCTTTTCAGCCATGTTAGGGACGAAATTGACAATTGATCACTTAAAGAATTTAATTCTTTTAAAATAAGAAAACAAACTTTAAAATTTAAAAAATAAAATATAATTATAATTGCTAATTAAAAAGTTAATAATTAAAATTTTGATAATTTCATAATATATACTATCATGCATAATCTTCACTATTAGTTTTTTAGGGAGTGAGGATTAAGCTACTTCAAAAATCAATTCAATTTGACAGTTTGTTAAATAAATTCAATTTAACACATAATATACTTTCTTACAATATAAGTAAATGCCAATATAAGATTAACTATATGATTACAAATATTCAATTTATCTAAAATTTAGTGTGCATAATTTTTAACATAATATCAAAATATTCAATAGTTAAATTATTAAAATGTAACACACACACATATATATAAGCTATTAAACGAAGTAACTTTACTAAGAAATGAGAAAAAGAGTTATTCCTGATCTTTTTATAAAGAAGATGCAGACATATTTGAGCAAAAGCAGCATTGAAAATGAGAAAAAGTCTCAGTTTCTATCATAAGGTATTTGTAATATAGAATAAATAAGGAATGGGAATATTCATATTACAATTATCATCTAAAAAGTTGAAATAAATTGTAATTTAATCCTAGATTGATGGAATAATCTTTACAGTCCATGTCAAGAACTACTTGTTATTTTCATCATTTACAAATAATCACTGTAAAACTTAGCATAAGGTTTTTTTGTTTTTTGATAAGCACTTAGCATAAGGTTAATCAAATGAATGGTACATCAAATTTATTTCTTCTATTAACCTTCATGGCAGTCAAACAATATTATTAAATTTATTTTAATTTCTAAAAGTACCAAAAAAAATACATTTCCAAAATAATTCATGAAATTTCTTTTGTGCTCTAATCGTGTACCGAGATTTCATAGAATTTCAAAATCGATATATTTGTGTACATATATAGCAAATTGGCGAAAGATGCTTTCATCCCTTGGCAAAAATAGAAGCATATTAAAATAAAATAAAAAAACAAAAGGCAACCACGTTGATTAGGGAAATTAACAAAATAAAAGTGGTAGAGAGAACTCACAATGGGACACACCTCTTCACGGCTTGAAGTTTTTGGTGGCGCAGGGCTGCTGAGACGGAGGATGTGTGTGTATGGGTTGTTGCAATGGCGGGACACAAAGAAAGTGAGAGCGAGACAGACTGAGAGAGAAAGGGATAATAGGGAGATAGAGAGTGAGGCAGAAAGGAAGTTATGGCGCGGATACCATTAATACTTTGCATCAGTGACGTTAGATACAACGACATAATAAATGCTCAACTTAGCGTCAATTTAAACGACACTTCTTTTACTAAAAAGTAGTGTTGGCTTAGCCAACACAAATATATAATTACAAGAAAAAAAAATGTCATCTCAACAGTTGGGGCCGGATAGCGGTTTTTTAACAAGCAAAAGAAATGCGCAGTAATAAAGATTAGCTTGAAGCACAAGATGTGCTCAAGCCAATAGGCAAAATAGTTCTTACTAGTTGATGATCATGTAGCCAAATAGTTATCCTCCCCTGCACTCTAACAATGCTGTCCCATTATCATAAACAAAATACAAGAGCTTATTAGCAGAACAATTACACATTACCAAATGCTATATCACTAGGACTTAAGACGCAGAATGCGGAGCCCAGTACTTAGAAAAGAGATACCAAGAAGTGACAAAGGATTTAATTTTAATTTGGTCCAACCTTAGTAAAATTATTTGGGAGCTCCTTTAATTCCCAAGATCAGCCACTCCATATGCTTTCCCCACTTCTGTTGCAAACTTCGCCAACTCAGCATAATCTGTCATCCCATTAATAATCATAAGCAATGCCACTATGAATGCGTAGTCCACGTTGGGATAGACCAAGACATTGAAGCCGCCATTATTCTCCATCTACACAAGAGAGATAAACAAAGTTAGATTCATTCATTTGTATTAAAAGGGTAGTTAAATTTTGTGTATTGTGTGTGCGTCTACATAAAAACACATAACACACTACACACCTCGGCAACAATTTGAGGAGATTCACCAGCATAAACAGTACACGAGCTTTTATCTCTACAAACGATGACTCTAAAATCACAGTCACTTTCACTTGTATTGTTAGCGAGGAAGACTTCTAATTTAATCATCTCCCTCTGGATCATTGACGATCTCTTCACCGAAAAGAGCAATTCAGAGGGATCACTGCTTTTACCCTTGAAAACTTGCCATCGCCCATGCAATGTCATATTCTACACAAATAGAAAAGAGAAAAAATATTTGTGCAATAAATTATACAACAAATTTTATAATTAAGAAATAAAAAGATAGCAAAAAGAGAAATTTCAAATATAATAAAAAATGTGATTGAGAAAGATAAACACAAAAAATAATGTTGTACAAATTGTTATAAGAATTGTTGTATGTATATTATATCTCAATAAAAAATAAGAATAATACCAATATGGTTAATTTAGTAGCTAAAATGAAAATTTTAATGAAAGACTTTGCTGGGAATATTGAATTAAGACAACTAGTTAAAAGTTGGAAATCGATGTGTATAAGATGCCTCAGTAGCCAAACCTTCTTGTGTAGAGTTACGATGGGGTTTCCTTTACCATCGCATAAGACAGGGTCCTGAAGTGTGAATAAAGTATCTTTGATATAAAAGACCCGTTCGCCGTTTACGTCGTAAGTGACACTTTTCTCTGTATTAATTTGTAGATTGACAGAGTCAGGAGTGCAGTAGTGAGGGTCGATAACTGAGACCTGATTTGCCATTGGAGAAGGAGGTGTGCCGTTGAACGAGACAAGAGTCTTTTGTTGTGTATATGCTAATTTATAGAACATGTTCTGTACATATATTTATATATACCAATTATTTATGTTCTTACAATACCAAGTAAGGAGAGCACAGTTGCAATGTATGATATCTATTCATAGGATACACGCGTCATACCTACTACTTAGGAAATATACATTTAGAGTTTCGATGGACCACTGGTGCAATTTTGCTGGACCAAATGAAGCTTTCGTAGGTGCAATTAATTTCATTTTATGGGATCCAACCAGATAATGACACTGACGTGTGTGAAGTAAGTGGGGTTTATTGAAGCCAATTTAAGTGTGCCTACCCTGCTTATTAAACCCTAAATTTATATGGTTGTCATTGATTTCAGGACCACAGTCGATGACCACGCCTGCCAGATGCTGTTGTTGCTTTAGAACGTGCACTCGCTATCTGTTGCGATCTCTTCATCACTTCCTTTAGAACGTGCACACTCTTTTGCTCTCGACCTTTCTCAGTGCAGGTTAATTTCTTTTTGACTTTTAAATCTCTTGCACACGTTACACGTATTTTTTTTTAATTTTTTTTTTAGACTATAGTATCTTTTAGGCAATTTTGTTCAAATTAAATAACAAGAGTCTTGTTACTATTAAACTTTATTTATTTATGTTTTGTTTATATTATAACCATGTGCAAGTCTTTTTGTTCGAATTATCATATTACTTGTGTTTTTTCTTATATTTAATATATTTTATGTGAAATTTTTTTTGTGAAATATTATTTAATAAATAATATTAAATTAAAAATATTTATTTAATTCCATTCTTTTTTATTTTCATTTTTATGGGTTGAATAAATATTTTTAAAATTATTATAAATTTATATAATCAAATTAAAATTACTGTTTTCAAAGAATATTATAAGGTTTAATAATTTTTCTACCAATAATCAACTCTTGAATTTATATCAACTAGTATTTTAACTTTTGTAAATGTATAGAGTAAACATACTTTTTATATACAATTATTTAATTATATAAATTAAATTTACTTTATTATATTTTGTTAATAAATTAAATTAATTTAAAAATAACATTTAATTTAATTTAATTTAAATATAATAGGTTGTATATAATAATAAAATTTAAGAAAATAGAATTTGTAATAACTTAAAATAAAATATGATTTAATTAAAATTAAAATTTTAAGATAATAACATACTCATAATAACAATAACTTAAATTTGAAGAAAAATATCTCCAAAGTTGTGTGTGCAAATCATTATGTAATTAGGTAAGAGAGGATATAAAAAGTGAAATAATTGAGAGAAAGAGAGAGAGATTCTCACTCTCCATTCCAAAGTGAATACTCAATTTAAAATATAAGAATAGATACTTTCAAAGGTCTAATTTTCTAAATAAAAATATTTTAATAAATAAATTTTGATTGCAATAAATTTTTTTTCTTGTTTTTCTTATTTTTCAAATTTAGTTTGTCATATCATTGCGATTCTAGTTGTAATAATAATTTAAATATTGATCTCGAATGCAATTGTCAGCTGTGTGAATGGCTAATAACTAACTCAATGAATCCCTTTAGGTGATATACTTAAGGAAGGGACTTTGTTCCTAAGATTAGGTTTACAATCTAGTCCAAAGAGTTTTCTGGTAGTTGTGTGGTTGATTGAAGCTATATTACACTACTCTTAGATGAAATGCAGTAAACGGATGAAAAACATTAAAGAAACCTATAAAAAAAAAAGTTGTAAATAAAATAAATGGCTAAAAAGGTTAAATTGTATTAATTTGGTCGGAGTTTGGTTTGGTTCAGTCTTGGAGGATGTCCACACCAAACCAGTAAGTTTTCTTCTAATTGGAGAAATGAATTAAACCAAATCAATCTTAATTGGTTTGGTTCCGTTTATTCCAGTAATAATAGTAGCATAATCAAACTATCGAAGGAGAGAGAGCACAATAGTCAGAGTGAGAGATGGTGCAGTTTTTGTGGAGGGTGTTGCCTTTGTTAACAGTCCTCGTTTCCTTCGTAAGGATTCTTACAAGGCCCAGTTATGTCCTCTCATAAAGGTCCACCATCTATTCACTTTGATTCTTTCTCATGATTTTTGATATTCATGATTATGTCGGCAAACTTAAAAACCAATAACCTTTTAGCTCATTTTTTCTCATAAGCACGATTCCTACTTTATGTCCTAACATGATTTCAGTGTGTCGTCCTCCCTCTAATTATTTAAATTATTCACTTTGACAAGCACATATATCTTGATGAGTCAAGAAGAACTGATTTGGAAGGATTTGATACTGTGGTAACCAGAGCTGTTGTTGCTAGTATCTGATGTTCTTCCTCTATTGATCTACACATATCCTTCAACCATTTTTCACTCTCTTCCTAATGATGTCCTGTACTCCTGTCTATGTCAACTGTTATATCAATATGCATAACTTATTTAGTTTGGTTTATATACATTACATAGATTTGTTCCTACACTTTGTTTCAACAGGTGGTGTAACAAAACAACGGTTGACATGCCTCTAAACAACCACCCTACAACTGTGTCAAGGAAACATATGAAACTTAAGGTATCAGTGATTGATCCTTTATGTGCATTTAAATAATATCCATTCTCTTATTGTGAATCTTGTCATTTGATAGAGATAGAAGGAGTTCCTCCTGACATACATCATTTAAAATTTTCCATGCAATTAATGTTCTGGTATATGGGTAATCTATCTTTGGCAGTGTTGAATTTGCAAGGCTACTTATAGTTAATTGTGGAGTTGAATAATTTTTTCTTTGCCCGACATAAGTTTCCACTGGTTTCCAACTTGAAGCTGCGGAGGATAAAATCTATATATGTTGATGTTGGCATGGCCAACAAACTCTGCCTTGGCATACAATTAATTGAATTACTGAGTTTTTTTTATATATAATCTTATACAGTGTTGGTGTTCTTGGTGCGAATTTCTGTCTGCTTGTGTGTTAGTTTTTGCCTTAGCATTAAATTTACACGAAATTAGAATTTTTGGCACATAGAAATGTTGCAAGAAGGTCTACCCACTTGCTCATCTTTTCATGGTTTTAAAACTACCTAATTGTGCAATAGCAGTTCTTTTCTGATAGTTCTCTATGAACTTCTCTCTACTTGTGTGTTAGTTTTAATTGAAATTTATGAATCCATTTAAATGTCAAATACAGGGAAAAGCAACAAAATGAACCCAAAAATAAAAAAAATAAAAAAAGACTTAACATAGACAACGCTTATAACAAACAAGTGTTGTCTAAGGGCCCAGTTAGATAACGCTTTTTTATTACAAGCGTCGACTAATTGGGCCCTTAAACAACATTTGTTTATTACAAGCAGTGTTGTTAAATTGCCGCCATGGTATTGGGCTAGTTTTTGATAAAACACCATAAAATGGCGGTGGCAAGGTGGGTTCCACAGGGCAACCTATGGCGCCCGCCAGAGGCATGGCATTAGTGGTGGCAATGGTGGAACATTTCAATTTTTTTTTTAAAAAAAAAGGGATGGGCTTATAGCCTGACTCGATTCAGTTCGAAGGAGAAGGGGTTAAAACCCTAAAGAGGCATGAAAGATAAATGAAAACTTGTCACGCTTCTTCTCTATTCTTTGTCACTCTTCACGCGAACTACCTCCACTCTGTCGATGATGTTCATCAGTTACCCCACTCCAACAACCTTCTCTAGCAAAGGCAACCACCACCATCTCTGGTGAGTTTTTCTCTGTTTTTTATTTCTTTTTTGTTTTAAAAAATTATTTCTTTGTGTTTGCCCTTCTCTTTTTTGTTTCTCTATTCTCTTTAAATTTCTATGATGTTTTCTGGTAGTACTATTGTGTTCTCTATTCTCTATTCTCAAGCAGTACTATTTTTCTCTATTCTCAACTGGCTGTTTTTTCTTTCTTTTAGTGTTGTTTTATTCCGTCATGTTATGTTCTATGCAATAGTGTTGTACTATTGTTTGATCATTCTATTTTGTTCATTCTTTTTTTACAATGACTAAAGCTTCCACACATGACTCAAGGGCAAACTCTAGGATAGACTCTGGTTAGAAATATTGAAGAAAGGGATACAAACACAATTGTTTGTAATTTTTGCGCAAAAGTCACGAAGGGAGGAATAATGAGAGCCAAATAGCACTTGATGGGGAAGAAAGGTAATGTTGTTCCTTTCCAAAAGTGCCCAAAGAATGTAAGACAAGAGCTTTGGAGATATCTAGCAAACAAAAAGAAGGAAGACAGTATTGATTTGCCAAATGTTAAAGATTTTGATTTGGCTCCCATTGGATGTGATGAAAGTGAAGAAGAGTTTGAGGACTCCAACATTACTACCACTAATGCAAGGAGGAAGAATGTCACTTAAAATGGCCAATGGATCTATTTTGTAAAAAGCCAGAAGTTGCAATAAATCAGAGAAAGAGGGAGAAGTTGAAGCACACTAGCATAAGAGATGCATGTGACAAGAAAGCAAAGGATAGGGTGCATCAATATATTGCTCGCTTTTGGTATCAAGTTAGGTTGTCATTCAACCTCATTAAGTTGAAGAGCTTTGAAGATATGGTTGTAGAGTTCCTGTAGACCACATTTGCCCATTCCAAGCTATCATGATATTAGACTTCCACTCCTAAAAAAGGAATTAGAATACATTCATGATTTGATGAAAGGCCACAAGGAGCAAAAGGTCAAGCTTGCATGGTTGTTCTATTATGTTAGATGCATGGACCAATCAGAAACAAAGATGTGTCATTAATTTTTTGGTGAACTTTCCACTTGGGACAATGTTTATGAAGTTTATTGATGGCTCTAATTTTGTGAAGACAGGTGAAAAGTATTTTTGAGTTGCTTGACATTGTTGTGGAGAAAGTTGGAGAAGAGAACATTGTTCAAGTTGTCACTAATAATGGGAGCAACTATGTTTTAGCATGTAAGAATTGGAGGAGACAATGCCACATCATTATTGTACCTAGAGTTTGTTAAGGAATTTCACAAACAAGAGGGAATTCATGAGACATGCGGTTACTAGATTTGCTAGATTTGCTACATCAATTCTATCCTTAGAAAGGCTTTATAAAGAGAAAGGAAATATTAGAGTGATGTTTACTTCTAATAAACGGACCATAAACAAGTTGTCTAAAGAGGCTAAGGGGAAGGAGGTGACAACAGTTGTGCTCATGCCATCATTTTGGAAGACTGTGGTTTACACACTTAAAGTGATGGCTCCACTTGTTCATGTGCTTCATCTTATGGATGGTGAAAGGAAATTGGCCATGGGTTATTGATGCGTCTAGAACATGCTTAAGGGCAAGCGTACCTTATCACAGTAGTAACAATGGACTTGAGTCTAGGTATCGTACCCAGAGGACTGATATGGAGTACCTTTCAAAGAAATTCCTATGTACGTTGTCTAGGTTATTCAATTATGGGTTAAGTTCAAAGAATTAAAATGCAAAAGGCAGTAATAAAAGAATAATTAAAATTAAATTGGATTTTAATGAGTTAAGAACCTAGGATTATGGATTCACCTATGCCTTCAATTTTCTCCCCCCCCAAGTTAAAATGTAATTTTATTCCCAAGTTCAATTGTCAATATCCCTCTACCGAATTCTTTCACAACCTTTGGTCATGGGTTGTAAAAACTCTTTCCTGTATTAAACCTCTGGTTGGTCATGTATGAATTTGATTGAGAGCTTGGTTCGCAGTTTGATCATGCAACGTCCTAAACCCAATTACCTTAGAGGTCTACTAATTAATTACAGTACGATCGCCAATTAATTTACTAATTAAAGACATGCAAGGAGTGATCAATTCCAAACAATATAATGAAGAACACTAAGGTAATTCAATTGAAAGAAAAAGGAAAATAAAATTAACAATCAAAATGGGTTCTAGTTATCTCAAGCATGGCTACACCACAATCCTAGTCTCAGGATTAGTTCTCCATAACAACAGAGAAGCAACCCATTATAATATATATCATTAGAAACTAAAAGTAAACCTTAACAAAAAGGATGGCCTTCAGTCTCTGTCCACTGGAATTTAAGGAGAATCCTCTGAAGTTTTGGGGGAGTCCTTCCTCCGTCAAAATCCAAGAGAAAAAGAGAGTAGAATGAAAATGGAATTGAGTTCCCTTCTATTTGTAATGTATCTCCAGAATTTTAGATAAGGAGGCTACCCGTCTCGCACAACCCAAGCCAATTGAAAATTAAAATAAAATCAAAATTTAGGCCTCAGACCCGCCCAGCGAGGTTAGAAACCCACTGGGCAATTTTTCAGAAAGAACCCGCTCTGTTTTGGCGCTTGGTGTGTTGACTCGTCGGGCGGGCTACAAAACCTGCTGGGTAGGATACTTTCAGAGCAGGCCCACCGAGTGGCCTACAGATCCCACCAGACGGGTGTGACCTTACGTATTCTGTTTTGCACTTCAGGTTTCTTTTTTGGCCCGTTCTCGTGTTTATAGGCTTCTTTTGTGGTCCCCACTTTGGTTCTTGCATCTTTTAAGTCCACTTTGATAAGTATAATACTCCTTTATACCTGTGGATTGTATTTTCCTTCTTTGTTCATCTAACTTCCTTCATAAAATCCAACAAAATTAAGGTAATTTATGTAATTTTAAGTAAAAAGCTTTGAAACACACATCACATAAAATCCTTCATTAATCGTCTTATTTTCTCACAAATTTCCTATGAGTTAATGCAAAAATCATGTAAACTTGCTCTATAAATTTACATAAAGTGTAATTTATCAGTTACATTTATGAAGCAATGGATAAAGCAAAAGAAGCAATTATGAAGTCTTTCAACAACAATGAAAGCAAATACAAAGATCTGTTTTCAATCATTGACGATAGATGGAATCATCAACTTCATAAACCATCGCATACGGCTGGCCACTTTTTAAACCCGAAGGTTTTCTATGACAATATAGATTTGGAATTTGATTTTGAGGTCACTAACGGATTGTATGATTGCATTAGAAGGTTGGTTCCACAACCTAAGGTGCAATAGAAAATACTATTTGAGTTGCATCTTTACAAGACTGTTGCTGGTCTCTTTAGTTATGATTTTGCACTTAAAAGCGAGAAAACCACTTCTCCTAGTAAGAAACAAAGAATACCACTTCTACTAATTGAAGTTTTTTAAAGTTTTAATGTTAAAATTCTAAATCATACTCTTGGTTTTGTTGCTTATTGGAGGCGAATGTATGGCCAAAATATATGCTCCAAATTTGCAGAAGGGCAAATGTATGGCCAAAATGCTCCAAATTTGCAAAAGCTAGCTATCAAGATTTTGAGCTTAACTTGCAATACATTAGGAAGCGAAAGAAATTGGAGTTTATTTGAGCAAGTAATTGTCATAATAACCATCTTTTTTATTTTAGCTTGATGGTCATAACATAACTATATTTATGTCATGTTGTAGATTCATTCAAAAAAAAAGGAATAGACTTGAACACAAGAAGTTGCATGATTTGGTGTTTGTCAAATACAACCAACAACTCAAACAAAGATATAATGCTAGAGATGAAATTGACCCAATTTCTCTCAATGATATTGATAAGTGCAATCAATGGTTGGTGGGAGAGATGGATGATGATAATAATGATGTTGGAAATGAGTTGGTATTTCATGATGATAATGCACTAAATTGGGCAACTATTTATAAGGCTTCGAGGATTGGAGAGCTTAAAATATACACTAGGCACAAAATGAATAAAAGGAAGGAGCCATCAAGTGGTGGTCCTATTCATACAGCTGCCCACACATCTAAAAAACAGGTAGTAGCTACATCTTCAAAAAAGAAGCAAGTAGCGATTCAATAAGATGTGGAATTTTGGGGAATCCGAAAAAGAAGAGGTCATGCTTAATTTCGAAGAATCCTATGGAGAAGAGGGAGAGGGATATGATTCACTTGATGACAAAAAGATGATTATCTTGGGGTTGAGGAAGAGGATTAGAGATTAGAGACCTCATTGTGTTTGCATTATGTTTGAATCATTTCGTTGTTGTTTTGAACTCTTGAATGAGGTTGTTAGGTATTTATGACATTGTTCTTGTGAAACTTGTGATGTTTTTATTGATAGCTACTATTTTTTAGTATGATATATTTGTTGTTTTTTTGTTTTTTATTTATATCTATTTTTTTTTTTAGTTTTTATTTATATTTACTTTTTTTTAGTATTTTGTGTGTGTGTGTGTATATTGTTCACCATGGCTTCTGCCATTTGTCGCCATGCCATCCGCCATATGTATATGGCAGATTTTGCGTTGGCCACCATGCTCTACCATCTACCATTAACAACAATGATTACAAGCACTGTCTAACAGGGTCCTTAGATAGCATTTCAAAGTGTTGTCAAAGCTAGCCCTGCTTTAACAGTAGGGAGATAGATAGTGCATGAAAACTAGAGGTGGCAAAATGAGTCGAGCTCACCAAGCCAACCCGAACCCAAACCCATCAAATGAAATATAGGACTTAAACCTTAAATTTTGAGCTCGAATTAAATGCTACTCTTTTTAGCCCAATTCGATCATGCCCAATCCGAGCTTAACTTGCAAAAACTTGCCAAAAGCCCAAAAAAAATCAGACTTTTACTAGACTTAGACTTCATTTTTTTAGGCCCACATTAAATTCAAACTTTTTTAGCCCGACTTGCTATAGCCCACACAACCTGTATCAAGCTAGCCCGTATTAGGTTGTGTAGCATTTTGCCACCTCTAGTGAAACAATATTTAAGACTTTATTTAAGAACAATTAAAAACCTTTTTTGTTGTATTGTATTTAGCTCATTTGTGACTTAATGAATTTCTTTTTCTTTATTAAATTTCTTATACAAAGATTTTTAAAATGATCAATTTAGTATTTAGTAGCACTTTTATGTGAAAAATAAAATAAAAAATGTAAAAGAGTAAAACGTTCTCTGAACATAGTAGTTAGGTACATATATCAAATTACAATTTATGAAGTAATAAAAAAATATAAATCCATCATTATCATCATCATTGTTATATATACTTATTTATCAATAATTTTTATTATTATTATACAATGCAATATATATTCATTATTTACAAATTTTAAGATCGCATGATTCATTTATTTATTCGAACTTGAAGTCAAGTTTTAACTTATTTTTTCAGTTACACAAATAAATTTAATTAAACATTTAATATGTTAAATTCAAATAATTTATAAATAACTTAGCTCGGTTAGATGTACCAATATTTATTATAAATCTAGATCTATTATACATGTCTTTATTTTGTAAATACAACTGAGAAGTAACTTCTTAATTAGCAAAATACTTTTTAAGTGAACGGAGGAGATCTATCTCTCTCTTCTATAGAATACAATTAATACTTATTGTCTGAAGCAGCTAACCAATACTTAAGTTACTAACTACTAAGGTGGTGTGGAAGCTCATTGTTTTTTTGTTTTTTTTTTAGATAAGCATAAAAATTTATTGAAATAGGAAATCTGAAGCACAAGATGTGCCCAAACCTCAGAACATACATAGAAACAAAACATACCCCTATAGAAACGCACCAAACTTAAGGAACATTACATCAGATCAATGATTAACCTCCAATGCAATTGGGTATGGAAAGTGGCTGAAATCCAAAGTGACATCGTGATGTGTAAATCATCTCCCGTACTTTGGAGGCTCATTCTAACTGTGCCTTTTACGTCTACTCCCCACTCCATTCACAATATTTATAACTGATTCCACCACTTCAACCAAATCCTTGATTATTTTCAGATCCTCGAATATCATAGGAGGTTTCATGTTATAAATGATCATAAATAGTGCCAATATGAATGCATAGTCCACATTCGGATGAGCCGAGACACTGAAGTCGCCATCATTGTTCTCCATCTACGTACATGCATTTGATTTATGAGATATATAACACGATATGTATCTCTAATCAATAATTATAATGATTCAACTGCATGTTAAGAGAGATATAGACGTAACTGCATGAATTCATATCAGTTGATCCATATCCACTAATCGAATACGCAAGACTCGTATGTATAGTATGGAGTTTAGATGCTCAAAAGTAGAATGATGCAGCATTTAATAAAACAATAAGATTTAGATTATTTGTCCATATAACACTTAAATTATAAAACTTATCATACCTGATCCATTCTTTATATGCACCCTTATTATTTCCATTTCTTTTAAGTAAAACATAACTCTAAAGTTCATCTCAATTCTTATTATATAAATTTAAATTTATATTTTAGAATGAAATAAATTTTTTATATTCTCTCTTTCCTCTGACTATATATAATCATATTATACTTATTTTATAACATGTATTTTATAATCTTTTATATCAAATATATTTTTCTATAATTATTTATCTAATTATAAAAGATATTTAACTTTTTAATTACTTTAATTAATATCTAAATTTATTCAAACAACATTAATTATAATAAAATATTTATAAATCATTATTAAAATAATAAAATTAAAACAAACAAATACATAGATTTTTATATCTTAATTTATAGTATTTTATTAAGAATAAAATATTTTTCCTCAAATATTTTTTACATTTCATGTATATTTATAGATGTCCATACAATACACAAAATATTTATTATATAAATTATAACTTTGTGACATCTAATGTAATTTAATAATAATTATGATCATAATATTCAATCAAACTAGATTTATTTTTATGAGTCAATTTTATTTGAACTAAAAGCATTTTTAACATAATAGGACTATTTTTCTGGTGGATCTTTTGTTTTAACATATATTACTTGAATTAATTCCTTTTTTTTTGTTTTTTTTTTCATTCTAATTGAATAATTAATGTAAATGTAATATTTTTTTATATATAAATTACAAAATCACATTTGCATTAATTTGATAAATAACTTTATGAATAAATTAATGTGTTAATAATCATGTCTATTTACAATTCAAAAATATTTTCAACTTTATACACTGATAATGCATAAAATTTGAATTCTTATTCTTCTCAAATTAAAAATTAAACAAAAATTGAGGATTAATTATGCTTTTAAAAGTTGAAATATGATGTTCAAATATAATAAAGATTTCCTATCATTTAAAAATCTTGCTTCATTTTTAAAAATTGAATCTCTTTTATCTTGTTATAATGTTATAACCTTGTATTTTTATTTAATTTATATAAATGCAATTTTCATAATATGTGTTTAATTATTGTAAATCTTTTAATTATTGGTTAAATTTAATATATTAATTTCAAAATTATACTTTAATTTTAATTTTTAAATTTGACCCTCTCAAAAGAAATGACCTAGCTTCACCCCTGTGGATGTATATAAATAATGGATGAGGTATGGCGAGTTTTATAATTTAGATGCTATATGAGCCAATAATCTTCTACTTTACCAAATACTGCATTATTCTAGTTTAGAGGATGTGAACTCTATAGTATGTACCCAAAGAAAAGAAAATCATGCACCAAAAATTTTTGGAGGTACATACTTATTAAGTTTTCAAGTGTAATATTACAATGATCATGTATATATATTTCAGATTTAAAATAAATTAGAATAATTTTTTAATATAGTCAATTATGCAATACTACCTATAACATATATATATATTATTTTATTTTTTCATTTTTTATTTTATTTTATTTCGATCTTCCAAATGATTACATACATTTTTTTAAAATGAAAACATCAAATAAAACATAATAAAACAGTTATATATGCGTCGTGGGAGTACCGTGGCAACAAGCTGAGAACAATAACCAGCATAAATTGCACAAGATTTATTTATGCCATTAGCTTTGACCTTAAAGTCAACCGCTCCTTTCTTAGTGTCAGTGCCAGCCAGGAAGACATCTAAATCAAGATTCTTCGGGTACGGGACCATGGACGATCTCTTGACTGAAAACAGCAACTTAGTAGTTTCCCCTCCTTCGAAAACTTTGTATTTACCATGCGTCGTCAATTTCTACACAGCTAGAAAGAATCATATAACTTTCTTGCCAAAATTAATTAACATAAACTAACTAGCTAAGGCACACACACAGACAAATATATATATATATCGATGAATAAGGAAGACAGTATTCAGAGCTGATCCCTATGTGGTCTTCCATGACTAGCGAATTACTGTGAGTGCAAACAAGTCCTTTTGAATATATCCTAGCTAATTAGTGTCTTGCTATTTATAGATTTCTATTCTATACATGCAATTAAAAGTTTTGATTTTATTTTTAATTTAATTCATTAATAATTACAAAAATTACACCGTAGCCAGTACGTTTTGGACACGCGGTTTTTGGAAAAAGATATGTATAACGCTGACATGTGGACCAATGAACCAAGGGGACCATAAAAATAAAGCACAAATTAAACTCGTATTATATCATATATAATTAAGAACACAACTTAACCCGGGTTAAGAATAGTTAGTTTGTTAGAAATTAGTTGCTAGTAGTTTGTTAGGGATAATTGTTAGTTCTAATAAGCTCTATATATAGAGCATCTACATACTCCATTGTATCTTTTATCATTTCTATTAATACAAATAGTTACTTTTATGGTACTCCTCTCCTATTCTTTGAACTCTACATGGCCACATCAGCTAGGTGTGATTTGTATCTCTTCTCAATTTTTTAATAACGCGTTGACGTTGTGGAAGACGTGTTAATGATCTTAAACTTGAAAATGATACACTAGAAATGATTTATAGGAACTTTCTTGCAATTGTGCCTCTACTAGTAAAAATATTTTAGCTCATTCTCTGCAAGTTGTGTAAAGATCAAAATGAAAGTTGCAAGTAGCTTAAAGCTGAAAAAAAAACAGAATTTAAAAGTATAATTGCAAAATTCGCTATGAAAGAGAAAATGTAGATATTTTGCTTGATAAGCAAAAGTGTACATTTGATAAAGTTGAAATTGGCTACAATTATAAAAAATAAGAAAAGTCTTATAAAAACTTCTTTTCATACTTAAGAGTTCTAGTTCTCCCTTTAAAATTATCAATTTAGTATTTAGTAGCATTTTTATGTTAAAAATAAAAAAGCGTAAAACGTTTTTTGAACATAAAAGCTACGTACTTATAATTACTTGTCAAATTACAATTTATTAAGTAATAAAAAAATATAAATTCATCGTTACCATCATTATTCCATGTACTTATTTTTCTATAATTATTGTTTTTCTCTTATACAATGCAATATATATACATTATTTACAAATTTTAACATAACATAAGTCATTTATTTATTCGAACTTGAAGTCAAGGTTTTAACTTATTTTTCAGTTACACAAATAAATTTAATTAAACTTTTAATATGTTAGAATTTAAACAATTTATAAATAACATGACTCAGTAAGATGTATCTATCTACCTATATATATATTAAATTCATATAATTAATCTTTTAATTAATTTCATATTAACTTTATTATCTTAGCCTTTTAATGGTAGTTTTCTTAGTATTCCAGTAGCCATAGTATTACAGTTTAACAGAACACATGCATCAACTGCACGGGATTGTTTCAATTTGTCTAGAGGTCTCAAGTTCATGTCTTTTCAGCTCGAGTAGGATTGCCTCTAATAGAGAATACCTGTTTTTTATACCAAAAAATTATTAACTTTATGTTTTTGCATGAAATAAATATATAAATAAAAATATGTAACATAATCAAAATTTTGAATCAAATCAAGTTTAACAAATTGAACCAAACTGTTCGCAAGCTTGAATCAAACCAAGTTCGAACTGAAAAAAGTGATTCATATCAAACTTAAATTGAGTTATGAGTCAAACAAATTCTTGTTGAGTCGAGTTAAACCCAACTCAACTGCACTCGTTTCCGGTTATGAGTAGTCAAATGCCTGTGGTGTATTCAGCGACGTGTTAAAAGTCTTTTGAGTCAGCCTTAATTGGGTATTAATTAGTTTGGAGTGTATCTATACCATCTGTTTGTTGGTGGAAGATGCAAAAGTGTATTTCTTTTAAGTCTGTTATATTTAGGGATGTGTGGGGATTGGTGTGCTGCGGACCTGCGCTGTTGGTATTTTTTGTGTTTGTGAGGAATGCGCTGAAATCTATATCTTATATTGTGCTTCTTTATCCCAAGTTTAACGCGGTTTTTGGAAAAGATTAACGCTGATTTGCGGACGGATTGACCAAGGAGGCCAATAAAAAATAAAGCACAAAACTCAAATATTATCATGTATAATTAAGAACACGACTTAACGCGTTGACGCTGTGGGAACACGAGAAAATAAAAGATACGGACTACGAATAGTCAACAAGGTCCATTTTTTATTACTAAAAAAATAAAAGGTCTATTTTTGTGTAATTTAATTTTTAGTTAAGTCCAATTTTTGTCATTACAAAAATGCTATACCAAAGTCTCGAGTAATCTGACACTTTTTTTTTCTCGTCATAGATATTCGAAGAATGGAATCCACTACTAAGTGTGTGTTTGGAATTTTGCTCAGTTCAACTGAACATCAATTTATCTCCTTCCTTGCTTCTACGTTTGCTACTTTGGAAAGTGAGATTTTTGTTTACAAGGCTCCAAACAGATTTTCAAACACACCGTAAATCTAATGTGTGACACTCATTCACACTGAACATAACATTTACTTATTTACTTAATTAATACGAGTAAAAATTTTCTCCACTTTAAATAATAGAAAATTTGTAAATTTAACAGAATTTGAAAATAGTAATAAAAAAAATAAAATTTGTATATATTCATTGTAGAACTGTACATCATGATTTCATAATTAGAAAAATAACTAAAATATAGGGAGACAAAAATATACATCAAAATAGTTACTACTTATTTTCAGTACATCAAAAAGATCCTAATCAGAGCAATGTCCGTCTACCCTATCCCATAAAATAACAAACCATCAAACTAGGCTTATAGGTCCTCATCAACAGCTAGGTCTTCTTTTCTTATATATAATTGACTAAGAGTAGTTAACAAGGACTAACTATTCTTAGTTCTTAAGGCTTGTTTGATTTCCCTAGTTGTCAATTCAAGTGAAGAAAAAAATATTGTTTCAAAAGGATATCAATTGCTATGATTTGAAGACAAAATTATTACCTTTTAATAATACACGAAAGAGGACTTCGAGTTATGAATATAATAGTTGAATTTCAAAACTAAAGAACATTTCATCTATAAAAATTGAACTATTTTGAAAAAAAAAACTTTTTTTTTAAAAATATTTCAATCTGTACACGAAATAAATAGGATAATTCTAAAGTTTTAGTGTAATTTAATTTTTAGTTAAGTCCAATTTTTGTCATTACAAAAATGGTATGCCAAAGTTTTGAGTAATCTGACACCTTTTTTCTTCTCGTCATAGATATTCGAAGAATGGAATCCACTACTAAGTGTGTGTTTGGAATTTCGTTCAAATCAACTGAACATCAATCTATCTCCTTCCATGCTTCTACGTTTGCTTCTTTGGAAAGTGAGATTTTTTGTTTACAAGGCTTCAAAAGGATTTCCAAACACATATTAAATCTAATGTGTGACACACATTCACATTGAACATAACTCTTACTTATTTATTTAATTAAAATACAAGTAAAATTTTTCTCTGCGTTCAATAATAGAAAATTTATAAATTTAACAGAATTTGAAAATGGTAATAAAAAAATAAAATCTATATATATTCATTGTAGAACCGTACATCATGATTTCATAATCAGAAAAAATAACTATAAAATACAACAAGACAAAAATACACATCAAAACAATTACTACTTATTCTCAGTATATCAAAAAGATCCTAGTCATAGCAATGTCTGTCTACCCTATCCCATAAAATAACAAACCATCAGACTAGGCTTATAGATCCTCATCAACAACTAGGTCTTCCTTTCTTATATATAATTGACTAAGAGTAGTCAACAAGGACTAACTATTCTTAGTCCTTAAGGCTTGTTTGATTTCTTTAGTTGTCAATTCAAATGAAGAAAAAAAATACTATTTCAAAAGGATATTAATTGCTATGATTTGAAGAAAAAATTATTACCTTTTAATAATACACGGAAGAGGACTTTGAGTTATGAATATAATAGCTGAATTTCAAAACTAAAGAACATTTCATCTATAAATATTGAACTATTTTGAAAAAAAAAACTTTTTTTTTAAATATTTCAATCTGTGCACGAAATAAATAGGATAGTTCTGAAGTTTTTTGTATAATTTAATTTTTAGTTAAGTCCAATTTTTGTCATTACAAAAATGGTATACCAAAGTTTCAAGTAATTTGATACCTTTTTTCTTCTCGTCATAGATATTCGAAGAATGGAATCCACTACTAAGTGTGTGTTTGGAATTTTGTTCAGTTCAACTGAACATCAATCTATCTCCCTCCTTGCTTCCACATTTGCTACTTTGGAAAGTCAGATTTTTGTTTACAAGACTCCAAATGAATTTCCAAACACACCATAAATCTAATGTGTGATACCTATTTACATTGAACATAACCTATACTTGTTTACTTAAGTAAAATACAAGTAAAATTTTTCTCCACTTTTAATAATAGAAAATTTGTAAATTTAACATAAGTTGAAAATATAATAAAAAAATAAATCTATATATATTCATTGTAGAACCGTACATCATGATTTCATAATCAGAAAAATAACTAAAATACAAGGAGACAAAAATATACATCAAAATAGTTACTACTTATTCCTAGTACATCAAAAAGATCCTAATCAAAGCAATGTCCGTCTACCCTGTCACATAAAATAACAGACCACCAAACTAGGCTTATAGGTCCTCATCAATAACCAAGTCTTCATTAACTGCGATCAATCATGCATAAAAGAAAAGTAATGGGTAAGGTGATTTGTTCTAAAATCACTTTCACATTTGCGGTAGGAATTCTACCATAAAATACAGATAAAACACAGTTGACAATAGTAGGGAACTTAGGGTTTATTCTAAATTGCATTAGACTACCCTTGCCTAGGTATCATATTCATCATTAGTGGGTAATAGTTTTTAACTGAACTTGGGAAGTGACTAGAAGTACATATACTTCTCTCAACATCATCACATGATACAGTCCTCATCATCATTGAGGAAAATAACAATTAGGATATCCATTTATAGAGGTATACTCTCAAACCAATCCCAGAATATTGAGCAGTTATCATAGTTATCAAGCTTGGTCAGGCGAATATCCCAACTCGAGGGCACTACCCTAGCTAATGGGACCTTCACCACTCAATGCCTACCCCTAAGACCTCCACAAGTGGGTTCCTACCTTTTATTCCTTAGCATACCAAATTACAACTTGGCTAGCAAGGTGTCATGTCACTGCATATCCTTTGCTTTACATTACTCACTAATTTATCACTTCCTAACTTCTCAAATAGAGATTTTCCTGGTCTTATTTATTTTAAGTACCACTATAATCAACATTTCTGACTTATATTGCTAAAAGTGCACAATACCAAAATTTTAACAGAATAACAATTTAGTAATTACGTAAAATTTTAGCAAAATAATAACTTAGTAATTACTAAAATTTTAGTAGAATAACAACTAAATAAATACATTTTAATTTTCTAAATTTGAGTAGAGTGACGACCTAGCAATTATAATTTAATTTTCTAAATTTCAGCAAAGTAACAACTTAACAATTATTATTTAATAATCTAAATTTGATCAGAGTAACAACTTAGCAATTATAATTTAATAATCTAAATTTGAGCAGAATAACAACTTAGCATAATTAAAGTTTAACATCAAACAGTGTAACGATATAATAAAATAATAATATTAATAATAATAATAATAAAACTTATGTCTAAACGAATTTAGGGAAAAAAATTTCCTACCAACATGCAAAGTGCAAATAATTTACAACCAATCTCACTCCCCCCATTACCTCAAAGATGATTGATGAAGAAGATGAAATTGTTGGTGCAAAACTCCTAAGAAGGGAACTTTATTAGTTGTTGGAAAAATTAGTAAAATTTTAGCATAAAAACAAAGTAAAAGAATTTTTTTTTGGGAGAGAGAAGCTCTCTAATTTTCAGCCAACCAAAGAGAGGGAGAGGTGCTAAAAAAATTTTCCAAACCTATGGTTATTTATAGAGGAGGAGAAGGGGTTGGGTGTCTACTTAAAGATGTCATGCAATATGTCACAAATTAGGTTTTTCATTTATTTTTAATTGTATTTTAGGGACACATAATCCAAATAGGTGGTGAGTCACCTTTTTTAGGGTTGGGGACATGCTGCATGAACTGTCCCTAACCTTCTTAGCTTAAATTTTATTTGTAATTGAATAGCCGGTATCGATAAAATCGCCTAAACTTGAAAAAATTAGCTTTTAATATCAAAATAATGTATTTAATTGTAAAACTAAACAAATATATTATTTTTCATCAAAAATAAATTTTGAATAATAAATTTAATTTTTATTAATTTATTTCGAATTTTTATATATATTTTTTGTATTTTTGAGCTAGAAAATTCATAAAAAATCAATTTTAATTCAATAAATTCCCATATTTTTATAAAAATTCTAAAATTATATATTTTACCTATAAATGAACTAAGATTATCATTTTTACCATTTCTGGATGTCAAACCAATACTAATTAGGCTTGTTGGACACCAAAGGGCATTTGATCATTTTACATAGAAATTCAAAAAATTATCTGAAGTTTTTCAAAATTATATTTTAATGCATATAAAATAATTTTAAGCTTAAATTGACATTTTAATGTCAATTGAAACTTTTTCTCATGCCATCCCTTTATGTTGAGAAATAAGGGTAAAATCGTCATTTTCTAATTTTTTTGTGCTCCAACTCGGAAAAATTATTAAAAATCACAATTAGTTAGCTCCCAACATTCTGAATTTAATCACAACAAATGTAATTTTGAAATTCTTTCTCGATTTTTCAAAATTAAATCGTCAAATATTAAAAAAATATTTGAAAATTAAAATAAAAGTATTTTTATCATTTCACAAAAACTATCTCAATAAATTTCCAAAAAGTTTCTAAAATTATTATTAAGTATATTGATGACTTAAAATAATTTTTAAACACTTCTAACTGTTTTTGTCTATTAATTATGTTATCTAGCTTTTAAGGACAAAATGGTCATTTTACCAATTTTCAAACTCCATTCCCCAAAAATTATTAAAAATTTAAACTAATTACTACTTATTAATACAAATGTAACCGTAGGGATCAAAATTTTAAGACTGTTATCTAGTTCTCTAGAAATAAATACAAAATAATTAAGAGAATAATTTGATACACAAAAATAGGGGTGTTACATAATGAGTTAAAATAAAAGTTAAAAAGTAAAGAGCATTCAAAGGCTATTCTCTTTTTGTTTTGTTCTAAAAGAAATAAATAAAAATAGAACAAATTAGATACAATAAAGAAATAAGGGGTCAAAATAAAATATATATTTTTTCTATATTAATTCAAAGTTAATTAAATTTAAACAACAAAGTTCTTATTCTTTGTTTTTGTTTTAATATTTATTATTTTTTTATTTTTTTAATATAAATAGAATACACACACACACACAGACACATACACAAAGAGAGAGAGAGAGAAAGAATAATACTAAATATTTTTATTAGTTTAATTTACTCAATTCATGAGTTGATTAATAAGTCTATGGATTTGAAATCACAAGAGGGGTAGATGTCATAGATGATGAATTTATTTCTTAATTATGCAACTATATTTCATTTTATTCATTTGTAATAATTTATTGATAAATCTCCAATTTTCAATTATATATTTCAATTAGTAGTTTTGTTACTTTTTGATTTTTCTCTCAAAAAATGAAAATTTGGGGAAGTGCTTTATAACGTATGTATAAAAAGAACATATTTTATTTAGTTTCTATATGCCCACTATAACTAGTTATTTCATATTTTTATTAGCAGTTTTAATTATAACCTCAGCTTTATTTATCGATCTTAGAAAAAATATGACTTATTTAATTTGTAATTTTGAAATGAATTAGAAATTTTGGGATAAGATATTCTATGGTTCCTTACTATGTCAATTTACAATTCTTAATTATTGAGATTCATGATCAATACTAGGGATCACAATGGATAAGGTCTAGGTAAGGTACTATAGAACCCATCTTCATACCCGCATTTGAAAAAAATACCCGTACCCGGTCCTATACTCGCGCGGGTAGCAACTTTAATCCCAATTTTTGTACCTGCTGGATACCTATATACCCATACCCGCACACATAACCTACACTTTACTTATGTGTAAAGTCAATAAATTGATAAAAAAAAATAGTAATTAGAAAATTTTCTATAACTAAATTAAAAATTTACTCTTAAATCATTCAAACATAATCTTAAATTATCTAAATTTATCCTTAAATCATCCAAATATAACATTAAAAGTATCCAAACATAAATTAAATGCATCCAAACATAACCTTACATTATTAAAAATAAAGTCATAACAAAACAACATTAGCAACATAGTCATTTAAGAGCGCAGCAAGCAATAGGAGGGAGATGAGTTGATGACACAGAGAATAGAGGCAAGTGGCATACATTAATGTGAAGAACAGAGGTGCAGCGCAACAAATGCAAAGAATGGGGGAAAAGGGAATCTTATTTTTAGGGTTTAGTAACTTCAGATGTTATATTTTATTAATTAAATTAATAAATTAACACAAAATAAAATTATAATTATATATATGTAATATTATAATTAAATATTTATATATATTAATATGTGCGGGTATGGGGCGAGGTAGGTACTATCATACTCGCACCCATCCCTGCTAAATTTTGTGGGTAATTACCCGCCCCCATACCTATCCCCATTAAGCAGGTAATTCTCCTTCCCATTGTGGATATTTTTGCAGATACCTCTAGAATCTGGGTACAATTTCCATTCCTAATCAATATAGATTAATATTTAAGGATAGATATTACCTTTCCTTTAACCTTTCGAACAAATAAAAATGATTGAAGTTTTTCTATTTAGAATCGTGTTAGGTTTAATTCCTATTACTTGGCTAGATTATATGTAACTGCCTATTTACAATACCAACAAGGTGATCAGTTGGATCTTTGAGTAATTAAAGTCTCTTTTATTTATGTATTCCTTATTTATTTGTTTTAATCATAATCCACAAGGATAAAAAAAAGTTAGACTTTAAACTATTGTTCAATTATTTCAATGTAATTCTCAATCTAAGAATACTAGAATCACATACTGTATGATTTGAACCATCATGCTCTGTAGGATTTGAACCTATGACATCGGGTTTTGGAGACCCGTGTTCTACCAAATTGAACTAAGAGCGCTTTCTTTTCATAAATTATTTCATATGATCCCAATACATTTTGCATGTATATATTATATCAATATATTAGTATATACATATTATAGATATTCAATATGTTTGTTCAATTGGAATTCATCTTCAATTGGTCCCATTTTCTTACTAATATAATAAGGAATATCATATAATAAGTAATAGTTAAGGATAGATGACAGGATGTGAACTCATGACATTTTGTACCCAAAATAAATGCACTACCAAGTTGTACTACATCCCTTTTCCATTTGTTTCTGGTGTTATTGTAAAGAATCTTTGTCTTGTTCTCTACATTTATCTTTTCACTTATTCTCCACATTGTTTCTAGTGTGTATTATTCTAGCATTTTTTAGTTTCCTATATATATATATATATATAGGAAACTATCTATACAATAAAATGTTCTAAAAATAAATAATATTCTATAGAATAAAGAATATGAAATTAAAATAAATAAAAATAAATAATATATATATAATAAAAAAAATACTTATAAAAGGTGGACTTGAAATGTGAGATTTAAAAATTAAAAAGTTAAAAAGTTTTTAGTTTTTAAAATTAAAAAATTTAAAAACTTGTTTGAGTGGTAAGTTTTATACAACTGTTTTTTAAAACTATTCTCAGATATTAGTTTTTAAAAGTAAAAAATAAAAAAGTTTTTATATGTTTTCCTTTTAGTTTTTCATTTCTCTTTTAAAAACTCATAGAAACAGGAGAAGAAGGTGTTTTCATTAATGGCATCTGTGTAATATATTAAACAAAAGGGCTGGATCCAAGAAGGGAGGTGAATTGGATCTTTCAAAAATTTTAAGAATCCCCAATTTCTTTTCAATAATGAATAACTAGATTTTTCAAAAACTTTGAATCTTATTGATTTGTTTATATGAATGAAATAGGATTGGATCAATTTATCTTGAACTTTTCTATGCAAAGAGCCTTATGATTTTGAACGCAAGTGATCAAGATTCAATATGCTAACAAGAGGATAGAGGAAAGAAAAGAGCAAACAAGATTTATACTGGTTCGATCACCAACACTGTGATCTACATCCAGTTTCCAATCAAACCGATTGGTGTTATCACTAAGTAATTCAAATGTTTACAAACACTATACACAAACACAAGAATTACTATCAAACAAATGACACAATCAAGTTTCTTGAACCCTTTCAAGAAAAACTTGAATCCTGTTCTTATGGAACCCTACCACAAGGAAGATAAGAGAGACACCCTCTCAAGAACGAAAATCAATTTAGAAGAAGGTTAGATATCACCTTGGTTTGTGATAGATGGAAAACAATGAAGAACCAATCAGCTTTACCAAGTAAAGACTTTTCTTCATCCTCAATATTGATCCATGATGAGCTCTATGATCTTTGATCCAAAACTTGTAATGAAGAAGGAAAGTAATATGAATTCTCTCTAGAAAAGCTCTCTCTCAAATTTAGAAAAGTGAATTTGTGTTTTTGTGATTGAGAAGACTCACTAAGGTTCACTTTATATAGAAAGCTCACTAGAATAACTAGTTATTTAAACTTGTAATCAGTTATTTTGTTATTTGAAATCTAGAAAATGAACTTTGAATGGGTTTAACTAGTTATTTCCATTTATAACTAGTTAAAACAGAAGCCATTCGAATTTGGCTTTACTGGAATAACTAGTTACATAACTTTGTAACTAGTTATTTTCATATAGGACAAAACAGTTTTATATTATGTAACTGGTTACAGAATTATGTAATTAGTTACAGTAGAAATAACTGATTACATAATGTTGTAACTACTTAAACAGAAAACATGTAACTGGTTACATATTGATTTAACTAGTTAAACAGTGTATATTTTCACTGTTTACACAAAATTAAACGATTTTAATCGATTACAAAGCTAACTTAATCGATTAAATGGTTCTTTAATATAAGATTGAATAGTTCTAAAGCTTTAATGTGTAGTTCTTACTTCCTATCAATTTAAAAACAAGTTTTATCAAATTGTTTCTCTTCAAATTCAATTTTAGACTTATAGAAAATATATTTCCACTTTGTTAACCTTTAATTCTTAAATCTTGAGCTCATTACCATCAAACCATTAAGGATAGAGATAAATCATGCAAGACCACACACACACACACATGCATAAACACACGTTACAACTTTGTACTCATCAAGAGGCTAAATCATCAAAACTATATTAATTTTCCTTGGGGCAAGAGTAATCTTCTTCTTGCTTCTTCACTTTTGTCGTGCAAACTTTGGTGTGGTCCCCTCCAAACCTTTGATCTTAATAGTTCTCCAGGAATATTGGATGGTAAGACTTCTTATACTTGCATCGTCGTTAGCTACCACTAATGAGACATGCCATTTGACTTTCACATCACTAGGAAGACTTCCAACACAAGATCCTCACATGGATCCAAAATCAACTTATGCTTCAACACTTGTTTGATTAGATCACCTAACCGCACCATCAACTTTGATACCACTATTCGGGAACCCACTAACACACACAATAATGATCAAATGATAGAATACACACAAAACAACACCACAAATAGATATGGCAAAAGACACAAATTTAACATATATGGATGGGCACCTCTTATATACATCAATTGGAACATCTCAAGAAATATTCACTATCTCAAATAAGAATACAAGTTTTCTATACAAACTTGAGAAAACTCTCTCCATTACAAGTTTTTTAGACAAACTTGAATAAACTTTCCCAAAATAATGTATCAGCCTACAAACTTGAGTTTCTTACTCAAAAGTTACAAGGTGATAAATATTCTCTCACTTATAAGAAACCCTCTCACATCTCTTGGACTCATGTATCTTCTTCTTGGGTACATGACCCCTTCTTCAACTTAGGATACATAACATTCTCTTCAAGTTGGATGGTTCTTCTCATCTCAAGAATCACTATTTATAGTGTGCTGAATGACTTCTAAAGACTTCTGGAATAAGTAGTAATTAATTGCTTTATTTATAGCTAGTTAATTGCTTCTCTTCCTAAAAACTTCTATTTATTTGTGTTATGAGGTGGGTAGTTTATTTTATTATTGGTTGATGTGTACCAATAATATATTTCTAGCGTTTTTTATTCTTCTCTCGTTTCTAATCGTGGCATACCTTGTGCTAAGCTTGGTTACAAGTTTTTAATATATTCTTCTGGCTTATCCAAACAATAAAAAAAAATGTTTCTCACATTCCCAAGATTCATCTCCCTTATAATTATCATCACATACATAGAAATAGTCACAACCTTTAACTATATTAATTAATGGTTGGAAATTTAGAGTTGACATTCCAACAGTGTCAAACTTATACACTTACATTATTAAACAACACCACAGTCACTTGAAATAAGGTGTCAAACTTTTGTACTTACAATACTTAATAACCTTTTGTAGAATATGAAATTAATAAATCTACCACTAAATCATTTTATATTATCTTTATGATCATTTATATCAAATTTCACATAAATTGAACAGTTGTTGGTATATTAGCAAATAATGTATATTACTTATATTTTAAATAGTATATTATACGTCAAAATGAATTGGTGTGACAAAGTATTAATCAGTTTTTGATTTGTATGAAACACTACAAGAAATTCTTTATTTACAAACTGATTTAGAGATTGAAAATATTTAGTCATTATATGAACCAACTTAGAGATTGAATAAAATTGGTCTCTAAATCAATTACTAATTAATGTTAAAAATTTCATTTATTTAGTGATCGATTTTTCAGTCTCTAATTGAAGGGCAATAAGATACCAAATTTTCATATCCTAGAAGCTCTAAGAATTTAGCTTTTGTTTAGTCTTTCTTCTCCACACTGTACCAAAAAACAAGATATCAAATTTTTAATCTTTTAACGATCCTTAAAAAATTTGTTTATTTACTTAAAGAATAATTTTTTGGTCTTTATATGTAGTATAATTAGAGAGATGTTTTTTGGTTTTTTGTAATACCCAAATAGAAAGTACATCCAAAATTATTATTACTAAACCTTTATTAAATAAAATATTTAAATGTTTGTTTTACTTTTTAGAATTTTTATTAATTATTGTTTAGAATAATTATTGAGGATTAATTAATTTTTTGACAAAAAAGAACCAAGAAGTACTATCCTTATTATTTGCATAAACAGATTTTTAGAAGTTACCATAACAAATACTTTTGTATCGTTTTTTTTAGAAATCAATTCTATCAATTTTATTTTTACATATTCTAAATTATCATTAGATTGTTATACAAGAATGAAACAACACGCACATACTATGAAGGAATCAATCAAATCAAAAAGATTTATTCATGTTAGTAAACAACAAAAATGGGCTTTGAAAATACAGAACAACAAAGTCAAAAGAAATGTAAACCTGATATTCAAGTACATACACAAAAAAGGGAAAAGTTACTGCCAAATATGTTTGGGCTAAGCCCATTACGGAAATGAGAAGGCAGCCCAAAGGGAAGGGAATAAGAGGAATTGATTCTCTGAAGAAAGCAAGAGCGACACATGTGTTCTTCCAACCCAGAGCACTAGCTCGCCACAGACCAGCAATGGTACCATGATTTCAACTTGTGAGCAGCCATAATGAAACGGCAGTGGAGAAGGCTTGAAGACCACCGTGCCTTCTTTACTCTGACGACCTTAAACGCCGATGACAGAGGGCATTATGGCAAAGCGGCGGCGAGGAAAGTTGGAGAACGTGAAGGACACGCGATGATAGGTGTGCAATGACGACTATTGAAGTCGTGGTGACGGGACAGTTGCTAGCATAACAATCACATTTTGTGTATTGGCGGTGCAATGAAGGCTGGTGGTTGGCAATTTGCGTTTCGGTGACGTGAAGACGTCGGCGCGAGTTCGAGTCGCGGAAGTGGCGAAGGAATGTTGTTCTGTCTTTTATTTTATTTATTATTGTTTATGTTGTTTTATCTTGGTATCCTTGATGTTGTGGATAGATATGTACATGTTATGGATCTGTGAAGGTCTAGTGCAAAGTGGAATGTGATAAAATATGTGTGTGTTTGAATCTGCAAGTGTGAGGCAAGGAAGAGAGATCAACTCAGTGTGTGTAAAGATATAGCATTCAAATCAGTGTGTATGAGATTATACAAAATAGAACAAGCCTGACTCTGCCTCAATAAATTTTCGTTATGGATCAAAGGTAGAGTGCAGATATCCAGGCTACAGGAATTGCTACACCGTTTTAATTAAGATAGAGGCTCAACATTCAAAGAATAATTATCATTCGAAGAATCAAAAGTACAAACGCAAAGCAAAATTCAAACAATGACACAGGCATACAAAGACGGAAATGTCATAGCAGCGTAGCATCTACATTTGTACAAAAATTACAGAACGTGAGAAGAAGAGGAGAACCTCTATAACTTCCTTCCCTCCTGCTAGAGCAGCAAAATAGTCTTCACTTTTCAACCCCGCAACAGCACTCTCCAGTTCACCTCAATCCAAAAGCCTCATAGTATCTCGCCCCTCCAAAAGTTCCCCCTAAAGGCTCTATATATAACCACTCCCCCCCTTTTTTAAGGGTTTTCCTCTTACATTTTCAAAAATTTGCTGTAACAAACTCATTCCAGAAGATTCTTCTGTTCTTTCTTCTGCTTCTCCCCCATCCCGTTTTTATTTTCTTGTTTATGTTTTGTTTTTCTTAAAGTGAGCCTAGCCCAGTGTTTTCTTTTCATTTCTTCTTCTTTTTGCTTTTATCCTTATGAATAGGCCTCTATACATGCAAGCCCAAAAACATAACATTTTTAAACCTAGTTGCCCTTTTATTTTTAAATTTTGATTTTCCTTTTTTTTTTCTTTTTTTAAAATTAAAAACTTTTATTTTATTCAATTTAAAAAATTCTTTTAACCTAAATAAAATTGAGTTTTCACAGCTCATACACCATTATATCTCAATAAAATAGTACTTAGAGATTTTTGCTAGTATAATAACAATATTAATTTTTTTAATATTATTAAGTCACTCATCGACACCAACATAGATTCAATCTAGGGCTGAGCTAGGGATGTCAAAAATATTCGTACTCGCGGATATTCTCAGATAAAATCCGCCACGGGTAGAAAATGGGTACTTTAAATGGATACCCGCAGATATTCTAAACGGGTATACCCGCTACCCGTTTATTAATGGGGCGGGTACGAATATCATGGTATCCATACCCGCGGATACCCGCTACTCGCAATTATATATTTACTTAAATACCCTTACATATTAATATAGATAAAATTACATAAATTTATTCAAAATTTTCAAAAAATTATTAATTACGAGAGAAATCTTATACAATTATATTACAAGAGAAAAAGAACATAAATTTGTGAGCATTTAAACTATATTCTTTTAGAAAAATTGTTAAAATAATTAAAATTTATGTTAAAGTGATTATTTTAAATTATAACTCTTTAATTTATAAATTTAAATTTATAAATTCAAAGTAAAATTTGCAACACTTTATAATTGTCCACAACACATAAAATAAATTTGTTATTTTTTTTATTTTTTATTTTTTAAAAATACCCGCGAATATCCACGGATACCCACGGATATTAAAAAATATCCGCAGGTATCCGCTTAACGGATACCCGCACGGGTAATGAGACGGGTACAGGTATAAATTTTAACAGGCGGGGCGGGTAGCGGGTAGCTACTACCCGTACCCGCCCCGCCCTATTGACATCCCTAGGCTGAGCAACGGTCGGTTTCGGGCCTAAAAAGCTTGAACCGATGAAAACCGACAAGAGAAAATATTGGCCCATAACCAATCGTTTGGACTCTCGGTTTTTTCGGTTCTCGGATAAGGTGAATGACGGGTGGTTCATGTGGGTTGTGTCAGTTTAAGCTATCAAACAAACATGGAGCAGTGGATGATGTTCCAATCTCAGTTTGTTTCGGTGAGAAGGCTTGATGCAGGAGCCACGTGTAGGATAAAGGCACACTGGTGAGGAGGTCCTGTAATGGTTGATAGTGGTGTGTTGCTTCTCGATGGCCCTTCATGGACAAAGAAACTGAATTGAAACTTCAAAGCTGTGGGATGGTCCTTCACAATGGGGAGTCCGTGAATCATCCGAGGAACAGAGAAAGTGAGGAGATTGTGCTACACACTAAAATTTCAAAAATAAAAAAGAAAAACCAAGAGTAGGTAGACAAAGAATCGGTAATCACAAGGAGGGAGAGGACAGTGAAGATTAAGGAATTAAGAAAAAGCATAACACATTGAAGCAGAAGGACACCATCTATTTTGCACTTGCCACCTATTGATATTGTGGATGTTTTATTCATTTGGGCTTGGGCTTCTGACTTTCTTCTTTTCCTTCTTTTTAATATTTTATTTTTGAAATTTGAAATTGTGATATACTGTAACATCTGAAAGTATTGATCACTGACGTATCAACTCTTGCAGTTTTAATTACCGAGACACTGAATAGCAGTGCCGAAGCAGTTTGATACTTTGATGTTATATTATTTTATTATTTTATTTTACAATAGTGAACGGTCGGGTTCGGGTACCGACTGAACACGTTTAAAAAGCCCGAACTTGACCATATATACCCACTTTAATCTGATTTTTTTAGTTTTTTAACCCACTACCTGATCCGATCCAGTATTTCTCTCTTTTTTAACTTTCGGGCTTCTCGGTTTCGGTCGGTTCGCAATTTTCTGCTCACGCCTAATTCAATCTATACGAAGGGACTAATTTCCCGAAAAGTGACAAACCATGATAGAAATTTCGGATAGGAGAGGCGTCATATTTAGTATGGACTACTGTACCCCAATACGATTATTTCTTATGAAGATACGATCATTTCTTACGAACGATGCTTCTAAGAAATCCAAAAGAAAAAACAACTCATTGACAAAACCCCAATTTTAAATATACTTATTATCAAGCAACTTTGATTACTTCATGGCCAATAAAACTTGCCTTAATCCTCGGTCAGGCAATAATAAATCTCGCGCTTCGTGGTTGAACTTGAATCCACACAACTTGCATTATATGCTTTTGTATGCAGCTCGAATTTAAATATTTTTATTTACTTATTTAAATTAGGAATACAATACACCTAAACAAATACAATATCCACTGGACATAAAGCACCATTGATAAAAAGTACAGCAGAATTTGCTGAATGTATAACATTCCTCTAATATTATTCACCTTCCTTCTCATCCTCGTTAATCTCGTCAAGAATCACGATTAGCGCCACTATGAACGCATAGTCAATGTTGGGATACACTGTGATATTGAAACGGTCTTTCCCGATCAAAATACTCTGAACCGTGTGCTTTTTATGCATCTGCAATAACATCCCACGAAATTTAATTTTCATATATTGTTTGTGTAATTTTTACATTGTTAATTAATTAAAATTATTTATTATTATAAAAGTTAATAATCTTATCATATATAAAAATATATAATTAAGTTTAATGACTATACATTGTCAGTGTAAAAAAATTTATACTGTATAACCAGTCAAAAATTACTGTTAATATGACTTTTAAGATAGTTATTAAAAAAGAACAAACTTACCATACATACGATCTGTGATTAAATGACAATGTAAAATTATTTTACAATGTTAATACAAGCCTATTTTCTCTATATAATTACAATTCATTATAATTAAATTCTTAGAATAAAACTGAAAGTTATAATTCACTGAAACTAGTTAATTAAAACCAATTATATTTGTGGTAAAACAAATTAAAATAAAATAAAAAACCGATAGTTTTGGTTATTTAAACAGAGGAGTTTTACCTGGGCAACGATGTTGCTAGATTCACCAGCATAAACAATGCAAGATCGTTCCAACCAACTTCCTTTGACCTGAAAGTCACAAACATCTTCTTTGGTGTTATTGGCCAAAAACACATCTAATTTGGTCCTAAACTGGATAATGGACGACCGCTTCAGGGAAAAGATCAGATCTTTGGGCTCTGTGCTTTCGCCCCTGAAAGCTTGCCATCGATCATGTGCGGTCATTATCTGCATCAATAACACAATTTACATGTAACATCAAACTCAATAATAGATTGTGAATTATGGGGATACAAGATGCTCAGTTTAACAAATAAACGCGATGCGTGAGAAAATTACTAGAAAAAAAAAGCTGAACTTCTTGTTTATAAAATACTTGGGAATAATCACCGAAAAAAACTTAAGAAAAATTAAGAAGGAAACCGTTTATTTAAATAACATTAACATTTTACCGAGAATTTGTTTACACATATAGTTAACGGTATTTTACGTTAGGTGTGCGAGAACATTTAAAAATAAAAACAACTAGTAATACTAGTATATTCTAAAATATTGCTTCCGTGCTACAAGTTTATTTCCGGCTCAATTTGTTTCTGTTGAAAGCGGGAAAAAAAGTAGTTAAAGTGTTTCCATGCTCGATGTACAAAATTTATTTTATTTTGTAGAGATTATACAAACTTGAAATTACTAATTAAACTGAAAAAACTTTAATTTAATTTACACACTTCGTAGTACAAAATTGATTTTATAATACACCAAACCTTTGATAGTTTAAGGACAAGTCAAGTGAAATAAAATAAAATATAAATTTAAAGTTCCAATTCTTGATTGTCCCTTTTATGATAAAAGTAAGCAAGCAAGGTAAATATATTTTTTATAAAATCATGTGCTTTGATAATTCGTTAAAAGGTTAAGCTATGTGCGAAAGAGGGAACTAAGCTATCGGTGCTTAGTTAATTCAAGTAGTATATCATTATTTTTATTTTTTGGTTAAATTATTAATTCAGTCTCTTATTTATTTATTTTGTTTAATTAGATCTCTTTATCACTAAAATATTCAATAAGGTCTTATAATTTTAAAAAACACTTTAATATTATCTTTTTCGTCTAAAATAATATTATTTTTTATTGCATTTTTTGTATTTAAACGGAAAATGATATTATCTTGAATGAAAAAAATAACGTCAAAATAATTTTATAAATGAGTTTAATAGTTATACATTGTCAGTGTAAAATATTTTATATTATTATCTAATCAGAAATTAGTATTAATATGACTTTTAAAATATTCATTATAAAAGTCAACAAACTTATAATAAATGATAGTTTGTCATTAGATCACAATGTAAAATTACTTGATACTGTCAGTATGACTATTAAATTCTTTATAAATTATGAGATTCAATTAAATATTTAAATAATAACATGATAATCAAAATAAATAAATTAATAATTTAGTCTTATGTTAAGTCAGATTTTAAATTTGAGCCTAAAGAAAAAAAAAAAAAAAAAAAAAAAAAAAAACCCTCATAAAGAGAGGTTATTTTACTGTGTAGGTAAAGGGAGGATGAGAAACCTTCCGGCGTAGGGTGACGATGGGGTTGCCGGCGGCGTCGATCAGGACGCGGCGGTCACGGAGGGTCAGGAGAGAGCCCTTAACTTTGAAGATGACGTTGCCGTTGACGTCGGTGACGACGAAGTTACCGTCGGAAATGGCCATGACCTTCTTCACGACGGCCAGATCCACCGGGTACGGAGCGCAGTACTGGGGGCCGATCACGGCGATGGGCACCGCCGGCATCGGGGCGGAGGCGGAGGGCAGTGGTTGTTGCGGCGGATAAGGGTTTGGGTATGCCATAGTTGGAACAGATGATTACACTCGAATAATATTATTGTTATTGTCTCCGAAACTTTCCCTTTGTGAGAGAGTGTTTGTTGTTTTGTGGTATTATAATGGTAAAGGTTTCTTATATCGAAGACTCGATGATCATTGGTCTTGTAATTGTCACGGCCCTAAGTGAGAATATGAGAAAACCACACATATACATCATCGAATAATATTTGAATGGTCAAAATTAAAAGAAATATATATGATTTTTTTAAGTAGTCATATGATTATTAAATAACTTTTAATCTTAATTATTTATATATGATTCTATATTTAAAGTTTTTATTTCTTACACTAAGAAAATTTCTCACTTCTAACTATATATGATAGGGATTTGTTATGAATAAATACGAATCCAAGTGATTAAATTTTATTGGTTAATTAAAAAATTAAAATTAAAAAATAAAAAGACATTAACAGAAATCATGATAAGATAATGGTATAATAGATTTGGTGCAACTCGGTTTCGCAATGTCTAGCATTTTCATAGTTATATGCATGATATGATCTGCATATGTATGCCATTCGAGACTAACCTGAAGGGCGTGTATCATAATGTGATTATTATTATTATTAATTATGTGTGGCTATACGTGTTAGCGTGTTGCGCTTATTCATTTTTCTTTATTTTCTTAATTACGCGCATTTTACTTGGTTGCTTAATTACATATACATTATATGCGAGTGGTGCCAATTGCGTGTCTCATATTACAAGAAACTAGGAACTTCTACAAATTTTCATACTAACATACAATTTAATTAAAACAAATATGCAACACATGAATTACAGTTATGTCATTAAATTAATTTTATATAATTAATGGAGGGTTAGATCTAGTAAAAGTGGCTAATCTTTCACAATATGATGAACAAAGGTTCAAATCTCATTCGAAGAGATACTCCCAGCTAGTGTTTGGTCATGTCTCAAATAAGATTATCTCTTAAGGAAGATGAATACGTATATGGGAAACAAAAAAAAATTAATTTTATAATTTTATAATGTAATTACATATATTATTCGAAAATTTATGGTTAAACGACACTTCTCTTAGTGCGATCAGTCTCCTTTGTTCTCATGCACAGATGTACTCTGTGGCATGTTCTCTCTGCCACAGGCCCCAAGAGAAACCCTCGTGACTCCGTTGTCCTTATATGGTAGGCTACTCTGAATGACGGAACTATTATTCGGTTTTAATTTTGGTTAATTTCTGATGCTATATGAATTGTGATTTCTAGGAAAAAAAAAATGAATTGCGATTTCGTAGTTCACTTCGCTACAATTAATCCCATCACTCAAGGCATGAGAGGGACACGTACATGAATTTTCGCTCTTGAACTTGGATCAACTAGATCATGAATTAATTAACAAGGACAATTGTGATTGCTTGTTTTAAAATTGTAAGAGAAATTAAATGTTGGAGTGAAGAATGAAGGCGAACCCACCATGAGCACTACTGCCAGAGTTTCTCTCGTCAATATGCATGACTTGGATGATTTAATTAACATAATGATTAATTTAGGATCCGGTTGGAGTAGTTGCAAGTTTTTGGTTGTTGATTTTTAAATGCAATTTTAAAAACAAAACGTGTTTGGCTAAAATGGAACTGAAATAATTTTTAATTTAATTTTAAAACACTTTTACATTCATTTAAAAACCAAGAAAAAAGATTTGTGAATTTAGTTTTTAGTTTTTAAAAAAATATATATTACTACATTTGACAATGGCCCTTTCCACTAGGGTTAGAAATAAGCTATGCCGAATAAGGCTTTGCTTAAATAGGCTTAGCCTGTTTAAAAAATTCATGGTTTGAACCTGTCCTATTACTTATCATGGGCTTTATTTTTAGGTATAACCTAACCTATTTGAAAGCTTGACTCAGTCTATTAACTTACTTAAAGGCATATTCATATTAAAGCTTTTATATAAATCTAACTTCTCTCTACATGGGCTAATAGGCTCATAGGCCAATGAAAAAAACTCTATATAAACAAAATTATAATTTATAAATATTAAAATCATTGCTACTCAAAGAATAAGACAAAGGTGAAAATAGGAGGAAAAGGCTTTATAAGAGTCAAGTCTAACATATTTATATGATATATGTAACACCCCTATTTTTTACTTATTAAATTGTTTTCTTAATTATTCTGTAATTATTTCTGGAGAACTGGATGGAAATGTTAAAAATTTGATCCATACGGTTACATTTGTATTAGTAAATAATACTTAGTTTAGATTTTTCTGGGAACAAAGCTTGAAAATTGGTTAAATGACCATTTTGTCAAATAACAAAATTAATAGACAAAAATAGTTAGAAATGTTTAAAAAATAGTTTTAAGTCATCAATATATTTAGAATAATTAATAATAATTTTAGAAATTTATTGAGATAATTTTTGAAAAATGACAAAAATATCTTTCTTTCAATTTTCAACTGTTTTTCTAATATTTGACAATTTAATTCTAAAAAATCAGGAAAAAATATCAAAATTCTACTTTTCGTGGTTAAACTCAGAATGTTGAGAGCTATCTAATTGTTATTTTTAATAATTTTTTGAGTTAGAGCGAGGAGAAATTAAAAAAATGACGATTTTGTCCTTATTTCTTAACATTAAAAACTAACGTGAGAAAATATTTCAATTGACATTAAAATGTCAATTTAAGCTTAAAATCACATTATACGCATCGAAATATGATTTTGAAATTTTTTGAGAATTTTCTGAAATTTAGTGAAAAATGACCAAAATGCCCTTAGGTCTCCATTAAACCTAGCCAGTATTGGTTTGAGACCTAGAAATGATGAAAATGATAATGTTGATTTATTTATAGGTAAAATATTTAATTTTGAAATTTTTCATAAATTTTTGATATTTATTGAATTAAAATGGATTTATTATTAATTTTTTAGCTTAAAAATACAAAATAAATAGATAAATTTTGAAATAAATTAACAAAAATCAAAATTAATTATTGGAAACTTATTTTTGATGAAAAATAATGGATTTGTCCAATTTCACATTAAATTGCATTATTTTGATATTAAAAGCTAATTTTTCAAGTTTAGGCGATTTTAGTGATACCGGTTAATTTAACTGCAGATAAAATTTATACTGATAAAGCTGGGACAAGTCACTATGCATGTCCAAACCTAACGGGGGCTGATTCACCACCTATTTTTGGTTGTGTCCCTAAAATTAATTAAAAAGAAAATAAAAATGATTTTATTGCATCATTTGATGATGTAATCAAAGTAGACACCTAATCCTTTTCTTTCTTTATAAATAGGGACTTGAGAATTCAAATTTCTCACCATCCTTAGTCTCTAAAGCTAGCCAAAATTCACTAAGAGAGTTTCTCTCTCTAGAAAATTTTTCTTAGTTTGTTTTTATGTTAAAATTTTGCTAGTTTTCAACTAGTAAAATTTCTCTTCCTCGAAGCTTTGCACCAACAATTTTATCATCTTCATCAACCACCTTAGAGGTAATGAGGAGAGTGGGGTTGGTTCTAAATTTTCATCACTTTGCATGTTGGTAGGAAGGGTTTTTCCCTAAATCAATTTAGACTTAAGTTTTATTATTATTATTATATAATTTGATGTTAAACTTTAATTTTTGCTAAGTTGTTATTCTGTCCAAATTAAGATTATTAAATTATAATTGATAAGTTATTGCTCTACTCAAATTTAAATTATTAAATCATAATTACTAAGTTATTACTTTGCTCAAATTTAAATTTAAATTATTAAATTATACTTACAAAGCTATTACTCTGCTCAAATTTAGAAAATTAAAATATATTTATTTAGTTGTTATTCTAGCAAAATTTTAGTAAATAAATTATAATTACTACATCGTTATTCTACTAAAAATTTTAGTAATTACTAAGTTATTATTCTACTAAAATTTTATGTGATTACTAAATTGTTATTTTGTTAGAATTTTGGTATTGTGTAATTTCTGTAATTTAAGGCATAAATGTTAATTGTATTAATGCTCAAATTAATTAAGACCAGGGAAACCTCTGTTTGAGAAGTTAGGAAATGATAAATTAATGAGTAATGTAAAGCGAGTGACATGCTATGGCATAGCACCCTGCTAGAGAAGCTACAGTTTGGTACGTTAAGGAATGGAAGGCAGGGACACACTTGGAAAGGTCTTGGGGTAGGCATCGAGTGGTGAAGGTCCTAAGAGCCAGGGTGACACTCTCGAGTCGGGATATTCACTTGACCAAACTCAATAACCCCGATAATTACTTAGCATTCCAAGATTGGTTTGAGAGTATAGCTTTATAAATGGATATCCTGATTGCTATTTTCCTCAATGATATAAGGACTGTACCAAGTGATGATGTTGATGAGGTATATGTACTCTCAATTGCTTCCCAAGTTCTGTTGAGAACTATTATTCACTAATAGGGAGTATGGATCCATACCAAGTTAAAGGTAGTCTAATAGAACTTAGAATGAATCCTAAGTTCCCTTCTATTGTTAGCTATGTTTTATCTTTGTTTTATGATAAACTTCCTACCATACATGTAAAAGTGATTTTAGAACGATGTTATTTTTTCTTCTATGTATGATTGATCGTGATTATTGAAGACGATGTTAATGCCCCGTGATGTTGAGTATGAGTCAGAGGATACTTTAGCAGGCGAGACTCTGAAGACCTGTATTATAGTATTTTTCTTTTTGTATAAGGAATAGGATAGATTGGTACTGCTCTATCTAAGATCTTTTTTATATACTTTTAGTCTTTTTGTATTTTATGACTATCAAATCACGATGTACAGTTGTACGACACACACACACACATAAGAATGGGTGTTACAATTTAAGTTTATTTTTATTGTCTAATCGGACATTCATAATAACTTATTTAGAAGTCTATTTTATAATAAGTCATCTAAATAAGGCATAAATTTATTTTTCAATAAGCTCATAGGTTTGATTCTTTATGTATGTTAACATGCTTAATATTTAAAAAAGGTAAAAATATATTATAACAAATTTCATATAATAATAATAATAACAAAAATTATTATTTATATTTACTTAAATAGACTGTTCTGTTAGGCTTAAAAGACTTTTTAATTGGCTTAAAGTCTAGTGTAACACCCCTACTTTTATATATTAAATTATTCTGTATGTTTAAAAATTGTTTTTAAGTCATCAATGTATTTAGAGCAATTAATAATAATTTTAGAAATTTTTCTAGAATTTATTGAGATAATTTTTGTAAAATGACAAAAATACCCCTAGTTGACTGTCGGAACCAACTAAAGACTTTTTAACCTCAAAATATTTTGAAAATTTTATATTAAGTATCTCTCATTATAAAAACTTTATTTTGAAAGAAAAGTAGTGAAAAATATAACAATCCTATTTCAATTCTTCCACTATTTTTTTAATATTTGGTAATGCAATTCTGAACAATCATAAATGAATTTTGAAATTCTGACCCCCACCATTTTGCTCAAAATTTCAAGATCTATTTAATCGTGATTTTTAATAATTTTTCCGAGCTAGAGCCCGGAGAAATTAGAAAGTGACAATTTTGGCCCCATTTCTCAACATTAAGAACTGACATGAGGAAAAGATTCAATTGACATGAAAATGTCAATTTGAGCTTGGAATTATGTCATATATATTAAAATATAATTTTGAAATTTTCTGGAATTTCTGTGTAAAATGACCAAAATGTCCCTATGTGTCTAATAAGTCAGCTAGTACTGGTTTGACATTTAAAAAGGGTGAAAATGGTAATTTTAGTTTATTTATGGGTAAAATATTTAATTTTAGAATTTTCATAAAAATTTTGGTATTTATTGAATTAAAATGGATTTTCTATGAATTTCTAGCTTAAAAATACAAAATAAATACATATAATTTGACATAAATTAATAAAAATTAAAATTTATTATTAGAAATTTATTTTTGATTAAAAATAATGTATTTGTCCAGTTTTTCATTAAAATTCATTATTTTGATATTAAAAGCTAATTTTTCAAGTTTAGGCGCTTTTATCGGTACTAGTTAATTCACCTATAGATAAAATTTGACACATGGAGGCTTGGGACAGCTGGTGGAGCACGTCCCCAACCCTAAAATAGGTGATTCACCACTTATTTGGGATATGTGTCCCTAAATTGGATTAAAAATAAATAAAAATTTGATTTATGACATAATGCTTACATAATGGATGATGTAAATCTTTGGACGCCTAACCCCCTCCTTCTTCTATAAATAGGCCTCAAAGTTTTCAGATTTTCACTCATCCTTTCCTCTCCCAAGCTAGAGAGCTTCTCTTTCTAAAGTTTTCTCTCTCTAAAATATTTTTATCTAGTTTTTATGTTAAAATTTTGCTAGTTTTTAACTAGTAGAATTTCTCCTCCTAGAAGCTTTGCACCAACAATTCCATCCTCTTCATCAACTATCTTAGAGGTAATGGGGGGAGTGGTGTTGGTTCTAAATTACTGTCACTTTGCATGTTAGTAGGAAGGGTTTTCCCCTAAACCTGTTTAGGCTTAAGTTTTATTATTGTTATTATTGTTTAATATTAAACTTTAATTTTTGCTAAGTTGTTACTCTGCCCAAATTTATATTATTAAATCATAATTACTAAATTGTTACTCTGCTCAAGTTTAAATTATTAAATTATACTTGCTAAGCTGTTACTCTGTTTAATTTTAAAAAATTAAAATGCACTTGCTAAGTTATTACTCTGCTCAATTTTAAAAAATTAAAATGTATTTATTTAGTTGTTATTTTGCCAAAATTTTAGTAATTATACTATAATTGCTATGTCATTATTCTATTAAAATCTTGGTATTGTGCAATTTCTGTAAAATAAGGTAGAAATGTTGATTGTACTGGTGCTCAAATTAAATGAGACCAGGGAAACCTCTACTTGAGAAGTTAGGAATTAATAGTTTAGTGAGTAATGTAAAGCAAGTGACATGTAGTAGCATGGCACCCTGCTAGGAAAGCCACAGTTTGGTACGCTGAGGAATGAAAGGCAGGGACCCACTTGCGGAGGTCTTGGGGGTAGGCATCGAGTGGTGAAGGTTCCAATGGCCAAGGTAGCACCCGTGAGCCAGGATATTCGCTTAACCAAACTTGATAACCCCTGACAGCTGCTCAGCATTCCAAGATTGGTTTGAGAGTATACCTCTATAAGTAGATATCCTAAATTGTTATTTTGTTCCTCAATGATGATGAGGACTGTACCATGTGATGGTGTTGAGAGAGGTATATGTACTCCTAGTCACTTCCCAGGTTCTGTTGAGAACTATTACCCACTAATGAGAAGTATGGATTCATACTTAGTCAAGGGTAGTCAGATACAACTTAGAATGAACCTTAGGATCCCTTGTGTTATCAGTTGTGTTTTATCTTTGTTTTATAGTAGATTTCCTACCGTACATGTAAAAGTGATTTTAGAACAAAACACCTCACTCCATTATTTTCTTTTGTGTATGATTGGTTGTGATTATTGAAGAGGACATTAACGCTCCATGATGCTGAGTATAAGATAGAGAACATCTCAACGAGGGAGGACCTGAATACCTATAGTATTTTCTTTTTGTATAAGGGATAGAGTAGATAAATACTACTCTGTATAGGATCTTTTTGATGTATATAGTGGGCTAGGTAGTATATGTCTTTTGATGTACTTTTGTTTTCTGACTATTATGTATTACTCAAACCATGATGTATAGTTTTATGATATATATGTATATATCTTTCATCTTTTATTACCATTTCCAAATTCTGTCAAGTTTGGAATTTTTTTTTAAAATGGAAAAATTTTACACGCATTTTTATTTATTTAAACTTAATAACTAAATTAATATTAAATGTATTTAATATGAATGGGTGTTACATCTGGCCTATCTAATTAAATAGGCTTTTCTAAAAGCCTAGACCTAGTTTATTATATTTAGTAAAAAAGTCTGGCCTGGCCTTAGCCTGATGTAGACTAGGCCATAGACTCCTGTCAGCAGTCTGGCCTATTTCCACCCCTACTTCTCGCTGCCTCCACCACCACAACCACTACTACCATCATTGCTGCCACCACTACTGCCACCACCAACATCGCCATTACCACTACAGGCATCGCCGTCGCCACCGTTGCTACAACCATCATTATTGACACTGCCGCCACCACCAAAATCACTATTGCCATCACCATCACCACACAAATGTATCCTTAAACTAATTTTAACAGGATAAGAAATTTTAAGGTGAGTTTATTTTGAAATCAAAAATTAGAAAAAAGAACTAAAACTAATTTTTAAAAACTATAAATTGGTTATAGTTTTTGAAATTTTCAGAACTCACAACTAAAACCCACCCCAAATAGGCCCTTAAGAGTTTAATGAATATACATTGTTAGTGTAAAAGATTTTATACTATCAACTAATTAGAAACCAGGTTTGATATGACTTTTAAGATAGTTATTATCAAAGTTAACAAATTTACTATATATAGTAATTTAAGATTAGATGACAATATAAAAAAACTTTACACTTTTTCAATTTAATTTGTTGAACTAAAAGTGTAAGATATTGGACAAGACCTGGTGCATAATAGATAGATAACATGAAACATATGCAAGCATAGTACGTACATAAGAATAGTACATAAAACATATGACTCCAACATCAAGTCTAGATTAGATTTGTGTGGACAGTAAATTGACTAAAGTTTGGTGATGCTCAGTGCAAGTGCACATTAGGGATATGTTCCTCTGAATACTTGTAAAGTTTATGATTGATTTAGGAAGTGTGATCCAAAGATGGACTCATTATGAGTGGGGGCAATGTACTGCCACTACACGTGTGTGTATATATAAATAACATAATAATTCAAATAAATTATACTCGCACCTCTTGTATTTTCACGAGATTGCTACCCGATATTCCTCTGTTTTTTTTACATTACTTTGACCCCTTAATGAAACGGTGTGAAGTTCTTGTTAACGTTATAATTGAAATGACCAAAAAACCTTGTGTTTTATTGAGAACTAGTTTTTGCCCCTTCACTTAATAGAGGGTTTTGGGCTTTGTCGAAGGAATTTGAGTTAAAAAAGAATGAGCACTACTAAGTTTAGGGCTTGGAGAAAAAGGGAGAACAGATTGAGCGCCGCTAGGGTTTTCAATTGCAATTGAGAAGGGGTTTTGATTTCAGTTGTGATTATGAAGGGATTCTCAATAGCTTTAGTTGTGGATTCCATTCAAAGATTAACAATTGCATAGTGAGGTTCATTGTAGCGTTTAACATTGGAATATTACACACGTCAACCTCATCCTTCACTGACTGCCACGAATCCATACTCTTGCGACTGAAGCGCTTCATGACACAGAACTTGCATATCTAACACCAAAAGGGCCCATAGTGTGTGAATGGAAAGTCGATGTGATCATAAGTGAGGTATCTGATGGCAATTGTGGTAGGGCAGTTGGAGAAGATGTTGTCTTGGACTTGGAGCACTTGACACACCGTGTCTGGGTTGGAAATTGCGATCATGTGGAGAAACCCCATGCAGAGGTGGAATATGCCACCATATTGTTTTGCTAGGTTGGCGAGACCATAGTAAGTTAGTTGGTCCATCATTAGCATGTAACCTATTATGGGTAACCCTTTTGGTCCTAGCAGATTTGAATGTGAGTCATCGATTTCAGTATTGAAACAAGGGAAACAACGCATCCTTGTACCTAGAGTTACTGGAAAAAAAACTTAAATATGCTTTCTTGGCTAATTGAACCAGCTCATTAGTTAGATTATCAAAATCCAACCACCAAAAGAAAACAAGCTAGTGTGCTGCCTTCTACAAATCAACCACGAGATGTTGCAAATTTTTGCCTCCCCTGTAGTAATTCAAAGACATCTAACTTAAAGGAAGGGGATAGGGGCAAAATAGGAACAAAATTTCATTAAAACCACACATGCATCTCACATGGCACATTCTATTAAGATTTTCAACGACGTTTGGGGGGGGGGGGGGGGGGGGAGGTGTACACAATGTCACAGGTCGTAAGCAATTAAGGAGGTTTTTGTAGGTGCAAAATTTGTCGGAGTATCGAGCACAATTCGAAAAAAGTATAGGGAGTCTAAGTGTAATTTACTCTAATGATTATTAAATTTTCTATAGTTTTCATTATTATAATGATGTTATTTCTAGTTATTTATTACTAATTTATATACTATTATTTGTAATCATTCAAAATATTCGTTATCATTTATCAATTTTTAACAATTTTGTTAGTGTTTTTATTTTATATGGTTAAAATTTATATTAATTATATTTTATTGTTGTTTATTTTTGAATATTATGAAATTAATTTATTATTATTTCTTATTTTTTTGGTATTGTTTTTATTTTACAATATTATTTAATCTATGAATTTCAATCTTACTTTTTCAAAAAATACTAAGATATTGTTTAGAATAATATTTGGCGTCTAGTCCGAGATGCCTTTATTTATAGTTATAATATTGTTTTATTTATGCATTCCGATTATTTATTTTATTTATTATAATTTATTTGTCTGATTTTGACATTTTTGTTTAATTTTTTTTAATGATTATAGTGATTTATAATTTTTTTATTTTTTACTTTTTAGTATCTTCATACTTTATTTTTATGTTAATATTGATAATTTATCTTAAAAATTTTAGCAATTATAATATTACTCTTGTATTAATATAATTTTAAAACCTAAACCCATCAAGATTAACCTCTAGCTGAGTCGGATTAGTGGGCTGAGTTGATTCATGCCCACCCCTAATTCCCACCACTCAAGGCATGAGAGGGACATGTGTATGATTTTTCGCTTAGACTTGGATCAACTAGATCATTAATCAATTAACAAGGACAATTGTTATTGCTTGTTTCTTAATTGAGAGAAATGTCGAAGGGCGTGATGAATGAAAGGCGAACCCACCATATTGCTGCCAAAGCTTCTCTCGTCAACATGTATGTCATGGATGATTTACTTAACATAATGATTAATTTAAATTGTTCGACTATAAGTGTAAGATATTTTACGAGACATAGGGCACAATACCAAGGTAAATAACATGAAACACATGCAAGTATAGTACATAAACATGTGCGTCATGAATAGTGACCCCCAATAATGTCTCAATTGCGAAAAATCAAGTCTAGATCAGATTTGTGTGGACAGTAATTGACAAAAGTTCGGCGATGCTCAGTGCAAGTTCACATGAGGTATATGTTCCTTTGAATACCTAGTGAAGTTTATGATTGTTTCAGGGAAGTGTGATCCAAAGATGGACCCATATTATCATGGAAGTGGGGGCAATGTGCTACCACTAACTCTGAGTCCATTTTATTTTTTTAAAATTCCAATAATGCTAGTTTGCTAGTTTGCTAATTTTGCTTCAAAGTTCTTTTATAAATTTCCTCCATTCTCAAGAGGTTTATTAAGTCCCTAATATACTAACATCTTTATGAAGAATAAATGACCAACATTGAACATTCCTTTGACACGAATATTTAGTCCCACCTCTTATCATTGATGCCCCCACTACTCATAGTTTGTATGTGAGGAGACTATTAAAATGATTCTAAAAATTAAAAGAGAAGATATCATAAAGTTAGAAATGAGTTAATTAATAAGACAATTCTAGATTTTTCACGCTCTAAATTTTATATTAATCTTACATCTTTATTTTTATTTTTATAGCTTAATTGCACTTTTAATTTCCATAATATAGTATTAGGGCGATTTTGATTTTCCAATTTTTAATTGCTTGATTTTGATCTCTTATATTTTCAAAATGTGTAATTTTGATCTGTTAACTTGATATATAATTTTTAACAAAAAATGTTAAGACGTGACAATAGAGTGTTGATAAATGTATTGACATGAATTTGGAATGCTAATAGGAATGGTGACATAGGTTCCAATTTTTACATGCTTGATTTTTGTCCTCATATTTTTCAAATTATACAATTTTGGTCCTCATATTTCTCAAACATCCAACACTTAGGAAATATAAAAGAATGCTAATTCTCATGTTTGAACCCATGACTACACAAGTGTGAACAAGTAATAAAACATCTACACCTCCTAATGCATTTGACAAAAGTATAACAAAGCTATTGTATGTACTATTTTTTACGAGTTCTCCGGTGCACAAGAATAACAAGTGGTCTATGATGGACTAGTATAGATGACTCACGATAGTAGTTTTTATCGATTTAATTTTTTTTCCACGTTAGCCCTATTTTTTTTTCAATAATTAAGTGACATTCTTACCCTTATTAAAGTGACTATAAGGTCCATTATGAGAATGACTGTTTAAACCCTTATTGAAAGTAAAAGAATGGCGGTTGGAAGAAAGAGTTAAACAATGTTTGAATGGGTTTGCATGTTTGAATCAGAGTAATATGGAATTTTTGATTAGTTAGCCGCATGTTCTCGATGGTCGAGAGTATTTGGCTAAGCTTTAGGAATAACATTTGAAAAAAAGAGTGAAATGAAGTTTGAACGGGTTTGAGTATTTGAATCGAAGTTGATCGAAATTTGTGATTAGTCGATGACACATTGGTGGTCAAGAGTATCTGACTGAGCTACTAGAATAGTAGATGAAACAGAGTGAATCGAAGTTCAAATGGGTCTGCTTGTTTGAACCAAAGTTGTAAGTAATTTACAATTAGTTGACAAAGCGTTGTCGATGGTCAAGAGTATCTGCCTTAGCTTCGCAACATCTCTGTCACAGATTATTCTATTTGGTGTGGGTGACATCGTTATTGTTGTTGTGCGATTGATAGTGCGTTCCTTTTTTTGGGGTGCTATGTATTAAGTATTTTGTTCACTTTTGTCCTTGTGTGCTTTTAATTTAAGACGAGCTTAGCTTAATCTTCTACAATTGTGTAAGGACAGTAAGGGCAATTTTGTACAATCATTTTTATTGTTAAAAAAATTAAAAACAAAAACATTCATACTACCGGTTCTAGATAAGTAATCTACACCACTCACTTATATTATCATATATCCAACGGTTGTAAATAATTTGACCACGGTGAATCACCTACCACCCTTGTCCACAGTAGAATTTGTCAAAAATTTTAAGGAAAAAGCTTTAAGGTTGAAACATCAACAAGCCTTGTGTTATTGTTTTTGTAGATAGCAATTTTTAGTTAATAATACTATTTTAATGTTAACTTATAAATATTTCCATACTTAATATTATTTGCAAAAATTTTGAATATTATTTAAATAAATTTAAAAAATAAAAATATATTTCAATTGAATAATTCATTAGGAAAAATAAAATCAATTTAAATTATAAAATACTAAAGTATCACTCGGGTCATGCATAGAAATTATCTTAACATTTTGATCATTCAATTTTTGTTTATTTTATTTTTGGCTTAATTGTATTTTAGTCCCTTAGGCATCATGGTTGTGCGATTTTCATTCCTCTTCTTTCAATTGTGTTAATTGGGTTGAGTCCCTCAAATTTTCTCCCATTTACACATAGGTGCCTCCATCATGATTCCATTCAATATTTAACTCGTTAATTTGGTAAAATTATGGGGACCAAAATCTCAAGCAAGTAAAAATTGGGACTTACATTGATATCCATGTTAGCATTCCAATTCCATGTCAACACTCTATTGCAATGTAAGCATTTTTGTTAAATATTGAATGTCAAGTAAACAAATAAATTAAAATTTTACATTTTAAAAATACAATAGATCAAAAATTAAAAACGAGAGGATCAAAATCGGTTAAATACTATAATATAGGGACAAAAAATGCAATCAAGTCTTCTTTTTCTATTATATCACTTATTATATTTATCACCTTTTTTCTCTTTATTTCTTATTTTCACTTCTCTTGTTTTGGTATGATGCCACAAGAAACAATCTTGTTCGAGCTAGATAAAACTATAATGAGTGACAAAACTCTCTTTCTGAATATTTAACATAACAACATATTCAAGACTCAAACTCGAGACTATTAGTTAAGTTGAAATAATTTTATACCAATTGATTTATACGCTCATGGTTGATTGACTACGTTAGGGCACTTTTAGAAACTAATTATCAAATTAAGACTATTTTCAAACTTATTACCAAAGTGGTGTTGTTTTGACTGTTAACCGATACAAAACGCTAGTCAAACCAATGTTTTCCATGACACGTCATATTTTTTATTTTTATTTTTTAAAACATGATGTGAGATGGGACATGCCACTTTAACTAGAGTGTTCAAAAAAACACTACTATTACTAGTATGTCCCATGTGACATCACGTGGATTCCAAGAGCCTGTAAAAATATGTCATGTGTACGAAACGCAAATACTATCAATGTTTTCAGTTAATTTTAAAAAGAACAAAATCGCACTTGAAACACAGAAATTGGACGCATGGAAGGCTATTTTGCGTGTTCCGCTAACTAGTGGCGTGTTGTTCCATTGTATGTCAAATTGCAACTCGACAATAACTAGTAATGTTAAGAAGACTTGTTTAAAAAAAAGATATCGGTGACAATAAGGCATTTTAATAAATAAATTAATAGTTGTATGTAAATAGAAGACTTTGAATTTCTAAATAAAATGAAAGCCTAATGATCATGCCATCAGGAAATTAGAACAGAGAAAAAAAAATGCACATGTAAGAAAATAACACGTATTAAGCAAAGCCATCACAGACGACTTTGACTCCTTGTATGTAGTCTTCAAAAGGGATTTTTAGCTTGCAACTTGTCAAGTTCTAGATGCTACAGTAACAAACGAAGCTAGTGCGGGGATTTTAGATTTATTTTTCTTTTAAAAAATTTAATTGAAAATGCTTGTAGTAGATGTGAGTGGTACTCGTGGCACACGCTCACAGGTTTTTGGAGTCTACGTAATGTCCACGTACAATACGTCATTAACAGTTCGCATTTTTTGAACACAGCGGTCATAGTGGCGAGTCGTACGTGGATACCACGTAAACTTTCAGTTCAATTATTTAAAGAAAAAAATGATATATTATAAAAAATGTTAGTTTGACTAATATTTTGTATCGGCTGAAAGATTAAAATAGTCTTACTTTAAAAATATGTTTAAAAACAATCCTATTTTAATAAATAACATTATGATGAAAAAGACGGTGGTCTTATGATTTTTTTTAATTATATTAATAAGAAGAAGATAAAGCAGGATAAACATGGGATAGAATAAGTTGAAAATTGCAGGTGCTCCTTCTTTCTCATTGGCTTCAATATTTAATCATTTAAATTTGAAATTGTCCGACCTTTTTCTCTTACCCATGAATATGATGCCACTCACGTAATTGTTAATTATTGTGGATGTGATAATTAATGTGCAAATAAAATTTTAAAATAAAACTTTCAAATAATAAAAGAATTCACAAAATTTGAAAACGATTACAAAAAAAAAAAAAAAAAAACTATCATCATTATCTATTACATTAGATGCGGGTGAAAAAAAATATAAAATCAAAGAATCAAATAATCGAATACACATCTTGAAGAAGTTGAGATATTTATCATCCATCAGAAAATAAGCCTAAAGCTTAATTTTCCTTGTAAACTACCCGTGCTCATGCGTGGTTGATCAAGTTTCAAGAGTCACAATTAGCGCCATAATGAATGCATAATCGATGTTCGGAGACACAGTGACCATGTACTTCTCTCTGCTAAATATAGTGCCAAGCTTCTTATTTATCTGCAATAACAATTATTTCCATAAATTTTATTTTCAACTTAGCTCTGCTAGGCATCTGGAATATTAAAAGCAAAAAAATAAACAAATATCTTTAAAAGGGTATGTTAATCTATTAGTCTCTGAAATATTTTATTTTTTTAAAATTATACTTTAAAAATTCTGAAATATTTGATTTTGTTTAAATTATACTTTAAAAATTTGTAATTAATCCCCTGTCCTTATAAATTATTTTTTATTAGATTTCCGTGTTAAAATTTCATTAAAGTTAAACAAAAAATTCTTGATTCCTGATAAAAATATACAAATTAACCTGTTAGAAAATTTTCAAATAAGTATTTATACTTTAACAAAGATCAAGAATATTTCGTTCAACTTTAATTCTTTAACGGAATCCTAATCTGAAGACTCAATTAAAATAATTTATAAATTCAGAAATCTAATTATTATAAGTTTTTAATCTATAGATATTTATTTAAAAATTTCCAAATAATTTGAAGACTAACATATTAATTAAACTGATAAGAACAGATATTAATTAAACCTAAAAATATTTCTCAAAGTCCAAATCATTGAGTCATTTGGTGGAATCCAAAACTATCCATAAACTATAGCAACGATACTGTCATCATGTTTCCAAGGAAAAAACAAAAACCTAATGACATTATTATTAGTTTGTAGGTTTTTTCATTTTATATGATATTTTCAAAATTTAATTAGAATGCATTATCAGTGTAAGTGTTTTTTATACTGTCATTTAATAATTTATGTATCGTAAAATTGTTAACTTTCGCAATAATTTCTTTAATTGAAAGTCATATATTTAAGAACATTAGTAATTGGTTGACAATATAAAATTCTTTACATTGATAGTATATTAAAATTAAATTCCTAACTTTATTCAACGAGAGACTTTTTACTCAAAATTGTATACATTAATTAAACAAAATGACTATTGATTTTCCATCTTTTTTTCTTTAAAATTTTTGGTTCTCATCACATCTTTTTACACATCTAAACTGCACCCATTTAAAAAAGTGTCATTTACTATTTTCCTCTCTATATCTTAAAGGTAAATTGGTATTTTAAAAAATGTAAAGGAAGGTGTAAAACAAAGTAATGTGACTAAATTAATCATATCTATTTCCCTCCTTTCCTCTCTCTTTTTATTGGGAACTAATCCAAATAATAATTACGTGTTAAAATTAAATTACCTGGGCAACAACAGTGTCGGACTCGCCGATGTAAACATCCCAAGAGTGTCCAAACCAAGTTGCTTTGACCTTGAAGTCACAAACTTCGGTGGTATTATTTGCCAAGAACACATTTAATTTCATCCTTAGCTGAAATAATGAGGATCGCTCCCGAATAAAGATCAGATCCCTCAATTCGGTACTTCTACCTCTAAATGCTTTCCAACTATTATTCGAAAGTAGCTGTATGATCAAAGAAATTTCAAGTTAAATTTCAACATCAAATATATCACTTCATATTTGCAACACTGATTAAGATGCTAATGTTGATTCATTATGAGCTATTATATGATTTGTTGAATTCGAAGTTATGCGAAGAATGCTACATTTTAATCTTATCTTCTATGCCTTTTGTCAAATACTCCATAAAGTGTGAAGACAGCCTTCCTTGAAGAGACTAAAAGTTACTTCACTTACACACATTTACTTTAATTAGCAAAAGTAAGGAAGAAAAATATTTTGGGATTGTAATTTTAGAGAAGAAAAGAAGGAAAGACGACATTTTTGTTTTTAAATTAAAAAATTATATAATATTATAAAAATAAATAAAATATTAAATTTATTATTTTATTTTAAAAAAAACTATTAAATTAGATAATATTTATTTAAAATAAAAAATTATTCCTTCCTTTCTTTTTCTTTTAAATTCTAACTCCCACTGACATATTCTTAGGAGATGTGACTCCACGGACTTTATGCATATCACACATTTTCTATGTTAAATATAAATCGAGGCACATAATGGATTGAAACTTTTTCATGTCAAATTAGAAAGCCTTTTTTCTTTTAATACAAATAAAAATGAAATATTATAAAAAAATTCTTTTACTAATGATTTATTGTTAGATTTATCCTTATAAAAATGCTAATAATATACTTTCTAACACTCTATTTTGAACACGTTACATTAAAATATTACAGGTTTATATTAATAATATGATACATTATATTAATAATTATTAATATGAAATTATTACATCATATATGTTATTAGTATAATATATTTTTATTGTCAGTGTATATAAATTCATAATAATTATACTAATTATTTAATTTTTATATATTAAAAAAATGTGTACACTAACGAGAACTAACAAAATGTCAAATCTTCAGTAAATGATTTTTTTTTTCTAGTCAAAACATTATTTTCATATATCTAGCAGAAAAGAAAATACAAACTAGGACTAATTTACCCCTAAAAATTAGAGAAGACGAAGCAGAAGAAGAAATACATATACAGAAGGGCTTGATGAGATGTTCGTATTTAATACCAACAATAAGGGGAAAATAGAGGAGAAACATTATAAATTCACAGGAAAAAAAGAAGAAAATGAAGATATGTAGGAATTGAGTAGTTGATGAACTAACCGCTTTGCGAAGATGGACAATGGGGTTTCCATTAGCGTCAAATATGAACAGGTCTCGGCGGGGGCTTACAATGCTTACGATATTACTCTGAACAGTGAAAACAATGTTGCCATTGATGTCTGTGACAGTGAAATTTTCACCTATAGTCCTCTCCTTCGTGATTATCAGATCAACGGGATGTGGGCCTGCAATATGGCAGTTATATAATTAATAAATTAACCACTTGAGATTGAATGAACAAATTAATATGTAAATGCGTGATGCACCTAAACACGATTTAAACCTAGCTCAACAAGATGGATTATAACAATTAATCAACAAAAAATGGGATAGTTTAAGACAGTAATTAATAGAGAAAGATACGCTGAAATTATTATGAGAAATTAAATCAGAGAAAAAGAGAGAGGGAAGTCTAGAATCAAAGTAATTAATACATCAAACTTTTGGACATATCAATATGTTGCAACTAAGTATATATGTGTATGAACATATTTTGGACCCCAGAAAAAAGAAGAAGAAGATTACTTTAAAAAATAATTATTATGAGCATGCGCTATATATATATATGTCCCACCCAAGCATGGAGGTTTATACATACATACCTGGGGCACAGTACTGAGGGCCGATGATGGGGGTGGCAAAGGGTGATGGTTGGTTTGCCATGATATGGTTGAAGTTCAAAGAGTGGCAGAAGAATATGAGTTTTGGAAATATGTTTCTTTGTTAATGTTGTTGGAGATCAATCAGATGTTTGGATACTGAAGCTTTGTTATATATGTTATGGGGTCTGAAATGGTCAAACCGCATTGGAGGGAGGTTTCTTTGCAGGCAGGGATCAACTTCTTATAACACGAGATAACTTGTTTGAACCGCACTTTGACTTCTTTAGTTACGTCTATGAAATTTCAATCGGGAATAAGGAACATGATCTATTACTTGTCAAGAATAAGGAAGAACATGTCAACTTGGTTATTAATTTTGAATTAGAAAATTATGAGAAATGAGACAATTCAATGGACAAGGTAGGAAATGAATAATAATTTTGAATGGATAAATTACGTTTTTATATGTTTAAAAGTATTAACACCAAATCTTGTTAATTACACAGAATAAATGCTTTTTATATAATTAAAATCTATAATAAATAAATATTTTTTTAATATATATAGTATATTATAATTAAAATTTATAATAAATATACATCTTTAAATACATAAATTATATTTTATATTTACAATGAAAAATTTAAATTGTGATATAAATTTATTTTTAATTATTAATATTTTTTAAAAAATAATTTAGAGATAAAATTAAAAGATGATAGCTTGAAATTAAGGAATAAAAAGGTTGAGATTGTTGAAAGATTTTTTTTTTTTTTTTTGCTAACAACAAAAATATTATGTGAAATATATTTCTAAAAGAGAGAAAATATAATATTAAAAATGTCTAGTTGAAAAAGTCTCCTATGGATTCTAATTTATTTTATAAAAGTAAATAATTTTTTAATAAAATATCAAATTAACTTAATCATTTATATAATTTTAATTTTTAATATTATCCATTTATCCGTACATGGATACTGAAAGTGAGAAAAAGAAGAAGAAGGAAGTACTAGGAAACATAAAATCACATGATTTTGTCTAAGCCAATTTCAGTTTCAGGCTTTGGTTTGTCTTCAGAGTTTTAACAATCCCAAGTCAAAAACATTGGTTTTTCGTTTGCGTGCTCCGATTTCGCTAATTCTACGTCTGTTGTTTCTCTGCTCCTCGTCAAATCCAAATGGTGAGACACCCTTTATCCAAGAGCGCCAACAAATACCTCAGAAAATTCAGAAAATGGCCACACTCCCCTTACAAGACCTCATGGCACCACAACTTTGGTGAACAACAAGCTTTGCAAATCCTCAAACAAGCAACCCTTGAAATGGGTTCTTCCCACCAACCCCAAACACACAACCTTCCCTACCCTTTTCTTCTCTCCACTCTCCTTGACTCCTTCAAAGCCTATAGCTGTGACCCAACTCCAAAAGCTTACTTCTTTGTCTTCAAAACCTTAACCAACACCTCCCAGTGGCAGGACATTCCTCCTGTCTTGGACCACCTTGAACACTTGGAGAAGTTTGAAACACCAGAGTTCATCTTTGTGTACCTTATCAGGTTCTATGGTCTTGCTGACAGGGTCCAAGATGCTGTTGATTTGTTTTTCAGGATCCCCAGGTTCAGGTGCACACCAACTGTTTGCTCATTGAACTTGGTTCTCTCACTGCTTTGCAGGAAGACAGAGTGCCTCAAAATGGTTCCCCAGATCTTGCTGAAGAGCCAGCACATGAACATTCGCGTCGAGGATTCAACTTTTCGGGTTTTGATCAAGGCCTTGTGTAGAATTAAGAGGGTGGGTTATGCCATTAAGATACTGAATTGTATGGTAGAAGATGGGTATGGTTTGGATGAGAAGATATGTTCTTTGATAATATCATCATTGTGTGAACAAAAGGATTTGACCAATGTTGAGGCTTTGGTTGTTTGGGGGGACATGAGGAAACTAGGATTTTGTCCTGTTGTCATGGATTATACAAACATGATTAGGTTCTTGGCGAAGGAAGGGAAGGGTATGGATGCTTTGGACATTCTGAACCAGCAGAAAGAAGATGGAATTAAACCTGATGTTGTTTGTTATACAATGGTCTTGAGTGGGATTGTAGCAGAAGGGGAGTATGTGAAGTTAGATGAACTATTTGATGAAATGCTTGTATTTGGACTCATTCCTGATGTTTATACTTATAATGTGTATATAAATGGTTTGTGTAAGCAGAATAATGTAGATGAGGCGCTTGAGATTGTTGCTTCTATGGAGGAGTTAGGATGCAAACCGAATGTGGTTACTTACAATACTTTATTGGGTGCCTTGTGTGTAGCAGGGGATTTAGGTAAGGCAAGGGGGCTAATGAAGGAGATGGGCTTGAAGGGTGTTGGGCTCAACTTGCATACATACAGGATCATGCTTGATGGTTTGGTTGGAACAGGTGAGATTAGTGAAGCATGTCTTTTGTTGGAGGAAATGTTGGAGAAGTGTTTATTTCCTAGATCTTCAACATTTGATAATATCATATTTCAGATGTGCCAAAAGAGCTTGATTGCTGAAGCCATGGAATTGACCAAGAAAGTTGTTGCAAAAAGTTTTGTTCCTGGGGCCAGGGCTTGGGAAGCACTGCTTCTTAACTCAGGATCTGAACTTGGGTATTCAGAAACCACATTTTCTGGCTTGTTGGGCCCAAATTAATCTCAGTTGTCAAACTGGCCCGGGTGATAGATCTGATATTGAAATTATTTAGGCTCTCTTATTGGTTGAAGAGCTAAACCACCAGCAGTTAACCAACTAGAGAGACATGAAATTTTCAACCAGCATGTGGATAGCAAATCACTAAGAGAGTAATTTTTTAATCATCCTTCGTGTATAAGGTATATTTGAGTAACATTCACGAGGTGCTTCCTTTGCAACTAAACAGAAGACATATGTTGTAATATTTCATGTGCAGAATCTAATTAGTTTTGATGGAGGATTTACGCGTCTTTTCAGATTAAGGCTTCTTGGTGTTGGTGATGTATTCATTAAAGAGTGTCTAATTTGTTTGAGGGATGCAAAGATGCTGTCTATCATATGGGGTTCCATCGGCATTTGTGTTTGCACAATTTGCTGAGTATTTTGGCACATTGTTCCTTCCTTAAGCAGTGCACAAGACAAGATTTAATCATATTCGATGTTTTATTTTAGTTTTATAAGTTGTCAAATTCCAGAGTTCAAGTAAACTCATGGGGTCCCAAAGTGCTTCAAAAATAACATATAAGCATAATTTAATGGTTATTCGTAAGCAATATTCAACATTTTACCTCCATTACAAAGCAAACGAAAGTGATAAAATAAAAACAAGAATTAGCTGAATACCTGCAATGATTATACTATACTTAGTCTAGCAAATAACAGCAATTTTAGTTTAGCAAAATGAAAATAGAAACTTGTAAGGTTTGTAGAATTTTCCAGTGGTTTAGAGCAAAATGACTTAACTTTTAAATAAATGTTTATCAATTAGATGAATATAAGAATAAATGCACACTTTAGTTCACCACAAGAATCCAACATTTTCGAGTCAACAGGTTAGTGTCAATCACGACAATAAATATTTTATTTTATTTTATTATATATTTGCATCGGCCAAGCTAACAATATTTTTTAAAAGTAGTGTTAGCCTAGCCAACGTTAATGGAAACATTTATTATACAATTGTACTTAGTGTCGACTTAGTCAATGCTAAGTTTCAAAATTATACCCACCAAACTTCTTTCTCCCTCACTTTCCCTTTCGCCTTCTTCTTTTGTGCCTGCCTTTGGTGTTGCTACTACATCTTCTGTCGCCACAAGTGCTTTGGAGATTTCTGCTTCTTCTGCCACCCAAGTGCTTTGACATTTCTTGTTACTTTTATTGGTGTTACATCTTCTGCCATTGGAGGATTTGGAATAAGGCATCCACTTCATCTATTATTACACTCTTGCATTTACTTCATTTATTATTACTACTCCTACCAGTGGAGGATTTACTACTGTTGCATGTTTCCTACAGTGAAGGCCATAGAGATCTTGTGGATGCCCAATGTACAATATCCAACATGTGTCCAAAGGGTTGTAACTTTGTGTTATAGCCGAGGCAACTTGAGCACTAGCGTTTTTGACAAACTACTACAATTTATCATGATTAGTGTAATGTACTTTTTCATTATTTAATTACCACCTAAGATGGGTGGATTAGCGAAGTACGACCTCCTGATCATGCTACTCCTTATTTAGGATATTCTCCATCGAGATGAGTCAGCATTCATGTATGCATTTGCATTTAATTTGCACTTCTTATGTGATATTACCTTGTGTTAATCTAGTTGCTTCCTCTTGAAATGCGTGACTCCTATTGTGGAATAATCAGATTAAATAACTATTCATGTTTGAGAGATAAAGTAGGTTGATTAATTATTAGTAATTTTAGGCTCCCATTTTATTGTTACCACAGCCTTTGTATTTCTCTGTTTTTATGATTTCTACTATTTTCAAACTAGGCAAAGAGGAACTATTGATACTTGGCAGTGATAGATGATCATTTTCTCGTACAACAATCGAAATCAGATGGGCATCACAGAGGCGTGGCTAAGTCTAACCACTACCCTATTTTTGTTCAGGTATCTTTCTTTTCATTAGATATGGTTGACTTTAGGAAGTTTACTTGAATCTTTGTGTACTATTATACATATATTGGCTTACAGTATATTTGGATAAAAATTCATATTTTTTATTAGTAATTTTTCTTCAATTAGATAACAATATAGTTAAGTAGACGAAAAATAAGCATAAATTTATTAATATATTTGACTTAGGTTTGTTTTGTTTATTTATTTATTATTATCTTATTTTATTTCAAAGGAGTGTTACACCCTTATGCTTTCTCATCGTCAATTCTCCTCTTCTTACTATGTTGAATATTGTGAAGCATTTGATTATATGACGTTTGAAGGTAGTGGTTATATGCATAATTTCTAAATGATTGTAAAATTATAGTGTAGTTTCAAAATCAATAGTGGGAGTAGGAATTTTTGTTTGTTTCTTCTGGTTTGAGGTTAGATTAATGAGTGATAATATGAAGGTAGGGAAAAACAATATAAATTAATGATGATTGATTCTATTATGTTGTTGTGAAACTGTAAAGAAAAGTTCCACACATTATTTTTTGTTTCTATGTATGTGTTGTGGTCCCATTATGTTGTATATATGCCCAAAAACACTCATTCTACATAGTATCTTTACAGGTTGTATATATGTTATGGTTTCATTACTTGCTTTCTATATGCTAAAAAAGAAGAAAAGAAATCACTTGTTTGACATGGTATACTTAGGTAGAATGTCGTGTGGTGGAAGAGTAAGAAATACCCCTACATGTCACATCAAGTAGTGATAACTAAGGTGAACAACTATAGTGTAGAATGTTACATCAAGTTATAGTGATGACAATGGCAACTATGTCTTAGAAAGATTGAGAAGTATTAGCAGTTCAAATCGTAAGGGAAAGACATTCAAAACCATTAAGTATCTTGTATTCGATATAGCATAATTTGGAGATGTTTTCTTCGAGTTAACTATGATATTTCCTAGTTTAGAGGTTTTTAAGGTTGTGAGGAGTTAATTATTTAGATAGAGAATTCACATTTAATGGAAATAATGGTGCAAGGTGCAAAGTAAAATATGAGAATTGTTATTGGGAGGTATATTGTGCTTAGAGTAAGATGGCAAAGTCTTTTGGATCAAACTTTTAAAAATGAAAATACATGCCACAGCTTCAACATATGATTCAACTATAAAAAAAACTACATTTTTAAAAAGAGACCAATTGTTATTAGAGGTATATTACTCACAACATCTATATCAAATAGGTTTTTAGACCTAGTCATGTTACAAGAATCATCAACCACAATAAAGGGTGCAGGGAATGGTAACAACACTACTAGTTATAGGTTTTTAGACCTAGTCATGTCACAATATATTTCAATTAATTGCAATATATTTTGTGGAGAATTATAGGTTTTTAGACTTAGTCGTGTCAAAAAAATCATTAATTACAATAAAAGGGTGCAAGGAATGGTAGCAACACTACTAATTAATTGTAGTATTTTTTGTGGAGAATTGTTGTACTTAGCATCTTTTGGATATTGTAGTTAGAAATGGACAAAATATATATTACATTTTAGGATATTATGTACTAGGCATTTTGGCTTTGGAATCATAGGTGAAAAAGACACATGTATTTTTTGGGTTCTAGTTACAGTACATGTGATCATTTTTTTGGTTTATTGTAAAGGCATGCTTTCATACATGATCATGATAAAGTTATATTTGACTCTATTCACGACATTGTTGCTGCTAGAGGAGGCTTTTGATGGTAGCCATCTATCGTGGCCCTTTGCCCCCACTCTTATTGCTTCTAGCAAGTTCTACACATTTAAGGCTCAAATGAGTTGTAATGCCTATATATATATATATATATATATATTTTTTTTTTTTTATGTTCTAACATTGTTTTTCTTTTCTCTATAATCATTGCGCTTTGCTCAAATTTTTTTTACGTTGTTGGGCTTCTATCCACCATATATATATATATTTTTATTGAATTTTGTTGGACTTGACCTAACTATGTCATTTTTCTTTTTCTTTCTTTGAATCTCGTAGGGCTTGGCCCAATCGTGCTTTTTTTATATATTTATTTGGGTTCAACTCAATACTTTTTTTCCCCTTTTCCTTTTCATCTGAAATTAAGTGGACTCAGTTAAACACATTTTTTTTTAATTTCATTCGGACCTAGCTCATTTTTTATCACTTTTTTTTTTGGTTTTTCTTTTCTTTTGATTTGGTCTATCCTATTATTCTTTTAATTGTTATTTATTTTGTTAATTTTTTTGTACTTCATCTATTTTGCTATATTTGGCATCTATTTATATAATATATGAAGCTTTCTCCCCTAACTGGTGTTAAGGGGAGGATAACAACCCACTTTCTTTACTTTTCATGTTTTTGTAATAGTGAATTTCTTTTTTTGGAATCTGTAACAATGTTCTTTGATATCTCTTTGCACCCCTTTTTCATGAATCCCTTTTTAAATTTTTTGGATCCATCTCATCGCAATCCCCATTATAATTAATAGGGGGTGTAAGTGGGTCGCAATCAACTTGCGAACCTGACCAACCCAACCCAACCCAACTACATTTTAGCGAGTTGGGTTGGGTCATTGGGTTGGATTGTGTTTATTTTAAATGACCCAATTATAATTGGATTGGGTATTAGGTTGATGACTTCCCAACCCAATGAACTCGATTCAACCCAATCTAATTAATATTAATAACAAAGTAATATAATTACTCACTTATTCTAATTTTCTAATTTCTAATATCACTTAAAAGTTAAAACTTATCATCACTTATTTGATAGTCACCAATTGAGTTTAAGTGTAAACCACAAGAACAACACAAGAAGGAGGGTTGAATTGTGTTACAAAAAAAATGCTAAACCTTTTTCAAGACAAGTATCGTCTGTTCAACGGATGATATGCGTTATTAAAAAAGGGATTTATGAAAACAAATAAAAGATATAAAACAGAATGACACAAAGATTTATACTGGTTCGTCTCACTCTAGAGACTACGTCCAGTTCTTGGTACACCACCAAGTCCCACTATAACTTAAACAAAGTTACAAGTATTCTTTTGTCCAAGCCTCTTTAGGCTCAACCTAAATAGTATTTCACTTGCATCTCCAAGCAAACACTCAAGTATTCTTTGATACAAAGCCTCTTTAAGCTTCCACCAATTTCACAAAGAAATGGTTAAAGGGTAAACTATCACACTAAGATAGTGTCTTATCAAACGAATATACACTGAAGCTCGAGAATTTTACAACAATTTTTCTAAAGCACTCTTTTCAAAAGAATTTTTTTTTGAGAACAAGAGAGAGAGCTTAAGCACTTAAGTGAATAAGAGTAGAAAATATTACAAGAATTTTGTTGCTTTAGCATAGATCTTCTCTTCTATATATAGTGCTCTCCAAAAGTATCTGTTGTGAGTGCTTTGGGAAATATCCTTCATCTATTGTTATGTAAAGAAGAAAATGTACGTTGGAGCATTAAATGGTGCATTTAATACTATTCACCAACCAGTCACACTAATAAGATAAAGCAATTTGCTTATCTTGCATTTCTTGTACTAAATCTTGTTGTAGTAGACATATTTACTTTTTCGTATTGACAAGTGTACTAAAATTCCTTCTTTTCCACAGAAAGCTATATCTTTACAGAGAAAGGTACATTGATATCTTCTTTTTCGAGAAAGTAGGCATGAACTTCAAGACGAGGATCATTTTGTGTAAGAACTTCGAAAACAACTCTTAGTCCAACAACTCTTGTTGTAAATCATTTGTGAGGGTTAATCATATATATCAACAGTGTGTGATCAGACGATTAAATAAACATCAGTCTGTTTGTTATAATCAAAATAAAGTGAGGGTCTTATAAACGTCCTTTATCTTAACATTAAGTTTGTTCATTTTGATTGTGTAATTCGAGTAGTTGTTAGTCTTGTGTGGGACATGTAATGTATTATGCCATTTGGGACATGTATTATATTTTTCTTGTGAGTGTTGGATTTGGACTGTTAGAGTTGTATTTTAAATTGAACATGCATTGGATGAACTAATTATGCGCTTTATTTTTCTTATTTTTTATTTTTTCTGAATTTTATCGAATTTTCATAAATATATTAATATTTTAATCATTCAATTTGATTACCCAACTCGAACTAACCACGATTAAGGTTGAGTTGGTTTGGGTTGGGTCGCTTTATAAAAAAAAGAAAAAAAGCAAACCCGACCCAACTATACTTAATTAAGTTAGGTCTTAAATTAGGTCAAATTTAACCTAACTCGATCCACTTACATCCCTAATTAGGCATGGCAACTGGGTGGGGCAAGGGTGGGTTTTTCCCTCCTTGCCCTCGACCCCCACTCCCTAACATATCCTCTACCTTGCCCTCAATACTCGGCAGGGATCAATTTCGATACCGCATTCCCTCCCTTAATGAGGGTCGAGTTTTCCTCACCCAGCCTCGTTCCCGATGTCTCTTAAAAAAAAACATTTTTGACAATTTACATTTAAAATGTAATTTTAAATAATATATTTTAATTCTAAAAATAAATTTTATATAAACTATTTTAGGTAAAATATTTTTGCAAAAATAACTAATTTTCTTGCGTATAATATTTTAATTCTTTAGAATATTTTTTTGGGGGCGGGTTTAGGGGTGGGGGCAAGGCGGGTATCAACATCTTTGTCTCCACCCTTGTCCTCGACTTTGACACCTGGGGAAAACCCAGCCCTAGTCAAAGTGGGGAAAACAAGTCAAAGTTAGGGCGGGTTCGGATGGGTACCCACGGAGCCGGGTATATTTGCCATGTCTATCCCTAATAATTAATATTGTAGTAATAAATTTGTCGAAACAAAGGCAAAACCAATCCAACATGTTGATAATTTGCAGTTTTCTATAGTCACTTTTGTCGTAGTGACACCTCCCCCATTAATTGATAATTAGCGTTAGAATCAAAGCTATGATAAACCACAAACTAGTGGTAAAAAAAGAAAAAAAGAAAGAAAGAATCCATTCATACGTCTTAAAAGTCATTTTTATAAATTGCATGAAGTACGATCCTCATCACAATAATAAATAAATAAAATCTGGAAGATATTGTCTAATAATATTTCGTACAAAAAACTTTTCTTTATACTATATTGATTCACTTGCTCTGTGGTGTTTGTGCTTTTCAATTTGTTTGTGTGTGAAACAAATTTGATGTCTTCTTACATCTACCCCCTCCATTTACCTCGTTTACGGTCGTTTTTATTTATAGATCACATCCCTAGTCTCCATCAAACTTTATAATTATGAAAATGAAATTGATAGCAAGTTAAGCTATGGCTTGATCATTAAGTAGATCAAAAAGAAAAGTGATGTTAAATAGAATATAGTTTAAACTCTAAAAGTGATTTTTATATGCATAATTCACAAAGAAAACTCATTAGGGTTAGTCTAGTAATAAAAAGTTTGAGTATTTTGTACGAGAAATTAGATTCAAACCTCATTACCTTAATTATACACTAAAAAAGGGGGGGGGGGGGGGGGGGGGGGGGGTTCACAAGATTATCCAATATATTATTTTGAAAAGATTGATAAAAAAAAAAAACTCGAACTATAGAAACATAATCATGAAATGAATAATTTTAAGTACCATAGCTACCACAACTAATTGACAAAAAACATGTTTGATTAATATATGTAATTTCAATGTCAACGGGCTTTCACCAGAAAATTATTTTCATTTCTTTATAAAGTTCTTGGGGATTGTTAGCCATCCTAATGTTTGTTTGTCTTTACTCAAATGTAAATCAAACATGTTGGAAAGTCTCACATCACCTGCTTCAATTAATTCTTGATATATAACTTATATATTTGTTGGCCAACTTCACCTGTTCTAGTAAACATTTGTGGAAAAGAGTGTTGGAAAATCTCACATCACCGACCTCAATTCTTATGATGTAGCTTATATATATATATATATATATATATACATACATATATATACACATACATATATATATATATATATGTATGTATATATATATATATGTATATATGTATGTGTATATATATGTATGTATATATATATATATGTATATATATATATATATATATATATGTATGTATATATATATGTATGTATATGTATGTATATGTATGTATATCTATGTATATACATATACATACATATACATACATATATATATATACATACATATATATATATATATATATATATATATATATACATACATATATATATATACATACATAAATATATATACATACATATATACATATATATCTGTTGAACAACTTTACTTAATCTCAATTCATTTTGTGATGAAATCTAACAACACACAAGCAAATTCAAGAATATGCACGTTTAATCAAAATCATTTGATCTCATGTGATAGATTGAGTAATATATATGATCAAACAATTTTTTATCTATGTACAAGGGTCAACCTTATTCAAGTCGGGTAGGATTATTATAGACCACAAAGTTCTTTCTCCTAGTATTTAACACACCTACATACCTAAAGATCAAATTCAAGACTACTAGTTAAGATGGAACAATGCCACATACTAGTTAATTCACGCCCTCGGTGATCATAAATATGTATCATTTGTAACATCAATCAATAAATTATCCTTAAGAAAATTTCTCTATTCTTTTTCTGCCTTTGGTACCAAAAGTTGTCCTTTTATTTAGCCTAATTTGTTGCATAAACAGAACGAAAGGGGAGAAGGGTGCGTGTGGAATATCTAAATAATTAAGATTTGTGTTAATATATTACCTTAACACTTGGTTAAACAAAGGTGCTACAAATGAGTAATGACCATTGGAAATAGAGTTTTCAGCAACAATTGCATGACTTGAAGCTGATTAAGGTATAAAATGATGTCACTCGATGATAATCTTTTTAGCCGTTTCTTCATGAGAACTCAAAAATTAGGAGTCAAAAAACTTTTGTCTGGAGCTTCGCTTATTTATTTATTTATTTTTTCTTTCCAATAAAGCTCTAAAATTAGGACGAAAAATGTTCAGGAGAAATCGCTTATCTTAAATGAGTTTATTCTGTTCTTTTACATTCTAAGTCTTACTTATTTAGTTAATATAATATTTTTTAAGAGTTAACCCATTTAAAACTTTAATTAAACCTAAAAATCTATAAAAATTTACTTTGTAAAATAAGTTAATAAGTTTACTTTTTTTTTGGGTCCATTAATAAATTTACCTTTAAATAAGTTAAGAGGCTTAAGTTTTCATATAAGCCAATTAATGAACTTAAAATTTTAAATAAGTCATAAAATATAAATAAGAAATACTAAGAAAAGTATAATATAATAAACTATTATTAATTATTACTATTTACTTAATTAAACATATCCGTAAAGCATAAAAACAATTTTTTAACAGTTTATAAAAAAAATATTAACCTAATTTATTTACTAGATAAGCCTATACCAAAGTTAGACCTTATGTCTACTAAGTTATAGGTCTCCAACCTAAGGATAAGAATAGGTTCAATGTCTACCACTTGACCCGTACTAACTTATTTTGGCTTTAGTTGTTATCCCACGAACTAGTTTAAGGCTTCGATAGGGAGATCTTATGTATAATTTATTTTAACTTATCTCATAACATAAACACTTATGTACATGTTTAGGAAAACTTATGAAAACATATTATGATATGTTCATAAGCTGTTTTTAGCTTATTTTAATAAATTCTCTAGGATAATTTACGAAAATAGTTTATAGCATATACTCCTTCGATTATATAAACAACTTATACATAAATACTTATTTAATAAGACCTTAATTAAATTGTTTATCTAAACTGGTTAAAACCATTTTGAAAGCTTATTTAGTAAAAAAAAAACAATAAGACTTTAGGTCAATCAAACCTATTAAATAAATATAAATAATATATTAATATTATTATTGGTATTATATTAAACTTGTGTTATAATATCTTAAATAATATATTTATTAACCGATTTACACTGCTTATTTTACATATATTTATTAACCTATTCAAAGGTTTAAGTCCATTTGTTTACATAAGGATTTAAACCTATTAACTCATTTAGACATAAATCAGTTGATATTTATAAACTTATTATAAAATAAACATTTGAAACACTTTTACATCAAATTAGTGTTGGACCTCTATCATGAATACTAAATAATATTCATTTAATTTGTCATAGGTCCTTGATATGAAGCAAGAGTAACTATAAGATCTTAAATATAGAAAAGATATAAAAAGGTATAATGCGAAAGCTTACCTCCACTTGCGGCCATTGTTATCACAAGAAAGAAACGAATGCCTAAATCTCACAATAAAATTTAGAAAGAGAAAGAAAGAAAATAGAAGGTTCTTCTAGCCTTAGCCTTTTCTGAGGTGTGTGAATCAATGGAGCATCACAAGCTGTTTATAGGCAAGGCAAGGGACTCCTTCATAAAATCAAAAACTGTAACTGTCCCTTAATTGGCTCCTCTATTAAAAGCCAATAATACTAATTAAAAGCTAATAATTCATAATTAAGAGCTAATAATTCAAAATTTGTAACAGTTACATGAAATTAAATTATGAATATTGCCAAAATATGAGCCACATTCATGTTATTTTCCAACATTCTCCCACTTGGCTCATATATTGTCAATGATAATCTTTATTTTGAAAATATGGCCACAACTTGTCTATTTAAACTTTATATAGTCACTTAGAAATTATCATGCAGGAATCATGGTGGTTATATTCTAGATAAAACATTTCCTTCCATGCATTACAATGCATAACCTTTTCTAAGTGAATAAAATGGGGTCCGAAACTTTATTGATTTGAATCAAAACTTTACATGACAAACTTAATGTGCACAAAGTCATATAATTGAAAACACATCAATTTAAACTAGTAAGACCCATATGAATTACATGATTCTGAAATACTTTGGCTGGCAATCCTTTAGTTAATGGATCAGCAATCATGGATTCTCTGTCTATGTGTTCTATGGAAATTAACTCTCTCTTAATGTCTTCTCTTACAACCAAAAACTTGATATCTATATGCTTACTTTGGCTTCCACTTTTATTATTTTTTGAGAAGAATATCACAGCCGAATTATCACAAAAGATTTTTACTGGTCTTTCAATAGAATTTACAACCTTAAGACCAAAAACAAAATTCTTTAACCATTTAGCCTGTGATGTCGCTTCGTAGCAACCAATAAATTCTGCTTCCATAGTGGATGATGCAATGATTGTTTGCTTTTTGCTTCTACAAGAGATAGCACCTTCGGCTAAAAAGAAGATATAGCCTGAAGTTGACCTTTTTAAGTCCATGCATCCAGCAAAATCTAAATATGTATATCCTTTTATTTCCAAATTATCAGAATGCTTGTATGTTAGCTTATAATCCTTGGTTCCTTGAAGGTATCTCATAACCCTTTTTGCTACCTTCCAATGTACCATGCCTGGATTGCTTTGATATCTTCCTAGCATTCCTATTGCGAATGCAATATCTGGCCTAGTGCTTACTTGTGCATACATGAGACTTCCTACCGCTGAAGTATAAGGAATACTTTTCATCTCTTCTTGTTCCAATGTTGTTTGAGGACATTGATTGAGATTAAAATTTTCCCCTTTAACTATAGGTGTAGCAATTGATGAACAATTCTGCATATTAAATCTTTTCAAAACCTTTTCTATGTAGGTCTTTTGAGATAATCCCAATGTTCTTAAAGATCTATCTCTATGAATCTCTATGCCAATGACATAGGAGGCTTCACCTATATCCTTCATATCAAAGTTTTGTGAGAGGAAAAATTTGGTATCATGCAAAAGACCTAAGTCACTACTTGCAAGTAAAATGTTATCTACATATAAGACTAAAAAGATAAACTTACTCCCACTGACCCTAAGGTATATGTATTGGTCTACAACATTTTCCTCAAATCCATATTTGGAAACAACATTGTGAAACTTTATATACCATTAGCGGGATGCTTGTTTTAGCTTATATGTAGATCTTTTAAGCTTGCAAACTAAGTGATTACCTTTTTCGCTTTCAAACCCTATAGGTTGAGACATATACACTTCTTCTTCAAGATCCCCATTCAGAAATGCTATTTTCACATCCATTTGATGTAATTCAAGATCAAAATAAGCTACCAAGGTCATGATTATCCTAAATGAATCTTTCTTAGAAACTAGAGAGAAAGTTTCATGATAATTTCTTTTTGAGTAAAGCCTTTGGCAACAATTCTTTCTTTATATCTTTCAACATTATTGGTTGAGTCTCTTTTAGTTTTAAAGATCCATTTACAACCTACTAAAGAGACTCCCTTTGGTAATTCTTCTAGATCCCAAACTTTATTTTTAGTCATATATTCCATTTCTTCATTCATGGCTTCATACCATAGCTTAGAATCTTCTCTACTCATGGCTTGTGAAAACGTAGTAGGATCGTCCTTAAGTCTGACATCAAAGTCAGATTCTTGAAGGTACACAATATAGTCACTAGAAATTGCTGACTTTCTAGTTCTTGTAGATCTCCTTGTTTTTATTGGTTCTTGATTAATAAGTTCTATATTAGTGGGTTCCTCATGTGGTATATTCTCAACTTGTAGTTCTTGATGAGTTGGTTGATGTTCAATAGTGTCATGTTGATTATTTTGAAAACCAATCAACTTTATTGCTTTTAAAGGTATCATAGGTGATTCTTTTATTTCTTCAAATTCCACTTGTTGAGTGTTTCCACTTCCACTAACTTCATGATCTTCAAGAAACTTTGCATTTCTAGCTTCACCTATTTTAAGAGTGTGAGAAGGACAATAAAACCTATACCTTTGGAGTTATTTGGATATCCAATAAAATATCCACTAATGGTTCTTGAGTCCAATATCCCAATGTTTGGATTATAAATCCCAACTTCAACTGGACAACCCCATACGTGTAAATGTCTTAAACTAGGTTTCCATCCGTTCTAAATTTCAAAAGGTGTTTTTGGAACGACTTTAGATGGTACCCTATTTAATATATACACGACTGTTTTCAAAGCTTTACTCCATAAGGACATAGGTAATACCTTTGAGTTGCTAATCATGCTTCTAACCATTTCCATAAGCGTGCGATTTCTTCTTTTGGCAACACCATTTTGTTGTGGTGTACCCGCCATAGTATATTGGGCAACAATACCCTCCTCTATAAGAAACTTTGCAAATGGACCAGTTTGTTGTCCATTTTCTGTGTATCTACCATAATATTCCCCACCTCTATCAGATCTTATAATCTTTATTTTCTTTTCCTTTTGTTTCTCTGCTTCGGCTTTGAAAACTTTAAAAGCATCAAGTGCTTTGGATTTTTTATATAGAAGATAGAGATACATAAATCTTGAGTGGTCATCGATAAATGAAATGAAATATTTTTGACCATTTAAACAAGGTGTGGAAAAAGGTCCACAGATATCCGTATGAATAATTTCAAGAAGCTCACTACTTCTTTTGGCACCTTTAGTAGTCTTATTAGTATGCTTTCCCTGTATGCATTCTACACAAGTACTAAAATCAGTAAAGTCAAGGTTCTTAAGAATTTCTTCCTTTACTAATCTCTTAATTCTTTCGAGAGAAATGTGCCCTAAATGTTTATGCTAAGGCATGGACGAATTTTCATTTACAATACTTCGCTTAGTACCAATGTTGGTATGTAAGGCTATGAGACTTGTTTCAAAAAATTAGGATCTAATGAAAGCTTAAATAAATTTTCAACTAAAAAAAAAAACACAACCAACAACTTTATTATCTTTAAGCAGTTCAAAAGAAACATCACGAAAAAGAAAAGAAAAACCAATATGCGTAAGCTTAGAAATATAAATGAAGTTTCTAGAAAAAGACGGAACATAGAAAGTGCTTTTTAATAACAAGCAAAAACCATAATTCAAAACAAGTTTAAAAGTTCCAATAGCCTTCACATGTGAACTCATCCAATTTCCTGAACAGATGCTTTTTTCACTTCCCACTAGATTCCGCAAGTTTAGAAAGCCCTGCACATTATTAGCAATGTGAATTGTAGAACCTGAATCAATCCACCAAGTATTGTTAGGAGCTTCAATAAAATTTGATTCAAAACAGGTTAAGGCAAAATTACCTTTCTTTTCAAGCCACTTCTTGTATTTGAGACAATCTTTCTTCATATGTCCCATCTTCTTGCAGAAAAAGCAATTCATCTTTTTCCCATTTCGCTTCATATGGATAGTCTTGCAGACTTCGGAAACACCATTACCTTTTCTCCCATTTCCTTTATCATGAATCACCATATGAGCACTTTCAGGTGTCTCATGCTTTAGTCTCTCTCCCTCTTGAACACACATGGTCAAAAGTTCATTAATAGACCATTTATCCTTATGTGTGTTATAAGAAATTTTAAAAGGACCATATTCCATAGGAAGTGAGTTAAGAATGAAATGAACAAGAAATGACTCAAAAATTTCAACTTCTAGGGAGTTAAGTTTAGTAGCAGTATCCCTCATTTCCATGATGTGTTCACGCACACCTTTACTCTTATCATACTTCATGCTTGAAAGCTTCTTCATTAGGGTGCTGGCCATGGACTTATCAGAGCTAACAAACTGCTCCTCAATAACCTTCATATAAGCCTTAACCTTATCACAATCGGGAATGGATCCCTTAATGCTTTTGCTTATATGATACTTAATGAGCATTAAACTTAAGCGATTTGATCGCTCCCATCGGTTATAGTTAGCCTTTTCCTCTTAAGCACTAGCTTCCGTAGGGATGGGTGGTTCATCCACACGAAATGCTAAGTCCAGTTCCATACACCCCAAGGTCAAGACAATGTGCTCTTTCCAATCAACATAGTTATCACCAATCAACAAAGGAATATGAGATTCAAGCAAATTACTAGAAACAACTGCAATACAAGGATCGCATAAATCAATGCTACGAATAAAATTTAACAAGTAAATTCAAGCCTTCCTATGGGCAGAGGTGCAAGACATGCATAGAATTTACAAGTTTCATGTACAAATACCATAATAAATCATGCCTATGGGTATAGAAATATCATGATATTTGATCTTGATTAATTATTACTTTCCTATGGGACCAAGTAATAATTTCTTTATCACATGCCTAGGATGCTATGGCTATTCCTAATCACGTAATCATTACAACTTTCGGTCAAAAGAATGCATGGCACAAATTGCTTTAATAATTTATATATATTGATCCAATATTTATTTAACATATAATATTAAAGCATAATTAAATTCAATGAATTATAAATCACGAGTAATCAGCTTCATATGTCCTATAAAGCAACTTTATTATACGACATCACGTTAACTCTATTAAAAAAAAAATAAGGAATGATTATTATAACTCATTGAAGACAACAACGAAAAAAATATATATAAAAGAGGAGTTTGTGGTGCATAGCTTACGATGTGCAGCGATTAATTATATATAAAAAAATCACTTTAATGCTAACATATCCCATAATAACATTTTGGCCATACTTATATATTCAAATTGATTTGTAATGCTAGAAGAATATAAAAAAAAAACGAATAATAATATTCATGAATACTAAATAATATTCATTTAATTTGTCATAGGTCCTTGATATAAAGCAAGAGTAACTATAAGATCTTAAATATAGAAAAGATATAAAAGGGTATAATGCGAAAGCTTACCTCCATTTGCGGCCATTGTTATCACAAGAAAGAAATGAATGCCTAAATCTCACAATAAAGTTTAGAAAGAGAAAGAAAGAAAATAGAAGGTTCTTCTAGCCTTAGCCTTTTCTGAGGTGTGTGAATCAATGGAGCATCACAAGCTATTTATAGGCAAGGCAAGGGACGAGGGACCCCTTCATAAAATCAAAAACTGTAACTGTCCCTTAATTGGCTCCTCCATTAAAAGCCAATAATACTAATTAAAAGCTAATAATTCAAAATTTGTAACAATTACATGAAATTAAATTATGAATATTGCCAAAATATGAGCCACATTCATGTTATTTTCCAACAATTAGGACTTAAACTTTTAAAAAGTATAAAAAGAACATATTAAACTTTAAAAAATAACTATATCAAATAAATAAATTATGTTCAAGCTTTAAGTTTGATAAATAAATCATGCTAGGGAAACAAACCCCTTCATGCACACAATGGGGATCAAAGGACACACAACACAATAAAGAAATAGCGAAAGAACACAAATTTATTTAACGTGATTCGGCACCTCTTGTCTACGTTCATGAAAAAATCTCAATACTCATTTATTCTCTCAAATAAAATTGTATTTTATTACAAGTTTTCTGAATAAACTTGTGAATCACTCCCTTCATATGACCCCCTCCTCTCTAGGTCGAGATGATTCTTCTCATCTTAGGAATATCTAATTATAGACTTTGCATACTAATATTAAAAGAGAAAAAATCTCTAAAATAAAACAATATTTTTAAATCTAAACAATATCTTAAAGATTTTAAATTATAAATTTGAATTGTTTCCTAGCAATTCCTCCTCAATTAAAATTTCTAAATTTTCCCTTTAACTCCCACCATTATTGACATTCATTCCAATCATCTCTAATCATACTTCTGCTCCGCAAACTTTAGTGTGTTTCTTGCCTCCACTTCGTGAGTATTAAATGGTTACACTTCTTGTACTTGTACTGCCATTAGTTACCAAGACACGTTACTTGACTTTCACTTTCTCAAAAAGACTTTCAACACAAACATTTGCACCACTGTTAGCTTCTAGGACATAGTGCTTGACTTCTACATTACCAAGAAGACTTACGACACAAGATTTCACACAAATCCACCATCAGCTTCATCAAGCTTCAACACTCATCTTACATGTCACCAAGTTGGCTCAGATACCACTATTAGAAAAATAAACCCCTTCATGCACACAACAATGATCAAAGGACACATAGCACAATAAAGAAATAGCAAAAGAACATAAATTCATTTAATGTAGTTTGACTCCTTTTGTCTATGTCCACAAAAACATCTCCATACTCATTCATTCTCTCAAATAAGATTACGTTTCATTACAAGTTTTCTGGACAAACTTGTGAAACCCTTTCTTCACATGACCTCCTCTCTCCAAGTTGGGGTGATTCTTCTCATCTTTAGAACTTTTAATTATAGAATTTTCATCCTAATATTAAAAGAAGAAACAAATCTCTAAAATAAAGACAATATTTTTAAATCTAATCGATATCTTAAAGATTTTAAATTAGAAATTTGAATTGTTTTTCAACAAAACATTAAGGGAAGACTTAATTTATTTTTACCTCTACTTTTAAAAACTTAAAGAGCTGCTTGCAACGTCTAAAACACAGAAGCCAAGAAAAGATGTAGAAAAATAAATAAACGTAATTTGGATATCTCATTTCAAAGTAGAGTTTGTCGATCGGTGCAAGAAACTAAGCTACTTTATTACAAGGCCCACGTATCTTAATTACCATGAATACGAAAACTCTTGCAAGACAATTGCTGTCTAGGGCAAGGCAAGTAATAGAAAGAAAAAAATTCTTCAGCACTGAGACAGTTAAAAAAGAGAAATTTGATTGATATTTTCCCACATAAGCATGTGAGTCAATCACTAATTAGCAGAAATAAGCATCATGTGACATCAGTATAGCAATAAAGGCTCATAAAATGAATTTTTGGATTTTAATGGAAATGGAATGGTCCTATATTGAGTTCCAAAATGTGAGTGACATAATGAATCTTATCATAAATTGGCATCTCAATTAAGATGGGCAAATACTGATGGTAAACTCTCAAGTCTTATCTCATCTCAGCTGTATCCACAACCCCATGTTTCCTTAGATGCTATATATGCAAACAAAATGGACAGTCCCATTGAAACAATAGGGTATCACAGCACATACATAAATGTCACCACATATTTCCAAAGTTTTCAAAAGCCTTTTTTGTGTGGTTAATTAAAGAGGGTTCCTTTAAGTAGGTGTACGGAAAGGGTAAGACCAAAGCATGATATGGGGACTCCTCACTATGCCATTTACATGTGCTGTCTGTAGGACACATTGCTGTTTTGACTTCATTTCTTTATTTTTTTCTGAACATCGCCATCAATTCTTGTCACTAAATAATGAGCTTGGCAAATATGCTCAAGTAATTTTTCTTTTTTATTTTCATGTGAAGAATGAACAGACTATGATCACAATATCACACTCCAACTGCCCAACTAGACAGTTTTACATGATTACTAGTTAAAAAACTGATGAAGTCGGGATATTTATCATACTAGCATTTCAAAAGTGATATTAAAGTTATATTTTATGTAATCTTGGCAAGTTTCTCACTTGTATTGCCAATGACATCTTTCTTGCCTGTTCTCTCATGGTGGAGTTTCTATAATTGTCTCAAGACTTAATCAACAAACATGAAGATAATGAAGAACTGGATCACCTAAAGTAGTACTTCTATAACTGAATTTATGACCAAGGTTTTAAATATCCACCACTGCAACTACCAAAATTGTGAAAATTTACAAGCAAATGCAGTTGATGAAGTACAATTGAGATCTCTCAAACTGCAATATTGCGACCACAGTTGCATATGCAGATTGCAAGTTCAAACCATAGATGATACCAGAAAAAAATTTAAGCACCAGTTATTAATATAATGAGCAAGAAGAAACTGAGGCTTGACAAACTTACTACAAACTAGGCATGCATATGTCATATTGTGGAAATGAGCACAATAACTAGTGGAGAATGGAACACCTGCATTTCTTTTTAACCTTTCTCACTTTCTTTAGGTATATTAATTACAAAAGGTCAAAATTTCTTCTTTGTCATGTTCGAAGCCTTCCTTTCAATTGACATCACAATGATATGGCATGCAAAACGATCAAAAAATTTACTGTGAACATAAATTTACGGTGTAAAATTATACGGCAATTAACGTGTGACAAGAGATTTGTCTAATTAATGTTTAACCCATGAAAAAGCATGCCACTGTATCAATATTTCCTAAGTGCGCCCAACAAATGAGCTTTTTCTTTTGAGGCGATAAACCAGGCACTGACTCATATACCACTTTGGTCAATTTCAAAAATAAAAGCATAAGAAATTGAGGGTGAGGCAAAATCATTAACATTAATTAGTGCTTCATTGAGAATGACATTTTTAGTTGACACAAGTAAGATGAAAACTGAAGCCAAAATGAGTTTTTCGCAGCATATAGTCTTGCATGGTGATCTTTATGCAACATTTGTATTTTCCACATCAAAGAAAATCTTTGTATGCGTTGAGTGATTGGAGGAAAGAGAGAGAGAGAAAGATAGAGAACGGGAAACATACGAATTAGACTGCGACTCACACTAGCACCCTTCATCATTTTGATTAATATACACGCTTAATATGTCATGTTCTTTGATTATGACACAATTAAAATAGTTCAATTCAATGTTATCCACCATAATATTTGTGAAACATACAACGATATATTCCAAGCCACTCAATATCACTAAGTTTCAATGTTAATCCAACTGAATTAATGCTTGTTTGATTCAGTATATTTTGCAGAAATATAAACGCTCTTTTCTTTTACCATCTTTCTAAGAAAACTTTTTAAAAAATTATTATTATTTTTCTAAATTTAAGCGTGCCCTATATATTATCTTTACACTGATTTCAACTAGTGTTCTCAATCTCATCAAGTGGAGTGGAATACATGATAATGTAATTTTGAAGAATAAAGGGGGAAAAATATGTGATAATGATATACACTACCACTCACCTTCTATATGGAGCACAAACAATTAATTTGGATTGGGTGATGAATTTTGAACAGAAGCCAATCAAAATTCGATCCTTCAACATTTCCAAATGCAATAAGGTGCTGTTGTCATGATGGGGAAGAGGGGCACATGAAGGACTAACTCATAGGATCTCTTTTGTTGGTGAAATGAAACGGAAAAGAATGTGATTCTTGGTTTCACACCCCAGTGTGTTCATGAGTTAGTATTGCACGTGCCCTGCTTCTCCATCTTGCTCAACATGCACCTTCAATTCTGATCATGTCATCACTTGCTAGTAGTACTTTTCTGGCTCTCACAAGAAAAGAAGCTGATGAAGAAAAAATATGTAAGAAACACAAAGGTTAAAAAAGTGGTGAATATTTTGGGAGTCCCATCTGCAACTTAGCTGCTTCAAGGCCTACTCGTGTATAAAAAAAGAGGCAATTGAGAGTGTTTTTAAAGGTGGGAATGGAAGATAGAAACAAGAAATGAAAGGCTTAGTTGGTTGCGGGGCCTGAGTTTTTAACCCAAACAGCTTGTCATAAGTCATAAATAACAGGACCACACCACTTGATCACTTGGTATACATAATGAATTACTGATATACCCCATCAAGTACTCCAAAATTAGGGTAGCAATTAATCTGATTTATATACAAGTAGTTTTTACGTGAACACAACTAATCAAAAGTTTCTGATGTATAAGAATTTAATTAAAATACACCGTAAATGTTATCCACTTTGGATTGTCATTTATTTGAAAATTGCTGACTTTTATACTTTTGTAATAATTATTTTAAAAATTATATCTTTTTATTTTTAGTGTAAAATGCTGATCTCTACTGTTAGGCTGATTTTAGTATATTAACTTTAAAAGTTATATTCAGAATGATTTTTAATTGATTCAAAGCATAAAATTTTTTACATGTATCGAGATTAAACACTTAAAATAATAATAAAATCTATTTTAATAAAACCTGAGCTCAACTTATTTTAATGTTATTCCAAGTTTTTTATTGGTTGTCTGTAAAGGTGTTCACGCGAGAATTGTTCTTTATATATACCCCCACTATGCCAAAGAAATCTAATTTATGCTGATACCACCTGAACTAGCACTACACCATGACATAAAATTATTATTAAACCATGAGCATGTATACTTTGGACAAGGAAGACAAAAAACAAATAAAAATACATAAATACAGATTAGGAAATTAAACCATGCAGCCATTTGCAAGGGATTCATCAAATTAGATATTAGGAAATTAAACCAGCCATTTGCAAGGAATTCATCAAATTGGATACTTAAATTTAGATTTTATATGAGATTCACTAAAAATAGACATTTATTTTATTCTTGTTAAATGTCAAAGCTGCCTTGGGAACGCTTAGTAAAGTAAAATGGTTGAAGGATCCAACCATGTATAAATTAGTATACACACTAAAATAAATTAAACAGAAAAAGAAGAGAGTTGTCAAAGTTATATATTTAACACCGTAAAAAACAGAAAAAAAATAGAAGGGACCCGTTGCTTAAATGAAGGGGGGTTGGATAGTAGAACTCATGGTACAAGATTATTAATTTCTGTTTGTTGAATTAAAGCGAAAGCGTACACACACACACACACTGACACACACTTATGCTTCAAATCTGGAAATTTTCCAATATTGTAAATTTACTATAAGAGAAAGTAGAGAGTACAAATTTCCTTGACGCACCACTTTACTGGGATTTCATGACCACAACTACTAGTTTATCATCAATTAAATGCAGATGTGGCCAAAATAAGAAACGTTGTCATTTTGATACCTCACCTTGACATACGCAACGGAGTGAGTAGGAATTATTCTATGGAGTAAAGCTAAATTTTCTTTAACCACCATAACTGCCAAATGTGTTGGTCTAGTGCAATTTGCACCAGTTGCAGCACGGCTAGCCATGGTTATAAATTGTGGTTGCAATTGCGATTACGGTTGCTGTTGCGAGCATTGCGATTGTGGGCATTGCGGCTGCTGCGATGCGGATTGCGGTTGTTGCGGCGTGAAATTATTGTATGTTTGCACCTCACATTTCTCCTGGCCCCTACTACCTTGATTACCTCTCCCTACTGGCTTACCCCTACCACCTCACCCTTTTTCTTTGCCTTGAATGCATCATGCAGCCTACCAGTACCTCAACCAGCCACCATCAAATGCATCTCTCCCTTCCCCAACATTCCACACGACCACATCCATTAGAATAGAAGATTTAAGTCTGAATTTGTTTATTTTTCACAAAAAAATGGAACAGGATGGTGTTGCAGCTCTGTTGCAGTTCCGTTGCCCCTTGTTGTAGATGCGTTGCAGCAATTTCTGTGATTTTAGTTCACACCACAATTGCGGGCTGTTGCCGTTGTAGGTAGCTCCGCAAGCGCAATATTGCGGCCGCAACACATGTTGCAGTTTGCAATTTAGAACTATGCGCCTAGCCTAATAGGAATATAACATGGCAACATGTATATATGTGAAAATCACAAGAATCTTACCCGTATATATAGAAGATTATCTCTTTCTCACTCCAACTTTGGTATTTTTATTTTTTTTTACATTATGTCATTATCTATGTTGATATTGATTTGGAAGGAGAAAGGTAGTAAATATGTGGGGAGAAGGAGGATGTGGAATAGACCAATCTTTCTTAACCATATTCTTGCCCTCATTGAGAAGTGGACAATATGAATAGCCATTCTTTAGCACGAGGTTTTTAGCTTATTATTTTCATGTCCACACATTCAGACGGCTGATTGCCACATAACATGCCCAATTGTGTGTCGTGATCAGAAATGTTGCTGTCTGAAGTTTGGCGACACTTCTTTTCCTCAAAAATGACTATAAATAAGAAAAAAAAAAAAAAAAGGGTTAGGGTAACTCCCTCCATAGAACATTTGAGCAGTGGTAAGTTGATTATACTTCAAATGCACATTATTATGATTAAGAATTGGCACAATAACAAAATGTTCTATTATTAGCACTATTGTTCCACTAATTATGATTGAAAGTGATTTTAGTACAGTACCTGGAACTGCAGATAGCGCTTGTGCATGGTATCCACCAATGAGTTTATCATGCTAACCAAATCCAGGATTTGTCAAACAATCTAAAGTACTTGCATAGTGGAAAAAATTTCCTTCTTTCAATAATCACTTGAAAGCTTTTTTGTTTTCTTGTTTTTGTGGTCATGAATATTCTTTTCCAATCAACCTAACTGCTGCTTTTTTTGAATTGAATTATTCAAAAGATCTCGCATAACTGGGGTACATGATGAGGCTTAGCTTATTATTTCTTATTTGATTTCTTTTTCTTTGTCTTCTTGTTGAGGAGGATAAAAATAGTAAGGTTTTAAAACTTCATGATTTTACTGAATGTATTTTTTACTATACTAACTTTTGATTTCCATAACTCTTTCCGTTCCCGTGAGAAGAATGTATAAAGCTCTTAAGTGTAATTGTGCTTCTAATCTCATCGTTTTCTTGGAGCTATACATAAAAAAGAAAAAAAAAATGTAGCTCCAAGAGGGAAACATGATGTCTTTATAGGACTAGCTAGTTTGGCAGAAAGTGACATCTCTCTCTCTCTCTCTTTGTTTCATAAGGTCTACAACTTGTAAGATTTTTATTTCTTTGGCCAACTCATGATAATGTAACATGTTTTAAATCCGCTAGAAGAGTCTGATGGAATCAAATTTTGGAATTCCACCACTGGAGTTGTATCCAAGTGGTAACTTTGAGAGTCGCCACAACAAAGGTGAGGAGCGCAAGTTGGATTCTATCCTTTAGCTTTTTTTTATATAAAGAAGTTTTTTTTAGGGGTGGGGGGGTGTCTCATATATATCTAGCTAGCTCCTTAAAAAGCATATATACAATTAATATGGACCAAATTCCTGAATTTTCACATCAAAGACACAAAAATATAGCCAGCAATTCATGCTAACTTAGGATAGTCAAGGAAATCTCCAGTAGCCTATTAGGCAGAAACAGGAATCAGCAATGCCTATTATGTGGCAACCTATGATAGAAGGCAGAGAGGTCAAAAAATAGCCATATAGAAACAATACAGAGACACATATATGTGCTTTCTGATTCCTAGACCCCTATAGATTTGTTTTATTGTAACTAGCTAGCTCTACAAAATGGTTTGATTTAGAAAAAGTTTGTGCTATTCCACAGCAACATGCGTAGGTGTTAACATGGTGCCACTCTTTTGGTTTGAAGAAAGGGCCATGGTAAGTGTAAAAGGCAATGGTGGGGCATGTTTTTCCCCCAACAGGACATGTTATGTGTGAAACAAAGATTAGTGCGTCCATAAAAATTTATTCCTTTGGGTCCTGCATGAGGCTCAGACATTTTGGATTTTTTGAACCAACCAAGGTATGACGCTTGGCAAATTAGATAATGAAAAGCCAACCATAGAGAATGGAGTATCATACTGCAATGGTATGGCCAAACCTTGTATATTAATTATGACTAACATATTCATTATGTTTATTAGCCATGTAGTTAACACTTTCAAGGTCTAACCATATAGAAATAGAATACCTTTTTGGCTGGATGGTATTGATAATATGTGGATGCAGACCATTGACCTGGCTTTCCACTCCACTAGGACAATGATAACGATGTGAGTAGTAGAAGACAATATTAACCAAATAGATTATAATATAAAAGAATACGTATATTATATATGAAAAGAATTAGATTAAAAGATAAAAGTATTAGGATATATGAAAAGAGAGTAAGGTTTTGGAAGGCCTTTAGGATTTACAAATATATATTATCCCAGACACGTCAATTTTGTAAGCTACACTTGACATCACACTCTAAAAGAAATAGTTAACTAACAAATGAAATTAGTGCTTTATGTGGTGTTAAACAAAATAGGGAGTTGGACAAGAAAGTAGGTAAGGTGGCATTTGACTCTGTTTAATGGGCATATCACTTGTAAGCACAATTTTAAATAATGGAGCCAGAGAATAATTAAAACTAGATTAATTAATAAGTGGGAAATAATTAAATATTTTGCCAGAACAGCACTCAACACATCTTGTGACTAATTTTACTCTTATCAAAGTCACGTGATCAACAATATTCACTCTAGATAATAACTAACACATTAAGATTTCATCATTGATTCTCAATAGTATGTTTCTTTGGAGTAAATGGTTATTGTTACAATATTAACTACAATTATAACAATGTTTCGACTACAGTACTGCACTGTAAACAGATTAGGGGAACTTTGGCTTGCTTTTGTATTGGCAACATTTCAATCATAAGACTTCATAAAGTGGGGAATGTGCATATCTAATTGAACCCCAAATTCACATAATCTACCCTGTAGTGTGAATATAGCTTTTTCTTCTTCCAAAGTTTGGAATAAAGAATTATCCCTTAGTACCTGGCATCATCATATCGTCATGGTAGCGCAAGCAAGTCAAGAAATCTCCAAATTCTTAGAATTTGAGTTTAGGCCTAGCTTAGCTCCAAAAGTTACTTGTGAGGTAAGAATTGTTCTTCACTTATATATACTATTTTGACCATATCACACTTATATATATTATTTTGACCATATCACTAGTCAATGTAAAATCTCCAACACACCTTTTTCACGCCAAGGAGTAGACATTTTGAACATAAAGTTTGCAGAACTGGACATTTATGAGTGGTTTGATAGCGAATGGTCTGATAAGCCCAACAATAACTATTACAATAAGTTTTGATATCATCATAGAATTTAAGTTTAGGCCTAATTCAACCCAAAAGCTAACTCACGAGGTGAAGGTTAGCTCCACTTGTATATGCTATGTTTGCCATATTATTAATTAGTCAATGTGAGATCTCGGATACAAATTTTTCTCAATATTGCTAGATTTATTGACGAGACACTCTGATTAAGCAAAAACTATTACGGTAGGGACAAGAGGCATTTTCCTAGTAGTATGATTGCTAATCTTGTCCAATCAAATGGAAAAAAGCAGGAAAAGATTATTCAAAGATCTCATTTTTCTTATCATGTCTCTAATGAGATAAGGATAGTGTAAATCAGAATTATCTATTACATGACCTCATCAAAATGTGCAATTGAGTATAAAACCGGTAAGCCATGTAGTAATAGATTAGCCACTAGCTAGATTAACTTAGTAATTGTCATATACGGAAATTTTCACCCATCTAAGGAGATAGGTCACTCTTTTCAGGTATGGCTAATATCTGCATAATTCAATCAATACCTTTCAACGTTGAAAGGGAAGGAAGTTTTTTCCTAGGGAATACCTTTCAGTCATTTTGCTGTTTCCATGAAATAGACCGAATTTTGTTTACGACTTGGAAACATAAGGTTATTCTACCAAGCACGTAACATGGTGAATACTTTGAATTCAAGGGGACCAAAATGAGCACCTCAATCATTTTATGTTCTGTAGGAAATGCAAAATTCGGTTGCACTAATTAAACTCTCTGATAATGGAAGCCTCCACTTATTTTAAGAAAGTGGAACTTTGGGATCAAATCATGGGATTTCTTATTATAAAAAGAAGAAAAAGAAAACAAGTGCGAGATTTTATTTAATTTTTTTTATGAAAGAGAGATTTCCAATGTGCCTTTTGGGTCAAAATGTTCATGAATTTCACCAGTAACATTCCAATCTTTGCTTAATTGATCCATTAACTTATTAGTATAAATGTAATTTAATTAGATGTTACATAGTTAAATAATTCTTTTGACAAATTAATTACTTCCTTATTAGTTTTATGGACGAACCATTTAAAATTTAGTTTGCACTATCTTCTAATCCCATCCTTTCTAATTTGCTGTTGTCTTCTAGAAGTGGCCTGTGTTTGAGATTTTGCTTGAAAACTATTTCTTATCACGTTTCCTCCTTAACATGATTGAAGTTTCCGAAAGTTAAGTTGATTCCCCAACTCTGTTTCTTTTTAATTCCTAGCCAAAAGAACCTTTGTGATTTTTCTTCAATTATTCATATAAATACTCCACAACTAGAATCAAACTCAATAAAAAGTATGTGCCTTAGTACAAGAAGAATTACGAAGAACTTCTACATATATTTATTGATTTTCCTTTTTGTATTTGTAACTAGTCAGCATTAATTATACTTATGTACATAATTCTACAATCTTCTAGAATATGTTAACATAGGGAAACAAATACCATACTTTTAGGCTTTTAGCAAAAGAAACATAGAAAAGAAGAAATATGAAAGGCTGTCATTATCCATTTTCAATTTGATGTTCTCACTCGAATATCATGAAGACAGAAGCTAATATCACTGACTTGGACTGGTTACCAAAATAAACCCCACCACTGGAGAGTTGCCAAGTCCAACAAGATCAACTGGATGGTAAATTCATTTATATTTTAAATTACGGATAAATGGGGTTGATGCAACGGCCGCAATTGCGGTTGTCATGCAATTTCAAAAATCTTGATGTTGCAATTACAATTGTGGTTGCGGACCAGTTTTTAAAACTTCTTTATACCACTAGTTAATGTGAAATTTTCAACACACACCACACACTCTGTCACTGAGGACTAAACATTTTGAGCATGAAATTTGTAAGGTTGGACATTTGTAGATGGTCCGATAACAGGTGACTCAATAGATCCAATAACAACCACTCGGATAGGCTTTGATACTATCTTAAAATTTGTGTTTGAGCCTAACTATCTTATAGGGGAGCCTTTTCCTGCTTGCCAAGAAAGAGTTTAACTTAATCTCAAAAGTTAGCTCATAAAGTAAGGGTTGCCCCCACTTATAGGCACTATATATTTTAGTTATATCACTAGTTAATGTGTGATCTCTAACGATATCTTTGATTTTACATGTTTATTGAGCTTTTAGAGGAAAGCCAATTCATTCCAAGGGGAAAACCCTGGATTGCAACCCATAGAGAATAATGGCCAAAAAAATGAAAAACAAGGGAACCCATGTTTGTATAACCAACGACTGATCCCGCTAAGATAGGTCTTTAGCATCTCAATCTCATGACTTTAATATCAGTAGTGGTTGAATGGTCCTACTTTGACATGTGCAGTGTTGTGCATGACCAAAACCAACATCAAAATAACCATCAGTTGTTGCTGGCCTCTGGATTTTCTTTTTGCTTCCATGTATGAAACTTGGCCGTCCGTAATCCATACACACATAAAAAACTAGGCACACAATATGGTGGTCCTGCTTGGACTAACTAAATAGTGGCCAAGTTGTAACTATGATCTTATTATGATTTTGATATAACACACATATTTTGCATACATTATACTTTTAAAATAAAAGTTATATATCAGGCACGGGTATATGTGAATATGAATGAAAAATGAAAAATTATAATATAGAAAATATTTAAGTGAAATTTGATTTAATTAATAAAATATTATTTTACAGGTAATAAAAATAAACTAAAATATAAAAAATTTTAACATTTGAAACATTTTATTTTCAAAAATATTAAAACTTAGTTTAATTAATAAAATATTATTTTAGTTATAGTTTATAAATATCTCATTGATTTTTAAAAAATAGTATTAATTTAAAAAAATAGGTGAACTAAAATATTCTTTTAATTGAACAACTATAAAATTTTTATATAAAAATTTGAAACACGAGTCATTAAATGAAAAAATACAAGGTTGAATAAGAATAATAGTACATATGACAAATATTTCATTTTAAAGAACGAGTTATTATATGTATTTATGTCTTTTTTTTCGATCGAAACTATATATATATATATGAACTGTTGAGGGAAAACATGAACAGCACCAGCCCAACTCTCTTGTTAATTAGTCTATTGTAGCCTGATTTAGTAGCATGGTCATGGATTTCTATGCTCGTTGACAAGTTGACATTTTCACATTGGGCTGACAATATTGGCCGCTGGATCCTGTTTTTGCTTAGAGCGATCAGATTAATTAAATAATACAATATTATTAAACATATAAGAAAAAAACTTAGAAAACTTCATAAATACTTTTTTTCGTCACATTAGAAATTCATAAATAAAATTAGGGATAATAAATCGTAGCTCCGTGAACTTTATGGATTTTTTTTAAATAGGTTCCTAAATTATAAAAATTTGTAATTAAGTTCTTAATCTTTTTCAATTTTTTGTAATTAGGTTCCTGGAGTTAATGGTCTGTTTACAAACTGTTAAATTACGCTCAAGGACCGAATTTAAAAAATTGAAAAAGATTAGGGACCTAGTTAAAAAAAACTCAAAAATTATTTAATATGAAAATTGTGTTAAAACTTTTTTATTTTGAAATGTAGGAAATAATATTTTTTAAAATAATTACATATAGAAAAAAAAAAAAGCTATAACCCTTTCTAAAAACTAGAGTTATCAAAATTAGCCTAGCTGGCTAGGCTAAGCTAGGTTCTTTGTTTTGAGGCCTAAAAAGAACAGGGCCAATTTGGCCTGACACGATAGATCAAATGGTTAAGTCAGGCTATAAAAATGTTGGCCCGAAAGTTACCGAGTCTATTTGACAAGGTTTTTTTTATTTTTTTATAAAAAATATAAATTTATGCAAAAAAAAATAATATGTGTTAATTTGGCTTGGCCTATAAAGCTAGATGGGCCAAAAAAATCTGTGGCCTCTATGAAAATTAGCTCGGTTTGGCCTTCTTTTCAAACTTTAGCCTGTCAAGTCGGTCTAGGTCAAGCAATTCATTTTGACAACTCTACTAAAAACACAGCTCCATCCTTGATGTCAGTTAATCTTTCTTATATAATTTTCTATATACATGCGTTATTGTATAGGGTGACTCAGTGGTTCTTTTAAATTCTAGGACAAAGAGAAACCCTGGAAGCAAACTTATAGGGTGTGCAAATTACAAGACATGTCTCTCATTATTAAGTTTTACTTAAGGATAATACATTCGCAAGTCCTTGAACTTTTTGGATTTTTTTTAAATAAGTCCCTAAACTATAAAATTTGTAATCAAGTCCTTAATCTTTTTCAATTTTTGTTATTATTAGGTCCCTGGGTCAAGAGAGAATAAAGAATATTCTGTCAAAGCTAACGATTTGTAAACCCTAAGGACCTAATTACAAAAATTGAAAAAGATTAGAGACTCAATTATAAATTTTTATAGTTTTGAGACCCATTTAAAAAAAACTCAAAAAGTCTGCGAATGTATTATCCCATAACGTTATTTAGATTTGTAAAAGTTCACGAAAATAGTAAGGAAATGAATCCAAACAACAACTAAGGAAAAAATAGTATCACACAAATACTAGTTGGTTAACTTATCTATGTAACAACCCATTGTCGCTACTGAACAACACTACTATTCATTTCATTATTATTGTGAGATTTAATGAAAACTACCTTAACATCAATTCACATGCAACTAACATCATCATTAACACGTATATATAAGGGAGACCATCTGTCTCAATCATGATCAACTAAACCATATATATATATATATATATATATATATATATATATATATATATATATATATATATATATATATATATATATATATATGTCAAGCTATACATCCGATCTCAAAAGAAAAACAACTATTAAAAGAACCATAAAACGAGACTGTGATTCATCACGTCTCCTCGTTTCTAAGCTAGCAGCTTCGCCATCACCTCTGAACAACTGGATCAACGGGAGGCTCACCATCTGCTCCCACGTCAACGACGTAATCATCACAGGTACGAACCCCACGTGCAAAACAGTGCAAGGGTAAGCTTACATAAAACAATAGGACATATAATCAAAAGAGAACATCCAACAATAGAATCATACTTGTCCATTCAAATGAAAGAACATAACATTATTCATCATGATATAATATCGTCATACATATTCTCATATATACATATATAGATACATATATATACATAGCTCCACAGACACATCCATGATGCATGACCACATCACAAACCAATTCCACCATCCACTATGCCAATGCATGAAGACATTACTCTCGAGAGGTTTTCACAATTTGAACGACCAGCATACACATGTTCCTTAACATAGAGCCCTCCACTGCTATTGGGGAACACCGTAGCTCTGATCAATGGATAGGATCAAGTGGTTGATCAGGATAGATATACGTGGATAGTGACTCACCACGACACAAGGCTTGCAACGACCTTCGCCCCTTGTGGAATTGCTCGTCTACCTAATCCCCAGGCCCTAGGTGCAATGACCCCCAGTGACCTTTTCGACACTAGGTTGGAGGTCCGGCTGAGCCTTGGCTCCTAACGAACCAACTGACGTGCCTACTCACAACGCAGTCACCACTGTGGACTTATGCATGAATGCATGTATAACACCATCTATTATCAATCCAATATCAATAGTTTAATAAATTCAACGACAATAATTCAACATAATTTAACAACAACACCACGTGGGCTCAATTTAGCGCCTCGCATAGTCAACAACCACCAATAACTCTATGTAGGCTCAATTCAACACCTAACATGGCAAACAGGTTAGGCCCTACCCGAGCAACCTATACTTCTTTAGGATTTCACCAACAAATCCTCTCAATAACAAGTGGAGGTCCTATTTAAGAAATCTTCCACTTTAACAACATATCAAGATTCTAAAATCCTTTAGAACAACAACATCACAAACCAACAACAACAAACCTCACACACATCCATTGCACAACAACACCAAACCTCATAAATCAAGCATACAAGATGAGTATATCTTTCTTTTTAAGCTAAACATTTTCCCAATGTTTCAAAGGATCACACCTAACATGAAACCCAAGGCAATTAGCTACACTTCACCTTCTTTCTTGGACCCCAACGCTAATGAATCCACGCCCAACACTATAACACTGCCTTTTTTTTTTAACTTGTGTTTTAAAAAGCGATTGAAATTAATTACAAGAGAAAATTTAAATTTAGTTTTATTGAGAAAATTTAATTAAAACACTTTATATGAGTTTATGTGATAATTTTGGATAAAGTTCTAATTAAATTAGAAATTTAATTATACACCGTTAATGTAAAATTACACCGTGTAACTAAACCAGTAGTCAGAAATTTATCATGAACCAATCCTAATGTGTCATTGACACATTTTTTCCAAGATAATTAGCACCTATTTCAAGGTAAATTAAATTTTAATTTACTAATTTTGGTTAAATCTTATCTCTAATTTTTAGTAAAACACATTAACCCTTTTTAGTTAGAAAATTCAAAAGCAAACCACCCACTTTTAGCCTTACTTGGCGGTCTAACCAAGCTCTTGAATTAACCAAGGATTAAATCACTTTTCAACCTTTAGTCTATAAGTCAAAAAAAGACTCCCATTGACCACTAGACTTAGACCCTCCCTTGCCTTGTTTTAAATGACCCTTGACGTGAAGAGGAAGAAAAGAAAAGGAGAGCTTCACCTTGTTCAGCTCCAAGACTGTGTAGCAAGTTGGCAAATTCTCTCCCAGCCTTTTTCGAAGCTTTCTTCCCTTTGGTGGCTGAGCAAACAAAACCATGAAGTGTTCATCACTTGTCCAACTAGTAAGGGAGCTTACTCTTTGCTTGTTTTCTTTTCTTCTAGTAATAACTGCTGGTAAGAAATAATTGAACTGCTAGTGAGTTTGTTGTTGGATCTTTAATGGTTGCTATGTTTGGATTGCAATTGGAATATGTTGCTTTTTTTTGGCTTAGAAATCTTATGATTTTCTCTCCTATACATCCTAAAAAAATGTCACAGTATGAGTTATTGTAGCTGCTGTTTGGTGTTGAAAAAAATATGGTTTTTATATGATTTTACCATGGAAAGATAATTATTTGAGTGGGTAGGATCATTATGTATCTGCATAATTTGTATTTGCAGTATAGGTACTGTTGTAAGGAATTAATAAGTTGAGGATTAATTACATAGGGTCAAGATATAGTTGTTAGGAGCTTACATTTAAAATATCTAATATTTATGTATATACATACATATATACATACATACATACATACATACATACATACATATATATATATATATATATATATATATATATATATGTATGTATGTATGTATGTATGTATGTATGTATATAAAGCTTTTGTTTACAACTTTATATATTTCGGTGAGAAAATGTAAACATATAGTGTTAGCTTTATAATAATAACAAAAAAAAATGATTTCTCACTTCAATGAAAACTATTTCTAAATAGAAAATAATTCAATTTTAAATAATCATAATATTATATTCTAGTTCTTAATAAGTTAGAGATAAAATTTCTTTTCTCCACCAATCCTATTTAAGTATAAGTATAGTTAGAGAAAAGAAGAAGAAAAGAAGAAATCTAGGAGAATTTCAATAACGTAAATTAGTACAGTAGCTTAAATAAATGTAAATATAGTTAGAGAAAATAATAAAAGTAATTGAAATTAAAATCATTACTTTTCCTAAGCTTCCTATTATTGACAACATTATAGTTTATTTAATAAGCTTCCTTATTAGACCTAAACATTTAAAAATTTTAAATCCTTAGGTGTTGTAAAAAAATAAAAAAAATAAAAATTCATGTACACTTGATGATTAAGATAATATTTTATAATTGTCATAAAACTATAATGAGACAAATTATTCGACGCATATGGTGAACGTCGGAAATACTAAGAGAAATAGTTGTTGGAAAATTCTAAGGATTTTTGTCATATAAGACCTTGAGAACAAGGTGATGGTTATGCTTAGTATCAAGTGAAAAGGTCTGGCCTATAAAGGTGGCAGACATATTGTTGATATGTCTAATCCACAAAAAAGAGAATCTAAGCAGGAACGTTGTTGAATCCTAAGTTGGACTAAATATTGTTTAGTTAACATGCATTCATGCATGAGTCATTGAGGAACGCTTGATAAGCGTTGGGATGGCTAGTGGAGGTACCTAGAGTATCCTGGAGGATATACGGATGTGTGATTCCACAAGTGACCAGGATCATTGCAAACCCAAGTCATGGTGGCAACTACCCACATAGCATATCCTAACGAAGCCGTAGTCGATCCAAGATCAGTACTAGTAATCCCCCAGTTGGTTTAGGCACGTGCTGCCTTCTTACTCTACAAAGGGTGTTGTTGATGTACCACATTAAGGGATACATCTAGATGATCGCTCAAAGTTGTTGGAAATCTCCATGGAGTCATGTCTGTATCCATTACACTACCATATTATATTGACTTGGGACTATATCTACTTTTACTATTGTATTCACGTAAATTGTTGTGTATATTTGTTGTTTGTCTTCTCAGAGATGTATGAAACGTCATGGTATGTTAGGGTTAATTATTTGTTTAAAAGCTTACCCTTGCGTGTTTATGTTTGACTACAATGATCATGGCGTTTCACTCACGAGAGTAGATGGCCAATCGACGCTGAACGGGACCTTTTAGCATCAAGCTTGTGCCAGCTGTGAGAGGCTGAGGTAGTGGTTAGGTGATTGACTGAGAGGTCTAGGAGGCACGTTTTAGTGGAGTACTGGTTATCCGTTATGTTCTAATAGGTGTTACGGTTTCTTCCGTGTCTGTTTTCGTGACAGTGGACTTTCATGAATTGCTTGGAGAGGATTGGCGTACCCCATCATGCCGTTTTAGGGTTGTTGGACGTGCATCTGAGTATAAGCGCTTGTTCTGTGGAGTGCAATGCCCACAAATGGGTTCTGACAAGGCCATAGAGACCGATGAGGATGCTCCTTCCACCTTTCCTCACTGTCCTTGATAGGAGAAGGATATAGTTGTGGCCAGCTAGGGAGTAGATGTCATATAATAGACTTCCCCGCTCCCCTTTTGATGTATTATCTCTTTAGAGTTGTACCCGATGGCCATGTATGCTTTATTTAAGATACTTAGATCTTCTACTTATGAGATTGTAGTGCCATAAGGCACTGTATTGTATTTTTGTTGTTGTGCTACTTATGCGTATTATCTAATAAATTATATGCTTATGTGTTGAAACTTTTAGATGCTTTCATTTTGGAAATTGAAAAATAAAACACGAAAAATTTACACACATTTTTCATTAAATAAATTAATAAGAGATTGCAAAATTTAAAATTGAATATTTTCTATAGTGATTGTTAAATCGGTGACATGTAGCAACAACAGGTCATTACAAGCACCACAAAACTGGCGCTCAACGCCAATACAACAAAGAGGATCAGGCCCTTTGTCACTCAGCGCACGCCACAAAACTGGCACTCAGTGCCAATACAACAGAAAGGATCAGGCCTTTTGTCGCTAAGCACCAAAAATATGTCGCTAAGCACCAAATCTGTCGCTAAGCATCAAAATTTCGTTGCTAAGCAATAAACTTCTAGACAGCTTTCTGTCATTCGTCGCTTAGTGCCAGAAAACTAGCGCCCAGCGACAACTGTAATTTCTACAGTTCGCAGGAAGATAACCCAAGGTCCTTTTCGATTCATCAACCAACCCCAAGCATATCAAAACCTTCCTAGTTGCTTCTAATACCTTTCTAACTTATTATACAACAATAAATCACCAAGATTTCGTCCCAAACCCCTTTTCTTTTCAGATCTCAGATTTTTCCCAAAACCCATTTTCATCAAAATTTCACCACAACTCACACAAATCCAGATTTGGACCAACCCAAGGCAACATTCACACACAATCACATTCATACATCACGAATTTAACAAGCGTAAGCTTCCCTTACCTCTTGGAATCTCTGAAATTCGAATTTGGGGATGGAAGGGATGAGAAGATGAGAACCCCAGAGTCAAATTTGGGGAGAAACTACCACTTGCAATCAGAAAGGCTTCACAAGAAAGAGAGGAGGAACGGGTTTTGAATTCGTCTTGGCCTTGCAGAAGTAGATGAGAATGCCTTGAGAGAGCTTTTGAGGGTGTCTAGAGCGTAAATGAGATGGAAGGGGGGTCTCAAGGTTTTTATAAGGGTTTTAGGAGAGGTCTTGGGCTCACCAAGGCCCAACTAAACACTCTTATGACTCTAAGGCCCTAGAACTAGCCCAACACCACAATTCAACCACTAGGCCAACCAACATACTACTAGTTGGGATATTTGGCTCAAACAACATATCCTCAAATTCCCCAATTCAAACCAGGGCCTCCAAGACATCACAACATAAAGCAACAACCACACATGTACCGTTTATTTATTAACTTTTAATTACAAAAACTGAATTTAATTTCCACTTTCAATTATTAAATCACTAAATCATACATTAGGAAAACACTGGTGTTACAATATACCTAGATTTATAATTTCTTATTTAAAAATATAAATATAACAAACGTATATAGTTGGTTTATTTATTGATTTTAGAACATTTTGTTATTAAAAAAGTTTAAATAATTATTGTCAATGTAAAACAAATTAAGTTAAATACATTTATAATTTTTGAAGTGTAAAAGATAGACCTATATATGTTCAAAATATAATAATTGTATGATTCGGTTCTATTTTATTTATTTGTAATAAATATTAAATAAAATAAATAAAATGAAAACTATCAATTTAATTTTGATTACAGATATTTTTCATAAATAATATTTTATTTTATTTTATTTTATTAATCATGAATTTGTATTATATATATTGTTAAGAAAAAATTATTTATTTAAAAATTAAAATATAATACTCAATAATTCAATTAGTTTCTTCTTAAAATAATAATATAATTAAAAGTGTATCATTCTTATTAGTTACTTAAAGGTATTTTCAATATCATATAGAATTGGTTAAATCGATGACATGATGATTTTGTTTTTATAAGTTTAGTTAAGTTTCAATTTAATCCTTATAGTTTAAAGCTAATTGACTAACAAATAGAAGGTTCAAGTGATATATGTTTAATTTTGTAAAGTCTTCAGTGAACTCCACCATGTTGTACAAGTAGTTTGAGTCTTGTATTTAGAAAAAATCTTTCCCAAGAGAGTTAACTCCATCATATTCTAGAATTTTAAACTTGAATTAGATTGTCTCTAATAGAAGATAGTTGTGATTTAGATGTAAAAAAAGTTTAACGCCAATTGAAAAAGTCTCTACGATTTTCAAACAATGTAAAATAATTCCTTTTAGTTTATTTTTTCTTATTTAGGTTGAAATTATAGGAACCTATAGTGATCATTTTGCATTGTTTAATTTTGCAAGGTCTTTAGTTTACCCCTACCTTGTTGTATAAGTAGTTTGAGCCTTGTATATAGAAAAAATCTTTCTTAATAGAGTTAACCTCATCATGTTACAGAATTTTCAACTCAAATAAGATTATGTTCAATAGAAGATACTTATGATTTAGATATAAAAAAAGTTTAAAACCAATTGAAAAAAGTCTCCATGATCTTCAAGCAATGTAAAATAATTCCTTTTAGTTTATTTTTTCCTTTATGAGGTTCAAATTATAGAAACCTATATTGATCATTTTGCATTGTTTGATTTTGCAAGGTCTTGCTTAAGTTTACCCCCACCATGTTATACAAGTAGTTTGAGCCTTGTATATAGAAAAAAATTTTCCTAGGAGAGTTAACCCTACCATGTTGTAGAATTTTCAACTCAAATAAGATTATCTTTAAAAGATACTTGTGATTTAGATATAAAAGTATTTAAAGCCAATTGGAAAAGCCTCTATGATCTTCAAACAATGTAAAATAATTCCTTCTAGTTTATTTTTCCTTATTTAGGGTGAAATTATAGAAACCTATAGTGATCATTTTGTATTGTTTGAAAATATAAGAACAGTTTTGCATTATTTAAAATTGTTAAGACCATTTTAAATGATTTCAAACTACTGAAATCAAATATCAATGTGTTAGCTCTATATGAAAGTGACTCATATCTTAAACATGTGATTTTAAATTTAATTTCAAGATTAATGTATATAATGAAAAAAATATTATTAAAAGTAATTTCTTCTTGTTGGAATTTTTCTCCATATTTAATGGAGCATCATATTCAAGTAATCATATTAATGTATAGTTTATCATTAATTGTTATCTATTACTCTCTCTTAAAAGAAGTCACATCTCTCCACACTATATTTGTGGGGAGTTAAAGCATGTCATTTGCATCCTATCCATCCAAGATAACAAGAGAGATAATGAGAATCTCTATAATCCTCTTAGGGAGAGACAATTGTATTTTTACCATACTTAATAAGAATTGAAAGATATTATAAATCATCCTTATTAGGTGAGATTGAGAAATCCTCTTATATCAAGAAGAAAACATTATTATCCCACTTTCAATAGTGGAGATGTTTTGTTAGATTATATTCTTTGATTTTACCTTGTTCACATTGAGAAGATGTCCACGTTAAATTCTTGGTATTATTTTACTACTGTCACACTTATTTCATTTCCATTTAGTGTATATTTTGAGTAAAAAAAAAAGGAGTTTTGGCTTATTAATTCCTAACATTGATATCAAAGCTTGTTTGGTTGGAGGAGTTATTAGCCTAGGTAATTTAAGATGGAGAATGTTGTTACTCATGATGGATACATGTTTAAGTTAATTGTTGAGAATTAATCCTATTAGAAGTTGACAATGGAAAATAATTTATATTGTAGGGATTTGCATGAACCAATTACCCACTAGAACAAGTCAAAAGGGAAAATTGATGAAGATTGAGAGCTTCTGATAAGATTGTTGCTATAATTCAAGAAGATATTAATAGGTGTATATTTAAGCATGTATTGACTTATACCAATGTGCATAAATTATGGATGGGAACTTAAATCTTTAATTTAAGAGAAAATAGACTATGTACTAATAATGTAAAGTAGTTTTACACCATCATTCAATCATAAATCACCATATATGATAAGTTTGTTGACTTTTACATTAATTACCTTAAAAGTCATATCAACGGTGTTTTCTGTTTAGTTGGAAGTGTAAAACTTTTTACACTAACAGTATATAGCTATTAAACTCTTAATTTAAAAGAAAAATATCAAGCATAAAGTTCATCTTGTCAAACGATTAGTGAAGTTAGAGTATATAAATGATCAAAACATGATTGAACCTTAAATACCTTTAAAAAGGTTGTTAATCAACTGAGGTAGAAATGAAGATAAGTAATGAATTGTAAACTCTTCTACTTCTCAATTCTCTACTTAAGGACACTTTAGTTATCACTAGGGATGGCAACGAACCAAACCAACTTGAACATAATTCGAGACTTAATTCGATAATTGACTCGTTGAACTTGGTTCATGAACCAAATAAGTTAAACTTGAGTTAAAAATTGAGGTCATTAAATAAACAAGCTGAACTCGAGCTATGTATAATTCAACCCAATTGGTTCATGAACTAATTATATATATATATATATATATATATATATATATATATATATATATATATACAATTAAATTCATATAATTAATTGTTTTAATTAATTTCATATTAATTTTATTTTTGTATGAAATAAATAATTATAATTTTAAATTGAATCAAGTTAACAAGATGAATCGAGCTATTAGTGAGCTTAAATTGAGTTAAGTTTGAGCTAAAAAAAGTTTCATGTTGAACTCGAATCAAGTTTCAAGCCTAGTTAATTCTTAACGAGTCGGGTTAAGCTTGGTTCAAGTCGACTCATTTTTAGCCCTAGTTATCACTTTTAGGAATTCTACACCAAATGGAAAGCTTAGCATGGATGTTGTTATAGACAATCTACTAAATGAAAAGTCAAGACAAAAAGAAAAAGGCTTAAGTAACTATTTTAGAGTTAATGTTGAAAAGAGAGAAAAGAGTGAGTATTGCAATAAAGAAGGCTTTGGAAAATCACAAGAAAATCCATAAATCTCGCACCAAAAATTTGAGTCGTCTTTATTGTGACAATTTGGACCACAAGAAGTCAAAGTGTAGATTGTTGAAGAGATATCAAAAGGTTGGAATAGTGCATCCTAATTAGATTAAACCATAAAGAAAGAAGGAAGATAAAAACCATTATGGTGGCGACTTAAGATGATGAGAATTTATTTTTAATGTAGAGAATAATTATCAAAATGTTGCAACTGATAACTACATTTAGATAATTGATAGAACATCCTTCCATGTTACCCTTCATGAAAGGTTCTTCTTATCATATATATCAAAGAGGAAAGTTTGGTGTGGTGAAGATGGACAACTCCATCACAAGCAAGATTATTGATTGTTGATGTAACTTTGATAATTGAAAATAGAAATAAGCTTGTGCTAAAACAGGTAAGACATGTCCCAAATATACGTCTAAACATTATCTTAGCAAGAAAGTTAGATGAAGTTGTGAAGATAAATTAATCTTGTGTTGGCAAATGTAAACTTAGCAAAAGAAGCGTGATTCTTGCTCGTGGAAAGAAGGAAAAGTCCTTGCACATCATGCATGGAAAGATATGCATGGGAGAGATGAATGTTACTCAACACAACCAAGAATTGTTACACAAATGATTAGATCATATGAGCAATAAAGGTTTCGATATTCTTACAAAATATCATCTTCCTAACATAAAAGGGCATCCACTTGAATCCTATGGAGATTATTTGTTAGGCAAAACATCCTTCTAAAAATTAGACAATGTAAGAAAAAGAAACCAAATCCTAGATCTTATTTATTTAGACATTTACTTAATGTCTTAAAGGTCCTTCAGTGGTGCCCAATATTTTGTTACCTTCATTAATGACTACTCTTAGAAGGTGTAGGTGTATCAATTGACAATAAAAGATCAAGTTGATCTTCAAGTTTTCAAGGAGTTCTATGCTTTCATAGAATGGATGCCTAGTAGAAAATTGAAATGCTTAATAACTGATAATGACGTTGGTATAGAGGGTCATTTAAGGATTATTGTAAGACTCATGACATAAGATAAGAAAAGGTTCCACCCAAAACACCTTAGATGAATATGATAGTTGAAATGATAAATATGACAATTATAGAGAAAATTAGAAGCTTACTTTCTCATGTGACACTCCGTAAGTCATTTTTGAGCATAGTGAGAATTGTAGTTGATTTTATCACAATTTGTCTCCTTTAAGACTATTAAATGGAGAGATACCAGATGAAGTATGGTTTGAATAAAAAGTCTCGTATGGTTTGAATGCATATGCCTTGGTTTACCAAGATATGAACCTGACTTTAGACTATGGGATCCTATACATGAGGAGATTGTTCAAAGTAAATATGTGGTATTTTTTTAATATACGATGTTTTATGATATTAAGCAATCTAAGAAGTCAACAACCAAAGTAATTTCTAATCTAAGTCCCATAATGATCATAAATAATTTAGGGGGAGAAACTCCTTAGAGAGACATTGACTAGAAAATGCAACCTGGCTAGACTATCCAATATAGCTAAATGAAGCAACCTAATCAGACGATGCATCCACCTTAAATGATGGAATAACAAACGACGAATACTTATTCATATGGAACATGAACTCCAAGTAAAATGGTCCACAAGAGTCAAACAATCATCAAGAATGCATTATTCAAAGGAATATGTAAACCTAATTGATAAAGGAGAACTAAAATGTATTCCTTTTGGTCTCTTAGATTCCAATTTTAATATTGTTACTATATATTTATTAATTTATTAATAGTAGTATATATTATTAGTATATATATTTATTAACGTTAATTTTAATATTATTAATATCCAATAAATATATACTAATTTATATTTATTAATATATATTTTAATATTAATAGTATATATATATATATATGTATATATATATATATTATTTAGTAATAATAAATATATGTGCGATTTTGGTCATCATGTAGTGCTACATTAACAACACGTCACATTTTCTTAATTACCTTGTCATTTCCTTCCCTGCCAAGTTGAATTGTGAAAATAATTTATAAGATGCTCAACTAGAACTGATTGCAATAGTTGAAATCTTGGGGACATTCACGGGATTCATATTGTAAAATGATTATGATAAAGTCCTTTTTTTTTTATACTTCAATATGAGTGTTTTGTCATATGAAGAATAATTATCAACATCAAAATTTTCCTAAAAAAAATTAATATTATCATGCCATTATCATTTTAAAGATAACGACAATTTTGCCATTATCTTTAACTTATTAACTGATGTTAATTTTAAAATGATGGAAGGACCAAAATAGGATGTTTTTAAAAGGTAAAGTACCAAAATAGAATTTTTAAAAGATAAAGGACCAAAATAGGATTTTGTGAAAAGATAAGGGACCAAAATAGTAATTTAGCCTATATATTATTAATTTAATATTAAAAATCACATAATTCTAATACTTATTAGAGGATCCAATTTGTGCAATTAAAACTTAGAGAATCAAAATTGCACAATTGTAATACCTAGGAAACCAGAAGTGTAATTAAGCTACATTTGCATATGTGTCAAGTAACACGTCAGCTACCACGTCATCATCTAATGTCACATCAACAAAATCTATTAAATATTTAACGAAAGACTGACAAAAAAACCAAAATTGGTATATCTAGAGAACCTAATTCGTGCAATTGGAACTTGGAAGACTAAAATCATACAATTACGATACTTAAGAGACCAAAAATACAATTAAGCCTAATATTTTCTTACCATAGTACCCACAAAATAATTTCAATTGTGTGATTAATTGGTTAGATCTAACTTTTCAAGTCAAAATGGTTAGCAAATTAATCCTAGTTATGCCTTGAATGTAATTGTATCTATATATTGTCATGTATCTTCCATATCTTACACGATGAACTTCACTCTCAACATATATTACATCTAATTAAATTCTTCACAGTTCTATACTGCACACCACCACCATTCTATTCTACTTTATTTTTAGTGCATTTACACTCATTCTCCTCTTCCCTCTACCATTGTTTCAAATGGGTGACACCAAAGGGTGGGTTGTCCCACTAGCTAATGATACTAGCATGCATAACATTTAGGCTTCCCAATTATAGGTTTTATGTTAGTTACTCCAATCCTAAGCATTGCAATACTTGCTCCAAACTATTAGTTTTATATATATATATATATATATATATATATATATATATATATATATATATAGTGTGTGTGTGTGTGTTAATAATTACTAGTGAATATAATGTCTATTTAGTTTAATTTATTTTGAAAATTATTTATTTATTTTTATCAATATTTGAAGAGAGTTTAAGAAGAAACAATTATTTTTAGCAAAAAAATTACTTTCAAACAATCATATAGCTTCTTAATTATTTATTTAAATAAAAACTTATAATAATGCACACATTTTAACTTGTTTTTTAATGTATCTTTTATCATTAACTAAAATTGATTAAAACCCACAAAATTATGAAATGAAATTTATAATAGTTGAAAAAACAATAGCTTAAATTTTTCAACATTTATTTTATTTTCTTATACAATAAAAAATTAATAAAACATAAATTAGAAAATGGAATTACTAGATCATTGTTGCATGACCTTTCTTTTTTTTTAACCTAGGGTATATCTAGCCGAAAGTCAAATATTAATCTCTCTAGGCATGAAATCCATTTAAAAAGATGACCTTTCCCAATAAATGTTTTTTCATACACACAAACTTGAAGATTTAACCCCTCATCACATGTTTAAAGGATAAGGTTATCTGTCAATCACGTCACACCATATTCATATATTATTCAACTCACTTCATGCACACATTACACAAGTTTGAATTTCTTCTTATTTAATATTATTCATATAATTTTTTATTTTATTTTAAATTATAATAAGCATACAATTAATAAATTAAAAAGTATATTTATCTTTTTAAATTTTTTATTTAAATTTTAAAATACATCATCTTTTATATTTGATTTTCTTTATATTTTCCTAAAAACATTAATAAAATATGAAAGTTATATATACATTATGAGATAAAATACTAGTTTTAATTAAAAAAAATACTTCAAAAATTTTTTGTACGAAAATTTAATAAAGAATCAAATTTTCTTTAATTTTAAAAATAAAAAATTATTTTAAACAAACATATATCACCCAAATTACAAACCATTAAATTAAAAGAGAAATTAACTTGGAGGGTATGTTTGCTTCATGAAGAGGAGAGAAAAGTTTGAAATTTGAAATTGAAGAAAAAGTGAAAAAAATAATAACAAATTTGAAATTTTATTTCTACAAGTTCACTTTTCAATTTGTTTTACTTCCACTTTCTCTCCAGCCAAAAAAAACATCATTATCTTTTTAGTTTCTAACTCTAATTAATTGCACTTTTGGTCTCCTTTCTTAATTTCTAAATTTCACGAATCTCATCCCTAGATTTTTTTTTCATGAATTTAGTCCCCTTACTTATTTAATTTTGCAAATTTGGTCCGACCATTAACTCTTTGTCAAATTGGAAATAGCGTGATGATGTGACACCATTACATGACTTTTGACATTATGACATACCTTAGGATGTGACACATAAAAGACTTAATTGCACACTTTTTGTTCCCCTATTAATACTATTTAGGGCCTATTTGGTAGTTAAGATAGAATAGGATATGATAAGATATGACAGCAGGATAAGAACAACATAGAATAAGAGCAGAATAAGTTATAATCTTATCTAATATTTGGTGCACACCAGATAACAAACTAAATAATAATAAGATAAAATATAAAACATGTTCAAATGACAAAATTACTACTTTGTTAAAATTATGTAATTTTCTACAAAGTAACTTTTAATTTATTTTTTAATTTTTACAAAAAAAAATAATTTTAACTAAAGTATATAATATTATTTTTTAGTTATTTAGTTACTTTTCTTAAAATTAGGGGTGTACAAGACCCAGTCCGGCTCGACAACCCGTCCTGGACCGAAGGCTTCAAGCCGAGTTTGACCCGATCTCTAAAAAGAAAAAGGGACAAGAAAGGGAAGACAGTCCAGAACCCGGCTTCGGGTTGGGACAGGTTCAGGTTGAACCTCGGGTCACCCGGTCCGGCCCGATTATTATTATTTATTATTATTATCATTACATTTTGGTAAATACTTTGTCATTTTGCTATCAATTTTCCAAGATTTACAAAGAGATAATTTAAAATAATAAAATCCACTTACTGTTGGCAGTATTTCCATTACTCTAGCGCAGTAGAAACAAAAATGGATTATTTGTTTACTTAAAGTTTAATATTGCTATCGCAACTCACTAAAGTTAAGCTCAAAATAGATTATTTGCTTTTCTAGATTTTAGAATTGCCCCTGCGACTTTCCCTTAATAACCCAAGGTGCACAGAAATTTAGTAGGTTTGAAAAAACAAAAAAAATGTGATATGCGATGTTAAAAAAAATTCTATAAGAGATAACCCCTTAACACCCCCCTTCAAAAAAAAATCTATGAGATATTTCCTCTCCAAAATGTCTAATACCTTCACTCTTTATGAATTGAATTTTTTATAAAGCAAAACATGAATGTAATTTCATTTTCTTTGGAGTTTATACATTTTTTTGTTATACAGAGTAATATAATCTACGCAAAGAAAAAACTTTATCACGTGCAGTGTGGATTTCTAATAATGTAATGTGCCTTCCTCTTCCCTCCACTCCTTGACTATGAAATCTGATTTTCTAATAATGTGTAATGTGTATTAAGTTTATGTCTTGAACTTCTCACTATGGTTAATGAGCACTATATAAACTTTTAGCTTACACTTCGGGTCAACCCGATGTTGTCTTACTTGGGCTCGATTATTGTTAAACCCGTGTGTTATCGGGTTTCTTTGGGTTGAGGATCGGGTTCGGGTCTACAAAATTGGCCCAATTAAAATTTAGGGACGGGTTAGGGACATATATAACCCGTCCTAACCCGTCCTATGAACACCCCTGCTTAAAATTATAAACAACATATATAAGATTTTTAAAATTATAATTATTATTCAAATATTTTTCATTAAAAAATATTTTAATATTAGTTATTTAATTTTTAATATTTTAATTAATAATATACATTAAATTGACATGTCAAAATTATTATATATATATATATATAAAATATATAGTAATGTATATTAATTTACATAATATTACTATATATTATATATATTTTGTTATTATACACAATATATATATATATATATATATATATATATATATATATATATATATATTATTCTATCATGTTGCTTTCTAACCTAGCTATCCCCTCAGAATAAGAAATACACTATAGCAATAGGATAGAATAAGGTGTAGGATAACATTATCATGTCCTGTTAATGCAATAAACAACAAATTATAACAAGATAGGATAATTATCCTATCCTATCTTATCATATTCTAACCCCTAAACGAGCCCTTAAAATTATAGTAGGAATGAAAGAATAGAATAGGACGTAAGGGAAGGGAACTAAAAAATTGCAAAAGAGGTGAATCATCGATGTTGCTGAGAATTGGAGAGCGATAAAAAAAGAGAAAGGGTATGTTGTTACCAATCATCGATGATGCTACAAGTGGGAGAAAGGTTGACTCACCTAGAAAAAGAGTGGGAGTGGGACATAAAATTACATGTGTAAGATGTAGTTAAGAAAGGGGTATTAGTGTTGAGCAATGATAATAATGTTTTAGAATATCATTGAAGTGGGGGAAAAGTGAAAAAGAAAGCCATTAGATATCTAGTGAAGGCAGAAATTATGGATTTCTTCGGTGGAAAAAAAAAAAGGGTTAGAGTTCTCCAAATGGATGAAAATGGGTAATACATATGCTAAAGAGGGGAGTTGAATTGAGCTATTCAAAATTTTCAAAATTGTTTTCAATACCCTTTTTGGAAAACATTAACTTGTAATGATATCGATATCCAAAATGTTTACTCTAACCTCTAATGATTGTTTTAATATGAAAAATCAATTAATGGTGACCTTTTTCTAAATGCAAAGACTTTTAAACAAATTATATATAGTGAGTATATGAATGATATGATCAATGAGATAATCAAGAATACAACCAACCACCACAATTTTGATACCAATGTATCCAATTGAGTTAACCAATATTAAGAATAAATCCAATTATCACAATATAATCAATTCAATAAAAAAACATAGAAATATACAAGAATTAGAAAGTTTAGGGTTTAGAGAATATAGCATAATCGGTTTTATACTAATTCGCTCTTTACCACTAGGAGCTAAGTCTAGTTCCCAATCAAACAATTGGGATTTTTCACTAAAATGATCAATTATACAATCAAGATACCTTACTTAATGAACCTTAAGATATCTCACCCAATACCCAACTCTTTCTAGGGACACCTCACCCTTAAAATGCTTGAGAATATTCTCCTAAGACTTAAAATAGCTGAAAATGCAGCTAAATTGGAAAGAGCACAAACCCTAATGACATATTAGCTCCATCCTTTTTTTTTTCTTATGAGATGAGATGTTTCTTTTCCTTCAAACTTTCTCATCATGTCCACCTTTATAGGCCATATACTATTTTATTCTTTCGAGAAGAAAAGCCATTGGTGGAGACAAGAATAAATCTGAGGAATAGATGTTGTCTGTAACACCCCGGGCGTTGACATAGTGGGATTTTAGCTTTTCTGGATTTCCCACCAATTCCTTGGATCCCTGGAAGAAGAGTGATTGCCGGTGCAAAAGAGATAAGGCATGGACAAGGAGCGGCTCCTAGCAGGCTTCCAGCGGGAGGGGCACATGAATGAATCGAGCACACACCGGAATTAGAGGGATCCAGAGGCTGTGTAGGTATGGGACTGTATAATTGAGGATAGTTTAAAGGAATTAATAAGTGCTATCTATACCAACAAGATACATCTACTTTTCAATAGCCTATCACTTAAGAACTTCATAGTTAAACGTGCTTGAATTAGAGTAATTCTGGGATGGGTTACCTCTTGGAAAGTTTACTAGAAAGTGTGTGAGTGGAGACAAAATACGTTGAAAAATCTTGTATTGGTTTGTGGGGACAGTGATCCTGAAAAGTGGTCAAGCATTACACTGTCAATAACTGTGAATCTGGTGCTTGAAGGAAAGAATGTTGGGAAAAAAATTTGAGGTTTCATGGATCCAACTTTGAGGGATGAATGCCCATTGAATTTGGCGTAATCCATGGTTAAGCTTGTATTTTGCCTCTTATGATGATGTTGTAAAAATAAGACCTAAGACCAATGTTATCAGACTCGGACCGGTCCTCGACTCGGTCGAGGGTACTAGGTCACTGGGTTACTGGTCGAACTGGTGGGTCACTAGTTGAACTGCATGACCCAGTCCATATTAAAAATTCTCAATATTTCATAACATGTAAAGTTTTATACTTCAAAAAATCATGAAAAGAGTACACTATACCTTAAAAATTCTCAAAAAAAATCACAACACAAATTATCATAAATCCACAAGTTCATTCTCTAAATTCAAATCCATCACCAAGATATAAGTTCTAATTAAACAAACAAGGTCTTCACATAAAAGAAACTTACAAATAAGTTCTAAAACATAATCTAAACATAATAATTCACAACTCAGTCAACTAAAATAACAAAAACAATTACAATAACTAATAATCTATTTATGTCCAAGGAGTCAAAGTGGTGTCTAATTCGGTCCTCGTTCTTCATCCAAGAAATCAGAAACTTCACCAACATTGCTTTCATTTTGATTCACATTTTCCATGGTGTTCTCATATGCATCATCATCATCCAAATTTAATTGATCTATGACAATATTATTATAAAAATAAATTAGCAATTAACATCAAGTGATATTAATTATAACACAATAAAGTTATATTTATAATGCAATAAGGATATACCAATATCATTTGAAATTGGCTAAAGAGTCATATTTGCAAGGTCATTACGTAATGCCTCCACCTCCTCATTGGTTAAGAATGGTGGTGACTCCTCCAATACCCAATTACCATGGTCATCAAGTGTTTCAAAGTTGATAGGATCATAATTTTGCTTCCTTAATCGATTCCTAAATTTATTAATTTGATCATAATCAATATACAAAAATCCAAACATGATAAACAATCAATAAAGAATAAACATACTTATTTATACCTTTGTTGCAACCTCAAGTTGTAACGAACGAAAACAAGATCATTGAGTTTTTGATGCTCCAACCTATTTCTTTTCTTTGAATGTATGTGCTCAAATAAACTCCAATTCCGTTCACAACCTGAAGCACTACAAGTTTGGCTTAAGACACGGATAGCTAACTTTTGCAAATTTGGTGCACCACATCCATAAGATTCCCACCATTGATCTACATTGGATTAAAACAATAAATCAATGTACATATTAAACTAAACCTAAGATGCAAGATCATAGATAATGAAAGTTATAAACATCTAATTCTACCTGGCATCACTATATTTCGTTCACGCACAGCAGCTTGCCTTCCAAAATCTAACTCAGCATTCTTGAAGATTCTCATCTCACTTGTCAATTTAGATTGCAAATCAGGATCTCCATGAGAATACCTTTCAATGACATCCAAAAGTCCAAATGTTGTGGACCTGTGATTTTCAAATTCTCCAGCATTAAACCGACAAGATGGATTTAACCAATAACCAGCAGCATGAATATTTTTGCGAAGCTGAGAATCCCAACGTCTATCTAAGATGTTCAAGTAAGGCTCCACTTTTTTCTTATTTCTTCTAAATCTCTTCACCATCTCCTCCCTAGCCTTATATATTGCTTGGTAAAGAAAACCCATAGCAGGTTTATTTTCACTGTCAACAATACGCAAAACACACACAAGTGGTTCAGTAAGTTTCACAATATCAACACATTTTTTCCAAAACCCAGAATCTAAGACTTGTTTCACAAATCTTTTTGCCTTGGCTTCTTTAGCATAAGCTGAGCTTGTCCATTCTCTAGATGTTACCATGGCTCTTAGTGCATCTTTTTGAGCCAAAATACTTTGTAAGGCAACGAAATTTGTGGCAAAGCGGGTTGGAGCAGGACGAAGAAATGGACGAAGTATTTCTCTTCCACCTATATACTTCCTCATCAAATACAAAGAATAACAATGATTATATATGTATTTGGTAATTTGTGAGGCTAGGGACACGGTCTCACTTACTTCCTCTAATTTTCCAATGTCATGCAACATCAAATTAATGCAATGTGCTGCACAAGGAGACCAATATAACTTTGGAAACTCAGCTTCCAATAACTTGCCAGCAGCAACATAATTTGCAGCATTATCTATGACTATGTGAACAACATTTTCAGGACCAACATATAACACCACCTCCTTAAAAAGCTTATATAACAATTCTACAGTTTTAGAAGCATGAGAAGCATCCACAGACTTTAGAAAGACAGTTCCTTTAGGGCAATAAACCAAAAAGTTGATAAGAGTTCGCCTACACCGATCAGTCCACCCATCTGCCATAAGAGTACAACCAGTTTCCTTTCACACATCACAGTAACTCTCAACAAGCTTCTTCACATCATCAACCCACTTATTTAACAAATAGCCACGAACATTATGAAAATTTGGACCTTTATACCCTAGTCCTATGCTACAAATAGCATCAATCATAGGCTGGTAATATCCTGAATTAACTACATTGAATGGCACAGAAGCATCAATCATCCATTTTGCAATTGCAAGGTCACACTTTTCCACCACTTCTTTACTTTGCAACACACTTTTTAAAGTTGGTTGAGCTCCAGGAGTTGTTTTAGGCATGAAATAATCACCAATGTGGCTAGCATTCTTCCCCTTTTGAGATCCAAGAGCTGTTGGTCTTTGTGGAAGATCACTAACTATTCTCACACTATCTTCATCAAGTGGAAAATTATCCTCATAGTCTTCTTGGACTTTTTGTTTCTTGCTTCTACATTCATCAATATTTTGCTTCATTTGAAAACGAACATCTGTAGGCACTTTTTTGCATTGTTCAACTTGTCCTTTTTCTCCAGCCAAATGACTTTTGAATCTATTAATTCCACCTCCTCTAATAATTTTATCACAATAGAGACATAGTAAAACAGTTTTTCCATTCTCCTCAACAAGTTGTTTACAATGTCCCCATGCTGGATCAGTTTTCCCCCGAAGCCTTGAATTTAAAGTTGATGTTTCTTGTGATGATGGTTGTTCGGGTTCAGAAGATGCCATCTTTAAATCTGTTATTTAGTAGTACAAAATACAAATTGAACCATGACAACACATTAAGGATAATATGTAAGAGAACAAATTCAAAAATAAAAACTAACTATAGTGCCATCACTATGTGCCAACATCTTGCAAAATACATCAACTTGAATAACAATGTAATGTAAATCAAACCATATTCTCAATTCTAACAATAACACATTAACACATTATTCTTTAGAAATTTTTATAAGTCTCTATACTATACACAACCACTTAGCCACACAGATAAAAAATTGATAGATAATATACTTTCATAGAAGACATTTGTGACTACAATACAACTCTATGATTGCACAAGTATTTGGAAATTAGAAATTTAGAATTACTCTTACAAAATTGCAAAAGCCACAAAGATTGCTGGTTTTTTGAAGTTCCAGGTTCCAACAGTGAATGCGTTACTGTTCTTATTTGGATTGCACAATAGCACAAGTCATAAGCCGCCGGTGACGGAGCAAAATCGACGAAGGAAGCACTCGTGCTGCGTCGTCACCGTTGAGCTGAGCATCTCGACGTCGGTGACGGAGGAGAAGCGCAACAAGGAGGCGACAGTGATGCAGCCCGCAGGTGCTGCTGGAGCGTAGAGGATGACGAACGAAGAGAGGGGCGAGCGGAGAACCTCGAGGAAGAAGAAGAACAGAGGCAAGGCAGGGGCGTTGGACACAAAATAGAAACCCTTTTTGTTTTGTGCCCCCCAACCCCAATGACGTCGGCTTTGGTGCCAAGGAAAAAAAAAAAAACCCTTAACCCCAAACAACGTCGTTTTGGGACCCAGAAAAAAAAAAGTGTGACCCAACCGATTCGAATTGACTCGCTGGGTCGCCGGTTCGACCTCCAAACCGCCTGAGTCACACCGGCTCGAACCGGTTCTGGAGCATATCTGGTTCAACAAGTGGCTTGGACCGGTTGCATGGCCGGTTCCCGGCTGAACCGGTCGAACCGGCCTGTTCGGTCCAAGTCTGATAACATTGCCTAAGACCCTATCAGATAAAAACAATAACATTTGTAATTTGTCTTACACGATGATGTTTAAATTATTATTTATTTGGTAAAATTTTATTTTAATATTTTAAAACACATTCACATTACATAATAACACATAAGACACATCATAGTATCACGTCATCATCTTTATGACTTACTTAACGGATAGTTTATAGTTGTCCCCACATTTGTGCAAATTTAAAAAATGAAAAAAATAAATTTGTGAAATAATGATAATAAAAGACTAAAAATACAATTAAATCTTTTATGTACCATATTATAATGCTACATAATGTACAAAAGCCGCATTATAACTCGTACTACATCACGCAGTTGCCAATTTGACATACCAAATTTACAAAATTAAATTAGTAAGAGACTAAATTCGTAAAAAAAAGAAAAAAATCGAGGAAAAAAAATTCATGAAACCGAAAAAAAAAAGGAACAAAAAATACAATTAAATATAGTTTCTATTTTATTTTTCCCCAACCGAACTTACCAGAAATGATGTACGATACGCAACGTCGTTTTTACGCAACAGCGTTGATGGCCTTTAGTGTTGGGAAACGGCAAGTTGGTGAAGCAGAAGCAGCATGGGCGATCACAGAGCGAAGGGACAAGAACTGGCCAAGAAAGCGGAGAACAAGCTCCACGCTTGCTGCGCCTTGTTTGGTTCCAATTACGAAGACGCCGCTCAGTTGTTCCACAAATCCGCTACTTCCTTCAAACTCGCCAAATCATGTCTCTCTCAACTCTCATCTCACACTTACTTTAATGCCTTTCTTTGTTGGAGATTCCACGAATAGTGATATAGCCAAATTAGTATATATAAGTTGGGGGTAACCCTCACCTTACAAGCCGGCCGGTTTTGTGAGGATGAGTTGGGGCAAAAACCCACATTATAAGATTCTTTTATTTTGGCAATTTGGTTTGGTCACACTTTGTTTGTTCGTTCAGGGGACAAGGCGGGCTCACTCTTCGTCAAATCGTCTAAATGTCACATGAAGGTTGTGACCATGTTTTTTCAGACTTTAAAAGCCGAGTTTCGTGCATTGGGTTTATTATATATTCTGATAATACGATGCCCCCGTTTCCAATGATGTGTACTGCAGTTAGATAACAAGCACGATGCTGCAAATGATTATGTGGATGCTGCACGTTGCTACAAGAAAACTTCCACGGCAGGTGCTCTTCAACTTCTTCCCCGGATTTCCTTGTAGTTGATCTTTCACGCATTCACACAGTCAATAACCTGGAACCATCTGATTAAGATCGGATGGCTCACATTTTATTTCGGTAAATTGGACCTAAAACAGTGTATTTGAGATTTGAGCTGTTTGATTATCATTCAATAGTTACAGTGTGTTGACTGTGTGAATGCCTAGAAAAGCTGACTGCATCCAATCCGCTTCTGTTGGTGTTTGGCATTCCCGGGGCAGTGAATAGCTGTATATACATTTCAGTAACATAGGGTCTGTTTGATTTCTATTTTTAAAAACTGTTTTTTAGTTTTCAAAATGTAACTAAACAAGGTTACTCAGTAGCTAAACAAGGTTACTCGGACAACAGGGTGGTGCAAGGCACATAGCAGAATGTGGAGTTGAGAGAGAGGTTGAACGAGATAAAAAACCGAAGAAGATGAGAAAACATCTCCTAACCGTTTCTGTTTTTTGGTTTTTAAAACACTTGTTTTGGAAACAATTTTTAAAACTTAATAGAATTTGGATGGGAAATTGATTGGTGAGTAATGTGAAATTATTTTAAAAAACAGTTTTTAAAATCAAAAAGTGAAAAGAGAATCGAACAGGCCAGGCTAACCTTTTCTGCTTCTGTTTTGGTGTTTAAGGAGCTATTTCCTGCTTAAATAAAGCTGTGACTATCTTCATGGAGATTGGTAGGCACATCATGGCTGCAAAGTACTCAAAGGTACTTTTTGTTGTTGAGTATACACAGACAGAGTGTAAGACATGACTTGGGGAAGCTTGTTGGCAATGGCATATGCCTTTGTGTTCTACTTCCCCAATTCTATTGACAACTTTTTTCATGTACATGTGTTGTTATGTTATATTATTTTGCTTTCTGTTGTTACTTCGTGCTGTGGGTTCTTTAATTGTTTGAGGTTTTGAATAGGAGATTAGATCTTTTGAAAATAAAGGAATTTGCAGAGTTGAATTTGTGTTTCTGGATTTAGGAAATTGGCGAGTTATATGAGCTCGATCAAGACATAGAGCATGCTAAATCGTATTATGAGAGGGCTGCGGAACTTTTTGAAATTGGGGATGCCGCAACCTCTGTGATCCAGTGCAAACTTAAAGTTGCACAATTTTGTGCTCAGCTTCAACAGTAAGTGTCGCTCTTCCTGTTCCCTTTAATGCAACATTTCAATAGGATGCTTGGAAATATCCTCGTTTAACTTTTTTATTTAATTGTATATCTCTTGGAATTCCATGTAACTTCTATTCTTAAATTGTTAGAAGCTATCAATTAATTGCATTGGGATATAATACATACCATCTAAATTTGTTTGCACAAACTGGTTAGGGATGAAGTGGGTTATAAAGCATTAAAACTTGGAATATATTGATCTACTTGATGTTTACCAGATATCAGAAGGCAATTAAGATTTATGAAGATATTGCCCGACAATCCTTGAACAGTAACTTGTTGAAATATGGAGTTAGAGGACATCTTCTTAATTCTGGTCTTTGCCAGCTTGGTCAAGGGGGATTTTGTTGCAATTACCAACGCTTTGGAGCGCTATCAGGTTCTTTTTAGTGTTTCTTCTTCATGTTGGAGTATTACTTTACGCTTAAACTTTTAACATATTTTCCTTTGATCATGTAGGACTTGGATCCAACTTTCTCCAGAACCCGTGAATACAAATTTTTGGCTGTAAGTGGTGGAATTTTGTTGGAACTGGATCATATTTAGATGAAGTAGAATAGAAAGAATAGGGATTTTATTGATTGTGTTCTGTTCTCAAGATCTGGATGGGAGATTACAGATCTAAGGCAGAAGTATTGAATTCAGAGAGAGAATTTGAGAGAAAATTTTATATCTTTGAAGATAGAACTTACACACTATCAGCTTCTGTTTACAGAGATGTATTTATAGTACAGAAGCCTAAAGCCCTAATAGACGCCAGCTGTGACAGTTATAACTGTCATGGAGAGAGTTATAACTGTCTACAACAGGTTAACTGAAATACAAAGAGAACCGAAAGACTACTAAGAAGAATAGAGAACAAGTGTACAAAGAGAAACTCTACACCCAGGAAATTCGACCTTCCTGCTGTCCTGAGTGTCCTCTACCTTTCTCTACAATTCTCAATGACTGACTCTACCTCGTGTTAAAATCTCTCTACTTACGGACAGTAACTTACTGCTTGTCCAATTAGCTCTCAAGTTTTAATGACAACTGTCAACAGTATTAACCGACTCCCCTAATTCCCTGCACTCCCTTCTATTCTTTCTAATATACACTCTGCAATGTTGTTCATTTGTTTGGAATAACTCCCTGTCCGCCTTGAACCCCAAAAATGGTCTTAGTACTATTAGCTTGGCTTGTTAATATCTTTTTCTTTTCTTGATCACTATTTAATTTTTATTGATGGAAAGTTGTTATCAAATTTCAGGATTTGGCTGCTTCAATTGATAAGGAAGATGTTGAAAAATTTACTAGAGTAGTCAAGGAGTTTAATAGCATAACCTCATTGGTATACCTCTCTATGTCCCAAGACCCAAGTATTTGGATAAACATCGTCACATGGCTACTCTTTAATGTTTGTAGTAATTTATAAAAAACAAAAATCCTTTTGTTTTAACTGTTAGAAAGTAAGATAAAATGCTTACATTGTTTGGTATGTGAAATGATTAATTTGTGAAGCAATGGTGATCACTTTATCAAATTTTCCTGTGTTTGATAAACATGTCGGTAATTTTATTTATTTATTTATGTTGACCTAAATAAAGATTTGATTGATTGCTTTTCAGAAATCATATACTAAAATTCTGAACATGCACACAAAATGACCTTTTTTCTAACTTAGTAAAACCCATTTTAGAATCTCAAGCTCTTTGACTCATCTATATGGATTCCAATTCGAAATTGATCTTTTGTATGCCTTCTTCTTTGCCATTGTTCTTTAATGCAGCCATTTGTAGTAATCCTTTTGACAACGTATCTTTTATTTTTTTATATTTCTGTGACATTTCTTTGTATTTCTGTCCTCTCGATCTCCCATTTCTTTTTGAGCTGGAGAAAGGAGTCATTTCCACATTATATGTACCCAACCGACCTTAGTTGACTCATCCTCATTTTTTCTTTTCACAAGGTTAACATTGCCTTAGACATGACATCTTCATTTCTTACCCCTTTTTTGTACCCGTCCATACATTTATTTTAGCATGTTTGTCTTCACTGCATTTGTTCATGTGTTTCACGATAGCAAACATGCCATAAAGTATATTGCACATAATCAGCATTCTTGTCTGCATTTCTTCTTGGAACTATTTGGTGTTTACAATGGTTATGTTTTTGTGTTTGTTCTTGGTATCATGGAGATTTGAGAATATCATTGTAACAGAAGGATGCATTTCTGCTCCTTAATTGTTGCTGCCAGTTTGTAAAATTAATGCTATTTCCACACCTCCTTCATCATGATCGTGTCTTGTATGACTTTTAGTGTATCAATTGGATCCATACTATGTAAAGTTACTGCAGGTACATGTGCCATTCCCGTGTCAAATCTGTTTGTATCCATCTATTTTAATTGAAAGGACATTTTGCAATCTTCAAGAGAGCTAAAAATATACTTTCAGATTTATGGAAAGACTTATTACTATTCTCCGAAGTTCTATCAAATTCTATATGTTTCTAAAGTTGCATATGACTTGACCGTTTCAATGTAGGATTCTTGGAAGTCAACCCTTTTGCTAAGAGTAGAGGATGCTTTGAAAATAAAAGAGATGGAAGAGGATGATTTGACATGACTCAATGACAACTGAATTTTCTGCCAGTGAAGTTACTCTCAGCTTTGTAAAGGCCACTGGTGAGGATATTATTTTTACCATGGTTTGATGGTTTTTCTTATTGTTGTTTGTATGACTTAAAGCAGAAGGTCATCTGTGCATCATGCCTGTATATGCCCAAAAATTGACAAAATGTGTTTTCCAAACCTTTTTTCCTGAGCTGTAGAAGGGATAAGATCGAATTCATTATGTTAAAGGCACATCATATATGAGACCACGGTCAGTCGTATGAATTATTAGTTCATTGGCTGTTATATTTTAACATATATTATGTCCTGAAATTCTCAATGGAAATTTAACAAGTGCTTTTAAGAAAATTGAGTGGCTGTTAAACTTGAGCATTGGAGACACGGAAGGGTTTTCGTTTAAGGAGCAAGAAACGGTATAGGCATTGCAATTTTAGCAAGAGAAGAAGAATATGACATGGAAGTAAAAATGGGAGATGCTATCCCATCAGTTTCTAGTTTAAATATCTAAGCTCAATGCTATAAAATGATGGGAAAATTAATGAGGATGTCACACATAGGCTACAAGCAGGATGACTAAAATGGAAAAAAGCAGCGGGAGTTATTTATAATCACAAAGTAGCTATCAAGCTCAAAGAAAAGTTTTGTTGTACTGCTATATGTTTGACTATATTATATGTTAATGAATGGTGGGCTTTAAAGGGACAATAGGAGAAACAGTTATTTAGACTTATTTTATATTATAAGTACTTGTGTGAGTGTTTGGAAGCACTTATAAAAATATCTTATGATTGGTCTATAAGATGTTTTTAGTTTATTTTCAAAAGTTCTTCAATATAGCTAATAGGAATACTTATGCGAAACTTATAAAAAGACTTTCTTACGAATCCTACTAGGACTAAACATATAAAGATTGCATTTTTCTTTTTTCTTCCTTCTCTAAATTAAACATTTATTTTTTTCCTTTCTTCACCCCAATTAATATAAATGTTAAATTTTAGACAAAACAAATTACAATTATTCATTGCTAATAATTTGTTTTTCTATTATTTTTTATGTTTTCTTCTTTTTCACAAAAAACATAATTTAATTAAATAAATTTATATTTTTATATGTTGTTAGTAACTTTTTTATATGTTTCCTTCTACAATGGTATGTAATAGTTGAATTATTATAATGAATTACTATTTTTATATATTTATATTTATTTATACATGTGAATAGTGAATTTTTAAGCTTGTATCATGATTTTATAATATATATGATTTTAATTTTAATACCTTAATTTATATTTTAATCATGTTTTGATTATTATATATTTTAATTTTTAAAATTATTGTGCATGGTGAATTATTTTTTTTGTGTGTCACATAATTTTTTTAAATTTATGATACTTAATTTTTTTTTAAAACTAAAAATAGGTAAATAGTGACTGTTGATTTGTATCTTAAATGTTTTTGTGATATGTATAATGTTAGTATATTAATTATTTAGTTAACTTTTAAATCATTTATTTATTTATAGTTATGATTTGATTTCTTTAATTTTAAAAATGAGACAACATTTTATAAGTGTTTATGTAATAATACATTTAAACACTTTAAAATTATATAAGTATTTATCAATGTGTATATTCAAAAGTATTAACTTATTAAATTTTAAGCACTTATAATATAAGTTCGTATATAATAAAAACTTATTAAATTTTAATTAATCTATTTTTCTAAACAGGCCTAAGTGGTGTTTGAGTCATTTTGCACCTACCCCAATATTATATTCATTGTAACCTAACTCCAAATAAGTCGTACACGTACCTCAATTCGCGAGAAGATTTCCAAAGGTTTTGGATAATTAAAATGGTGTCCTTCTCGTTCTTTCACGACACGTGTATCCCTATTCCCTATCGTAAGTGTAAAACAAAAACATGGCACTCCATTACATGTACCAGGCGGCTATAGCAACTGCTTCACTGTCATATTATTAGGTACAATAATTTGCATTTCGCATAATGACGACAGAAGCTAACGATCACTGCTCTATGATGACGTATACTATATATATATATATATATATATATATATATATACATATAAATATGTATATTGGCGTTCTGCAATTTGTAACGACACGTATGTTATGAGTAAGTTAACGAATGATGTGTTATTTGACACGGCAATCTTCTGCCAAATCAACAAATATTAACAAAAGAGAATAGCAAACTGCTCAGACACTTCTATTTAAGGAGATATGATTATTATTATTTTTTGAATAAATTACATTTTTGGTTCTCCTATAGTTTCTTTATTTTTAATTTTGCAATTTTAATCCTTCAATTTTTAAAAATCTAAGGACCCATTTGGGCTGGTTGTGAGTTTTTAGCTTTTTGGTTTTCAAATTCAATTTTAAAACAAAACGCATTTGACTAAAATGAAACTTAAATGGTTTTTAACTCAATTTTAAAATACTTTTATATTCATTTTCAAAACTAAGAAAAAAAGGTTTTGTGAATCTAGTTTTTAGTTTTTAAAAAAGTACATATTACTATATTTAACAATGGTTCTTCCCACCACTACTACTAACACCGTCGCCACCACTGCTGCCACTATTGCTACCACCACCATCACCACCATGACCATCAGCGCTGCTACCACTGTCATTGTTATCGTCACCATCACTACTACCGCCACCTTTGATGCCATCGCACAAACATACTCTTAAACTAATTTTAACAAAATATTTTTTTCTTTCAAAATGAGTATATTTTGAAACCAAAAATTTGAAAAAAAACTAAAACTAATTTTTAAAACTAAAAACTAGTTGCAGTTTTTGAAAATTGAAACTCACAACTAAAAACTACCCCAAACAGGTCCTAAGATTTTGGTTTTCATATTTTTAATTTCACAATTTTAGTCTTCTAATTTTTTAAAAATTTGCAATTTTGATTTCTCTAAAATTTAGATTTCTGTAATTTTTTAAATTTTAGTCTAAAATTAGAGGACCAAAATTGTAAATTTTTAAAAATTAGAAGGCAAAAATTGTAGAATTAAAAATAGGAGAACAAAAATCGCATATTTTTAAAAATTAGAGAACTAAAATTGTAAAATTAAAAATAAGGGACCAAAATCACGGATTGAAAATTATAGAGAGACCAAAAGTATAATTTAGCTTTTTTTTTTTTTTTTTTTAAGTGAGGCTCAAGATTAGTTAAGTAATTATAATTGAATAAAGTTATTCATGACTTAATTGTGTAGTAAGTTTATGAAATGTGTCTTTATTGGTCTTTTTAAGTACGTAGCCTTTTGTCCGGTGGAATTAGAATGTCGTTTCCTTTTTACCATCTTTCCTTGTTTAAAAAAAAAAAAAAGATAAGATAGTAACTCGTGCATAATCATTTTGTAAAACATTCTATAAAAATGTTAGTGATAGTGAACATTGAAAATGTATTTTCATAATCTCACGCATGTTAATTATTGTGTTGATTGTGTATTGTAAATTGTCTATATTTAAAGTTATTTTTATTTATTCTATTTAATTTGTTAAAACTATAACAGTGAAAAGGAACATAATATGTGAATTCAGAAGTAAATTAAATTTAAAACATTATATAATTAAATTTAGATTAATTTACTAGTTGAGTGTATTACAAATGAATTTAATTATTTTGTATTATCAGTGAAACAAAATTTCACATTAACATTTATTATTTTGACGCATCATTATTTAATATCTTTATTTTAATTATTAAAAAATAAAATAATAAAAATTATTACCTTTTCAAAATATCAGTCAATGTGAATATAAAATCCCTCTTGACTACTACTATTTACTAAGTGTATATTTGAAATTATGATTTTAAAAAAAATAATCATTTGTTTTTTTAATATTTCTCTCAAAAATTGATGAAAATAAGCGATAGTTTTTTCTATTAAGTCAAATACACACTAAAAAAATCCATTACAAATTTTAGGGTAAGCATAGCAAAATAATTTTAGAGTAATGTTATATCTTCTTACAAATCTTACTACTTTTTTATAAAAAAGTATTAAATAGAATAGTAAATGTATTTAATGTCTTAAAAATATAAAATGCAATCAATACTTACCATACAAGAGAAGTAGGGGTTTAATAAGAATATGTTATAGAAAGATTTAAAATTACTCATAATTTTAACAATGATATATGTACAATATATGTTGTATAACTTTTATGACTGTACGTGTCTAGGTGTGCTTAAATGCGAACATTCACAAAGAGTCTATTTGGAACTCGAGAAAGAGACATATGATGAAGATGGAAAGTTAGAAAAATCATTATCCTTCTTCAGTTAGTGGGGAGGAAAGATTAAAGACATACAGGTTCATTAATCCCTCCACAACAATAGAAATAAGGGGAGAGGAAAATGTGTTCTTATTATATAGTAAATGACCAAAATATCCTTATTTTTATATATTTTTTATTAGAAATATCCCACATCTGTAGGGAAGCAAATGCAACTGCTGATTGGCTAGCCACTTATGCTCATTTCAAAAGCCTTGGACTTCATGTAATGCATACACAGCCAGTCGACTGTATTCAATTTTTAGTTTTCTTTGGGGTTTAGCCTCTCCTTGTAACAAAAAAATAAAATTATTTTCTTTCTTATTAAATAATCTAAAAAATTTAATTATTTATTTGGCCTCTTTAGTTACAATTTTTTTTTAGTCTTTATATTTAAGAATATTTCTTTTTAGTTCTTACACATGTCATTTTTAACCCCTTTGTCTCTACAGTTACAATTTTTTTTCTTAGTCTTCATACTTAAAAATATCTCTTTTTAATATTTACATATATCATTTTTAATCACTTTTAGTTCTTATAACGAGAACTAAAAATGATATATGTAGATATTAAAAGAAAATATTTATAAGTATGGAGACTAAAATATATTTTTTTTAACTATGGAGACCAAATAAGTATTTAAACTTTTAAAAAATTAGCTTCCTTTTTTTTTTCTTTTTCTTTTCTTCATTTCACTTTTTTTTAAAAAAAAAAACCCAAACATACAAAAACAGTCAGAGCACCGACGGCATTCGTGATGCGTGCCACAGCAAATCAAATCCCAACCATAATTTTTTTTGAAACGTGGGTCTCTCCTATCATCAGTCATTATTTCATAAACAATAAAACAAACAAGTTTCATGTTAATTAATCCCGTCGGTAACAAAATTATTATTGTATTGTAAAATAATTAACGTTAGTCATTTAGTACATATTGTTAACAGAAAATTTATCCATGTTAACCAATGTAAAATAAAATGACTTTAATTGATATGCATTAGTTTTTACATTATTAACTAATTAAAAATCATGTTTAGTATAATTTTTACGATAATTATATCAACATTAATAATCTTATCATATGTGTATAACATAACGGTATTAAATCACTTTAGTGAATATTCTATTTTCTCAAATAAAATTAGTGGAATAACATCATTTTGATAATAATTTTTCAGATAAAATATTACTACTTCTGATTTCTTATATAAATAACAAAGAGAGATATTTTTTTGATTCTAATTATAAGCAACATAAGTTGTATTAATTGTTATTTTTCTTTATATCCTTAATTTATTATAAAGTCTGTTAATGAGATATTCATTCATTTTCTATGCAAGTGGATATATTTATAGATAGATTAATAATATAAATTACATTTATTAGTAGAAAAAATTATTTCTTGAATTAAGAATTGTATCATTAAATATAATTACTTTACTTAAATTATTTAATTTTATAGGTATTTTTGAAATAAAATTTAAATTTATAATATTATTAATTAAAATTAACTAACTTAACTATTTTTATTAATTTTAATGAATTAGTTATTTATTATTTATATAAATGATTGGAGGTACTATATATCATCAAGGCGCACTGTTATTGATAATTCCATTTTTGTATGTTGCCGTCCGAAACAAAAACCTCTCGCTGTTGGCTTCTTCTTGTTGGCACATGGTGCCTTTCGAACAAACCTTGATGATAAAATGTTCCAAATTGTTCAACACAAATAACGCACACTTCACTCTAACACCGTCACATCACGTCAACACAACGCTCCACTCCACTCCGCTCTTTGGTCTCTACCCTTTCATGGCCACGTCATCACTTGCCGGCGCTGCCTCCAACTTCACCCTTCTCCGCCACAGCGAGACTCGCTCGTTGTCGTCCTCGCCTGGTAACTCTATCAAACTCTTTAAGTCGAAGCGCGAGGCGAGCACGTGCCACGCCACACGTGTCAGTGCCGTGCCACGTGCTTCCTCGCGTGAGGTGACGGTTGTTGGTGGTGGAGTGGTTGAGAAGGGGAGGGAGAAAGGGAGGGCGCTGAGGGTGGGTCTCATATGTGGCGGTCCTTCGGCTGAGCGTGGGATTTCCCTCAATTCAGCTAGATCAGTTCTTGATCACTTGCAGGTACACATTTTTTGAAATTCTGTTAGAATTTAATTTTTCATATACTGTTACATAAGCATCAATCGGCTAGAAATCAATTTAGATATGATTTTTAAAATAATTATTACAAAAGTCAACAATTTTACTTCACATTCTATTGCAAAAGTCAACAATTTTATTTTACTTTTAGAGCACATTCACAAAAACCTTTACATTGGGGCCGAGATTGCAGTTGCAGACAGTTTTTTGAAACCTTGATCCGATGACATTTTGTATTACAATTAAATTCATTTTATTAAGCCTTGGATTAAAATTTAAAACTCAAACTCCAAGTTAATGACGGATGCTAGTGTGGACCACGCTTTCGTGTGGATTACAGTGGTCCACCTTGTTTTTACCGGATATATCAGGTGATTCAGGTTTTTTTTTTTTTTCTTTTTTTTTTTTTAATATCAGTTGACTTTTATGTCCTTTGTGGTTTCCTCTCTGCTGAAGAGTCTGATGGCAACACCGCTGCACTCCTTGCCCAGACAGCCCGTAGATGGCTCTCTGCCACCTACGGCGGCCAAAAAAAACCAAGATTGCACACACAATCTCAATCACCTGACACAATCAGTCTCAATCCATACAAACAAAACAAAGCACACGTTGGAGGAGCGAAGTCATTTTTGTGAACGAGAGTGAGGATGCAGTGTTTAGGTTTAGGCAAGGTGTAAATCCAAGGGTGAACAAGAGTGAGGAAGCGGTGTTTCGGTTTGTGAGCTGTGTAGATCCAGGAGCACGTGTAGAGTGTGGCCTCGTTGACGCCGTTTCGTGAGTGAGGATGCGATGTTTGGGTTTGGACATGGTGTAGATCCAAGGGCGCGTGTTTAGCGTGGCCTCGTCAACGCCGTTTCGCTAGTGAGGAGCAATGGTCATTTTTGTGAACAAGAGTGAGTATGTAGTGTTTGGGTTTGGGCACAGTGTAGATCTAAGGGCGAACAAGAGTGAGGATGCAGTGTCTGGGTTTAGGCACGGTGTAGACCCTCAGGCGAATAAGAGTGAGGATGCGATGTTTGGGTTTGGATGCAGTGTAGATAAAGGGGCATGCATGTAGAGCGTGGCCTCATCGACATTGTTTCGTAAGTGAGGAGCGAGGCCAGGGGGATTGTTTGGATTTGGGCGCAGTGCTTGATGACTTCTCCAATGACGCTGGTTCCTGAAACGACAATGTTGATGGTTCCTGAATTGGCGCCGGTGGCAGTTCCTGAAACGACGCATGCTCGTCGATGAGGATAACATTCATAGTATTTTTTTGAAGATAAGGACAGATTGGGAAAATTGATTTAATCCCTAAAAATAATTTTAAATGAAAAAAACTAGAAAAAAAAGAAGTTACAAGTAATTCATCTCAACCCTTCAATATTTTAATATTAAATCTAATGGACATGATTGTGTTCACCACCATGAACCCTATGAGGCAGTGGTTCACTCTAGCCTTTGCCCAAGTTAATTATACTCTTTCTGTAGTTTACTTCTAAGGGGGCGTTTGGTACAAGGGAAAAATTTTGTTTCCCAACAATCTGAAATTGGGAATATTTGTTTCTCATGTTTGATTTATTATTTAAAAAATAACATTCCTTGGAAATGATGTTTCCTAGGAAATTTTTTTACCTATGTTTCCTACGAAATCGTTCTCATGGAAGAGGTGGGAATCTAAATTTTTCGAGTTGGGGGAAAAGTTTTATTGCAGTTAAAATATCATATTACCTTTATTAACTCATTTAATGTGATAAATAATTAAAATTTCTGGGAAAGTTCTATTAAAACTAAATGTAAAAATATTTAATTCTCAAGTAATAAATATAAATATTTCTAAGAATATTTATAACCAACCAAATACATTTTAGTCATTCCTAGAAATCATGATTCCCGATATTCGTGATTCCCAAGAATCATAATTCATGGGCATGAAAAAATTTCTCTTCTACCAAATGCCCCCTAAGTTCTAACTAGCATGGTACCCATGCGATTGCACAGGTCGCATTAGTTTTAATGGATGATTTTTCAATTGACCTTTATATATTTGAAAATATAAGATATGAGATGATGCATTTATTTACATTACGAGACTCTTTATTTTATTCTATTCAAATCCTATCTAATCCCAATTATAATGTAACTGCATTGTCGTTACTTTTTTACAAAAAGACTCACTTTAATAAATATTTTAAAATTACATATAAAAAAGTTGTTGCTAAAATCTATAATTGTAAAAAATATAATTTATATTTTGTAAAATAAATTTTATTGGAAAAATATAATCATGTTTATTGGAATAATTTCTTAAAATAATTTTAATGTTTAAATAAAGAAGTAAAAACGTTTTTTGATAGAAAAATATTTGAAAAGTTAATTTTACAGAAATTTCTGCCTTTAAAAACATTTTTAATTGAAAAAGTAAATAATAACTAATACTTTAAAAATAAAACTTTTAAAATATTTATTATATTAAAACTATAAAATTATTTAATATTTATTTTAAATAATTAAAATATTTAATTAAATATATTAAATATTTCGTAAATAATATTCTCAAAATATTTGTTAAATTACTTGTTACGTAATAAAATAAAATATTCAAATAATAAAAGGAGAAAAAAAAAGAGAAAAAGAAGTTTTGCTAAATGAAATTTTAAAACCTTGTAATTCAAACACGGAAGAATCGGAATCTATTTAATGTCAAGTTAGGCTTGTGTGAGACTGCATATGCTATGCTGCCCTGTATGCTATCTCATGTCTGATGAAAGGAAAAAAAAGCAGGAATTACTTTAAGGAGAGTGTGCCATGTGGCTAGATCAGATCATCGTTTTATTATATAGTAAAATAAATGATTATACTCTTAGTATATTGTGTTTTAAAAGTGGTTCAGAAGAAAAAATGGAAATTTAAGTATACTTACACTACTATCTTGCAATTTTGAGGAAAGTTGTCACTTGGTTTTACTCTTTGTCTTTTCATTTTTTTTTTTAATGTTTGTGTCTTTTGTTATTGGGACAGTGTGTTGTGTGCTGGGGTATTTCCTTTTTTCTGTTTTTCTTTCACCCTTAAACAAAAAGTGCTGCAAGTAGTTTTTGCTTTAAATAAAGAAAAACAAAGAGGGTATGGTTATTTAGGTGTGTAGAGAGGAGGTGATTGTGTAAATTTATGTGCTAACTTGAGAAACAGCTGAGGGTGTTTTCTGTTTTCTTTTCTTTATTTCTTTCTTATTTATTAGTCTCATTTTTTTTCCCCCTGTTATCTGACAGGGAGATGATTTACACGTTAGTTGCTATTATATTGATTGCAATCTCAATGCATATGCAATTTCTTCAGCTCAGGTTAGTGTGATTTATGTTTCCCAAAATTGTGCTGCATGAGTTCCCTTTCTGTTAAATTATAGCTTTTCACTATGCAGATTGGTATATAGAGCTGTGAGGAATTCTGATATGAATAAGGCTAAATTTGTATATGATATGATCAATTAGATAGTAGAAATTTTGAACCAAAGCAAGGCATAAGTCACAGTTTCTATGCTATATATGGCAATATTCTAGTTGAATTAGGTTCCTTTTTGGTCTGCTCAATACTTCCTTATTCCTCAAAAACGTCACTAGAAATGTGCATTTCTCACTTTGATAAAGTTTTATATAAACTCCTGGTTAACCCCAGTAAATTCAAATAAGTGAAATATCTATTTGGTGATCACCTCTGGCTTGAGAATTTCCATGATCTCTCATTTGGTTTGGTTATGTCTGGTTTTCTTATAAATGTGCAAGTTGTTTTTCTGTTTCTGGTTCCACTTATCAAGTTCTGGGTGCATAACTTTCTACTGTGCATTTTGTCATCAAGGTGTTGTTTCAAGTTTCAACTATCTATGACTGAACTTAGTTTATAGTGAAACGGGAACAGCAAAAACAATTAAAAAGGAAAGTAAAAGATTTTTGTCCCATCCAAGCCATTCTTCTTATATCCATATTTTTTCCAGGTATATTCCAACACCCCTGCTGATTTTGATTTTAAACTTGAAAGGTTAGTGTACCCTTTCAAATTATGGAAAATTACAATAAATTTCTGGTAAAAGTAATTCCAGTTTAGGAATAATTAACCATGCAATTGGTCAGTGATTTTCAGCGAGTGGTTAATGAATAACCACTCATTGATGTAATAAATCACTCGTGTGGTTAAATGTTCCCAAAATGGAAATATCTTTACTAATAATTCCTTCTTTGTAATTTTCCCTTCAAAGTATGGAATAAATACTTGTAAAGATATAGCATGGAATAATTTACATTTGAAATTGTGAGAGTAAAGATGGCCACTTGTGAATTTGCAGCCTTGCCCAAAGTTTCCAGACTTTGTCTGACTTGGCAGAGCATCTAGCTACAGCTGTGGACATAGTTTTTCCAGTTATACATGGTCAATTTGGTGAAGATGGTGGCATTCAGGTGCAGTATAAGTATATAAGGAATTCTTCTAGGTTATAATGAACTTGTGTATTTATGAATGGTATTTTTCTGTGATAAATATTAATAGGAATTGCTGGAAAAGTATAATGTTCCATTTGTTGGCACAGGATCAAGGGAGTGCTGCCAAGCATTTGACAAGGTACAGGACATATGTATTTTGTTATGTTTCTTCTCCTACATGTATTTTGTTCTCTTTATCATAGCAGGAATGCAGCCACTCATTTGAGATCTAAGATTGGTTTACATTTTCTTACCAACATAGTTAGATTAGATTCTATACTTTTAATGACCATCATATACTAAGAATTAAATGATTTGAAGGCATTATTTTGGATTTAGATTATGCAAACTTACTTAATACCTGTTGGGGTGCAAAATCTTGATGCTAATTGTGGTATATGAGAAAGTCAGTGGGAAAAACTTCACGGAGACTTTAAAAACTGAGACATCCTCAGTTTACTTTACATACAGAAAAATGGTCACCTTTTCCTTCTCTAGTAATCTTTTGTTACTTACTAGTTTGACTTTGACTGTTCCTCTGGCACTAATTTTTTTTCCTTAAAATAATTGTCAGCATAAAGCATCATTGGAGCTCGGGAAGCATGGATTCATAACAGTACCCAGTTTCTTAGTTCAGGTATTATAACTTGTGTTTTAAACAGGCTATTGTTCCACCTTGTAATGATAACTAATTATGTGTTACGAAAGTTTGTATGATCTAATGTTTTTAAATGTTAGATAATTGGATGCTGCATGCTTAATGTTCATCTATATTTTTATTGTATTAGATTTCATCCACATTTACACACTATTTTATAATATGATGCCAATTAGGGGTATGAAACAAACAAATCAGAACTATCAGAATGGTTTAAAAAGCACCAGCTGGACCCTGACTTGGGAAAAGTTGTGGTAAGGCACTTGATTTAGTTCAGTCATTAGAGTTTCATTCTTAATTCATTGTATGGGAGTTTTTTATGCTTATTGATTTTATAAAATTTGATGTTTCAGGTAAAACCAACAAGAGGAGGGTCAAGCATTGGTGTTAGAGTTGCATATGGTGTGAATGATTCTATTGTAAAAGCCAATGAAATTATGTCCGAGGTATTTTCAATAAACTTTTTGCTTGAATGGGAGCATACGCTTTTATAATGTGACAACTTTTATTTAAGATACAGAAGCAATTAATACTGTATGTGAATATACACAAAAATCAAGGAGAATGATTTTAGAGAAAACTAAGGAGGAATACATTTTGACTAGAAATATGTTAAGTAAAATACTGTACATCTCTTATAATATATCTCAACTTTTGATATTGATCATTGATTTTGAATGTGATAGGGAATTGACAATAAAGTGCTAATAGAAATATTTCTTGAAGGAGGGAGTGAGTTTACAGCCATTGTCCTTGATGTAGGACCTGGTTCATATAGTTGTCCTGTTGTACTACTTCCAACCGAGGTATGTTTTGTCTTTTCTCCCTTGAGGTTTCTTGTTTATTCATTGCAATTGTAAAATCTTCATACTTGTATGCATCAGTTTAGAGGGGACTGAGTATCTGAAATGAGACAGCAGAAAGTATCAGTTCCTGTTTGATTCAATGGAATGAACATGGTGTAAAACTGAGAATGAAAAAGGGAATAGGAATGGACTAAAACTCTGTTTGAAAAACTTTAGAATGAGAATGATCATTTCTTAGGAAATGTGAATTTCACTATTTCCTCCAAAATTGAATAGAATGGCCATTCCATTCAAACTGAATTGATATGAATTCCCTTTATATATTGTATTTTGTAAAAATGATAAAATATCCTCTGTCACCATCCTGCCTTCACACCCCCCACAACCACCATGCCTACTGACTGTAGTTTTGCTGATCAACAATACTTTTTCCTATTCTTATATAATTTCATGTACCATTTACCTAATATTGGTTTGGAATGGAATAGTCATTCTTTTCTAGACTGAATGAGACATGCTAAAGATAATGATTATTCCACTCCTTTACATTTCATTCCACTAAATCATTCCAGTGAATCAAACTGGACCGTACTGAATTCCCTTTTCAAAAGTATAAAACAAAGAAGAAAATGAAAGGAATTTCCAACTTGAGCGAATATGATGTATTCTCTGTCTCGCTGTCTGCCATGAATCATGACAGAAAATTCAGTAATAATAGTTGGGATCAGTTTTATTTACAAATGAATTTCAGTTGTGTCTGCCAATGTGAATGTTAACGTGAAAGTACTCAAGCAATTTGTACGTGGCAATTGCAATTGGCTATGGCCTAATATATATTTCATACTTGGTAGTAAATAGTAATAGTGTAATTTAGATGAACAGGTGGAGCTTCATTTCCGTGGTGCAAATGATGTGAAAGAGAATGATGCAATATTTAATTACCGTAGGAAGTACCTTCCAACCCAACAGGTCAGTAGTAGTGTGAATGTGTTACATATGCATACAAGATGTATGCATATGTTTGGTGATCTTAAAAATAGTGCAGCAAGGGACTTTTTCCCCCTTCAGTATATTTAGTATTTCGTTTCAGCCAATGCTGACTAGTGTTTTCCTAATCAGATGAAGTGTATATTATCTGCAGGTTGCTTATCACACTCCACCACGGTTTCCTTTGGATGTAATTGAGAATATTCGCAAAGGAGCATCTCTGTTATTTCAACGGCTTTGCCTGCAAGATTTTGCACGAATTGATGGATGGTTTTTACCAAATTCAGGTTCCAAGTTATCATCATCTTCAGAAAGTGAGTTTGGAAGGACTGAATCTGGTGCCATAATATTCACTGACATTAACCTGGTGAGATGGTTTTCTTCCTTGGGAAGAATACAAATAATATCTTTAGCAGTTTAATTACTAATGTTGGTTGTTCACTAGTGTGCTGAATGTTAAAATCATTGCATGTTTCAGATCAGTGGTATGGAACAAACCAGTTTTCTATTTCAGCAAGCTTCTAAGGTACTTCTGGAGGCATCTGCATCATGTTTCTTGTATTGAATATCCATAGTTCCCTATATTTTCCAAAGGCATTTCTGTCATAATTATGTGTGTCTGTAATTGATCTGTATTTATCTGCATGCTTTCTATTTTTCTTTTAAATTGACCTTTTCATCTTACTGTGTTAAATGAAAAAAGGCATCAGGGGTTAGTTGTCACCGTAAAGTACCTACCAAGTTCAAAGGGAAGTTTTATCGTACTGCTATACAACCAATTATACTTTATGATAGTGAATGTTGGGCTTTAAAGGGACAATAAGAGAAAAAAGTGATTAGTAGAAATGAGTATGTTACGATGGATGTGTGACCACAAAAGAAATGACAGAATGCAGAAAATAAGGAGATATTGGTGTGACACCTATTAAGGAAAAGATTACAAAAAATCAGTTAACATGGTTTGAACACGTGCAAAGAAGGTCATTGGAGGCACTAGTAAGGAGAGTAGATTGCATGGTTTTTAGCCCTATGAAAAGATGTACAGGGAGACTAAGAAGATCATTGGAGGAAATTATTAAAAGGGATCTCACGGTAAATATTATCCTCAAGAATTTGGTTTTTAACCGAGTCCAATGGTGTCTTGTAATTTATGTAATTGATCTCACCTAGTGGGAAGGAGGTGGCTGTTGTTTTCATCTTAGTGCATTTCTATGACATAACAAATTGCATATTTCCTTTTATGGGGATTATACTGGAGCTACCTAATGTTACATAAATGTATCTCCTAGTCCAAATACCCTTTTCAGCAGTGGACTGCTGTCTTCCCTGTCTCTTAACTGACTAAATGTTCTGTTCTGTCAAGCTATCTTGTATATTGAAAGCATGATGTTCTGCAAACATGACACTGACCAGTTAAATCACTTCTAGATGATAAAATTGATTATTTTTGTTTCTTATGCATGGATAATTCTTATCGTTCACTACTTGAAAATGCTATATATGTTATTCAGGTTGGTTTTTCTCATACAAACATCCTTAGAAGCATTATTCATCATGCTTGCTTGCGATTTCCAAATCTTGCATCAGTTAGTGGTATATCAGGTCATCTTCCAAGCAGGTCAAAGTCCTTACAACTTAACAGGTCATTTTCTCGCCATGAAGGAGCTCAAAAAGTTTTAGTCATTTTTGGAGGTGACACATCAGAACGGCAAGTATCTCTTATGAGTGGTACAAATGTCTGGCTCAATTTGCTAGCCTTCCATGATGTAAGTGTCCACAATCAGGAAGCCTTAAAGTTACTGTACATAATGCTTTGGTAATCCATCTGCTGTTTTTGTGTCGTCCAACTTTAAATTTTAATGTTCTTATTTTTACAATTTTTTAAGAGAAATATATAAGCATTAATTTGACACTTTTGCACTTAGTTTGTTTGAGCGATTGCATATTTTCATACCTTCAGAATCATTATTTGATGTGATGTAACAAATATATCACACTTATCCAGGACCTCTTAATTTTATTTTTTTTATTGGAACTAGGGGTTATTTTAAAATAGAAGCTTTTTCATAAATGTGAAATTTGGTTTAGTTTTAGCAGCTAATATATAATTTTCAAGATAATAAGGGTCTTATACATATGACTTAGAAGTATGAACTGTTAAATTCTGTAAACTTATGGCATTTGCTACCTGAAAAGACTAATATTGTACGTATGATATGGACTAAAATCATTGTTCTAACAGCTTGAGGTAACTCCATGTTTGCTTTCCCCCACAAGTGAGTGTGCATCTAGTGTTGATATGGGAAAGGCTGATGACGTAATGAATAGAACAGTTTGGTCATTACCGTAAGTACTGATCCTTTTCTCTACCTCAAGATTTGTCCTTGATTTTTGAATATACATATGGGAACTTGTTTATTTTAGAGTTGTTAGACAGATATAAAACTATTCCTAGGCTTCCACCTGTTAGCTTATGCTTTTAGAAGAGTTGGTCACTAGCATGATATCGAAGATTCAGTGACCAAGTGGTGAAATTTGATCTTTTCCATCTCCATTTTTCATAACTAAATTAAATTTCACCACTGAGAAAAGTGGAATTGTACACTTCAAGCCCAAAGGAATCTTGAATGAGGAAGTGTGTCAAAGAGCAAAAGCCATTGTTGGACCTCCATCTAATAGCCTAAGCTTTTCAGAGAGTTGGTCCTTAACAAGATGTTATATTCTGCTCGCAATCTTCTACCCTGAACTAATTACAGGCATCAGGTTTTCCTTTTGAATTTTTATTTGCGATTTTGGTTCCTCTAAACTATATTATGCTTAAGAAAGTAAAATTATCATTTTTCTCAATAAGATTATAAAATCAGCAATTCCAATCTAGAAATGTATCCAATTATTGGTACATTCCAGTTTAGAACCAACAATTTGTGTAAAGTAGCTTGACATAGGCACTTGTTGTAAATATCAGATATTTTAGGATATGCAAAAATATCTCATTGTATCTTGATATTTATTTTTTTGATGTAGTTTCCTTATTTTCCTTTTTAGGTTTAGTTGTTTATCCTATAAAAGGCAGATTAGAGCTTGTATTAAAAGCATATTGACTATATCAAAGTTCCTTTTCTTTCAAAATAAAAAAAGTTAGGCCACAAGTCTAAATTCTAAGATGGTATAAATGCTTATCATAGATCAATTGTTGGGCCACCTGCATTGCCATGCTCAAGGTTGATAGCCCTGATCATTAGGGGGTGTGTTGGAAAGCCGCCTTAATTGCAATCACCCCTAACCTACCTTAGTTGTGGCCTCTATGGGGGCTGCCCTAATTGTAGCCTCAAGGGAGGTGTTCGGTCTCACATCAACTAGAGAGCTTATAAAACTTGGGCAATCCTCACATTATAAGCCGGTTTTGTAAGGTTGAGTTAGGCTTTAAGTTCAAATTCTAAGAGCACTCAATCCATGATCAATAATATTTTTGTTGACTGTGATTTATGCATGTGACCTCTTCATAATGTAGTTAGAATGAAATAATTCTATTGTAATTATTTGTGCAGTTATTCTCTTGTGCTACGACATACTACTGAGGAGGTACTGGCTGCATGCATGGAAGCAATTGAGCCAGAACGGGCTGCAATAACATCTGACCTACGGAAGAAAGTAATGAATGATCTTATGGAGGGTTTGAAGGACCACAATTGGTTTACAGGATTCGATATTGCTGATGAACTGCCAGTGAAATTTTCGTTAAGGCAGTGGATCAAGCTAGCCAAGGAAGTTGAGGCAACAGTTTTTATTGCAGGTATTAAAAGCAAAAGTGTTTTCTAGTGATTAAATTTTCAACTTCAATTTTCTTTGTTGATAATGGTACACTCTCACTTTCACTCATAAAAACAATATTAATCTGAATATGAATAGCAGTATTCAATTATGAAAAATGGAACAGTAAATGAATGATTCTCAGAAGTTGAAATGCACCCCCAAGCCTATGCTTTACACAGAGGCACTCCTCTGTCACAAGGAAAGTTCCTTTTCTCACAAAAACATTCCATACCCTCTCTCTAACTGAATTCTCCCTTACCTCCATTTTCTTTCTTACATATCTAACTAACCACATCCTCACACACATGCTTCTTCCCTTCCCCTTTCAGCCAAACATCTCTAGCACCTCTCACATACACTTTCCCAAACTTAGATCTAGGCCCATTATCTATTTGGGCTGATAGTACTTGATCCACTTGCCAATGTCAGTTTCTAACAATACATGATAAACTATTTTCATATTCACTGTTTATATATTATTGGAGATGCATAGTTAGCTGTCAGTATCAACATGGAGTGTGCTTCATGCATCATCTTGACAAACATCAATTTGATGTAATTTTTCAAGATAATCACAAGTTGCATTTCTTAAGGTAGATCCACAAAAGGTTATAGGGGAAAAAGTTGTTAGGTATGACCATATAGTAAGGCCAATAATAGTCATATGGTAATCTATTCTAAAGTGGTCTATAATTGTCTAATAGTGATACTGTCCAGAATAAGGCACATTCTTAACAGTTGTTTAACGATTTAAATGTATAGATCAACTTTCATGGAATGCAGGTTTATAAAATTGATTGTGTATGTCTTTACGATGTTTTACTCTTTGTTACTTATAGTGCATGGAGGCATTGGAGAAGATGGTACACTTCAATCTTTGCTGGATGCTGAAGGAGTGCCCTACACAGGTTTGTTCATAATGTACACTTAATATGTGAGACTATTAAGTACAATGGTATTCACTAATCAAGTTTATTTATTTATTTTTTAAATTTGTATTGTCTTCTATTCTCTCATTTATCTTCTGTTGAAGGTCCTGGTGCAATGGCATCAAAGATTTGTATGGACAAAGTTGCGACCTCTGTGGCTTTAAAACATGTATGTGTCCCTAATTTAAATATATTTTCCGTAAAAGATAAAGAACACTCCTTTTTCATTACTTTTCTCAATTTGTATTAAGAATATGCCTCAGTATCTATTATTAGAGTTTATTACTATAATTTAGAATTCCTACTGTTACGAATATTTTACATGTAGGAGTTATGGACTGTTACATAGTTATGGACAATTATATTTGTCATTGATTTTCGAATTAACAGGTAGAATTATTAGCTATTGTCAGCTACAAATTTCTTGTATTTTTAAGAAAAATCATTTAAATTGTAAGTTTAGTTTTCCAATAATTTGACATGTATATCTGACTTTGCATTCTAATATCCTGTTATTAAAAGCTTGCAAATTCGGGAGTTCTTACCATAAATAAGGATGTCAGGCAAAAAGATGATCTCTTTAATAAACCCATAAATGATACATGGCATGACCTCACCAGGAAGCTACAGTGCCAAACATTATGTGTCAAACCAGCAAAAGATGGATGCTCAACTGGGGTCGCAAGACTATGGTAGATTTATTACTTTGTTAGTATCTCTTTTTCGTGATATCAGTGATTAAAGGTTATCAAATATTGCATTATTGTATGCTTATAGAGGATTAAAGGAATTATGTTTTACAACTTGCTCATTCTATTTTCATTCAGCTGTTCCAAGGACCTTGCAATATATGTCAAAGCTCTGGAGGACTGTCTACTAAGAATTCCTCCAAATAGCTTATCAAAGGTATAGGATAAGGAATAACGTCATGTAATCATCAAGATCTCATTTGTTGAGGAATTTGGAGTGAATATTATATCTCTGATACTGTACACGAGAGAAAGAGAGAGGAAGAAAAAACATTTGCTGAAAAATGGTACTAATGACTAAGTAATGGTGTGGCCATGATATGTATTTATAATATTGTTATGTCCATCAGCAGTATAATATACCAGTAAAATCGGTGCATTACATTAGCTATTCAACTTTTGATTAATGTACAGGCGCATGGTATGATTGAGATGCCAAACCCTCCTCCAGAACACTTGATCTTTGAACCTTTCATAGAGACGGATGAAATAATTGTGACATCCACATTTGAGAATGAGACTGGTCATGGCCTCACATGGAAAGGGCACAGCAGATGGGTGGAAATAACAGTCGGCATCATAGGAAAATGTGGATCAATGCACTCGCTAAGTCCTAGTGTAACTGTCAAGGAATCTGGTGATATTTTGTCACTAGAGGAGAAGTTCCAAGGTTGGTCTCCATAGAATTACCTAGAATTTAACCATAATCTTTGTTTTATTGAAGGATAATTCATAATTGAAATTAGCATGACCTTCAAGCATGTTTTCTTTTAAAATCAATCACACTTTGAGGAATTTTCACTTTAAATTGAAGTGGACGAGAGTTAGAAACTACAGTATAAAGATAGAAATTAGTGGCCTTGCTCCTATAGAGTATTGGAGTTGCGAAGTTTAAGGTTTCTATGAGGAAAATCCCAAACTTAAAAGTTGCCAGAATCAAAGGTTTTTCAGTTAAGATGCAGTAGATAGTTGTAAATTCAATAAGATCAAATATCTGAGTTAGCTAGTTTTAGAGGTGAAAATTGGGGATTGTGTGTTAGGTTCAACTTATTGTAAAGAAATAATCACTTATTTTTACTAGCTTTCTGAGAAAGCTTTTAAAAATGTAGCAATTATTTCCCAAAAATAATGTCTTACCAAACATGCACTAAATCATATCATGAGTAGCATGGTTTATGTTTCTCAGATCCATCTTTCAAAATGATGGGGAGATTGATGGGAATGTCACACTTACGATATTCAAGCTGGGTAAATGAAACGGAAAAATGCTTCAAGCACAATTTGTGATTGTTAAGTGCTCATAACTCAAAAGAAAATGCTTTGAGCATAATTGGCTGTGCTGTAAAGCTTTTTAATCCTAAGTGCATAGCAAGCTAATCCAAACTAAGTAATAAGTATAAAGGTTATGAGGATGCTACTGTTGATTAGTAGACAATAGAAGAAGATAAGTTTAGGAACAAATGTATCCGGGAGAAAGTTACAACCCCCTTGAGGCTGGGGTGTGTGTGAATGCCTCTTATCTATCTTTATTTCCAGTACTTTTCCTACCTTTGTCATGATGGCAGCTGTTCACAATGGTTCATTTTATCCTTTACTTGTATATTGCTTGGCAGGTGGGACTGGCATCAATCTGACTCCGCCTCCCTTGTCAATTATGAGGTATGTTAAGGAAATTTCACATCCCAATGGCAGAACCTTCTTTATGCCTCATACGCTCATGTGTCTTGTTTTTTGAGGTTTATCACATTCTTAGCAGCATTGGAATTTTGGAATTCAATATTTGATAAGGGCGTAGCCTGTTGTGGTGACAAGCATGTCATTAAGACTTGATTTTATCGACAGTTTGCTGATGATTAAGTTCTGCACAACTTATGGCGGGATTGATACTTTCTACACTAGTATCAATTATAGTACCTTAATTTCCAGTTATATATTGATTGGTTGAAATTGGAAGCATGCGTCCAATTCACTATGGGTTTGTTTAATTACATTGTTTAGTAATGTAAATCCATCCTTTTTTGCACTTAAGGATGGTGCTATCGGATTTCTATGCTTGACAATTGTTCAGGATTCAGTCTCAAAGAAATTTTCTTATGGAAGCAATGCAGATTTCCTAATTTGTAGTTAGGAGGATATATGCCATGTTCCATCATGTAATTATGTACAGAAAGGTTATATTGTTTGAAAATCTTTGTTTCTTCACTATGCAATGTTGTATTGACCTACTTATTTCTTAATTCTTTGTAAGTTTCTTTGAATTGATTTTGAATGACAGTTATCTTTTTCTTCTCTTCATAGTGAGAATGCTTTGAAGAGATGTAAACAGCATATTGAACTGATTGCAAACACTCTACAATTGGAAGGATTTTCACGTATTGATGCATTTGTCAATGTTGACAGCGGAGAGGTTTGTTGAATTCCTTGTTGGGATATGTTTTCTCCATTCTCTTTCTCCTTGTTTTTTAAGTTGTCTCTTAGAAGTTAGTGTTACAAATTTTGCTATTGATTCAACCTGAAACTTAAGCTATTCCTTTTTTAATAGATTGAAAATGGGGAGGTAGAAAATCTGAAATGAAAATTACTTTGTCCTGTTTTGTACAGAAATAAAAATAAAAATGGGAAGATTGAAAGTTGAGTGCAACATGTTTATACTCCACCCCGCAAATTTTGACTACTCGTATGGCACAAGAGAGATGAAGCTGGTCTTTCCCCTGCTACTAAACAGCAATGAGTGAAAATAAGAAAATTTCTATAATCTTACCCACTTTATTTTCATTCTGTTCCCTATTTCTTACTCGTCTGTTTTCTGTCTACTTAAACAAGCATAGCCCTAGTATAAGACTTCCATTATGTGCCTCAAAATGTACTTCAAGGTTCTTAGAATGCTTAAAAAAACTGTTGATATATATTCTAAAGTATCACTTTCTACGATTATAGAGATGGCTTCGATTATAAAGTATCACTTTATTTTCACTCTCTTCCTTATTTCTTAACCGTCTGTTTTCTATCTACTTCAGCGAGCATAGCCCTAGTACAAGATTTCCATTATGTGCCTCAAAATGTATTTCAAGGTTCTTAGAATGCTTAAAAAAACTGTTGATATATATTCTAAAGTATCACATTCTCCGATTATAGAGATGGCTTCATTAATATTCCTATAATAAATTTTAGTTGTTAACCATTCCCCTTTTTTTTCAGCTGAAATATGCTGATCTGCTAGTATGCTGACTACACATCGTTGTTTAGGTGCATAGCAGTTTATTGAGAGAGTCTATGATTAATAGAAAGTCATCATCAACTCATTGAAATGAAAAAAATCACTTAGTCTTCTAATACATTGTGTTCCAATGACTTGTCAATTGTCATCATCTTACTCCTAGATAACTTTCAATGTTTGTAGGTTTTGATTATAGAGGTAAATACTGTGCCTGGAATGACACCGTCCACTGTTCTGATTCATCAGGTAAATTCTTGCTATGATATAATTACTTTTCTTTCATAATCTTTTGTGTATTTTTTCTCTCTCTAACTAGGCACTCATGAAGTACATGCTTCGTTAAATAGAGGTTGAATTAGGGCATTATTTATTCTACACTGCATTTAAAAGCAGTTGGCATGTTACAAAGGCTAAATGACATGAACTTGAAGGAGATAGAATTGAAATCTTACTTTTTAAGTGTACTGGGTAGCAGGAAGATTTCTAACAAATAAAGAAATAAAAATAAGGCAAAAATGAGGATATATATATAATTAAAGCATTTTTATTCAACTAATAAAACACAACACCAGACTAAACACTATATTCCAGTTCTATGATTCTGACTATATCATTCTATGCATATCTCAGGCACTAGCAGAGCAACCACCATTGTATCCTCATCAGTTCTTCCGTAAGCTTCTTGATTTGGCATCTGAAAGGTCCATGTAAATCTGTTTAAAAGAATGTTTGCATTGTTTTCATCAAATGTTGTTATCACTTGAAGTTATTGTGTAGCAGCAGATAACATTCATATTTTCCTATCTGGAACTTGCTTCCTTTTATAATGTGAAACTTTAATTTCATTCTTTTCTTGCTTCCCTTCCAATTATGTTTTCATATGCAATCAGAGATTATACGGTTTGTTTGTGCCTTCTTAAACTGACTTTGAAGAAAGATTGTAAACGTGCTGTCAACAAGTTAAGGCCGGTGAACCCATAAAGGTTGCGAGGTTGTGTGGCAAAAGCACATGTGCTTGGGTCATCAACAAATAATGAAATCAGACTAAACTCTCACTTTAATTCATCAGATGCCAAGAGTCCATCACTCTAACCCCTTATTTTACAAAACTTTCATTTAGTTCATGACTTGGTAAATTCATTTTAGTCTTTTTTTTCTATTGTATTTTTCATTGACATAAAGGACTAAAAAGTGTGAAGGATTAAAGTGAAGGTTTTGTAAAGTTAGGGATTAAAACTACTGAAATTTACAATCTCATAGACTAAGATGAAGATTTAGTTTCCTTTCCCAAGTCTAGAAAAAACGTGCTAGGATTAAAATAATATTGTTCACATGACAACCACATTAATCAACACCGATTGAGTTATGTGACACCCATCCTCAAGGGATCTAGTTTAACTGTGTATCAGAATTCTCAATCCCTCAGCTAATATTTAAGACCTTGCAAATAAAGGATCCAACACACGGCAAACATTAACAATATATTGGGGATGAATGAAGAAATAGTAATTTTACAATAAATAGTCAATCCAGAAATAGAAGAGTTACACCCTGTTCCTAACAAATAAATAAATAATTTGTCTTTCTCTAAACATTAAAGTATACATAAGATTCGAAGATACAAAGCAAAGCAAAATATGAACGTATCTTAGCATGGTGAAACAATAAATAAGATGAGGTGTGTTGCAGGACCTCTCCAAGAGGCTTCCTCTCTTAGATTCTCAATCAAAGGTGTCTTCAGTTATCTTCCTCTAATCACAAGTTCCCCTTTATAACTGTTTCTCCCTTAGATTGTCTTGTTTCTTGTTATTATTTGCTCTTCCAACCTTTTAGGTATTTGCCTCCTATACTTCTGCATAAAGATCTCAATCTTTCATTTTAGGTTTTAGATACCCTTCAAAAATGAGTGAGTAGGTAGGATTAACCTATTTTAAGAAATGGGTTAAAAAAGTCAATTCATCTCATTTTACTAGCTTAGTAGAACAATTTAACTAAAACATTAAAATGGAAGGTTATGCATAATGACCTATCAATTAACTTGCCTAACTTAGACTCAACCTTTTTAACCTATCACTAAAATTAAAAACAAAATAAAGAAAGAAAGAAAGTGACCCAAGGAATGAAGGTTTTTAAAAAAAAAGAATCGCAAAATGCTACTCAATCTACAATTTTTAAGGGGGGTTAATGGGTCCACATTGAATACGACCCATTTTATAAAAAAAACAAAAATATAAAATCAAACTATCCAAAAAATTATTAGATTAACTATTGCAAAAATACACAAAGATGGCCAAAAAGAAACAGAAAGGTGAGAGGTAAAAACAAAAAAATAGGTTAGTGGTCAAAGGAAATGAGTGGCAGCTCTTACTTAGAGAATCACCTAAAAGAAGACATTGAATCATAACAAAGGAAAGAGTAAATACCTGTGTTTTGAAAACTGGACCGAACCAGCTAGTCGGACTGAAAATTGTTGAACTGGTCACCTGACTGATTCAAATAACCGGAAAATTGATTAAAGAACCAGAAAACCAATCAAAAACCAGTAAAATCGAACAAAACAAGTCAAAAACAAGCAAAAAACATATTTACAGTGGGTCGATGAACAATGCTTAATACATTATTTTTTATTTTTTCTAAAAAAAATGAAAGCCAACCTAAAGTATTTAACATTTTCTTTTTAATTCTAAATATAAACTTCTTTTTGGTTAATAAATATTGATATGTGACTTAAGTATTATGACATATTTGATTTGAACTTTTGTAGGTATTTTAAATGTTAAAAAACCTATAAAATTATGTTATTTTTAGTTTTTAATATTATAAAGTTATGATATTATGTCTTTTTTAATATCATTTTATGTATTATTTAACTACTACTATTATTTTATTAATACCAATTCGACTACAGTTCAACTATGATTGAATCATTAAATCTTGAACTAGTGGCTTGACCCTCTTCAGTTTTAAAAGCATTGGTAAATACACCATAAGAACAGAAAGAAACCCGAATCCATTGTCTACCGTCATTATATCCTGTCTAATTGAGCGATTGGAAGCACAGGAATAATTTTGTCAAAGTTCGGCATCTGCGGATTGATTTCCTAATTATAAAGAGAAGTTATACATGACCGAAGAATTCATAATAATTAAATTAAATGTGCCTAACTCCCTATATACCTGCCAAAGTTCCGACACCTTCATCAAGTTTCATTTGGAATTCTCTCATCAGATTGTGACCATTCCACCTCTGATTATGTGCGTTGAATCTGTGAGATATAGGCCAAAGACCTTCTTTGCCAAATCAATTATAAAATTCCCTCCAATTCTGAGCCTCGCCAATCAAGAGGCCTTTCAAATCATAATGTACAGTATGTCCATAACCATACCAATAATTTAGAACTCTTGTTTTCTATTTTGTTCCCGACGTCATTCTAGAGCCAGGAAGAGACAACAAAAGCATTATGAGTTACATTATAACATACATATTTAATATTATACACTCATTCGATCTTTCTTTTTTGTACAAGTTTCTTTCTTGGCCCTCTCATTATTCTTTTCCCTTTCAAATTGATAATCATTTTATTGAACAATCGACCAGGTCCACAAGCCAAATAGTACTACTACTATAGTTGAGTGTTGTTAAGTTGAACAGCATGTTCAATCCGTAGGGCCACTTCATGGTGCATTATATACATCATGGCCCTAACTAGCTTCCAATTAACCACAACCATGAAGTGTTGTTGTGGCTAAATGGCTAGCACAAGTCCTGGCAGTGACCGGTGATGTAGATCACGAGGCTGGCTCTGCCACAATGTCATGTTTTCTTTGCTATCTCCCCACCCTGGTGACCTCAAATCCCTCACCACAAGCCATGTGTTGAAGTACTCTCTAAACTGAGTTATGAGGCCATTTTTGAGGGTCCAAACGTGCACCCAATAGGCCTGCCCCTCCCACCCCTCGGCGATCACGCAGTCTCCGATGGCGGCGGCCCGCCTCGGCTCGAACCGGAAGCCTTTGTTGTGATCTGTTTCCCCTGTGAGCACCCTCATCATGTGGTGGCACTGAGGGGGGCCATGGAACCACCACTCAAGGTCACTTGCTAGCAATTTGGCCACTTTGTCCATTGTTCCTTGCCCCAGTAGTGCCTTGTACAGCATTTCAACTGTTGCCTTGTTTTGCATTTCCACCTTTTGATGACTCTCCATGTTATCTTCTGCCATTTTTTTGGTGAAATTTATGCTTCTAGGCTTGTGTTTTAGGAAATGATTTCACTACTTGTGCATGTCATGGAAGGCTTGGTGGTGTGACATTTTATAGGCCTAGAAAGGAAGGTATATATCCAAGTTTCTGGTGTCCTATTATTGGTCCAAAAAAGCATAGACGGTTGAGATTGATTGCTTTATGATGTGGGGGATTGGAGGGTGTGGATCACCTCCTAGAAGTTGTGATTAATGTTTGCACGTTTGCGATGACAAATGGATCACACCAAAATGTACATAAAATAATTATAATTTGTAAGAGTTGGAATGCTTTTATGAGGAGATAACGATGTGAACTTGTAGACGTATGTGCATGAAAGAGCCAAAACTAAATTTGGGGATGGTTCTATGGAATGACTAATCAGCCCTTGGGACGTTTGGCTTGTCATTAACTCGTGTTGTAAGATGTACTCGTCATTTTCTTTATGTTTAGGTATAATCTAAAAGTGCTAAGAACTTGAATTGATGTTTTTGGAATGAAGGATGTAGGACACACCCTCCTTTCGTTCAGCATAGGCAACTTGTTCCCGAAAGGATCTTTAAGTAGAACTAGCGACAAATGATATAACCGCCCCCTTCCTCCTTCTTCCCGGGTCTTCGTTACTTTAGATTGTAGTATTCTTGACCACAAGGGAGAAAGAAAAGGAACCTTGAGATTTTAATATTGTATATATATTTACCACAATTAAAATTACTTGTTTCATAAATAAAAACACCAACACGTGTTGGTCCAAATGAACTATTTATTCTAACACTTAATCATGTGATTTTAAGCTTATTTGCGAGATTTAGGACCTGTTTGGATGAAACTTTTCTATAAGTACCTATGGGAGTAAAAAATAAGAACAAAAAATGAAATTAGCTTTTCCATAAGCTAAAATTAGCTTATGCATAAGCTAATTTGTAAAAGCTTTCTCATATTAGCTTCTTCAAAATCTAATTTTTAGCTTATGCATAAACTAATTTTAGCTTATAGAGAAGTTTATTTCATTTTTTCTTATTTTTTTCTCTTATAAGTGCTTATAGAGAAGTTAATCCAAACAAGTCCTTATATGTATAAACAAAACATTATTGAGAGGAATCTCCGCTTTAACGTCGTCTAACGATCTCTCACAGATTAATTTATCACTTACTAGATAAGAAGATAATGTAAGGACAAATATATATATATATATATATATAGGGATTTGCTAACATACATACACTTGTTTTTTAGTTAAAGTACGTTAACAAATTATAACTATAATGTATCTTAAAATACACCATGGTATAACTTGTAAGTATGTTTATGTTAATAAATACTTGTGAGGTTTGTTAACGTATACGCACTTGTTTTTTAGGTAGAGTATGTTAGCAAGCTATAATTATATATACATACATACATACATATATACGTATACATACATATGTATGTATATATATCACAACTAGAGAACTTAATTAATTCCTAATCTATGATGCTAACTTTTATTATAAACATATGATTAGATTTATTGTATTGATAGATATAAATCTAAACATCAAGTTCTTGTTTGGTTCAATTTATTTTGAAAAAAAAAATCTTATTTTTACCAATTTCTTGAGAGAGCTTTTAAAAAAAATTATTTTATGGAATTTAAGTTATTCTAAATAAGCATTAAATATTTTCTTAGGGTATTCGCCCACTCAATATGTGAGAAATTAACCTTTTAAGATAAAGGCAAGTGCTAAAACAACTCCTCCCAACAATGGTTTTTTTTATATACATAAATCTTGAAATTAGTTGGTTAAACTATAAAATATTTAGCATAATAACTCTCCCAAACTGATACTTCAATGTAGCTGAAACATTATGAAAAATGAGTAGGCACATATAAAAGGTACATTGACACTCAAGTCAACAATAAACCTATCAGAGTAACAATATACATTAAATGCTTACTTGTTTCAATAATGTTAGGGTATATATAGGTGTCAAAGTTGGACTTGCTTCCTTGGCATAAGGCTCAATACCTCTTTTAGGCAATTATATCATATTTTAGTATAATGACAGGATAATTTTACTCTCTTGACCAAAATCTAATTCATTACTCACATGTGTAGGTTATTTACTTTCTTACTAATGTTAACTTCGGTCAACACTTATATTTTTGAGTTGCCTCAATGTTTAATCCTAAAAAAGTTGTTGTATAGATTGAACCTAAGTCCAATGTGTCACGATAATCATGGTATAGTAATTGATGTTCGTTACGTTAATGGTCATAAATTTGAACCTCACCCCAGTTTGAGTTCTCAATTGTAACTAGGGCTGGAAATGAGTTGAGTCAAGTTGAGCTGAACCAAGCTCGACTCGATTAGAAATGATTTGGATCGAAGCTAAACTTGAGTTCGATATGAGCCCTTTTTTTAGCTCAAACTCGACTCGATTCAAGCTCACAAATGGCTTAGTTCAACTTGTTAGCTCAATTCAATTTAAAAAATTATATTTTTTTTACATATTTTTATTTATTTATTTCATACAAAAATAAAAATAATATGAAATTAATTAAAAAATAATTATATGAATTTTATAACATAAAATATATTATTTAATATTTGAGCTGGTTCATGAATCAATCAAGTCGAACTATGCATAGCTTAAATTTAGCTCGTTTATTTAACAAGCTCAAATTTTAACTCAAGTTTTATTTTTATTTTTCTGATCCTCTGGGTTTCTTTTTTCCAATTGCCACTAAAATTGATGACTTGACACCATGGATCAAATAAAATCAACAAAGGAGATAAAAGACTAATATGTAACAAAAAGAAGTTAAAAAATTACACCAAAATAAAAAAATAAAATTAAAAAATCAAAGTAGTAACTATTAATATATTATTATGATTTAATATGAAAGTTTTGTTTGTTTAAGACATGAAAGCTTATAAGACATATATTATAAAATTAAACAGATACATATTTATGTGAAAAAAATGACCTATAAATATCATTTTATATTTTTTATAAGCAAATCAATTTTGTTGAGATGAGAAAGTACAAGAAGTATTCTATCGAAATATTATTATTATTATTATTATTATTATTATTTAAAATTTAAGGATTTATATTCAGATCTGTTATATAAAAATAAATTTAATTGATCCTAATATACTTACATTTCAGAAGTATGTATTTTTTTTTAAAATCCTCGTAAAAGCTATTAGCAAAATAGTAAATGTGTCATAAATGAGTATTTGATTTGACGAGTTTTGAATTTTGATTACATTACCATGCAGACACCATATAATATTATGTAAATTAGGACCAAACAAATGTGTTTGTGGTGTGATCTATGGCATATATATTGGCAAGAGCAACATTTGCCACGCCTGCATCTTTGTCCTTATCCCTTAATGTGCTGCTCTTTTATTACCACTACTAGTTCTAAAATGTGGATATGCCTCCAACCAATTAGCAAGTAACGAGATATATTATTTCTATAAAAATTTATTATTACAATACTTTTTATCCTTTATTTTTTTTTATCTCTATCTGATATTACTCATCTTATTTTTACGCGTTTCTCTCTTTTTTATTTCTCTTTTATTGTAAAATATATTGTAAGAAATTATTATATGAATAGACTTTCTCATTAGGAAAATGATTCCATTTGTATTTACTACAAATAATTTAAAATATTTAGTGGTCGTGTGGCACCTCTTGAGGGTTTCCATATGAGCATGGTCATCATACTGAACCTTAATTTTCAACCTATTTAGTGTGTGTTTAAAAATCAGTTTTTTCTAACGTGAACGGACATTAGACTCAATGACACACCTTTGCTTCTTTTACGTTTAGTGCTTTAGAAAGTACAAATGTTCATTTGAAGTGTTCCAAACGACAATCCAAGCACGCCCTTAGTTTGTTAGTAGAATCACTTGGATAGTTGACCCGTTACGGTCAGAGAACCGTGATTCAATGAAGATGCATGGCATTGCCATTCGCAGGAAAAGGACAATATTTGACCATTCAACACCTTTTAGAACTTTTGAATCATCATTATCTTCTCGCGGACTGAACACTAATTTGTTCTTAGTTGAATTTTTAGTTGCAATTATACCTATGTGTCCGATATGCTTTAGTTAGATGTAAACTTTATCAGTGAAGACGAATTTAAAACATTAGATCAAATATATATATATATATATATATATATGCTTCGACTGAAAAAATAGTTTTAGCTAGAATATTTAGGACATTTTGCTTATTTAAATTAGACTTGACCCTAATTCTGATTTTGCTAAAGTAACTCGATTAACGTGTAATCTCATTGGGGATGTCAAAACTCAACTTATAATTTGGTTCAAAAGAAACCACATCTAGCAAAGAAAATAAAAGGCCAAAAAAAAAAAACTATAGAGTATCACATAATGACGTGTCTTGTGCATTATTCATTAAAAAATGGATGCATATAAAATTACAAATTTATGTGGTATCCATACTCCTAAAGCAATATTTTAAGTACAATTAAACAAAGGGCAAAGCAAACGGACACAACTGCAACGTATATGGTCCATCAATTAATTACCATTAGTTTCATCATTGGTGGGGAACCCTTCCTTATATAGGTTTGAATCTCTCTTTATGATATCTATATATTTCTTTGGATAAAATATTGAATAGGTCCTTGAACTTTTACTCAATTTTTAAATAGGTCCTCGTACTATATATTTTTTTTCAATTGAGTCCTCAAACTTTAAAAAAAAAATTAATTAAGTCCTTGACGTCTAATTTCGTTCTATTGCCGTTTACGGATTATGTGGACGATGAGTTGGAATTTTTGTCCCAAAAATTTTTGTTTTAGTGTTTCATAAAAAAAAAAGAGCCAAAAAACCCTATCATCTACTTTGGGAAAACTCACGTTGCAGGTTGGAGACACAGTTGCTGAGAAACCCATGCTTTCTTGTAGTCAATCTTCACACTGTAGAGATCATGTGTGCAGCAGCTTGTGAGTTGGATTGATTCCTTCATCTCGTTCTTCCTTTCTTTGATTCGATTTTTCGGTGACTGTTCTTCACTATGGAGTCCCTTTGTCGTGCTTTTGTTTCCAAGCTTTGTTCAATAGTGATACTGCACTGCACCTATCACCATGTCCCAAGCTGCCTCATCCACGCAATCAGGTAGCAAAAGGAGACCGCTTGCTAGCTTCTGCTATTGTGGTGACCCAGTTGTTTTGTTAACTTTAAGGACAGGGAGGAACCCTAGAAGGAGGTTTATAGGCTGCTCAAATTTCAGGGTGTGTTTGTCAATAATTATTTTCATTTGCTTTGATATGTTGGTCAATTATTAATATGTTTCCTTCCTAATTACAGACAAGCAATTGTGGATTTTTTCAATGGGTTGATGATCCACTAGACTAGAAAGGCCGGATAGTGTGGATGCAACAACAACAAAGAATATCGAGATTAGAGTTTGAGAATAGAAAACTGAAAAAATACAAAATGTTGTGTTGGTGTTTTTTTGTTTTGAATGTAATGACCTTGTTCGCAACAATCAGTTATGTTAAGAGTGGAGGGGTGTTAAGGTTATCCTAGATATTAGGCATGTTGATGTTGTCTAGTTAGGGATTAGCTATTAGTAATGAATTGTGTAGGTGTCTTACTTGTGTTGTATTTGTTCCATTCTGATGTAATGAAGCTATTTTATGAATGAATTTTGTCCTTTTAAGTTGTATCTTTTCTTTGCAAATCAGCTCACTTAAATGTGTATCCCATTTTGTGTGCATTAATTTTTTATTTTAAATAAAAATTACTAAAGAGAGGTTATTACAAAAAAATATTGAATAAAGATAAAGGTTAATAGTTCCATATATCAAGCAAACAAAGTTGACGACATATAATCACCAAATGAGTTTGATACAAAATAAAGTACTTGTATAATCCACCAAAGTAACAAAAAAAAAATCCCACTATACATAGTTTATCTCAAAAAGAAGTGGTCCCAATATGGCCACATTACATATTCTATGTCAGATCTATGTAGGTGGAATCTTTACAAAAAAAAAAAAAGCTAGCCCACACAGCTGCAATTATTGACTATTGGGTGGTGGTTGAGAATTGTTAGATGTCCCAAAAATAGCAATATTGGTGCTCTTTGGTGGTCTACCTCTGCCTCTTCCCCTTCCTCTCCCTATTCCTCTTAATGTTGGAGCAGATCTGGATGGAGAAGTGCTGTAGGTATAGATCCGGATGGAGAAGGTCCCATAGGTGTAGATCTGATGGTGCAGTAAGTGTGTATACTGTAGGTGGAGGTCCTGTTGGTGCGGTTGTTATGTGTGTAGTTCCAATAGTGCAAATCTTGTGGGTGGAGTTTCTGTGGCTGTTGTTGCTGTGGTTGCAGATCCTGTGGGTGTTGATTCAATAGCTTGTAATTCAGCAAGTGTTGGTGGTTGATTGCAAGTCACCTTATTGTGGCCAAGTTAATCCTGGATTCTTGTTTTGAACTTCTTCATAGTAATCCCAAATTCTTGCATATTGCTTAACTGCCTCTCCCTTAAGTTTCTCAACAACTTTCCTCCTCGCCCAATATGCCTTCCCTACAAAAATATCAGCCATATACTTCTCCTTCACATCTTGGATAACATGTGCTAACTTCTTCTCATCAAGCCTCATATTACTGGATAACTTATTTGCAACCCAATTTGAAGATGCCAAATACCTTTTAAATGTTCTCCCACATGTATGAATTCCTTTATAGGTCTTAAGCCTATAAGTCAAGGAATTACCCACCTTACTGACAAAAGCCATCCACTCACATCCTTCGCCCATGCACTTGACTCTACATCTGACCTTGTCATTCTTGACATACCTTATATCCCTCCATTCAATAATGCCCATTCCTTTATTGCATCTCTGAATTGAGCTATTGAAGTGAATTCAAGGCCCAATTTCCACTTGTAGTCCATACACATCTCTATAGGATTGTACATTTCGTATTGAACACCCACTTGTTCATCATCTGAAGATCCATTCATGCTATGCAGACTCTCAGTCTTGTACCCATCTAAAATTTCAACATTATCATCGCTCACACCATCAAGGATACTGCTTTCACCTTGCCTAGCAGGGATTGTGCTGAAACCTATAAATTGGGGCTCTCCATTCATTTTTTGTAGCTCACCATTTTTGGCTTCTTCAGCTGCATCAACCTCATGTATCTCAGCTTCAAAATAATCTTCATGCTCACAATCATCAGCACTGTCATTAGCTCTTACATCCATGACACTATCATCACTATTATCATCCTCTGTATTATGATTCTGCTCTTCATATTCAGGAGGCACATAATCTGGATCATTGGATGTCACTTCAATCCCATTGCCTTCTCTCACACCACTGACCAATATATCTCCACACGTTTCATTATCGTGCTCAATACAAACTTGGCCATTGCCATGCACTCACTATCTGACTTTAGTTCTTTCAGACCATAGTTCATGCATCTGCCTGGCTCCTTATACCAAACCTTCGTATACCCCAAGTATCCTAAGTTCTTCAATACAGCAACAATTTCTTGGAGAGACCAATGATCAAAGTCAAACTGTAGACTTTTCACACACCTACCACCTATATAATCTATGCCAAATCTGCCCCACACTATCTAACCTCCATGATGGAGTACAAGGTCAAAATTTGGGTCAACCATATCTGCAAAACACAAAAAATTAGTTAGCAAAACCCTTACCCCAAAATGAAACAATCCTAAAACACACCCACATTCACAGCAAAACCTTAACCCCAAACCCATAACAATCATACATCAAACCCAAGTTCATGTGAAAGAATTAAAAAAATTCGTGTTTAAGAAACTGTCTATGCATAACATTGTTGCGTTCTCTATAAACACCAATCACGAAATGCAGATGCGCAACAACCATTAAATAGGAATGCGTAAACTTAAATAGAAATAATCATTTTCAAACAAACAAGAACACCAAATCATTTTCAACACATGTGCCCAATCATCAAATACCACTCAATTAGAGGTTCGAATCATACCTCAATCACTAGCAACGTTCGAATCGGTTTCTGGAATTCCAGTGATTAACTCGCGATTAGGTTATGACACGATTAGGATGCGAGTAGGGAGCCATTAGGAAGCCATTACAAACCGATTAAGGGGTTCAAGCACCTTTACGACTCTTCACAATGTTTTCGAATGGATGCGCTTTGCCGTCAACTTTAGTGACAATCTTACGGCATGGAGAGGTCTAAATTATGGAGGGGTATGGAGGTAATTTCGCAAATGTATAGCTAGTTGGTGACATGGATAAAACATTGCATAAGTCCATCCACATAATCAAGTTGAACGAATATTCCGTATAACATAACAGAATCTTTACTCCAATTTGACATTAAGTAAATTTTTTTTAAGAGTTTGAGGACTCAATTACAAAAAAAAATAGTACGAGGACCTATTTAAAAATTGAGTTAAAGTTCAAGGACCTACTCAATATTTTAACCTATTTCTTTTGGTATAAAGAAAAAATAGATAAAAGGACAACGATTCCTAATTCCATAGATACATGCAACAGTATTAATTACGTACAAGCACAGTTGGATCCAACACTAGTGCAGGAAACACTTTTTAAATCGATTAAAAAAGGCTTTTTAAATTAGGTATGCAACTGATTTAGATATAACCAATATAAAAGATATTACGATTTTAAACTGCATTTTGAACCGAGCTAAAAAACACTTTTTAAATCAGTTGAAATAAGAAACGATTTAAAAAGTGGAATTTTTAAATAAATTACAACAACAACTATTTTAAAAAGTCCATTTTTTAAATCAGTTAATATACAACCAATTTAAAAACTATGTTTTTTTTTAAAATAATTTCATTGTTTTATCATGCAACCAACCTTGTTATCATTAAACAAATGCTACATAAACAACCAGTACACCATCACATTCAGTTGTAACATACTTTAACCAAACAAAACTTCAAAATATACTTTGAAACATATAAAATAAAAAACTACTATTCTTTACTCAACTAAAGACATTGTAAACAACCTATCTATTACTAATTTGAAGAAAGAATGTTGCCCAACGTTGGCAAATGTCTAGCAAGTCCTCCTGTGAGAATGGTTCCTTATCAACAAATATCTGCGAGATAAACATAAGATAAATCATTATCCAACAAACTATAAAAACTATAACTATTGTTGTAACCGGATGAAAATTATATTACCTCGTCCCATGAATCCACAATATCTACCTGAAACTATGGTCAACATATGTTTCATTACATAATATCCACACTTATAGCTCCTTCTTTGTTTGTTAGCCTACCAATTAGAATTGTTTTTAAAAAGAGTTGTAGAACTATTACAAATTGTAATTGAATATGTAGCTGTAAATTACTTACATAGGAACAAAACCAATTAGGCTTCCTTCTTAGTGACACATGCCTACCCGCTAATGTTTGATATCCGATCATGACTCTAATTAAAAAATGGATATGCAAAGTATGTTATAGGTTTCCAAATTATAATTCAAAGGACGAAGGAAATATATTATAAATTTAAACTTACCTTTTTACTAGTTGTTTCAATTCTTTGTTGGGCTTCTTGTGCAACGAACACAACAAGGCCACAACATTGTCCCCAGGACAAATAATAATTGTCAATGCGAACTACACTTGAAAAAGAATATAAGTCACGACATTCAAATATCATTTAAAATCATTTGGGTGAGAAATATATACAAATGCTTACCAATGCAAGTATGATGCTACGTAACACCGTTTTTGCCCATTAAATATCCAATTTTGAATGTAGGTATGAGAATCTTCATCCTTATTCCCTATTTTCTGAATAGGGCATGGGTCAATAAATCTATAAACATTGTCTCGACCCTTTGAGAGATAGATGGCGATGCATATACCTAAAATATTCAAATAAGTGTTAATTATAATAAAAGAGATGCTTATTTAAGAGATTTCCAAAAAGATTAAACTTACAGCAACCATAATTGTAGAACTGCGATATTCAGCATGTCATTGCCAGTGCATATTTCCAAGACATCCTTTTAAGTGATCCATAGGTCAACATGATTAGGTCTGCCAAGGAATGTCAGTTCCCTAATCTATTTGCACCACATTTGTCCCCATAATAGATGTCACCTGCCATAGGCATGTCATTAGATCAACTTCAAGTTTCAATTTTTTAGGTGGAACATCTTTCTTCGATGGTTGACCATCCTAAAAAAATAAATATAAAATAATGTTATAAAATACAATCTAGTAATTTTAATTTGTAATTAGAGAAAAAAATAACTTAAGATGAAATTTGAATATAGTTTAGCTGATGTAATCTTTATAAGTCGTTTTGGCCCCTGAATAAACTGTTTAGGGGCCTACCCTACAGTCTGAATCTCTTAGTGGACACATGAACTTAAGCATATGCATCCCAAATTTGTTCAACTACCACCTTTGCCATATCATCCTCAATGGTCCTGTGGTGTATGGTAGGCCCCAAATTATATACTCTCCCATAAGCCACTGAACGAACAGGCTCTCCATCAACATATAACTCACACTGCTCAGGGATATCAGTGTCAGTCTCGTCCCCAAAGGGATCAGCGACAGCACAACTTCCCTTCGTGCTAACACGTATAGGAGTATAAGCTTGTTCTGGCTGGACATTTGTATTCTGCTATGAAATACCCAAAGATTCTAGCTCCTCTCTAATTCTCCTGTCTTAACTGCTCTTTAAGCTCATTTCTAATCTCTTGTCGATTTGCTCCATCTCTTCCCTTGTGACAATTCCTGAGGTGGGCCTACTACGTGAAGGTGCTCCATGATAATCACGAATGCCAACTTCTCGTCTAGCAGCACGAACCCGACTAAGGTGTTTTGGTTTCCCGATAGCAGTAGTTAATATATCCTCATGTCCATGAGAAATAAATGATCCTTGTAAGCTGTGCTCAACAAGAGAATCCTACAACACATAATTAAATAAATGAGTAAGAAGTATAACATAGCAAGTAGGGATGGCAAAAATACCCGTACCCGCGGATATCCACGGATAAAATCTGCCACAGGTAAAAAATGGGTACTTTAAATGGGTACCTGCGGATATTCTAAACGGGTATACCCGCTACCCGTTTATTAACAGGGCAGGTACGGATATCATGGTACCCGTACTCACGGATACCTGCTACCCGCAATTATATATTTACTTAAATACCCTTACATATTAATATAGATAAAATTACATAAATTTATTCAAAATTTTCAAAAAGATTGTTCATTACGAGAGAAATCTTATACAATTATATTACAAGAGAAAAGGAACATAAATTTGTGAGCATTTAAACTATATTCTTTTTAGAAAAATTGTTAGAATAATTAAAATTTATGTTTAAAGTGATTATTTTAAATTATAACTCTTTAATTTATAAATTTAAATTTATAAATTCAAAGTGATATTTGCAACACTTTATAATTGTCCACAACACATAAAATAAATTTGTTATTTTATTTTATTTTATTAAAATACCCACGAATATCCGCGAATATTTTTAATATCCGCAGGGTATCCGCTTAACGGATACCCGCACAGGTAATGAGGCGGGTACGGGTATAAATTTTATCGGGCTGGGCGGGTAGCTACTACCCGTACCCGCCCCGCCCCGTTGACATCCCTAGTAGCAAGTTACAATTAGTACTTCAAGTCAAAAATTACTTACAATCTTTTCTGCAATGATGCGTGTCTCCTCTGACGTATATCCACCCGATTGTAGTGTGCAAGCCATCTTCCATTTATCCAAGCGCTGCGGTGGCGATGGAGGAGCAATATCTCCGGCAGATCTAGATGTCGAGGCTTCTAGTTCACGTTGTCTCATCTTCTCAGCCATTATTTTCTACTTAAGCAACTTATACCCCCCATGAGATAATCTGTAGGAGGTGGACATTCTTTGATGCAATCATTTATCCCTTTTTTCTCTTCTCCTGTGATTAATAACATACTATTAAATTCAATAAAAATTATCAAATGTTGTTGTATTATTAAAAACCTATGTTTTCAACTAAACTTGGAAGGCAGGATCCTCTCGGCTTTCAACAAATTTTGCCCACATCTCTTCATCCAAAAATGCATACTTCTCACAAGAAGAAGTGTCTTTCAATTTTCCATATATGTATATCGTGGTGAGCTGTAGTCTTAAATGCCCTCCAACACTCAGCCGCAAGTGTTAGCAATTTTCTTTTTAATATGGAATTATATGGAAAATCATAAGTGAGCTACAAAATAAAATTGAAAAGTCGGTGTACAATAATAATACGGTGAAATACAATATTTATGTTTGAGACTATAAAAGTAAAATATCGTGATAGTTTGCCAAATTTGATTCTTCATGCTCTCCTCTACATGGTCTCAATCCTCATAAAGGATAGAAACCTTGCTTCGAGCAAGGACGCCCACAAAACTAATGAATTTTGTGGCATTTTCCCTTTCAGGTGCCCCACTAGTCATGTCAAACTGAATTGGTATTAGATGTCACCAGCCTAGCTGAAAGTCAACTCCTTTAACCGTGTCCCTCGTCTACCTTTTTTTTTTGTAGACTCATAAAATGGGTTACTAGAAGAATCAGTCATGAGCCTGTTTACAAATAGAAAAAAAGAAATGTATATCAAGTATCAACGTTCACAAAACATGTCATTTCCAAAGATAAACATTACAATCGAAATGAAAAAATAAAATAAAAAAGATAACAAAAACAAGAATAAACAATAAAATAAATATAAGTTAGTAACTAATGTGTCAAGTACGTGTGTTTTCCTTATATTCCTTCGTGATGTTCATCACGTGTGGCATTACATCATCCACTGCATTCTCATCACTAACAATGAGCATCTGTGTTAAGAAAGAAGGAATCTTAATAAGATCGACATTTGAATCTTCTTTTTCATCACTAGCATGCATGCTTCTTCCTTGCAGAACTACTGACCATCTCTTGTTAGAAGGATCACTGACATAAAAAACTTGTTTTGCTTGGTAGGCCATAATGAAAGGCTCTTCCTTATAACCTACCTTACTGAGATCTACCAATGTGAACCCTAATTCATCGGTTTGCATACCGGTGTTACTATTAACCCACTTACATTTAAAAACAGGCACTCTGAATTTTGTGTAGTCAACATCCCATATGTCTTCAATAACTCCAAAGTAACACATGGATGCCATAATGCAATTTTTATCCTTTGAACTAGAGAAGTGTGTAGACTCGGCCACAACCATAACCCCACTGTTTTGCACGGTACTCTTCTCATCCAACGACTTTGTATGGAAACAAAACTTGTTGATATTGTATCCAATCCAACATATGACATCAAAGTTAGGTCTATATGCTAGCCATTTTAATGTGTCAAAAGCATTATCATCATTCAAAACTTGCTCTTTAAACTAGTTTAAGAATGTTTCGTTATACTCATTCAACTGTCATTTCTCCAACATTCTAGGGTTGTTTTTCTTGACAATGTTTTTGTGAGAAGAAAAGTAAGGTTTAACTTATTAGTATTATTCAATATATACAAGTGTGTTTGTAAAACTTCTTTCGACTCATTGGTTTAACGTTTATACCTCGAGTACCCTTACCGAAAAATCTTCCATCATGACACGATTTAGGAAGCCCTACAGGTTCAGCTTGTGACAGGTATTTTGTACAAAACTCAATGGCTTCTTCAACAATGTACCTCTTAACAATAAATGCTTTTGGACAGTATGAATTCTTGACGTACCCTTTCAAGATTTTCATATATCATTCAACAGGATACATCCACCGTAAATAAACTAGACCACAGATTCTAATCTCTCTCACAAGATGCACTATTAAGTGAACCATGATGTTAAAAAATGAAGGAGGAAAACACATCTTTAACTAGCACAATATAATAGCAGCTTCATTTTCCAACTCATCTAACTTCATAAGGTCAATGACTTTGCTGCTATGGCATTGAAGAATAAGCACAATCGAGTAATGGCATATCTAACCTTTTTAGGCAATATGTCACGAATAGCTGAAATAGAAAAAGCGCATAAGAAAGGAGGGTTGAATTGTACGTTTAAAACTTTTTAATACAATATAAATAAATTTGAAAGCGTTTTCAAGCTAAGGGATAGAGAAAAAGATAACACAGAGAATTTTTATATTGGTTCACTCAACCTAAGCTACGTCCAGTCCCTTCACCCAGAAGGTATCTACTAACCAACCTTAAGTTACACAAGTATTATTCACAGCCTATTCAGGCTTTACAAGGCAATCACCCTAGATTGCTCAACCCAAGTATTCTTTTTCACTAAGCCTCTCCAGGCTTTCACAACACAAACAAGTGTTTATACAAAGGTATCAACTCACGTAGTAAGGATTTGAAAGATTAAGCTCAAACACTCAAAATATTTTTACAAGACTTTTTCATTATTGTCCAATGAACGCTTCTAGTTAAAGTACAGAAAGTTTTTGATGTCTCGCTAAGATTGTCACATATTAGCACGTATCATAGTTGTTGTTGTTTTTTTTTCGCTTCTTCCTTGGTGCATATATATAGTCTTCAGGAGAAAAGATCCGTTTTGGAAGACTTGACTTCATTATACAAGGAGGGGCGTGCAAACCATGCTTTCAGAAAGATCGGGCGTGGCTAGCGTTTAGACTTGCACTAAAACAGAAAGCGCAGGGCTGTGCTGGTGGTCTATTTTTCTAAACATTCTTCATTCGACATGACAGCTTAATAAGCTAACTTGCTTTATCTGTTTTGCTACGCTTTTGCACTAGAGTGAATCGGATTACATTTAATGCTTCAAAACAATTTGAACGTTAGATCACAAGAATGGTAATATGTTAGTTTCAAGGAAAACGAACATAAGTAAATTGGATGTTTAAATAACACTTAGTCGTTTGAAGATTTGTCGTTGGAAGCTTTTTTCTAAATGCATCTTATCTGTGAATTTGTTCTAAAAGACAAGATTTAGCTTTGGACAGTCATCTTCAGCTTGTTTACTGGACGGACTCCTTCTATATTTCTACTAGACGGTCTGCTTTAGCACGTCTACTAGACAATCTTCTTTAGCACGTCTACTGGACGGTCCACATAAGAGTAGCTTGTTTGCTATGACAAGGTTAGTCCTTAGACAGAAACTTGAACATTAATAAGTTTGTTATCTTCAAAACTTTGGGTTTAGACTGCTTCTACATCTTTGGTTCCAACAATAGCCACTGGTAAGAGTTGTTGCATCAAGACATGGCAATCATAAGACTTTAACCCGACTAATTTAAGATTTTTCAGTGACACAAGGCTCTTGATATTTGAAGAGTATCCTTGTGGCACCTTCACGCCTTGTAGACACTTACAAAAACTTTTTTTTTTCTTCTCTTGACAAGGTATGACATGCTGGGGGCAAATATGTTCGCTTACCCACTGACTGCGAACCTAACTAGAGACGTATACCCATCTCAACAAGGTCTTAGCGAGCACTCAAAGCATCCTTTGTCTTGCCTTTAATCTTCAAAAGAGTGTCGATGACACTATCACAAACATTTTTCTTAACATGCATTACATCTACACAATGCTTAACATCTAGATCGCACCAAGTGAGGAAGATCAAAGAAAATCAACATCTTCTTCCACAAGTTTTTCTCGGTGGCTTTCTTTTGAGTCTTTCCAAATTCGACACTAATGTCCTTCACCCGTTGATAAACCTGCTCGCCAGTTAAGGCAGGTGGCGCAATACCATCCTTTTGACATCTATTAAAAGCTTTTTTGAGTCTACGATATGGGTGATTAGGCCTGAGAAATTTCTAATGCCCTGTGTAAACTGTCTTCTTGCCATGCTTAAGTTGTATGTAGCATATGTCTTCTTCACAAATAGGGCAAGCATTATTCCCCATAACACTATACCCTGCTCAAGTTTCCATATGCTGAAAAGTCATTAATGGTACAGAATAACATTGCACGCAAAATGAAATTTTCATGACGATACCCGCCATACACATTAACACCTTCGTCCCACAACATTCTCAAATCTTCAATCAAGGGACGTAAGTAGACATCTATGTCATTTCCTGGCTGTCTTGGGCCTCGCAATCATCATAGATAACATAACATATTTCCGCTTCATGCACAACCAAGGAGACAAATTGTAAATAACTAGGAGAATAGGCCATGAACTATGCTTACTAAATAAGTTACCATAAGGATTCATTCCATCCGTAGCGAGTCCACGCCTAAAGTTTCTTACCTCAGTCCCAAAGACTGGAAACAAATGATCAATTTTCTTCCATTGCGAGAATCAACAAGATGGCGAAGTTGTCCATCACATTTTCTCCCATCTGCATGCCACGTAAGGTTCTTCGCATCTTCTGCATTAGCAAATAATCGCTTAAACCTTGGAATTATTGGAAGATACCATAACACCTTTGTAGGGGGACCCTCTTTTTTGCTCTCATCAGTATTACAATCATCATCCTTCACTTTATACTGTGACACCCCACACTTGGGACACTTGTGCAACTCTTCAACTCTCTGTACAATATGTAATCATTAGGACACGCATGTATTTTTTTGTATTACAATCCCATCGGACACAACACTTTCTTTGCCTCATAGTTATGTCTCGACAACGTGTTATCTTTTGGAAGCATTTCATTCAACAACTCAAGTAATTCGGTGAAACTTTTATCACTCCATCCATTTCTTGCCTTAACATTCACCAATCTTAAAGCCGCTAACAACCGTGTGAATTTAGTGCACCTCGAATATAAAAGGCTTATCCGCATCACTACACAAAGTGTCAGTACACATGAGCTCGCTGAAAAGACTCCGATCCAATATCACAAATCATGTCCTCTAGTCAACCATCCATAGGTACATCAATTTGCTCTGTTTGAGACATACTCGGCATGTCTAACAATTCACTACTGTTATGTCCATATTGTATAACTCTTGTAAAACCTATCACAAAGAACATACTCCCGTATTTGCTCAATTTGTAGTCATCTCTCATTCAAACAATTAACACAGGGACAATAGAAGAACCCACCACTATTAGGAAGATTTCTTTCTACAAATTGGATAAACCTTTCCACTCCATTCTGATACTCGTCAGTTGTGCATTTAGAATTAATCCAACTACGATCCATAACTTCGTACTGTGATCCACAAACCATATCCTAATGCATGTAAATCTCACTTTTGTATACAAGGTGTGGCCCTATCCCATTCAGAAAGACATTTTCTTAAACTTGATTAATACGTACAGGTTTAGTCTCATGTCTTAAATTTGACAAAATTTCAAGCAGCATTTTGCATTATTCTCCAAGTACACAAAATAAAAGTGGTGACATCAAGTTCACCACAATCAAGTATGCACCTGGAAACACAACACGAAATGCACTAAACCGAAATTTAATCAAATTTAAGATGAGACTTAACCACTATGTATTAATCAAGTATAAAAAATGAATCTTTCCAAACTGTCCAACCAGACAATTCAAGATTCAATACAATAATTAGTAATCATTGTATTGAATTTCAAACGGGAAACTAAGGTTCACTCGTAATGCATAAATTTAATAAAAAACAACAAAATTAAACACAGAACATAATGAATGCAATTTATACAGAAATTTCGATAGAGTTTCCTCAATATTTTGGTACTTTCCCAAATACCTGTTAACATGTATTCAATCATAATACCGAAGGTTAACCGATCAAACAATCCAATCCACAACAACTCTCATATCGGCTCTCATGGCCAATATCATTACATTTAAATTTCTTAATCTCTTAAACTTTGGTACTTAAATTATTCAATTTTGGATTCTTATACTAATTCACTCTTAAACTAATTCTCCCTTTTTGCTCACTTTATCTTAACAATGTACTCTCCCACAAAAGTCCACTTATATTATTATCTTTTAATTTCCTAACAAAGTTCCCAATCTACACTAAGGCTAGTTCTTTCATACTTGTAATCCACCAACTCTATAGCCATCATACATTTTAAACAAAATATAATATATTTTATGACAATTATTCCTTAAATATCTTTAAATTAATTTCAAATTTTTATCCTTTCTCATTACTAAGCAACATCAACTTAAGTACTAACCAAAATAATTGACTTCAATTGATTGTATAGCTTATGTCATTCAATTCTCAACAATTAAAATCCTTAACATATATTCATATAAGTTATGACTAACTTAAATAATACTTTTAGCTTTTTACTTAGAGATTCATAAATCCATACATGTAAAATCAACTAAATTTATCTTCTATTCATCAACATGTATATTCAAGCATAGCCTCTAGCAATTAATTTTCCATAGCAAGAAAATCCAATTGCAAAATAGCAATAATGACAACACATACATGAACAAAAACTGCAAAAATGGAGCTCGCACCTATGCAATGTTGAACTTGTTGGTGTTGAATGGAGGTGAAGGTGAAGCACGCAAGCTCCAACGGCCCCAATGCAATGCAGATTTTGAACTTCAATGGAGTTTGGGAGCAAGACGCGAACACAATGGAGGGAGGGAGAGCGTGACGCAACCACAATGGAGGGAGGGAGAGCGCCACTTGAGTTTGGAGTGAGGGAGGAAGGGAATGTCGACGGCGAGATTGGATAATATATGGAGAGACGATGAAGACCTCTCGTGTTATGTGTAAAAATTTAAAAATAATAAACTTTTTAAACCGGTTCCAATAGGAACCGGTTTAAAAAGCCTAATTTTTACATCGTTTCAGTGTAAACTGATTTAAAATTATGCATTTTAAATCGATTACATGCACAACCGATTTAAAAATTAGTTTTTAACTCGGTTATAATACAACCGAGTTAAAAACTTTCGTTTAAAATTACAAAAATATCACCGCGTCTTTTTTTAAATCAGTTGAACGTGAACCGTTTTAAAATCTTGCTCTAATATCGATTTTTTGCACTAGTGCAACATGTGCATATGTGGAAGCCCCTGATGTACATAGAGTATGGACATTCTCCTAATCAATGAATGGCATAGCCATAATCCACATACAATGTGTAATTTAATTGATGGAACGACAATGCATGCTTCTAAAAGCTCATGGATGAGAATTGAGAACGACAATCCAATCCATCATGCATCGTCTAGCCAGCAATTTTGAAGAGCCTATGTATTGATTTTCTTTTGGTCGTACTTATGTTTAACATGCATATTAATTGCAGGTCATGGCATATGCCCCGAGTTCCATCATTGGTCCATTATATTCTAGTTAAATCACTGTTTGAGGTGACATATGTTAGGAGAAGGATCATTTTCAATCCAGAGAAACTTGATTGTACAAAAGAATGACACCATGCCACTTAATTGTTACCAAGTTCGAGATACAGATATTGAAGTTGATCGATACAGCTTGAACGGTGTGGTTGATAAAAAGAAAATAAATAGGATGAAAAATAGGATGGATGAAAATAAAGAAAAGAGAAATAGAGTGAATAAAAATATGTGAGAAATAAAGTAAAAATAGAAGTGTTTGGTTTAAGAGAAATAGAAAAAAATTACAAAAGAGAAAAAAAAATTATTTAATTAAAAATAATCGATTATAGAATATTGATAATTATCATGGTATGATAATCAATTAAAATCAAATGATAATCGGTTAAAATGGTATGATAATCGATTAAAAAGATATGATAATATAGTTTATTTACGTTTGACAATTGATTATAAAGTGGGCATAATCGATTTGGGGCCAAAAGAAACGTGATTACTATTTAATTTCCATGCAACTCTACGAAGAAAGAAAAAGGTGTGAGACCTACACTTTTTTATTTTTTCCTCTCCTATTTCCACTCTCTCAAAACACACCCTATTTTTTATTTTTCATCTATTTCCACTCTGTCTTCTCTATTTTCTTTCTATTTCACTCCTACCAAACGAAGCAAAAGTGTTGGAATTGTGGACCAAAAATCACGTTGTGACAAAACACTACAAGAAAATCATAATTTTGTGTTGGCTATATGTCAGGTGCTATAAAGCTCGAAGCAAAAATATTGCGTCTACATTTTTAGCCAACGCTAAGTAGCTTTGACCAAAAAGACACTACATTTGAAGCAAACTTAAAAAAAAAAATGGTTGACATTATCTTTAGCATCCACTTTATAAACGCTAAGCCGATGCTAGTAGCATCAACCTTATCGCCCACGCAAACTTTGGAACTAGCATTGACCAATAAAACAACACAACTAGCATTGACTTGGCAAGTGCTAGGCCAACGCTAAGGTAACAATTTTTTTTAAAATAATTTATTTGTTATTTTTAGTACCTAGATTTATAATTACAAAACATAGACATATCTAACTTAAAGTAATAAAACCATTAATATAAAATTTTAATATGAATAATATATATAGAAATAAATAAAAATCATATCACAAATAAATAATCCTCACGGTATATATATACAAAAGTCCAAAAAATTGTAAAAGAATAAAAAAATATCTGTCATATAAACCTATCATTTAAATCATCCCAATAGTAAGGATGACATGGCGCCCTACTCTCAACAAGGATTGGCTGCAAGTATTAATTTTACTCTTTTTTATTATTTAGGCATAAGAAAAGATAAGATAAATATGGTAATACAAGAATAAAAATGAAAATAAGAAAAAATTCTTAACAAACAAGGGATGACAATTACAATATACTCGGGATTGATACTCCACCTAAATGTATTTACAATTACAATATTAATTATTTCTCAATTTCTTTTAAATGTGAATTATCCCAATGTAACTAATGTTTTCTTTCAAGATATAAAAGCGCTGTCAATTAAACCAAGTCCTTCCTTTCATAGTAATTGAATTTAGATTAAGCTCATTAAGTTTTTTGAAAATTCATTAGATAACGACCAAACTTATTGCCATGATTTAAGTATCAAGTTCAATTTCTATGATTCTTATACTAATGTTCACTTCTCATGCTATTCCTTAAGTATTTATGGACATGTAAATAAGGGTACCAACAAATTCAAATGGCATGAATGCTCACTAAGAACTAAGAATAGTAAAATATTTAATAAACACGATTCATTATAGCCTTACCATGGACTTAGTAACCCATATTTACAAAAAGCATAAATCTATAACACATATTGCAGTAAAAATTACACTTGAATTGAGTTTTATAGTATAAATTTATATTGAGGGTAAATATATTGGAAGAAATGGAGAGGATAGAGATAAGATGAAAATACCACATTTTTATTCTTTGTTTGAGAAGAGAAATAAAAAAGAAGAAATTTTTTTAATAGAAATCACGTATAAAAAAAAACTCCTAAAATGCCATGAAATTAGAAGGAAATGTGTGTTGTATTTTTATTGTTTAAAAAAATTAAATAAATTTTGTATAACGTAAACTTAATAAATAATTTTATATTAAGAAAATTAATATAGTAAAAAGTTTTTCTTAGTTAAATTTTATTCTTTTAATTAGTATAAAAAGTTTTTGTACTATTTATTATTACTTTCATTCATTCTAAACTCATCTAAATAAAGGAAGAAAGTTCTCTATTTTTCTTATTTTCATTCATCCAAATAACACACCTTTTTAACTTTATTTTTCTTTTATTTTTATTCTTTTTTTTCTCTTCTTGTATTTCACTTCTAATTCAAATAGCCAAAAAATTAGGAAACAGAAATATAGAACAGGGTCTGCTCATCCTGGGGCCTGGGCTCTAACTTGTTTCTAGCGTTTCTGTTCTGTTTTTCTTCTGTTGTGCTCTCATCCCTTGATCGACTTGGGCTTTTCTTTCTCAAAGACTAGTATAAACTATTGAAAGTTATGGACCAAAATTGTAAAGCTATTGAAAGGGGAAACAATGTTGTTTGAAATTGTCAAAAAAAAGCATAATTATTAGGCTCTACTTTTTCTTATTTTTTAAAGAAAACCTCAGCCATATTCTATCCTTGTAGTCTAATAAGTGAGTTTTCTTAACCTTTTCTCTAGAACAAGAATACTTCACTGCTAGGATGAAAAATAATTTACTTCAAATAAAACATGAGAAAACAGGTCATGCACTAACAGTATAAAATAATTTTACACTGTCATATAACACAAACCATCATTTATTGTAAATTTATTGATTTTTATAATAAATACTTTAAAAATTATATCAATGGTGATTTCTAATTGATTGATAATGTAAATTTTTTATATTGACAGTGCATGACCGTTAAATTCATAAAACAATTTACAAAATATCTTAAAAATAATAGAATCTGACTAATGCTAGGAAGACATAATTTTTTTTATTACGCTCTTTGTTATTATATAAATTTTAAGTTAGTCCCACTAAATTATACGAGCCTCACTCACGTAAAATTTACTTAATAATCAATAGAATTTTGAAAGAGTGTATTTAAAACATTCCTCGGATAATTTACAAATCATAAAATATCATATTTGCAAGGAAATTATATTATATTTTTTCATTTAAAATTTCTAATAAGTTGCTGCTTTTGATAAAATAGCTGAGTTTTGAAACTCACAAGACACGGTTAAAGAGCACACCGTATCAAACCTATTCCATCTCCACAGAATTGAAAGGGAAAGGAGCAATTAAAGCTTTGTGTTAGTTGGACAATGAAATTTAAGGTAACACCTGGGAAACTTCACACAGTGAAATGTAAGAATATACGTTGGAAAAAAAATGAAAAGAAAAGGACTATATGGTACATTTATATTTTTTTTTCAAAAAAAAAAAGCACATAAATTTACTGCAATAAGCTGTCCAAAACACCAATTTCCTATGGCATTACTATGTCTCCAAAATCCTGCTCCATTGTTGGAATCGCCAACCAATCATCTGGACAACAATAACTAATATCTATTGCATCCACAAAAGTTGATTCATAGCTAGGCCCCTTAGAATTTTCCATCACAACATTTTCCACAAATGGGGGATCCAATTTCTCAATGGTCATATTGTCATCAAAACCTTCAACATATCCCAGCCACCAAGCACATGAAGAATCTTGGCTCTCTCCCCACTCTACTCTCAGAGGGGCTTCAATAATGGGTGCTGATGGTGTTGGTGTTGGCTTAGCCAATACAGAAGGTCCTGTTGTGGACCATGTAGGTCCTGGCTGAGGCATGGCCTCCAATATGTAGTAACAATATTGTGCATTTGAAGACATGGACACATCAATTTCATTGGTGGAGTTGTTACCTTTCACTATGGTCTCTTTCTCTGTGACACATGGTGATGGTGATGGTGACCTATGCAGTTGCCAACCATAAGCAGTTTCTCTTCCAGCATCAGAAGAAGCTCTTCTACTTGAAGGTTTGCTTGGAACATTGGTTTCCTCTGAACCCATCTCTTCTTTCATGGACTTTTCTAGTGAGTTGCACACATGGTCAAGAACCAAAATCCCAATGAGAATATAACTCTTGCTATTGGGAATTGGGAGTTAATACCTTCTCTCTTTTTTTTGACGGCTGGGAGCTAATACTTAGCTTGTATAACTTTTGGCATATTAAAACTTTTCAACTATAAAATGTTACTCTTTAAGGCCGTTTGAGGTAATTTTTAGCTGTGAGCTTCAAAAGTTTTAAAAATTACAATTAGTTTTTAGTTTTTAAAAATTATTTTAATTTTTGTTTTAAAATTTTGGTTTCAAAATAAATTTATTTTGAAATTTTTTTATTTTGTTAAAATTAGTTTATAGAATGTTTGTGTGATAGCGACAAAGGTGGTGGTAGTGATGATGGTGGCGACAATAATAACAGTGGTGGCAACGCTAATGGTCGTAGTGGTGATGGTGGTGGTAGCAGTAACGGCGGCTGATGGTATTAGTGGTGGTAGTAGGAAAAAGTCATTGTCAAATATAGTGATGTGTATTTTTTTAAAAACTAAAAACTAGATTTACAAAACCTTTTTTCTTGGTTTTGAAAATAAATGTAAAAGTATTTTAAAATTGAGTTAAAAACCATTTCAGCTCTATTTTAGCCAAACATGTTTTATTTTAAAAATTAGATTTGAAAATTAAAAACTCACAACCACCCCAAACGGGTCCTAAGTTTTTTTATTCAAAAATATTAAACTTTTAAATTTATAAATACTTATAAATAAGTTTAATCAAAAAGTTATTGAAAAGGATAAAGTACATTAATTCATTTTAATTTATGTAAATAATGTATTTTATTTTATTTCTTTAATTAGAAATTTATCTAAAATTACTATTAATATCATGTTTATTTTGGAATAATGGTTACTTTAATAATTTTTTCAAATTATTTAATTATTTTATAATATTAAGAAACATTTTTTTTCAATTTTATATTCCTCTTTTTATATTAATGTTTAATAACTATTAGTTTGATAATGATAATATAAAGTTATTTTCTTTTTTAAGATGAATTATTAATAATATACGATTCCAAAAATAACAATTTAATTTGAGATAATGGGCTATGCACTAATAGTGTAAAGCAGTTTTACACTATCATTCAATTACAACTACTATGTATGGTAAGTTTGTTGACTTTTATAATAATTATCTAAAAGTCATACCAACAGTAATTTCTGATTGATTGACAATATAAAACTATTTTACATTGATAGTGCATAGTCATTAAACTTATTTAATTTTATCATCAATTTTTTAAAAAATTTAGAATAATTATTAATTTCTTTAATTATTGGACATAAAAATGAAATTCATTAATTATTGTACAATTCTTTTAGGTGAGAATTGTTTTAAAATGGGAAAAGTACTGGAGTAAAGACTAGGGAAGAGTCTAAGGAGAAACATGAGTGAAGTGACCAAGACAACAACAAAAAAATTGGGGGAGAAAATGGGTCAGAGACAGCTGCACGTACACTGACACGTATGTGGTGAATCCATTAGACACATCAAATCTTCTTTAAGCAATATCCTGCGTGTCTGCAAAGTTTTGGTCAATTTCCACACCTTTCTGGCACTTTCCTGCACTCTGCCTCTAAATCCGAATTGATCATGCACACCAAGACTGTGAACCCATTAAATATACTCCTCCTGTCTTCTATCACCCTAACACTCAAAAGTGGGATAAAAGCAAGCAAAACCCTTTTAACCTTTTACTTGACACAAAATTCAAACAATCAAGTAGCAGGTACACCTTATCCATGGACTTTGGAAGCGTGGAAACTGTGCTCATCCTAAGTGCAATTGCACCTTGGAATCTAATTAATCCTACAATTCCCCTTTTTTAAATTGTGTTAATTAATCTTTTAATAAAAATATTCTTTTACTATTGAGATCTTCTCTAATTAGGCGCCTTCTAGGTTCACTGGTGGTGCGATAAAGTAACCGGCTACAGTAGGTGAATATACTATTTTAACAGATTAATTAAATTTTTATTTAAAAATTGTAAAATAACAAATAAATCCCGTGAAAATATATGGATAATTGTGTAGCAGTCATATGGTCTTGAACGATAAGCAGGAATTTATGACTTTTAAAATATAAACAATTTTTATATTATTTATTAACAATAACTTAATTTTTCATTATTTTTAACAGGAGAAATGTTAATTATGTATAATTTTTAAATATTATTCATTATTAACTGCATTTTACGTGAGATTTGATGATTTAATAAATTTTATGCTTTTATACCAATTTTCTTGAGGCATTGTAAAATTGTTTTAATAGTAATTTTTAATATTTTAAGCAGGCCGTTTATTTTAAATTAATTTCTCATTTTTTAAAGTTAATTAGTATTTTAACCTATACATTGTACAAAATAAATATTTATTTTATATAATTTAAATTTATAATAAATAAATGCTTCTAAATATTATATTTTAAATTTATAATAAATAATTATTGTAATATAGTGTTAATTTTTAATTATTAATAATTTCTTTTTAAAAATATTAAAATTCAATTTAGATATTGCAAATGATAGATTAAAAGAGATAATATATTAAGAAATTCCTAAAAATGTTCTCATTGAAGAATGATAGCGAAAAATACTCTCATTGAAGAATAGCAACTAAAAACACTCTCGTTCCATATAGTTATTCTTATTTAATATATTGGGTGAATTAAGTCTTTCTATTTTAAAATTAAATTTAGATTTTTATTATTTTTCTTCTACTTAAAATCTTCATTTCCTGTCTCTACCAGCCCTTTGGAATGAAATTTAATTCTTCCCCCGCCCCCCCCCATCTTCTTGAGATTGAGATCCTCCAAGCTTTCATCATCAACAAATTTATCGAAGAGCGTTTAACTGCAACTGCCATCAACAAAAGTGAATTCTTCTTTTTGTAATTCCAGTGTAACATCCTTTATGTCCATTTGCCGAGCAGGGGATTCTACAGAACCATTTAACTCTAATCCTAGACTCCCATTAGGCATCGATTAAAAGAGTAATCAAAAGTTGAACAAAAAGTAAAGATCTTTTTTTATTTTGGAGAAAAAAAAAATAAGGATCATGGCTCTAAATTATAGTTACGGTTTCATAGCAATCCTTGATATGGCAGCAAATTGCGAAAAAATACATCTAATGTGATCCTAATTACAGTTGCAGTAAATCAAAAAACCTTTACATTATGACCACAATTGTGGTTGCGGACCATAATTTAAAACCATGTTAAGGATCTTTAAAAGAGTACTGTTTGCAATATTTATATCATCGCTTGTGGGAAAAGATGAGGCGCTAGTGGCAGCATACGATAGGGTGACGGTTGCGGCCAACAGTGCTAAATGACTGGAAAGTGGAAGCTAATGTATATGGAGTTGGAGTGAATCCCACTCTTCCCGACAACATATGCTCCAACTCAAACCCTTCATCCACCATCATGAATTTATCCTTCTGCCCTTCTCCCCCATCCACCTCATTTTCCAATTTTTCAACCCATGTTGTAGCCACTTCATTGAAAAAATATATAAAATAAATTGAATAAAATTAATTTAATAAAAAGGTTTTTATTTTTAAATTAAACAATTCATTTATATTATTCAAAGAACAAGATTAATAAATTAATTAAGTTATTAATAATTATTGTATTTTCCTTTTTTATAATTCATCACATTTATTAAATTTGATTTATTGTATTTCATAGGGATTAGTGAGTTATATTATATTATAGGGAGGGATCAAATTAAACCAATGTATCTTACACTAACTATTACATTGTCAGTAATTTTATATAGAATATGATTTTATCTATCCAACCTTTAAATTATAATTATATATTATTTTGATTATTTTGCGTCAAATTTTGAAATAAAAATAAACCACAATAAGAAGATAATCATATATATTCTAGCTTAGAAAAATAAAAAATTTAGCTAATGAAAATAAATTATAATTCAAATGATTGAACTAATTTAATTTACCTTCAACTCAAATAATATAATAAAAGACAACTAAATGGGAAACAATCTCAAGGCATGATTGGATATTAGACGTGAGTGTTTCTTTACAAAAATAATTAAACCGTGATTCTTAATTTCTTATTTTGTAGAAGAATAATTCCCTTGAATAAACATTTGGACTGTCTCCGAATACTCTTATTAGTGCTGTTTGAGGTAGTCTCATTATCTCACCCTATTATCCAGCACAGTGGAAGTGGCCTATGAGTGTTTGACTATAACACTGCAAGCACTACCCCTAGCCCAATGGGCAATTAATTGTGATCCATATTTCAACTAGTGGGCTAAGATGAGAACTTGGTTTTTATTTTTCCTCAAGACTGCCCGTAATACATCTGCTTTACTTGATGTCTTTGAATACAGAGCCCAGCACCATATATAGTCAATTTTTTGGAAATTTTTGTGAAGTGTTATATTCTTTTGAAGGGGAGTACTAGCAACACATTCTCAAAAACACTCCTCCTAACACTCATTTTATTATTGTTAAAATTTATTGAAAATTATAAAATAAAAAAGAGTATGTTCAAAATAGTTTGTCAAAAGATGTCTTGTTAGCATTTCTCTTCTTATGAAAAGTTCCCCAACACACTTTTTTTTAGCTTTCCATTTATAGTAGTTAATATGAAATTCTCACCCAACACAAAATCTACATAAGAGTTAATTCTGTTAGCATTACGTTTGATCACATTTTTCCGAGCTCTTTCTAATATGCACCTTGAAATGGGGTTGCACGTACGCACCTTTAATTTCTAGCCATTGATTTGGCATAAAAAGGCATTCATAATTGGTGGGCGACCAATAATAAATGGTCAAAAGTGTATCAATGCACCAAATTAAATTATGCATGGTAGAATCTGTTCATTTTTTTTCATTTAAAATATTGACCAAATGTTTTTCCCAACGCGTGTGAAATATCTCAAATCCCATTTAAAAGCTCCAAACGTGTGTTTACTTAAGCATGGTGATCCGTTGTCTCCATGTCTCTATATATTAGCAGCCAATTTTTTTTCTCACATGTTCAATCACGAGATGTCTCGAGGAAACCTAAATTAGGATCAAAGTAGTGCCTTCTGGCATGTTAGAATTGGCATTTTGGAACTCAATCAACTCATAGAATTTCGACGGAGGCTGTAAACTTGATTTAGAATTTATATATATGTTTGGCAAGTTCAGACTAAAATTATGTTAATCAAACTGCTGGTTATGTTTTCCGATCATAAAATTAATATTTTGTGCTTTTATGATAAAAAAAAATAGTTAGATATATGTTAATGAAAATATCTTCATATAACTAATTTAATATTATACTATTACTTTAACAATAGTTATATACCTATATTAATATATAATTACATATCCAAAGTGATTTTTATCAATATTATTCAAATAACATTCATATAAATACCTAATGCAAACACCTCCCTCCTGTACGTTCTCTTATTCCAATACTTAAACTGTTATGCATAATTCAAGTAAATTATACCACAACCTAGTCAAATAAGATAACAAATAGGATGTAATTTTTTCCTTCTAAAAAAATAGCTAAACTAGACATAATAAGTAGAGATATATATCATTAGGCAAAATCCCATAATAACCAAGTCATGCATAATATACGTCTCAAATCTGGTTTGTCATTAGGCAAGATAGAGAAAGGTGACGATTATCTTCCTCATAGGAGAAGAACAAGGTATACCCTACACTTGAGGCAAAACTCCTCTTTTATAAAAATTAATTTGAGTTGGCAACCTATTTATAATAACTCGCCAAGATAACTAGAATTGCTATTTATTTGAACGTCAAAGTATTTATAGGTTACTATTACCTTCGACGGTCCAAAAATTATTGTTCACATATTCATCCGAGACCATCTAGACTCCATGCGATGTGCTTGTGAAACCGACATTCTCAATCACTTTTTAACAAAACGTAAGTAAAATATGTGTCTAAAACAATGTTTTAAAAATCAAATTGGTAATTGAACCAGTGAAAGCATTGGTTCACGGATTATTAATTTAATAGGGTTAAACCATAGTCAAACTAGTAGTAATTAAATTTGTACCTTTTTAATATTACATAATATTCTAAGTAATAAAATAACATAAAAGTATAAAAATTTATAAATTAATACAAACGACTAAATTATATATTTTATAAGATAAAAAATTAATAATAATTGATAAAATAATTTATACGTATGTGTAATCTTTGAATATGTGTTTTTATTTATCTTAAAATATTTTAGATTAAATTAAAAAAATAAAAAAATAAATTTGAAAAATACCAGGTTCAAACTAGTTTTCATCAATTTTGGACCATTCTCACTAATTCTGAGTTGAACTAATTTTTAAGAGTTAACAAACTAGTTACCAAGTTAGTTTCGGCCAATCCGGTTCGATATTTGAAATAATAGGTTAAAAATATATATACATATTTATTTTAAATATGACTTTATTTTGGTCCTAGTTGATCGGTTGATCCCGAAGACTAGGTTAGGCGTCAAGAGACCGCAATCCGTCGCACACAAGCCATCTCTAGTAGATTTGGCTAATTAACCAGTCAGTCTATTGCCTTGTTGGAGGAATGCAGAAACATCTGGAAAGAGATACGGTGGTTGGAACAAAAGGATGTCCTTGGCATCTTCACTAATAGCACTAAATAAAAAGGGAACGCTAATAGGATCTGATTAACAGTGGGAGTTGAAATAATTTGTACGAAGTCATAAATTCTAATATTTATATCATCATTGTAGACTAAAAAAAACAAAAAGGAAATGGATCCTCTTTCGTAAAAAAATAATTAAAAATTGACGTAATTAAATATAATAATCTCATCATTTATTTTTTTAAAAATTTGCAATTTATAATAGAAATATATTATATTGATAAAATTTATTGAAGCCTACCATTCCCCAATAAAAGAGTGTCATCCTGGCATGCTTGGACATTCCTCTCAGAGAATCTGATTCCCATATTGTAGGAAAAGCACAAACGGAAGCTGCATTATACATTGCTTAATATTAACTCTCTAGGCACTTATTGCCAGCGGTACATGTTCCCCAAAGAATATCTAAAAATGAAGACCAAAGCTGAAGTGAAAGAGTCAAACTTGATTGAGCCAGGGAGGATTGGGTTGTGTAGCACTCCACTTTTGGGCACAAATTTCTCAATATGATAGAGGTTTTTTGTTTTTTGGGAAGTGAGAGGTCTAATTTCTCGTTTTTGTTGGGGAAAAATTGGTTTTCCAATAATTAATACCTCATCTTTTGCATTTATTATCTGGTCTCACGGTTTGCTAGTTGTACATTATAGGCAAGAAGGTCATTTTACAAGAAGGTTCCTAGACTCGAAGGATGATGATGCAGCGTTGATATTTTGGCTTAATTTAATCACTTTATGCATGTCGATCAAAAGCTTTTTGAGGGTACCTAATTGCTCTAATCACACACCTAAACTATAAGCTGCGTAACCAAAGACAAACTTTGTTAGAATACAATAAGTGGGTCTCACATCTCTTCAAATATTCTAGAATTTTCTTTGGGAGATCTTTCCTTCTTCAAGAAGAACATTCACATTTGATTACAAAGCACTAAAAAATTGGAAATAAATTTAAAAAATATATATTTTCCTTCAAAAAATTGAGTGATGTCATTCAGGACCAAAAACCTCAACTTGAATTTAAAGAATGGTTCTCGAGGTTTATATGATAAAGTGATAAAAAAGAGTGGACACATACAAAAACAAATTAGGATTTAAATCCTGATGAACAATTCTTTTTAAAGGATAAAGTAAATAATTTCAATCATTAATAAGAAAATTAATGGTCAATATTATATGTATACATATAATAAATTATAGATGTATTAGAATATCAATTGTTGATTTTTTATCAACAATTGAAATTATGTATTTTACACTTAATCACTTTAGAGAAATCAAATTCAGCTAATTAATATTTTGTACAACTAATTAATATTTTGTACCCAAAAATCACTTCTCAAAAAAAATAATCTACCCAAAAATCATACACACATTTATTTTTTGTGTACAATGACAGCAAAAAAATAGAACCTAAAGCCTTATTTATACTATCCAAACTCTACCACTCACGTTTTTTAATCCTCAACTGTATGGCATCATCACTTTTATATTGTTGGTAAGAGATAAGCACAATTAGAACCTGTATTTTGAAAACTTGACCAAATTAGCAAACCAAAATACCAATAAACTGATCATCTAATCAGTTCAAATAAACCACAAAATTGACCTGAAAAAAACTGGTCAAAGAACCAAAAAATTGGTCAAAAAACCAACAAAAAATTGATTTATAACGATTAATAAAAAATGTTTAATACAACGTTATTTTTTTCTTAAAAAGGTGAAAAATCAACTTAAAATATTTGTCATTTTCTTTCTTACTCTAAATATATATTTGTTTTTATTAATAAATGTTGATATGTATTATTAAAAAGCTAGACTTAAGCATTATAACATATATGATTCGAAATTTTGTAAATACTATGTAAATGTTAAGAACTTATAAAATTATATTTTATTTTTAGTTTTTAATATTATAAAGTTATGATAATATGTTTCTTTAATATTATTATTATTATTATTATTATTATTTTATTAATACCAATTCAACTATAGTTAAATTATTAAATCTTCAAACCAGTGTGTTAATTGGTTCAATAACTGGTTCAGTTTTAAAAACATTGATTAGAACTTTTATATTAATGTATAAGAATGCTATTAATTTAGCGAATCGTGCTTTCACATGATCCAGACGATAGTACCCTTTAGTTAGTTGATCTGACTTCTGAATTCTGTACGTTCTGACCTATGCTTTGCTAAATGCTCCAACCTTCTGTTGGGCATGTCGATTCCCTCGATTATATTTTCAATTGCACCAAATTTACACCCTTAATTTGATATTTTATATTTAAAACTTTACTAATAGCTAAAAAATATTTCAACTACAGTTGCTTTTCCAACTATAGAAAATCCTGGTTTGAAGCTACAGACTGAAAACCTAAAACTATAAGAAAGAAATTAATTGTATTTTTAGTCTTTTTAATTTAAATTGCGTGTGATTTTGATTTTGATTTTAATTTTTAATTTTTTAATTAATTATTTTTTATTTTTATAATTAAGTAAATCTATTTTCTTCGTTATTTTTTCTATATTAAATTATTTAATTCTTATTTTTTTGTCTAAATTATTGGAAGTTTATGATGAATTTAGTATACAAAATAATTTTAAAAGTTTAAACGTCATAAATTTAGTAGAATTTTAAAAAATTCAAAGAATTTTGTATGATCTAAAATTAAGATTTGAAGAAAATTAAAAAAATTAATTCAGGTGAAATTTGATATTTTTTATTGTGAGTCTGAATAAAATAATGCTTAAAATAATTTAATTGATTCAATTTTCAAATATTTTAAATAAAAAATTGAGGATTTTAACTAAAAGAATTGACAAATGAACTAAATTTGCTTAATTTTAGAAAAAGAAAAACTTAATTTACTCTTAAAAAACTGAGAAGACCATAATTCAAATTAATTAAAAAACTAAAAGTGTAATTAAGTTGAACTCTTATTTCTTGGATTAATTAGAATTGACTTAATTTCACTTTTGGTCTCCGTTCTTAATTTTATGACTTTCGTTCCTCAATTTTCTTTCGCAAATTTGGTCCTGTAAAAATTTAATTTTATGAATTTGGGTCCATAGTTAACTCTTTATCAAAAGTGCAAACAAGCCTTTTATGTACCAGCATCATAATGCCACATAATGCACAGAAGTCACGTCATAAGTCATGTTTATGTTAGGGGTTAGTATGACGCGGCCTAGCCTCAACATTGATATTGCTTATAGAATAATAACGATTTTTGTAATGGTTGCTTTGGCAAAAAAAAAAAGTTTTTCAAAACTTAAATTAATAAAATCTTATCTAAGATCAACAATATCCTTGGCTTATTTCTTGGAAAATGCCCCAACCTAGTGTAACTGTGCTAAATGTAGATGGTAGTGTGTCTGTAGACCCTCCTCGAGCTAGTATTGGTGGCCTTATTCATAACAATGATGGAATCTGGATAATTGGTTTCACTGGTTTCATTGGCTCTTAGGACACTACTTGCACTGAGTTGTTTACTATTTTTAAGGACATTCAAATAGCTTAAAGCCTAGATTTAAGGAAGTTTATTGTGCAATTTGGCTCTACTTATGCAATTTTGCTAATTAATAGCACCAATCTTCCATAAGCATGCTGTTTTAATCAAGAAAATTCAAGATCTCTTCAAAACTGATTAGGAAATTCATCTCATTCATATGCTCAAAGAAGGAAATGCTTGCGTTGACTTTTCTAGCTAAAAAAGATACTTCCTAGGACATGGATTTTTCCTCTTTGGGAGTCTTCTGTAGCATATCTTTCTCATCTTTTCCTTAAGGATGCCTTGGGTGTTGAGTTTATTTGAGTTTAGCAGTGTTTTGTTGTTGTTGTTTTTTTCTTTTTCTTTTTCCTTTATGTACCAAAAAAATATATTTCAACAAAGATTAAATGTAAGGGTGTAACTGGACCGAGTTGGTTTAGGTCAGGTTGAATCTTGTTTAAGACCCAACTCAATTAAACATACTCGAGTTTGGTCAGGTTTTTTTTTTTTCAAAGTGACCCTACTCGACCTTAATCAGGTTAGGTTTGGTTGGATAATTAAAATATTAATAAATTCTTGATATTCAAAAAAATTCAAAAAAAAAATAAAAATAAAAAATTACTTAATTAGTTTAACTCATCCAATGCATGATCAATTTAAAATACAAGTTTAACCACACAAATCCAACACTTAAGAAAAATACAATATATGTAAATATTATAATTTTTTAATTTTTTCATTAATAAAATAATAGGTTGGGTTGCTTCAAGTTTATTGAGTTAGGAATGCATTAACCCGTGACCCAACCCAATCTTAATCAAGTCAATGAAAATGAATCCAACCTAACCTGCTGAAATATAGTTGAGTTGGGTCAGATTTGTCGGTCGATTGCGACTTGTTTACCCCTAATTAAATGATTTGACTTTATTATCAATTGAGAAAAAAATGTTAAATGAAATCGGTTATGACAATTTAATAAATAATTTTGCATCTCAAAAAGTCTGAAAAAATAAATTTTAATAAAAATATAATAATTTTAATAAAATATTGTTATTCATTTTAAAAAATTCCTACCTCAAAAATTTCCTTTAGATCTATAAATTAAATATGTTGGAATGACCCTAAACTTTCTTCATTCATATTTCTTCTATGATTAATTGTTTTTGGCATTATTCATTTAAGCGTTTCCATTAATATTCATATATAATTGGATGACTTACACTAACATGATTTTCAAAGCTTCGATATGGGTAAATGAATATTACTTGCATGCCCACTTAATTTATTTGTAATCGTTGTCCTATTTAACTAGGCTACGTGGAAGAAGTACACCTATTTAGCTAGGTCCCTCAATCGGAGCACATGAGGAAGAAGAAAATTCATGCCTCACGATGTGCTGATGTTGAATTTTTCCCAGTCTCCAAGGCCTTGATGGGTTCTGAGCTGTCTGTGACACGGTAAGATTTTGATATCTGTGTTATAGATCACGATTGAATCTGAGACTTCTCAGTACCAAGTCCAAAGTTGTTTTCCGGGGACAGTATCAAATCCAAAGTTCTTTTTTTTTTAATATATGGGACAGTAAGTTCTTAGAGCAATGACACGCCAACTTTAATTAATAAAATATTAAGTTATACTACTATGTATTAAAATTTGAAAGATCTTTAATTATTTTTTAATTGAATTAAATGTTATATTTTTAATTAATATTTTGTGTTTTATAATTAATTTTACTAGTTTATAAAAATAGGGATATATTAACTAAAGGAAGAATACCTACATTTTATTTATTAATTGAAATGCAAGTAACAAATCAACTTTATGCATATAAATATTCATTAAGTATGAGTATAGACACTAAAATAATGATCAAAATGAGCATCAATATAATATGTTTTTTTAAAATGTAGATATGGATACGTTTATTAATTATTATTTCTTTTTAGTTTTTTACATGTATTTTTTTTTAGGTAAATTTATTTGAGATATGATCGGACATTAAATGCAAGTACTTGTTTTAGTGGAGACTTGAACCTTTGTCCACCATGTTGTAAGAGATTAACTTCTTTCACTAGAACTAACCCTCATTGGTCAAATATGATTATTATTTAACATGTGTTAGATAGAAAGTGTAAGAAGAATAAGAAAATAATTTAAAATAAACATCATTAACTGAATTATTAATTTCTTCATTATATTTTTATCAAATTTCTATAATTATTACAATTATTTAATTATCTTTTTAAACAAAATATTTAATGATATTATAAAAAAATATTACTACATATTTATCTATTTTTAAATACAATATCTGAAGTGAATTATCAAATATTTCATTAACAATTAGTTATATATTTTGTAGGCATTTAGATTTTTATCGTGAACTTAGGACAATAATAAAATGCCTATCTTTTTTTATTATTATTGGAAATGGTAGTAAGGATCAATGGTGAAATATTTATCTATTATATTCAATAAAATTTCAAGAGAAATTTTTAGATCACACCTCAAAGAAAGAAAAGTTTCAATCTACTTATGTTGTGATTGAGGTGTGGTTCGTTAATTTGACTGAATTGTGATGTAGCTTTGATCAACATATGCCTTTTGTTGACTAGGGAAAGGGTACACAGATAATGGTTCTTCTCTTTGATGTGGTTGAGATGTTATAAACTGAGGTGAGATATTTGTAAAAGACAATCTAACACTTAAATTAGTAGTGATTTTACCAAAGTGATGATGTGTAATAGATGCGCACATGACAGTACGATGTTGGTTGTATTTATAAGAGTTTGAGATAGATTGAATTCCCTCACATGAGGCCTCTAAAGAGCAATATTAGCCTATTTCGAAGAAAGACACTATCACTCTACTCCAGGTCAAGGTGCACTCTCTTATGTCTAAGTGTATTATAATAATTTTGTTCCTGTTAATGACATTGACATCAATCAACACTTGTCATAATAGGTTGGTTCTACCTTTTAGGTCGAGATTGCTTGCTAAGTAGATTAGGCTTGAAGCCCAAGTTCAAATAACGTATCTTGTGAATTGTGTGCTACTTTACCTTTTTAATAATATTTTTAAAATTATACGCATGAAATTACATTCTTTTCTTCTAACAGATGTTTAAATTATATCATTTTTATTTTAAAATTTATGTTCTCTTTTCTTAAATAGATTATATGTACTATACTTTAATCTATTTTAATACAATGAGTCTATTAGTGGTGGTAAGTACATAATTATAAGTAAACCTTCTGAGAATATTTTTCTTCTCTATATAGCTTTTAAGATTATCAACAACTAATTTTAAATACTGTATTATTACTTTTAATTAGAATTTTAATAGACAAAATAACATTTTAAAAGAGAAATACTATCTGTATAACAAAATGTACATCAAATTTATAATTAAGGGAGAGAAAGAGAGATAGGAGAGAGAATAGTAGAACGTAATAAATAATATAATAGAAAGAGATGGACACAAAAAATAATGTTGTATAAATTGTTGTATGAATAGTACATCTCTTTTAAATATTCAAATTATCGGTTTTGAAACTTTATGATTAGAATCTTTATTTTCATGATTTCATCTATTAAAGTCCCAAAATTGATAATAATATTTAAAATTAAGTATTAATAGTATTAAAAATAAAAATTACGTATGAAAAGACAATAATCAACCCTAAAAGACTTGTTCACATTAAAATAAATAAAAATGTAACATAAATAAATTTCTCACAAGAAGAGAGTATAATATTAATATACAAAAAGGACAATATGATTTAAGCCTCACTAAGTATAATGTCACTTAAATAATTAATAATAAATAAGTATAAATTTCTCATAAATAAATTTCTCACAAGAAGATAGATTTATTTTCTTTCAAAACCGCCTAAGAATCTCTCAACTTTTAGAAATTAATTTTATAATATATAATTAACAAACGGTTGACAGCTACTGAATACCAATTCCGATTACAAAATCATTAAAATCAACTTATTATTATGTATTACAGATTTTAATAATGAAAATATGTCCAAATAATTGAGGCTATCATCCAAAAGATAAAAACTTGTAACATAATATACACAAAATCATCACAGTTTACTAGCTTATGGAGTAGTTAGTGCGTCGGCAGAGGGGTCCAAACCAAAACAAGATACGGGTCATAATGATCTTGAGCAAGATCTTGTGCTTCACAATTTTTAAAACACCAAAATCCCCTGCGTCCTGCATACTTGTCCATGCTTTCCTGGCTGTCGTATCTGACTTTCAAATAATCAGTTTTGTGTTTGATTCCCATAGAATGGGATTCATAAGGTCAACCAACTACACAGCCCTCAAATAAAGGGGTAGATCATGACCGTGACAGCTTAGAACAGGACCAATTTGGGCCTTCCCTCCCTAAAGTTAAAAATGTAAAGTGCTCTTCTAAAGATAATGTAAGTAGGATCATTATTAATTAAAAACTTAGCACTTTCATCAACTTGATTGTACTTTATAAAGTACTTATTGGGTGATTCAATATAAATTAATGAACCTTCTAAATTATGCATGTTACTATAATCACCCTCTCAAAATCTCGGATCATTCAAAAATCAATGAGGGCATGAGGATGCAAGAGTGGGTGGCCAGCCAATTAATGCTTCCTGTTTAAACTCTTAGTGCAATTTTTAATTAAACTAGCACTGATAAGCCACTTACTAATGAAAACAAAGATGCCCCGTTAACCAAACCAGTTGGTGGTGATGTCCTATTCTTTTCATCTAGTTCTTTGTTAATTTGTTTGAAAGCTGACAACCCAATTTGTATGAATAATTTTACCCATTTTAAAAGCGCATCATGAATAAATCATGAGTCATGCAAGAGAGGGAAATTGCCCCCTTGTATCAAACACTTGGTTAAATACAATGGGCCGCCCAAGCAGGAGAAATTATTAGGTGGTTTAGAATTATTGTGTTTTTTATTAATCTTTAAATAATATGTAATCAAGGATTATCAATTTATTTTTTGTAAATTATAAAGTTTAAATATGTGTTATACAGACATCGGTTGAAACCAGGTCAAGATTCTCTCCATTTTATTTTTCATTTTTTTTATTATTATGGTTTTGGGGAAATAAATAAAATAGAGATATGTCATACATAATGAAAAATATCATTTATTTTTCCAAAACTATGGTAATGAGAGAAATGAAGATGAAAAGAAATAAAAAGAATCTTTTTCTATTGAGACCATGGATAAATAGTAGTCCTAAACTACTTAATAATATTTCCTGAAGCAGAATTATATATATGACTGAAGAAAAAAACCCTGAAAAATCAGTAGTTGATGATTGACCTTTGAAAAACTACCCAATAAAGATGCACACGGATTCAACCATAGGAGACCGAGTTGAGAGCAAATCCTTGACTTCGCCTAGGAATCCTATTCCTGTTAGTGATGCAGAGTTGGTTTTTTGTATGTAATACAATGTTAGATGTTAGATACTTGACGTCTCCATTGTTATTGATTTGGCTTCCATCGCCGCACATTGCACATAACCCGAATCATAGGATCTTACATCGTCTAAGCCACCGTTAGTCCAATCAAATGCACTTTCCCGTTAGGTACGTACAAAACATATCAAGATTCAAAGAATAAAATTGCAATTTTTCCCACAAGTCAACCAGACAATATCCCACAACTCTATCTTACTATAGAACATAATTCGTAAGTATAGGTCTCGATATCTAAATTTTCTCTCTTTTCATAAAACTTGTCTTGAAATTTCACCGCTTGTTACTCCTACTTTCGGTATAACTAGAATGAACGTTCAAGGTTTCAAAAACAGGTTTAATAAGCATGCAAATTGTCAATAAATCACAAATAATCTTTATTATGACTTTTACCTTATGTTTGGTTGAGAGAAAAAAAAATGAGAGGAGAAAAAAAAGTTTGAAATTTAAATTGAAGGAAAAATGTAAAGAAAGAAAATTTTAAATTTTTGTTTCTAAAAATTAACTTTTTTTTCTCATTTTTTCTTTTACTTTTTTTCAAAGGGTTGTTTAACTTATCCTAAGCAAAAACCGGATTAAACAACCCCATCAAAGATGATTGATAGAATTCTCTATGTATTTAAAGATGATTGACACATGATAGAAAATTGCACTGATCATTTTTGATGGAATTGTTTAGTCTCATTTTTACTTAGAGTAAGTTAAACAACCCCTTTTTCCAATCAAACAAAAGAAAAGATATTGTTATCCTTATTTTCTTTTCTATTTATTTTTTTTTCCTTTCAGCCAAACACACCATTAAGATAATTATTATAAAAGTCAACAAACATACTATATATTCTTCAACTGCAACTATATATATATATTGAATTATTATTGATAGAAAATCATTATACAAGCTGGACACATGTGCCTGATCCTACACTACCAAGCAAAATAAGGAACATGAATACTAAGAAAGTTACAGCCCAATACAATTTCTTGAGGAAGTGACTCCGCCATCCACAACAAGATTATGACCACTAACATACTTTGATTCATCACTAGCAAGATAGAGTGCAGCCTCAGCAACGTCCATAGGCCTCAGGGTTGACCCTCTCAAGTTGCCAAGCCCTCTAACAAACTCCTCAATCTTCTCCACCTCCTCTGGGAAGGGCACCCCAAAATTGATGCCCCCATCCGCCTCTTCATCACAAGGCCTCCACGCATTCACAAGCATGGAAGTGGCCACCCCGAACGGGGAAATGCAATTCACCCTGATCCCATACCTCCCCAGCTCACAAGAAGTGTTCTTCGTGAGCCCAACTATGGCGTGCTTTGAAGCTGTGTAGGCATGCGGTCCGAGCCCCCCCATGACCCCGGCAACACTAGAAGTTGAGATAATGCACCCAGCTCCTCTGGGAATCATCGCCCTTGCCGCGTGCTTGATCCCCAAAGCCGCTCCCTTCACATTCACGCGCATCACTCGGTCAAACTCGTCGGGGTCAAAGTTGAGAATGCTCTTGTTCTTGGACTGGTTCCCCAGCACCCCAGCATTGTTGAACATGATGTCAAGGTGTCCATAGCGAGAAATTGTGGAACTGACCAAGTTCTCAACCTCTTTCTCCAAGCTAACATCGCAGTGAACATAGGTTGCCGAAGGAGACAGTGTCTCCGCAAGCATGGCTCCAGCTGCATCCTCAACATCGGCAATCACCACCTTCGCACCGTGCCTCACAAAAACTCTCACAGTTGCTTCGCCTATGCCCCTGGCACCCCCAGTTACAATAGCAATTTTTCCTTCCAACCTATAATAATAATATCACACATTGAATAAGAAAAAAAATAATAATAAATGATTTAGCAGGATTAATTAGAATCGTGTGCATAATTATTAGACCATAGTGTACAATTTTTTGTGTATTATATAATTTAGCAGGATTAATTAATTCCACATATATAATTATTAGACCATGTAAAAAAATGTACGGTTAATAAAACGTGGCGTTTTTTCTCCTTACAAGCTCACTGGGCAGAACAAGATTGAAGATTGTGGACAATCCATTGGTGGGGTGGAAGAGACTTTTTCTTACTTTCCAAGTTTTTTTTTTTTTTTTGTCAAACAAAAAATGATTTGCAAAGTGTAAATCGAAACAGAGAAATTAGTGATGTACAAAGTTGAGTACCTTTTAGATGATGAAGGAGAAAAAGTGGTGTCTGTGACCAGTGGAGGAACTCCCTGAAGGGGTATCTCAGGCATTACAGTCATGGTTGGGACTTGAGTGGGAGCAAAGGAGAGAGAAAGACAGAGGAAGCAGAGGGGCTCGCGAAATGGTGAGTACGTGGAGTTACAAGCGCAAAACCAATAGATAGATATATATACACACGGACAATTAATTGTACATGCGTGTGTGCGTTGCATCCAAATCTGTTTCTTCTTTTCTATTTTTGGTATCTTAATATTTGACAATAAATTGATCTTTTAATATTATATTTTAACTATTAAATTAATCTTTTAAAACTTACAATGTCATTATTTAAAAGGAGAAAATTGATCAGAGTGAATGTATATCGCAATTGAAAGTAAAATTTATCTGCGGCGTAAGAGGTTTAAATATAGAGTTATCACTTTGAACAGGTTTTTCTAGAATACATATCTAGTGAGAGGGTCATCTTTATATAAAAGTAAGAAAAGTAAATTTGAGTCGTACAATTATCCATGAATTGTCATGATTTAAAGTTGTGTAACCACTTAAAAAGTTATGTAACTTTTTTAAAAATTCACATGACTTTATATGTTTTAATCTTGATCATTCATGACAAGATCTAACGGTTAATATTTATTCCTCTCACTGTCATATAAAAAAGGCCTTCTCATTTGATACATCCCCGATTTTTCACCTTTACTTATCCGTTACTTCTGATCCAAAGAATAATATCACAATTATATCTTTAGAATTAATGTCACTAATAAATAAATAAAATAAGTGTAACAGAATTTGTAACACTAGTACGGGATTGTTTTAACTTAACTAGTAGCTTTGAGTTTGAGTCTCAAGTGTGCAGTTGCATTAAATACTTGGAGGAAAAGTTTTGTTGCTCATAGTAGTCCTATTCGACTCAAGAAAAATTGCATTCCATAGAAAATGTATGTAGTTTCTAAAAATAAAAATAAAAAGTCTTATTACAAATGTGTTAAGGACATTGATTATAAATTCATAAATAAAAAGTTTGGATGAAAAGTAATAATAAGGTACATTGATAATATTTAATATTATACTTTCTCATAAAAAAAATTTTAATATTAATTTCCTGATAAAAAAAAGTATTTCAAATTATACTCACTCCATTTCAAATTATTTATCATTTGATGTAATGTATGTATATTAAAAAATTATTAATTGCACTAATTACTATAACAAATAGTCCTCGTTTATTAAAATATCTTCATTAAAAGAATTAAAAGTTAAATTAATCTATAGGTCTCTATAGTTTTATGGAGTTTTTAATTAAGTCTACAATTAAAAACACTTTAAAAGTTCTTATAGTTTAACAAGTTTATAATCAAATCCTTATATGCTAATGGTGTTATAACTCTGTTAATTTATATTTAACTTAATTGTACTTTTAGACTCCCAAATTTTTTTTTATTTACAATAAGTCTAAGTGTAGGTGGTATACAAAAATAAAAAAAGAATTAATAAAAGTGTTGAAGGTGGGAATTGAACCCAAACCTTAAAGTTCACCAACAACATTGCAATCATTAAGCTAATAACTTTATTTGATATATAAACAAAAATAATATTATATATAACTTAAATGAGAGACTAAAATTGCACATATATTTATTACTACTAAATTAAATAATGTTAACATGATATAAACTAATAATATTAAAATTAATATTAAAAAATATAAATTAGTATATATTTATAGGATATTAATAATATTAAAATTAATATTAATAAATATAAATTAATAATATATACTAAGGACCAAAATTATACATATATTTACTATTAGTAAATAAACAACATAATATTATAAAACAAAATAGACAATAACTTATACTTTTTAATACTATATATCTTAATTATAACTTAATCACTCTATTTTAAATAATTTTATTTTTTATAATTTGTGTTGTTTTAATTTTTTACTTTTTTCTGCATATTTTAGTGACTGAAATGAAATATTATTATCGATGAAATAATTCTTTATATATATTTCACTAAAAAAAAGTATATTTATATGATATATTTTCAATTAACCTTCTTTGATATATTTATATCATATCTAATATATTTAAAATTTTCTAGAGGTTTATTAATATATACTAATTTATATATATTAGTGAACTCTAAGGATGAGGATTCAAACTCCATTCATGCTAACAAGTATATATTATTAATTTATATTTATTACTATTAATTTTAATATTATTAATATCCTATAAATATATACTAATTTATATTTATTATATTTATTAACATTAATTTTAATATTATTAGTTTATATAATGTTAATATTATTTAATTTAGTAGTAGTAGTAAATATAGGTGCAATTTTAGTCTCCTATTTAAGTTATATATAATATAATTTTTATTTCTATACTAAATAAAGTTATTAGGTTAGTGGTTTTAGTATTGTTGGTAAACTTCAAGGTTAGGAATTTGATTCCCACCTTTAACACCTTTGTTAATTCTTTTTTCATTTTTTCATACCACCTACACTCGGACTTGATTGTAAATAAGAGAAAAGTTGAGAGACTAAAAGTACAATTAAGTTAAATATAACTTAACAGAGTTATAACACTGTTAGCATATAAGGATTTAATTACAAATTTTTTTAACTATAAAAACTTTTTAAAGTGTTTTTAACTATAGAGACTTAATTAAAGACTCTATAAAACTATAGGGACCTTCACATTAATTTAACCAAGAATTAAAGTATAGTTGTGAATAAATTAACCATTTAGGTGAGATGTAAATAGATAAGGATATTTAAAAAAAATAATTAATACTTTATTAATTTATTAATGTAATAAATGTTTTGAAAGAAACCAAAATTCAAAATGTGACAATAATGTGAGATTGAAAGTTAATGATAATGATGCACATTATTGAGGGGAAAAAAAATAACAGTGGTCTTCTTTGTTTAAATGTCAATATCAATTCACATAATTTAGACACTTATTATTGGCACATATGAATATGAATAGATAAATGTTAATATTACGTTTTTATTATTGATTGAAATGTATGTTAAACCTATTAACTAATGAGAAAACAGGTCATGCATTTACAGTGTAAAGTAGTTTTACACTGTTATCTAATTACAAACCACAATTTATTGTAAGTTTGTTGACTTTTATAATAAATGCTTTAAAAGTCATATCAATGGTGATTTCTGATTGGTTGACAGTGTAAAACTTTTTACACTGACAATGCATGACCATTAAACTCTTAACTAATTAATGTGAGTCTAATCCTCTATTTAATTATTTTTTCAGTTCGTGTTCATCTTTCAATCTTTTGGAGATATTTAGATGCTTAATTAATTTTTTAATCTCTATAATATAGGAATGTTTTTGTTTTTGGTCCTTTTTTTTATTCTTGTCTTTATTATATATATTTTTTGATTCATTTGGTCTTTGTTGTCAAGTTGTAAGAGTAGAATGTTGACATGATTAACGGAAGTCTCTAGGTCAATATTACTACATATGATGACACATAATTTTTTTCATGTCAACAAACCGGGACAGAGATTAAAATGAAATAAAAAATTATATAGAGATAAAAATAGGAAAAAAAAATTTATAGGGACAAAATATAGGAAAAATAATTAAGAAAATCAAAACAAAAATAACCCTATATTATAAAAAGGATATTTAACCTTTTCAGAATTTATAAAAAGGGTTAAATATATTTGTGGTTCTTCTAAAATGAATAAATTTTGGCTTTGGTCTTTGTAAAAGTTTTACTTTGATTTTCATCTCTCTAAAATCTAAAATTAATACTTATAGCCCTACCATTATATGACATTGGTTAATTATTTGTGTCAAATGGAAGATGACGTGGTCATCCTACATGGTACTCAATAATACGTACGTGGTGTCTTGCCAACATGCGATTCTCAAAAAAAAATTGAGTCCTAAAATAAATGTTATTTATTTGTCCTAAAGTAATACTATAAATTAAAAACAATGATTTCAAATTTTGTAGAGATGAAAATCATGAAAGAAAGTGAACACACAAGAAAGGGGGCTAAATTGTGTGTTGTAGAAAACTTTTCACAATCTTAAAAAAAAAACACAAAGTAGAGAAATGATAAGAAAAGCACACAAGAAATTTTCATACTGATTCACTCAACTTGAGCTAGTCTAGTCTCTTCGTCCAAAAGGATTTCCACTAACCAATCCTTGGTTACAAACAAGTATTCTTACTGCCTCTTCAGGCCTACAACAATGATCGAATCGATCACTTGAACAACCTAAGTATTCTTTAGTCACAAAGCCTTTCTAGGCTTTCACCACTCAAAAGAGTGTTGTACAAAAATTTACTCACTGAGTGAGGATATTAAAGTTAATAACAATTTACAAAAGCTTTAGTTTGCAAAGAGTATAAAACTGAAAGAATATGTACGCTCGTCCAAATATTTTTGAAAAACTCGATCACTTCTTCATTCTACACTTTAAAACTTCGGGCTTGATATGTGTGTGTGTGTGTGTGTGTGTTGCCTTGGAAAGATAATCATTGAAATAGACAAGCTTTAAGCTTTAGAGACACATTGTAAAACTGTATCATGTAAGTAACACGTGTATCGAGCTTGTAGAAGGAACAAAAATGACTTTTTGTATTTGCACCAAAAAGGAAGGTGCAATTTTATGCTTCAGCAATGCTTTTTTCTTATCATTCCTTCTTTCAGTTTGACAGCTTAATAAGTTGACTTGCTTTTCTGCAAAGCTATACTTATACAAAAATATATATGCTTTTCATTTAATGCAAGATATAAGTGAACGTTAGGTTTCATAAAAGGAATAAAGCATTTGTTTTCAAGGCGTACAAAGATAAGCGTTTTGAGCTTTTAACACTTAGTAGAATTTAAAAACTTCTTAAAAAATATTTTTGACAATTTTTAAACGAGTGCATATGTTTGAGTAAAGTAATTGGACGCTTGGTTTAAAATGGCACGTTGGACACCAGACTTTTTTAAGACATATTAGACGCTTTCAAAAACTTTTTACTAAAAAGCAATATTTGGACACTGATTTAAAAGAAAAACAGTTATATTCAAACTTTAAAAATTTAATAACTTTTGTTGTTTTCAAAATTTGAGGGGTTAGATACTTCATACGTCTTTGGTTTCAACAATCTCTTCTTTTTTTATGATGACAAACTTTATTAAATTTTTAGTTTTTATTAGAGATATACCATAGAAAGCAATCAACAAAAGTCTGAAGCATGCTCCCCCTGAGTCCAATATTTCTATCATAGCAAAAACAAAAACACATTAGAAATTTAGAGAAAAGAAGGCATAAGGAATCAGAGTAGAACAAATACAAACAAATATAGAACACCTATAATCATATATATGTGTGTGTGTGTGCACGCTTGTATGTTATGTATGAACAAAAATAACTCTTAATCATTAACCATTACTATAATCAGAGCAAACCAGATAGATACAAAAAAATCCTTCTAATCTCCCCCTTTTGACATCAGCAAAAAGAGTGGAGAATTAGGCATCGTTATCACTACAGAAGGGGTGGAGGTGGTGATGGTTGAGGAGTGTTCAAAAGTTGTTGTTGATTCTGAAGGATTTGTTGGAAGAGGGTTATGATAGGTTGAATTTAAGCGTTAACATAGGCTTGGATGGCGGGGTCTACAGAAGGTGCTAGTTGAGGGATGACAACGGCAGTAGAAATGCTTGTAGAGGCTTGGGAACCAAGAGTTGGTGGAGGTGGAGATATGGGTGAGGGGGGGGGTGAGGTGGAGTGTTAGATGCTTCATTAGATGAGAAGGTGGTGCTTCAAGAAATTTGTGAGTAGGATAGTGTATTTGGTACAGATAAGGGTGTTGGTATCGTGAAAAAAAGGATTCCCAGGGAAAAGGCGATTGTATGTAGTAATGGTTGGTCAAAGCATCCTCAATGACATAAAGTATCTCCGTCTCAGTGCCAAAGAGTGGATGACTGTCGGTAGAGTTGAGGAAAGTAGCAAATGTATAAGATAAGTTAATTACATAATCTAGACGCTACATGTAATTACTATCCTACATTGTTGCAGTTGTTGCCTTGTCCTGTTTAGACAGTCCACATGTGTTGATGCCAGAATTTTTCAGCATCGTCTGCATCCATTTCTTGTACCAGCCTTCTTGACATGTACCACTCTAGGGTGACTTGATTATGTTGTTGAAATTCGACTTTGGAGGGTGTTGGTAGAAAAGGTGGTTTCGTTAGAATCTTCACTTTTTTTTTATTCTCGTCCAGGCTAGGCAACCTTGGACAGATTCAATATGGCTGGATGCAGACGGTTATGCAGTGAGAGATGTATTGTGAAGGTGGAATGAACATCTGCAATTTCAATTCAGCAGAACTTCTTAATCTTGCCTAGAATATTTGCTCCAAGGTAGTGGGAAAGAAGCTTACTTCTGTTGGATCCAGCGGCCTAAACTTCAATGTAGTTGGCCGAATGTGAACATGCTCTCCTATGCCTCTTTCCTTTTTTTTTCTTTGTCGTCTCCAGATCATCCAAGGGAGGTATTCTATGTTGAAGTATCCCTGGATGCTGCGCATTAAATTGCCATGCAAATATGATCTCTGGATACAGCTTTCTGATGAATCACTTAAAAGGGAGGCTTACAATCGCCATGCAAGCAACCAATTTTGGTTGGTAGGAAAATATACGGGTTTCTTTTCCCACAATTGAAATAACCATAAAGGGCCACCCCAGTTGGTTAGAACTTGGTCACCTTGATGAAGGGCTACAACATCTCTTAAACATTTGTACAAATAAGCCAACAAAAACTTACTCAAGCAAATTTTGACTTCCCTGTAAAGGAGTGTGGTCAAGTTTAAATACAAATTGGTCACTTGAAGATACTTCATACAAAAGATGAAAGCATATAACCAAAATAAGAGAAAAGAAAAAAGTTCCTAAACAAAGAATAGTCAAACATGTTAGCCAACAAAAATTGTGGTGTTTTAGGGTTTAATTTTTATAAATTTCAAAAGGGTTAAATAACTTTTTAATCTTTATAATATAGTATTGTTTTCGTTTTGGTCCTCTTAAAAAAATTCTTATTTTCATCCATATAAAATTTATTTTCCTATTTTGGTCCCTATAAATTTATTTATTTTGTCTTACTCTCTGTCTTTGTATGCTAATCTAGATAAAATTATACGTGTCATTAGACATAGTAGTGTTGAGCTAGACCTCTATTAGTCATATTAACATTTAATGCTTACTATTTGACTGTGTGAACCAAATGCATATATATATATATATATATATATATATATATAGAATATATATAGAGAGAGAGAGAGAGAGAGAGAGAGAGAGAGAGAGAGAGAGAGAGAGAGAGAGAGAGAGACTTAAATATATTTTTAGTCCCTCAAATTTTGGGTAAGTTTGTTTTTGGGCCCCCAAATTTAAAATTAATGTTTTTAGTCCCTATAATTTGAAAAAAGAAGAAGCATGTTTTAGTTCCTTTGCCCAAATGTTGTTAGTGAATCTGTTACACAAAACCCACTTACTACTGAATCCGTCACACAAAACTCACCTATTAGTATCCTTGTTAGTGAAAATATCACACTAAACTCAGCTGATGTTGCATAGCTGACTCAATCTATCCTCTTCAATGATGGTGCAGGTGGTCATGTGGGACTAAAACAAACTTTTTTTAAATTACATGGACTAAAAAGAATAATTTTAAATTTAGAGGTCTAAAAACAAATTTACCCTAAATTTGAGGTATCAAAAATATATTTAAATCATATATATATATATATATATATATATATATATATATCCAAAAACAAAAAACTAGTATATTATAGGAATTAAAAAGTTAATTAAACCTATTTATGTTGAGAAATGTTATTAACACATTTTAAGATATTTCTTTCAACTTAATATTTACTAGGGATAATACATCAGTTTGCCCCTAAACTTTTAAGCAATTTTTAATTAGGTCCGAACATTCTAAAAATTTGTATGAGTCCTTAATTTTTTATTTTTTTTTAATTGGGTCCCTGAGGTTAGCTTCCGTCTAATTGTCCTTTGCCCAGGGACCAAATTAAAAAAAATTCAAAAGATTGAGGACTCAATTAAAAAAAACAATACAAGGATCTAATTAAAAGCTGCTTAAAAGTTCAGGGACCTACTCAATAGTTTAACATTTAATTTACTAATATTATGTTAGTCCAGTAAGGTCTTGGGTTTGAATCTTATGGATGAAAAAAAAAGTGGTTGGGAGAAGATACCTCATTAAAGAAGGTTAGCCAAATTCTTCAACAGAGATTAGTCATCGACAAAATCAGTAAATACTTCACACCTATTTTTAATTCTGTAATTTTAGTCTCCCAAATTTTAAAAATATGTAATTTTGGTCTAATCGTTAAATGTTCATTTGTTGACTGTTAACGTCTCAACATTGACTATGACGTGACATTAGACTGAATATGTGACAGATAATATTTAATAGACTAATGTCACGTTATAGTCAACATTGAGACATTAATAGTCAATAAATGAACATTTAACGACTAGACCAAAATTGCAGATTTTTAAAATTTGGGAGACTAAAATTGCAGAATTAAAAATAGGAAGATCTAAAATTTAGAATTTTTAAAAATTGGAGAACTAAAATTGTGGAATTAAACATAGGGAGACCAAAATTACAGATTGAGAATTATAGGAGACCAAAAATGCAATTTAGCCACATAATGATAATGCGACAACATTTGAATATTAAAAGATGCTCTTTGCACCTTTCTATAACTTTTTCTTCTAAAATAAAACAAAGGCAAAACCATGATAAAAAAAAATAAAAGGTTAAACTATTGAGTAAGTCCTTGAACTTTTAGATAATTTTGAATTAGGTCCTTATATTATTTTTTTTAATTGAGTTCTTACCTAAAATTATTCTGTCCAAGTTAATAGAATATTCACAGCAATTTAATCCCAAGGACCCAATTAATTTTTTTTTAAAGATTAAAGACTTAATTACAAATTTTTATAGTGTAAGGACCTAATTAAAAATTGTCTCAAAGTTCAAGGACTAACTGATGCATTATCCCTATTTACTATTTAGTAAAACTTTTATAAAACCCATGCATTAAATAAAAAGTAAAACCCACGGTTTTTAATAAATTTTGCATAAATTTCAATCAATATTTGTAAATATTAATTCCTCTATTCATATTTCCCACCAGTATATGTCAACGATAAAGCGTCTGAATTATGTACATTGGTATTTGAACAGATAAGATGATAGTTATTTTTTCCCCTCAATTCGTAGTGTATAAAAAATATATTTTTATGATAATCTGGTAAGAATGTAGAAGGTAAATTTCAATTAAATGTAATTAATGACGCTAACTAGGAATTAAACTTCGAAATGCTTCCTGAAATGTAACTAGTCCTGATTGTTTAAAAGTTAAAAAATTAATTCTTGTATGTTAATAAAAACACAGACACGATTTTTAATAGAAATATGTGATTCAGGTTAATTTAGATATACATCTTATTCACATTTAACGGTTCCCGGCCAAATTAAAAGTAAAATATTTTTTACAAGCTATGCTTTACTTCCTATCCGAGAGATATTGTAGTGTATGTTTCACATGAATCATATGATAATTAATAATGTTCAAAAAATTACAAATAAAAAGTTTGAACATACTCATTATATGAAGGAATATACTATAGGAACACTTCCTGTGACCAAAAAACAAAAGCAGAGGGACCAAACATCATTAATGGAAGTTACATTACATGACAAAAGATGTTCGTAAAATTATTGCTTCTGATTCGCTGCTACTGTATTGCGCTTCTGGTCCCCAAACGTACATGTTCATAGAAAACTGAACGATAACGAAAGAAAGTAGATACATACAATTTACTCGACCCTAGCTCAGCACTACGTTTGCTTTGTTATTTTGTTGTGCATTATTCATCATCATCATAATCATAATTAAAAAGACCACCTTTGCACACAGAACGTGATCCTACCACTTATTCTCGTATTTAAAATGTTTTTGCTTCAATTTGTAACAGGTTCTAAATTCAAAATCTGAACTTTTGGTTCTAATCAACAAACCAACTTCAAGGGCAACGGGAATAAAGAAGAAATATTGTGCTCAAGCACAGGCTCATTTATTATTTTGTACCATGATTAGTGACATGAACAAACAAAACAACGATGGTAAAGATAACACAAGTGACCAAATACATTCTAAAGTATCTCGTCGTGTTTCATGCATTGTGGCCAACAACTTTCTATCACCATCGTTTCCCAAATGTGCTTCACGCTTTTGAAATGTGCTTCATTTAAAACTCTCGGAGGACCTGGCAGTAATTACCATAATTTTTTCCTACACTGGGGAAAAGAAAACTGTTCTTTTAATTTTTATGCACTTTTATTAAATTGAGTTTGATGTAGATATGTTGTCAATGTAAAGATTTTTACATTCTCAACTAATTAGAAACAACTTTATGAATTTTAACACAATTATTACAAATAATTTAATTAAAATGCAATGATAATGTAAAGGTTTCTTATACTATTATTTAATCATAAATTGTCATTTATGGTAAGTTTATTAACTTTTATAATAATTATTTTAAAAGTTATACATAAGATGATTTCTTATTGGTTTATAGTATAAAAATCTTAATAATGCATGAAAATTCAATTTTATTATATAAGTCAACAATTTTATCATACATTACAATACGTGATTAGAAGATCATCAATGTATTGTTATCTTAAGTTTTTAACAACTAAAGATGTGTTTGGAAACCTATTTCAGCAATGTTGAATGGAAGTTTTCCACATTCCAATGCAAAAACATAGAAGGAAGGAGGTGTTGGATTGGCACCACATTGAATGAAACGGAGATGCAAACACACACTAAATATTAGGGTATAATTTCAAAGAGTAACCAGATCTACTAAGCATACACTAACTGGCAATAACCAACTTTTGCACAAATATATGGGCTCCACAGAGGTATTTTCAGATGGGTTTAGATTTAAAACTCGACAATGAAGAAAATGTTTTTCCTACATTAGAATGAAAAACTGTTGTTAATTTTTATGCTCTGCTTTTTAAGTTTTTATCAACTATTTAATGGTATAAATTTCAAATAATAACCAAATTTGCTGAGCTATGCATCAATGTAGCTCGTTTGGGCATCAATAGGCCAAAGATGCACTAATTGACAATAACCAACTTTTTCACAAATATGGGCTTCACACAGCTTTTGCTGATGGGCTACGGTTAAAAGTTAACAATTTCCTTGTAGTCTATCCAGCCTACAGTGAGGTCCACAAGTGAGTCAAGAGAGGTCCATCATGTTAATTTTCTACATCTGGATACTCATTCATCTTTGACCAAAAAAGAGAGAGATAGAGAGATACTTATTCACCTTTAACTTTTCGAGAAAGGATATATTCTGCTTTTGGTTCTCTTATCCTTTATATTTCCATTTTTACTTATAGCAAGAACATTTTTAGCCGACCAGAGTGCATTAATGATTAAGTTTATATGATTTCATATATATTGTAGCTACTAAATTCAAATATATATTTGTTCAGCATTGGTACAAAGAGGAGGAATATTTAAGTGGAATTTTTTCATGTGCATGAGTAGTATTCCGGTGATATATCTACAAGGATTCCGATAGAATGAGTGTGTAAAAATTAGAGAGAGAATACTTGAGACCTATATGTCATATTTATATTATTCTTATCTAGGCTTTGGTAGTTTTTTTATTATATGATTAGAGGTGTCAAATGGAATAGTCCGACCCTGGCCTGGCGGGCCAAGCATCAAAAGTGGGCCGAGTCGAATTCTTAATGGGCCACATTTTTTCTAGCCCGGCGAACCCATTGGGTTGGGCCAAAATGGCTTGTAGCTCTTTTTTTTCTTATTTTTTTTTATATATTTTACAAAGAAAAAACATATATATATATATATATATATATATATAGCACAGGCCAAATAGACCTGGTATCCTTCAGGTCAAATTTTTCTAGGGCGGCCCAACCTGCAGGGCCATCAGGCCGAGCTATTTTGGCCTAATTTTTATTATGTCAGAAATTTTTAGGCTCAACCTGGCCTGTCAGGCCATTGGACAGGCCCACCAAGTTGGGCCAATTTTGCTAGCTCTATACATGATGCGTGAGAAATGCCTTCAAGGGTGAATGTACTGAAATTCGTTGTAATTGCTAACGAACTCGAGGGTATGATCTAGTGTTTCGTGGATGTATTGAGTTTGGTGTACTACCAGAAGGTTCTCAATGTTGGGCCTTGTGGATCAACTATTGAGTTTGAGGATATTGGGCCAGCACTTTGACTTGATTCATGATCATAGGCCCAAATCCACTAGAGAGAGAACAATGTCAGAAGAATACGTGTGCTGCGTGCATGTGTGAAAGGGGAGGAAACAAACCATCCCATTGTATTCGTTAATCAAATAATGCGTCCAAAATAAAATTAAGGATAAGTTTCCGCTTTTATTTTGAAATAAAAGATGGAAGAGATTACAGATTGACCACATGCCTTTGGGGATTTCGTTTTTATCAACGGATTTCTTGCATCCATTTTTCAGTACATGTCTTTCTAGAATAGGTTGTTGTTTTCTCATTTGCACTAATTATTAGAAGTAATTTTGTCACTTTTAAGAAGCTAATGAAGAGTGAATACAAAGAAAGAATTGAGTGTTGTTAGTACAGTGGCTAAGATAAACTAAGCTTTTAGTGTTCACTTTAAATATCAATTTCATTATCTTGTACTTGTTTTTCTTGCTTCCAAATTTAAACAAACTCAATCTGTTTTTGGCTTTTGGCTCTTTACTTCAACTATCATGACCTTCTAGAAAAATCATTCCTATCCAGGAGTTATATCTTTAGCCATTTGCTTGCTGGTTGCTCTAGTATAATGCTTCTCTCACGTGATAAAACTACTGCTTTACTATTTCTCTCTCTCTCTCTCTCTTTACCAAACCATTTCTATAATCCTCAATGCTACAAGTTAGGTACAAACTATTTAAACACAATTTTTTATAACAAGATAGTCAAGAACTCACTGTTTCAAAAGATAAAACATTTGTTTAGTTTAGCACTATGTAGATGTTTTTTTGAAACAGTTAATGTTGAAAGAATTGATATTAAAAAATTAATTTATATTTAAGAATGATATTTTAAAAGTAAGTTTAAAAGAATTGATTTTGTTTAGATGGTAAAGTAAAATTATTTTTGAAGTGTAAATATAAATATATTTTGTGAATCTCACAGCTAAAATCAATTCTTATCAATAAAAGAAAAAAGTTGAAATGTTTTAATTCATTCAAAATCAATTCTACCGTTAGTTAATTTTTTTTAATCACAAGATTTAAATATCATAAATATTGTGCAATCTCATTCTTGTGAGAAATTATTAGGTAATTCTAAACCACCACTTATTTATAGTCCCTACCAAGCTTTATGTGACATGTATTAAAATTTTTTAAAGTTTTAATTTACAAAAAAAAATTAATAATACTTAATTACATGTTATATAGAAATTAACTGAAATCATGATGATCTCGAACTATTTAATAATTTTTTCATTTTTGCCAACTGAAACTTGCTTTCATTGGCTATTCAAAGATGCACCGATTGTTATTTGATGAAAATATATATATGCTACGACTTTTATATCTAATATACTAAGGTTATGTTTGGCCTAGTTTTTTTTTGGGCTTAAAAGCTACTCTAAAGTTAAAGTTAAAAATAAGAGTTTTAAAAATAAAGTAGAAGTTGTTGGTAATTTTTATTTCTTTTAGTTTTAAAGTTCCTTTAAGTTAAAAGTTGTTTGGTAAAAAATTTTAAAATTTTAAATTACATAAAACCAATTGTCTCACTCAATAGAATAATATATATATTGTTAAATAAAAAAGTATTATGTAAAGTTAATTTTTAGTTACAATTACATAAAATTAATTAGTCAACATAAACGTATTTTCAGGATAACAAAAATACATAAAAGTATTAAAATATAATAATTTAAAGTTTTAATTTTAAAAATGTCAAAAAATATTTTAATTAATAAAATTTAATTTAAATATGATTTATAATATTTATTATATATAATACTATTAAAAAAGATAAAATATTTAAAAAATTGTATTATTGTTCAATAATATTTTTAGAAGATAAAATATTATTATTTAAATATAATTTAATAATGTCAGCAATATTAAAAAGTATTTAACAAACATCCAAAAATATATGATAATATATTGTTGTAATTAAAAATGAAAAAACTAAAGTACAATTAAAAATTAAAAAATTGAAGTCTAAATTAAATTTAAAGAATAAACATTATAAATATTTTTATTATAAATATTTTATTTAACTATATTATTTACTTATTTTAGTAACATTTTTATTTCATGTAATAAATACATGTAAAAATTTTAATATTAAAATGTAAAAAAATAATTTAATTAAAAAAATTTAATTTTAAAGATAATTTGCAAATATTTTTTATATATAATATTAATTAAATAAACTTAAGTATTAATTACAAAATTTAAAATATTTTAAAATTTTTATATTATTGTTTAATAATATTTTTAGAAGATAAAAAATAATTTATTTAAAAAAATTAAATAATGTCACTATATATTAAAAAGTATTTAATAAATAATTTAAAAAATATTTAATAAATATATTGTTGTAATTAAGAATTCAAAGTTAACTATAAATTAAAAATTTAAAGAAAGATGGTATCTAAATTAAATTTAAAGAATAAATTATAAATAATTTAAAATTTTAAAAAATTTATTATCTATATTATTTACTCATGTCATTAATAATATTTTATTTTATGCAAATAATATTTAAAAGTTAAAAGATAAATAATATTTTTTAATTTTTATAAAATAAATAATTTAAAAATAAATAAACATAATTTAAAATAAATTAATTTATGTGAGTATTATTTAACAAAAAAATTGGTGAAACACTCAAATTGAAAAAATAATTAAAAATTAAAAAAAAGGGCATTTTTGGTCTCATTGGAAATCAAAGAGAAGATTGTAAAAATAAGTTTCTTATAAGTTAAAAAAAAAGCTCCTTCTACCAACTTAAGTGTAAGCTACTTTTTTTAAAATTTTGTTCTATGAAAATAAATAACTTGTTTTTTTAAGAGCTTTTCATAAAATATGTTTGGCTCAGTTTCTCTTTTTAAGGAGAAAATAAGCTAAACAAAATAGATTTTGGACTTTGAAACATTATATAATATGCAGGTCTATTACCTCGCCTTGCACAGACTCTGATAACATTAATTACCAACTTAAGGTCTAACACTTTATGTTTTAATAGTTGAAAAACTTAAATTATTAAGTGAAGGTAAAATACGCAATGTGTGTAACACATAACAAGAGTAGTTCATTTGGTGGGGTCCAAAAATGTCAAATCAGTCTTCGGCAGGTGAAAACACCACATAGAAGGTCACCAACCGGAGATTTGTGGGACGCAAAGGAAAGAGAGCAGTTGCTCTATAACCGAATCCGCTAATAAGTAATAAACTAGCTATTAGCTATGAGTCAAATCAAAGAAGAAACTAACCAAAACCATAGACTTAACTTAACAAGAAGAAAAGGTGCCAACGGAATTCCCCCACCACATACATACATTAATCAACCAACATGTTGATGTGCCTATGCAGTGTCGAACCCGTTTGTTGAATCTTGATTCTTAAAATTGAAAAAAGTTTCTCAATTGCTTACCTCCACTTCCGAAAGCAATTCCCAAAGCTTTCAAGCAAAGTTTACATCATTGTATGCATGTCGATTCTATATATACAAGCTTACACAAGGTTATATTTTCACTTCCTATAAAAAATAAGAAAAACATTAAAAAGAGAGCTTAATTTTGCTACACTGACAATGTAAAGATCTTCAAATTATTAATTAAGTAGAAATTACCTAGATATAATTTATAGCGTAATTACTATAAAAGTTTAATTGTTATTGTCAGTGTAAAAAATTTTACAATTAAAAATCATCTTTGAAATGACTTTTAAGATTGTTAGCTTCTTGCTAACTAATTGATGTATTTATCCGAAAAACATATATTATTGTACGTGATCAAACATTATATGTCACTAGTACTATACACAATCATGTGTTCAGAAAATGTTTTGATTGAGCAAAGCATCCGATTAAGAGTCAAGATCAATGGGTGGTCCCATACGATGCTACATCTTCTTGGTTCTGTTGCGCTTAATTTTACATAATTAAAACTGGGACAGCATTCCCTCTCCCGTGATTAAGGCTTCTCCTAACTAATTATTAAAGGCCGAGTATTTTGATGGATGGAGTGCTCTAAAAGGTTACAATGGAAGAGTGTGTATGCATAGAAATTGGATCGATCAAGTCACATTGAGTATCAAACTTAATAAAATTATATTTTTATAGCTTTTTAAGAAAATAAATTTTATCTTGAATCATTTTATTTTAATAATCATAAATATCAAATTTTAGATGATTTAAACATTCACAAATATATAATACAATTGTAGATATTTAATTATAATTTAAATAGTATGTTGAGATTTAAAATAAAATGATGTGATAAATATTAATTCGTTTTAAATTATATGAAATTTTGTAAATATAATTTACTTCATAATAATAACTTTAAATTTAAAGGTTGGATTAATAAAATTTATTTTCTTATAAAAAAACTATTAAAAGTGTAATGTCATAAAATTTTACACCTATTTTCTGTTGATCTTATCTCGTGTGTGTGTATGTATTATTGTACGAGTAATTGAAGATACTCTTAAAATATAAACAAAATAAATTATTATTGATTTAACTGTATTTTCAAGTACAAGCAAAATTATTGATCAAATAAATTGAAAAATAAATATTTTTATTGAATAACTAACAAAAAATAATTTAATTCGATACAAATTTTAAAAAAATTGCGTCACAAAATGAAAAATATAATTATTTAAGAAGAAAAATACATGTACTAATTATTTCACTTTCAATAATCAGAATTCAAATTTATTATACCAGGTGAATAAACACACATATATAGGGCAACGACTCTTGCACTGTATACCAGGAAACAATTAAGGCTTACATATATATATATATATATATATATTTGTTAACGTATACATATTTGTTTTTTAGTTAGAGTAAGTTAGTAGGTTATAACTACAATGTATCTTAAAATACACTAATAGTATAACTTGTTAACTTACTACAACTAAAAAATAAGTGTGTGTACATTAACAAATGTTTGTGGGATTTGTTAATATAAAACACTTATTTTTTAGTTGAAATACATTAAAAGCTATAATTATAATGTATCTTAAAATATACACATATAATATAACTTGCTAATGTATTTCAACTAAAAAATAAGTATGTGTACGTTAACAATATATATATATATATATATATATATATATATAGTTAGAACTGCATACATAAGCTTTAATTCATGTGATGGAGAATTTGTCGTGGGGGGCACTGAAAAGTGTTGAAGACAGGGAAGGTAGCAAAAGGGCAGTTCCACAGTCCACTCATGGTGTTGAAAAGCGCTTCTCAATTTCAATTTCACATGTACCTAACAAAACCGAACCTTTTGTTCCTATCTTTGTGATTTTCGAAAGTTCAATGAGAATTACTTGAACAAAGAGAGGGAGAGAGAGAATCAAAGTCTTTAAAAGGTAGGCAAATATTTTCCCAGAAAATGAAAGGAAAGAAGCTTCTCCGTTAGTCTTGTTCAGGGTCAGCTTCATCCAAAACACACAAGTTGTAGTCACGAACAGTATCATACTTAAGTTTGATACTTATTGATGATTAAATTTCTTTTGATTAAGATAAATAAATATATTTTTTTTAATATCATCTTCACTTCAACGAAGGGAGAGAGGCGTAGCGTAAATAACGTCTATTTGAAGAGAAAATGTTTTCAGTTTACTTGAAAATTAATTCAAGAACATTTCGATTTGAGTAGAAATTGAAGATAAAAATATCACTACATTAATCAATCAAAAGAGATTTAATAATTAAAAGAAAGACCAATCCTTTGTGAGTGTCCTTCTTTTCTTCAAGCAAAATGAATAGAGATAAAATCAGAGCAATTTTCTAAAAACCTTTCTAAATATTTCTCAATGTGTCAATTATTCATGAAACATGAGAAATAATCATCTAATTCAAGAAGAAGAAATCAAAGAATTTATTGAAATCCTCCAGAAGTCAATTGCTCTTTTTTTTTTTTTTTGACAAACAGTTAGAATTTCATCTGGGTTTGATAGTGTTTCGCCAAGTTTTTTTTAGTTTTTCTTCTCCTTAAAGGGAGAAAACTGAGCGAAACAAAAGCTCTTAAAAAATTTAAGAGCTTATTTTATATAAAAAGAGGGAAAAAGTAGCTTTTAAAAAAAAGTTAACTTTAAAAATAAGTTGCAAACCTTAATCTCCCTCTTGTCCTAAACTAGTTAATGTAGGACAAAGAAACAAAACTTTTAATTTTAAAGAGTTTTTAAGTTAAAATTTGTCAAATAACTTCTACTTTATTTTTAAAACTCTTGTTTTAAGCTTTAACTTTAAAGTAGATTTTAAGTCATAAAAAGTTGAGTGAAACATAACCTAAGTATTTTCTTGTTTTGTGTGGTCAGTTCATAATATTTTAATATAAATTGTGCCTAATGTAAGCCATTAATATCTAAATCCTTCTTAATACTTTTTTATCTGTAATTTTTCTTGGCTTCCTTTTACCTCTAGCTATCGACCAAAGCTTCATATGATCTGTTCCTCGTTAGTGGGGCTTGTATATAAGTCTTCTTAATTAACATATGTCCAAATACAGGTGGTAGCATCACAACATTCACATCTCTACTACATTGAATTTATAATTTTTTCGCCGCCCAAAATCTAGTTTCATATAACATCACACCACGATCTTGTAATATTATGTGGCAAAATTTTTCTTTAAATTTGAATAGTCCCTTTTTGTCACAATAAGACCTAAAGTATATCACCTATTTCATCTATCTTATTTGAATTTTATTGTTTATATCTCTATATTTTCCCATTGTTTTGTATGGTATATCCTGGATATATAAATCACGCGACTTGTAGTAAAGTATACTCTAGTTTTACCTTTATAGTATAGTTATTACATCTCTTGTTAAACTTACATTATATTCAATCTTTTACTTAATTTCGTAAACTCAGTCTTACTTTTACTTAAGCGAAAACTTTGAACTCATAAAATAAAGAGCTTTAAAAATTATATTCTTATTTTTATTTAACTTTTATAAAATTTGAAAGAAACAATCTAAGTTAATATATAATTCTTCTGTTGGAGCAAGAGGACCCTACTACACATCCTTATGCAAATTTAATCCGTGACAATTTTTTGCTTGGTGGAGTGCTCAGAAGAAGTAAAGTGGTTAATAGTTTTGCGAAATATGGTCTTTCGTTAGATCCTGGCGCGCTAGATATTTTGATTTCTTACCTTGTTTATTTATTTTTTCCAAATTTTGTTTGATAGTGCAGACACTCTTGTTGAAAAGGTAGGTAGTTGGTTTTTAGATGAATCTATAGTTATGTGGATGGAGTTAATACTCACCCAACGTTATTATGTTACTATATGTGTGATAGAACGATTTAAGCACAAGAAAGTAATTGTCATAAGAGTTTTATCACTCATTGTTCTAAGGATAATTATTAAGAAATTAAAAATGATTTATTTATTTAAAGGTATAATATTTAATATGATAAATATATATTTATTACAATTTCTAATAAATTTTTATGTATTTTATTGATTTTTTAACTAGTGTTCTAAAGATAATAGATAGCAAAATTAATATACAAATATAATTAATAATTTGTTATATTTTGTAATTAAAATTTAAAAATATTTAAATTCCTTTTAAATTGAGTTGAATGTCATACTTTTAATCATTACTTTTTATTCTATTAATCTTTTCATAATTAACTTTAAAATAAAAATAGCTTTTCTCTCTTTACTACTGTAATTTATTAAAGAGAAGGCACAGTCTATTTAATTAAAATATTGATAATATAAGTATCAATATATACGAACTCTAAAGTTAACTACCTAGCGGGCATGGATCTGTCTTTTTTTTCACTTTTCTTTAGACATGGACTGTAAGACCTCTTACAGATATTACCTAATGTCGTGCTTATTGGCCATGCTTTCTCCACAAAGCAAAATTAATAATTTAATCTGTTTAACGAAAAAGGGTCGACGATCAAGCTTAAAAAAGTCAGAACGGGGAAAGAATGATAAATTTAAATGCAGAGATAAAATGACTTATTATGTTCCCAGATATTTTAGAAATTTGGTTAATTTCAATATCTATTCTTCTGAAATTGTTTATTGTTGTTTATTTTTCATAATTATTTTCTCATTGTTAATATCATGAGGGCCAAGAGAGAGAGAGAGAGAGAGAGAGTAATAAATAACACGTTGAATATAAAAAAGAACAAAAAAGAAAAAAAGCACAAAAAAGTGATTTCCATAATTCCATGCGGACTATGTCCCATTGGCCTCCAAAACCTTTGGGTCCACACGGGCGCCGAATTCCCACGTCTGATCAAACGACGTTTTCAAAAGGTCTTCCTTAACAAACGCTCTATTTCTATAATCATAATTATTTGAAAACTGTGAAGGTATTACCAGCATTATAAATTATATTATCTTTTCTTTTTTAATTTTTTTGAGCTATTGACATTCCTTGTTAATTATTGGATCGTATTGACAATTAGAGAGAGTATTTTTAGGGGTGAGAAATACGTCAGACTAATAAGAGCTTATACTTTAACCTACATCAGGCCAAGTTAGGGAGTCAATCTAGGGGGTCAATTAGAAAATTTAATAATTCATGATAATAAAGCAGTTAATTTTATTTATATGATAAAATATAACCACTTTTAAAATATAAACATAGATATATATTTTTTTGAAATTTAAAAGTCTCATATTTAAAGTTAATTATACTGAAAAAAGCAATTAAAAATCTTCACTATATTTTTCAAATTAATTTTACTCATTGTAAATTATTTTTAAGAAATAAAAGATCTTCTTAAAAAATATACGACCTTTTGCAATTTATTTTTTTAAAGGCAAACCGTTGTTTGCTTGTTTGTCTCCAAGCAAAACAAATAAAAGTTGGGAACATGACAAGTAGACAAGATGATGCCTATAATAATAAATTAAGGTCGCAATCAGCTATACCCCAAGTTCCAACATTGTTTCCTTTTGCTGAAAAAAGTCTTCGATCTGATGTGGAATATATCATATATATTTTTTTGGTATAAGAATATATCATAATTTATTTATATGTTTATGGCGTCCGAAAATTTTGTTCAATAATATAATAATAACAATATACAAGCCTATGTCTCTTAAAATTGGATTGATAACTGTTTATGCAATTATATCTATCATTTTGCTCTGAAATGAGTATTCGTAGTGGAAGATAGTCTTGGACTATAAAAAAAGTGTCGCAGGTGTGTACAGGAATTGATGTCGGATTTGCACAGTAAGTCAAGATTAGTCTTGGTAATCTCAAACCACTTGTTCACTAATTACATCTCTCTCTTGTGCTTTCACAATATTTATTCTTGTTTATATTTTTAATTTTTATAAGGTGTTGTGGGCACTAATTAAAGAATTAATAATAAAAAATTTATTAAAAAATCTCTTAAAAATGTATCAAAATCGAAATAAAATATATTGATAATATTTCTTAATAAAAAATTTTAATTTTAATAATATTTCTTAATATTCTTTTAATTCTTTAATCAATATTTTTATAACAGTGATTAACAATTTAACATCTGTCTTTAGTATACTATCACCAAATCCAAAAGTAACATGATCCAATACCACCCACCGCATCATAAGCGCCACAATGCGTGCCCTTCAAAATATTACTAAAAAAGGTGATAGCAATAATATTACCCTCTCGTTTTATAAATTTAAATTTACATTTGAATATAAATCTGTAATTTATAAATAATTTGAAAATATAAGTTTAATTTTTATAAATTGTCAGTATAAAAGTTTTTACACTGTTTAATCAATCAGAAATTATTTTAGCCTTTAAGTATATTTTTAAAGCAATTATTATTAAAGTGGTTATTATAAAGAATAAATATTATATACAAAACAATGTAAAAGTTTTTTATACTATCAGTTAATAACATAGTATCATGTATAGTAATTTTATTAATTTTTATAATAATTATCTTAAAATTATACCAAGAATATTTTTTATTAATTGATAGTATAAAATCTTTTATAAATTTTACATTTTTACAGTAATAGCGCATGTTTATTATACTTTATTATAAAAGCTAATAAGCTTACTATATACAATAATCTGTGATTAAATGGTAGTTTAAAAAATTCTTATACCGTTAGTGTATTTAAATTAAAGAATAAAATTAAAATGTACTTATAGTATAAACGTTTTTTATTTTATCACTCATGAAATCTGAAATCATCATTACTTTTATAATAATTTGTTTTAAATAATCCAAAAATATTTCTAATTAATTAAAAGTGTGAAAAAATTTACTAAAACAGCTCACAGGATTGTTTCCCGAAAGATACTTGGGTTTCCAAAAAAAGTTGAAAACACTTATATACAGTTCTATATGTATTATTGGTATTGTTTTCTAATTAGAATTAGAGTTTTATTTCGATAATTTACATTGACATTTAATAGAATCTTTTATTATACGGATTGCCAAAGTAAAACTTTAATTCTAATTAAAGAACAATATTAACAGTATATGTAAAACTGTATCTAAGTTTTGTCCTAGAAAAATAGTGACAATTAAATTCTAAATTAAATTATAAAAATATCTAGGAAGTGAGTAAATAGAGTAGAAAAAACCATAGTAGTTAGAATTGGACTAAACTGGCCGGTCAGACCGGTTGAATTGGGAACCAGTTACTTGACTGATTCATTTGACTCTAAAAACCAGTCTTGCAAAAAACTGGCTGAACTAGCCAAAACCAATTTAAACCAGTTTGTTTGGAAAAAAATATTTTTTTAATTGAAAAATCAATGTTTATGATAATTGATATAATTCTAACCTAATATTTGCAAGAGATGATTATATCAATCATATTTATTTAGTATCTAATCATAGTTGTTAATATATATTATTGTTTGTTATTAAACTTAAATGTTATGATATATTTGATTCAATTTCATGTTTAATTTTAAATATTATATATTATGAGATATGAATTATGGGTTGAGTGATAATATTTATAAATACAGTTTAATTTTTAACATTATAAAATTATGAATATTATATTATTTTTTATTTTATACTACTTAATATATTATATTAAAAATTAAAACAATATTATTTAATTATTACCATTGAAAAATGCACACTCAAGTATCTTAACTGTATTCTTCGCCTTCATAAATAAACAAATAACTCACTCCCACAAAGGCAGTCAGTGTCTTCACGTCTCTAACTCACACGCACTCCACCTTACTATATATATTATTCATTCAATACATTTTCTTTTTCCCAAAACAAAAAAATAATGTAAAATAAAAAGCCAATCTCTCTCTCTCTCTCTTCCATTTCCACAGTGCAACCGCCGGAAAACGCAGCGTCGCCGGAACGAAGACCGAAAAACGCAACCAGGGCACAGAAACTGCGGCAGAATTAGGGTTTCGCGATAGCGCGAACTCGGAGAATGCCACTCTGCAGATACCACATTCGGAGCGCGCACGCTCTGGCGGATCCGGAGCTGCGCCGCGCCGCCGATGGCGACGACTCCGAAGCTCTCCTCGAAGCCGTCGCAATGTCCGGACTCGTCGGCTTCCTTCGCCAGCTCGGTGACCTTGCCCAGTCAGTTCGCATTCCCTCTCTCTCTAATTCCGTCGCTGCGTGATCACGCAATTCGAGTCGCGGTTCGCTTGATCGCAAAGAGTTTAAATGACTGTTGCTGAGTTTGAGAAAAGAGAGTTATCGTTTAGTGCAATGTTTTAATTGTTGTTCAGTGTTGTTGATGTCGGAGGTTGTTAGTGGAGTGAGCGTTGATTCAGCCTCTTTTTTTTTTTTTTGGCATTTTCTTTTCTTTTTTGTCTGTTTGGAACTTTGTTAGTTCGTTCGGTACTCGGTAGATGGAGTAGGTGGCTGAACTTAATAGAGCTTTTTATTTTTAATTTTTTTGAAATTTTTATTGTGATTGTTGTTTAATTTTGTGTCGTAGAGTTTTGTGTTTGAAACTGATCTGTGGGATTAGTTTTTGAACTTTGTTTTCGTTTTGATTTTATTTTATCGCCTTTTCTTTGTGTTTTCTTTCTCCTTGATTCTTCGTTAGCCTTTTTTTTCTTTCTTGTTTTGCTTTGTACGTAGCCACTTTTGGGAGGATGAAAGGGAAGAGAAAAGGCGATTGGTGCTAGATTGGTTTAAATTTTGGGTTGAGAAGATGTTGGATGGCTTCGTATATCTATATATGGGTGTTTGATTGAACGATGCGTGGATTAGTACTCTTTGATTAAGTTTCTGGATTGATGTTTTCGATTTGAAGAATCGAGTTATTTGGTTTAAATATGATTGGACTGTTGGTAAAGTATATTTTTTATGTTTTTGAGTATTTACAGATATTTAATTTTTTAAAATCAGTGAAGGAGAAATGCAATTTAAGTAGGTCATTTTTAGGATGACTATCGTTACAGATACTGTGATTTTTCGTTTGGTAGATACGGAGTATTAAGGATTTAAGGGTCAATCTTAGGATCTGCTATCCGCAACCTCCTCATCTGAGCCCAGGTGGCTTAAGGCCTGGTTGATTGTGTTTTGATTTTTTATTTTAAAAAACTATTTTGTAAATTAGTTTTGAAGAAGTGTTTTGTTTGGTAAGTATTAATTTGAATACAATTTCAGAGATGAGAAAATAAAATATTTGCTTGGTAAATTTATTTTGAGAATATGTTTTGAAACACAATTAATTATTTCCTTGTTTCCAGAATTTAAAAAAGCCACAGTGAAAATAGAAACAGAGTATAGCTGTTTGTGTTTTTCAATTTTAAAAACAATTTAATTGGAAATAGTTTTGAAAAATAGCTTTTAAAATGATACTCAAACGATTTTTATTTTTTTTAATTTTTTTTTTAAATTGTTAAAACAATTATCAAACAGGACCTTAATCTTTTGAGTTTAATTCAAATGCTTCTGGTAGGAAAATTCATGTATCTCACAAGCTGCAGTAATCCTGGCATTTTTTTTCCTTGCAATTCATTATAAAAAAAATTAGTTCCATTCTGTAGAGTGGCCAGCATCAATATTTAGCATTTTAAATTATAATTTTTACAGCCACTATCTTCTGTAATTTTTCTGCATTTAACTGTATCATTTTTGCTAGGTTTGCTGCTGAGATGTTCCATGACTTACATGAAGAAGTAATGGCTACTACTGCTAGAGGGCACAGTCTAATGTCTCGTGTTCAACAGCTTGAGGCTGAAGTTCCGGCACTTGAGAAAGCTTTTTTGTCAAAAACTCATCATTCATCATTTTTTACACATGGAGGTTAAATTAATCAGTGCAGAGTCCTTTTGTTCATTGTTTGTCTGCAATATGTCAGCGATAGGTGATAATGTTCCCTTGACAAATTTTAACATGCTTCTTGCATTGCAGGGATTAAATGGCATCCTACTCTTCGGTCGGAACAGAATCTTGTTACCCGGGGAGACTTGCCTCGATTTATAATGGATTCATATGAAGAATGCCGTGGTCCTCCAAGATTGTTCCTTCTGGACAAGTATGATGACCTGATTCATCGAACATAAATTTAACCACAAATAAAAGATTTATTACTATGTTATGTTATAGATATTTGAAACTTTTGTTTTTTCTTTTGGCTCTGAAAGGTTTGATGTGGCTGGGGCTGGGGCATGTCTGAAGCGTTATACTGATCCCTCATTCTTTGTAGTGGAGTCTGCTTCCTCTGGAACAGCAACAGTAGAAGTTCAAAGGGAAAGGAAAATTCGTAAAGTTAAGGTACTACAGATTCTACTACTTAATATCATAATTTTCTGGAAAATTGTTTTAAATGGCACAGAAAGCAATTTTATGCAATGGAAAATTGAATATCTGCAATTTTGAATATATAATATGTATATATTTTTTGTATCCAGCAAAAGAAAGAAACACGACTGAGGAATGGTGAAACCCCTGAAGTTGTACCATCACATGCAAAGTGAGTTCCAATAATTTTATTGTGGTGCTTTAATTATTCATCTGGTTTTAGAAATGCAAAAAGGGCTTTAAATGGTTAATTGGTGACTCAATCCATTTCCATTGTTGCAGATTGCATCAGTTGTTTCTTGAGGAGCGTATTGAGAATGCTTGTAGTGATCCTGCTCGTCTTGTGAAGTTAAAAAAGAAACAGTTGAATGGATCTGCAGTTGAAGCAAAAACTGGGAAAAGTTACATGGAGAAAATTCTGGAAATCTCCTCACCTGATCATAAAATGGTTTGTGAAACTTCAATCACACCACAGCCTTTTAAATTGGTGTCAGATGATACTAGGGAAAGTGGGATTAAAATACTTGAAATCAGTAGCATTACTCCTATGAAAAGGTCTTTGGGAAATGAAAAGACATGTTCATCACCAAATGAGCAGGGACTAGAACTGAATCCATACTCAGAAATGGATAGGGAGACAGATGGATATATTGTGGAGGTGAATGTACAAATATCTGGTGGTGTAACAGAGGAAATGTATTCTAATAATCTCAAGGTACTCGATGAAGCAGAATTGGTATTTGATGAACAAGAGAAAAGAGAATGCAGCATAGATAGCTACCATTCTGATGATGTGACTAGTGAGGTTGATGATTATATGGATGCATTAGCTACCATGGAATCTGAATTGGAAACAGACAATGAGTGTAGACCTATGAAAAACTTAATAAATATTCAAAATTTAACTGATTCAAATGGAAAAGGAGAACCTCAACTGCAAGCTCAATTTTCAGATTCTCAATCATTTGGAGACTCCTCGACTTCTGAAGAAATTAGTTCATTTGAACAAGACAAAAATGGAGAGCATAATGACGTGCAAGGTCAGTTGTCAGATTCTCTGTCAACAGGAAGCTCATGGGCATCCAATGATAATAGTTTATTCACAAGAGATAGAAATGTAGAACATTCCCAACTACAAGTGCAGTTTTCAGATTCTCAATCTATCAGAAACTCCACATCAGAGATTGAAGATATGCCATCCAAACAGCTTCCCCCAACTTTTGAGTTGCAAAGGACTTATTGTCGCGAGTTTGTCATGCACGACAATGCACATGTTCAGGTTGAAGTGATTTCTGATTCAAGACCAGTCTCTACTGGTTCATGTCTGATGGATTCTGGACATTTATTGTTGTCTTCTGATCTTGGAGCCATCTCACCAGCGTCCCTATCTGCAGGGAGTCAATCAGATGAAACACCATCTGGCCCTGTTGAACTTCATTTAAGAATAGAAGATGGTGAACAAAAGAAGTGTCTTGTTGAATCTATAGTAGCCAGACCTGATGCTCTCTACACAATAAGAGATGATGCTTGCCCAGTGGTTTCTTTTGATAACAATTCTTTGAACAACCTGGATGTCTGTGATCCCTATGTCCATTCCAATGCTCTGTCACAAGTTTCCAATGAATTAAATGTAGTTCATGAAGGTGAATGTGGTGATCATTCTGAGATTAAAGTTTTGCAGGATGAATCTCTTAATGAATACTCTTCTGAAATTTTGGTTAGTGGATATGTTGGTTTACAAAGGGAGGATCCCATTTGCCCATCTATTGAAGTAGACCTGAGTTCAGGTACTAAACTGCTTCTTGATGGCCAAGATTTAAAATCTGAGGATGATATTATAGCTACCCAGCTTAACTCAGAAGATCTGTTTCCTGCTGCAGAGATTACATCATCAAAGTGTAGCTTTACAGAGGAGCTGTGCTTTGATTTTACACATGGAAACAAACCAGATTTAGCAGAAGTTGAAGTTATGCATCCTGATCAGCAAGTGAATTTTGAAGAGGTGACAAGAATACTGCCTGGTGATAAAACCAGTGGATCCACCTGCAGTTTGGATCTAGTTGAAGATGATGGTCATATTAAACATCCATATTCAGATATCATATCATCTCCAATGAGTAATCTTACAAAGTTGGAAGAACATCTTACTATTTTTGCAGATCCTCGTGAGAAAGAGATGATGGTCAATGAGGCAGATAGTAGAGAAACTTTGACAGAATTAGCAGCCCAGAATGTAGTGGATCAACCAGAAATTGCTTCTACTGATGTACAGTCAAACCTGAACAGATCAGTTCCATGTGATCCTTCTGATTCTGGAATGTGGAATGATATTCAACATTCATCTCTTATGGAGAAAATCCAATATAGTTCTTCTACCAATGACCTGAAAATGGTGCCCATTTGTTTGGAGCTAGACTCTCAAAGGTCATCTGGCCAGGGAATTAACCCAACAAAACGTGTCATGGATCCATTAAAACCTCTCATTCCTGACTTCTTACCCAGGGCAACTAAAAACAATCTTGAGGAGATGCCACCTATGCCCCCTCTGCCACCGATGCAATGGAGAACGGGCAAGGTTCAAAATGCTTCCCTAGTTACACAGAGAGAAGACATAGAAATAAGTCTAGCCTCACTCCAAGCAATACAACCAAATAAACCTGATGATGAGTCTCAGTCTGGTTTATCAACTTCTGAAAAGAGACCTTGCTATATCAGAATCCATTTATGCCTGACATGGCTGTGGAAAGTAATATGCATCAACATTCTTCTGGGTTTTCAGTGGGCATTTATGAGCACCCTGTTGCTATTCCTTTTCAATCTCCTGTGATGGTAAATGAAGCAAATGGTCAATATAATTTCCTAGTTCCAGAGCAAAGCCAAATTCAGGACCCTATCTTAACATTACAGGACAGGACTCCACTTGGATATGTTGTTGTGTCAGAGGGAGAAATGGTATTGAATCCAAGTCCATGCCCATCATCACTGCCTGCTGAATGTGTTGTTGCTGGGGTTGATCCCATTTTTCAACAAGAAAAACCAACTATATCTCCAAGTCAATTAACAGAAGGTACCGACTTTGAAGTTAAAAAGGAGAGACCTGGAGAATTGCATTTGGAGCAACCTGTAGAATATCCAGCTTCTGGAGATGATCCCATTTCTCCAAAAGAGAAACCAACACAATCTCCAAGTCAGTTAATGGAGGAGACTAGTTTAGAAGCTAAAACTCTTAAGCAGTCTTCGATTAATCTGGAAAGGGAACAAGGAGATCCTTCAATCTCACCCATGTCACCTCCAAGTCTAGAAATTAAGCAGCAGACCGATCACAGCCTGCTGCCTTCAGAGGGAGAAATGGCGTCTCCATTGGAAACATCTGCTCAAACATTTGATCGTGATATTGAGATGCCAAATGGAAAACCAAAGAATAAGCGTCCTCTTCCCCAGGACGATCCTGTAATTGATCCAATTGCTGCTCTAGACAAAAGCAGGGTAATGACAGTTTTCTTGTTCTCATATAATGTACTCTTTATGTGGTCTTAATTCTTGCATGACACACTGCTTTTGAACCACTGCAGCTGAGGAAGGTCACTGAACGTGTTATGCCCCCCAGAGCACCAAAGGGAGATGAAAGAGACTCACTGTTAGAAATGATAAGAACGAAGGTTAGACCTAGGAACTTTTATCTTATTATTCATGCTGTTCGTACCCTTCTGTTTCTTGTATTTAAAAAATTTAAAATCTACGTACACATTTTTTGTCAGTCGTTCAACTTGAGGCCTGCTGGGGTTAACCGACCACCCAGCATTCAGGGTCCAAAAACGAACTTGAGGGTTGCTGCCATCCTAGAAAAAGCAAATGCAATTCGCCAGGTCTCTCTCTCTCTCTGTTTATTGTAACAGGAGTGTGCTCCTCACCCCCTCCCTCTCTCAGCACCAACTAACTATTGTTACTTATTGAATCAGGCATTGGCTGGAAGTGATGAAGATGATGATGCAGATACTTGGAGTGATGCTTGAATTTACTATGGAATGAAAATTACTGTTCTCGGTGATCGTGGATGTTTTTCTATTTCGAGTCTTGCCCTGAAACGGTTGTAACAAGTCATTCTTCCGTGTAATGAATAGGAAAACTACGTGATACAGTCATACAAAAGATTCCTTGTCCTAGACTATGTTCATATATGGTACTCTGGACAACATTTGCTCCCTCCCTAGTCCAATTCACCCATAGATGAATGAACATTGGAGCAGCGTAGCATCAATTCAGAGCCTTTTTCGGTGTTGAAACTCACTTAAGTCAGATTCAGGCACAGCGTGCAAGCGCTGTATCAAACAAGACCAACAACCTATCAACAATTCGTCTTACTCCTCATATAAGAACATGTATATTTGTGTTGTGGTTGTCATATTTTTTTGATTTATCAATTTTGTAATTCGGTAATGTAGTGGTTTTCTTATAATTGCCTCTGCTTCATATATCATGTAGATCATCTATTTGTGTCCAATACAATATTATATATATACACGTGTGTAAAATACTTTGAATGTACAGTATCCGGCTTTTTTTTTTATCAACATGATATAAAATTTAAAACAATTTATTAAAATAATATATATTCAAAGCAATTTATCTATCTCGGGTGGTTTTTGTGAAGTGTTTTGTGCAACCGTGAGGGGCAAGATAAATGTAGCACAAAAATAAGACGCGCAACATTGACGAAGTTGTCACGTGTTAATATTAGGTGTGTGACACATCTTCATTTTGTGCAATACGATGTGAGCGGTTGTCACGTGTCATGGTATGGTGTGTGGCGTCATCCCACGCAAACATGTCACTTTGCGTTAACACACGAGAAACTGTCATATGTCAAATGCAGATGCAAGACATCTTGCTGCTAGTGAGTAGTGAAGAATTTCCATGCAGTTGCCACAGTTGTGGTGGTGTGTGGTTGCATTCTCACTTTGCTTAACAAAGAAGAAATGGTCACATGTCAATTTTTGGTATGTGACATCTGTTCATAGTGTGCAATATTATCTATACAATTACCATTAGTCAAAAAAAATGTGGGTAGTGCGCATTAAAGTAATTTAACATATCCCCGTACTTCCTCGTGTTTCTTTAAAATGATATTTCTCCCCTATAAATAAAAAAGGAAAAAGAACGCACACTTATAAGTTATAATTGTTGTTTCTAAGTTTAGTTCTCCCAATAACAAACGATGAAAAATGAATTTTCAATATAAAAATATTTTAAAAATTAATAAAATTAATAATTTGAGAATTTTTAGAAATGTAAATGATTATAACTATGATAAAATCAGGTGTGCAGAGAAAAAGATTGCAGTGATAGAATGATAACTCAAGTTTATAAATCACCATCATTATTATTATTATATTATATAAAACAAAGTTTTGTCAACTTGAATCATGCCACGTAATAATACCACAATCATTATATTTCCTATCTAAAATAATTTTATTTTGTAATTATTTTTAATAAATATTATTACAAGTTAATCAAAATAAATATTTGAATCATTCAATTAATATTTACTATAATAATTTAAATCAATAAATTAATTTTTGTTAAATGTTGGAATTAGGTTGTGTTATGTTTGAAGTGGTACAATTGACTTTGATTGAGCTTCAACGTGCTTTTGACCGAGGTATGTTCTTTGTTGATTGAGGTTCAAGTTGAATGAATGGTAGCTCTATTCATTGTTGCAATTGTGATACGATGGACAAGGGTTGGGTACTTTACACAGTTGGTGTTGGTAGTAATTTTAGTAGAGTAACAATGTGTAATAAATGCATACTTGACATTGTTAATGTTGGTTATATTTATAAGGGTCCATAATGGGCTGAATTCTGTGGCACAAGGCCCAATTAGGCTTCTAAAGAGAAATATTAGTCTATTTTGGAGTAGAATAAGAATACAATCACATTGCTCTACGTCGAGGTCAATTGTTCTATAACTAAGTATATTGTAGCAATCTTGTACCTGGATGGTGACGTTGACTTCAATCAACATCTCACAAATTGGGTTGATTCTTCCTTTCAACAAAGGTGCCATTTGATGGAAATCTTGAAAGATCCAACAATTTCAAAGATCCTTTGCAAGGAAAGGAAGGCCCAATTCCTAGAGCAAGAGCTAAAGAGGCTTTGCAAAGCTTAGTCATGGAGGTGCAAACTAAAGAAGGTTCAGCTGAAGTAGAGTTCAATCTAAGAGTTGTCACAGTCTTGCAACTTGAAAATAATTTCAGCCCAACTTAATGACAACAATTTTTGGCAGCATAATAAAGCCCAACACTTAATACTCATTATGCATTGTGGGCTAGGGTTTCTTTGAGCTGGTTATTTAGTTTGGGCTAAAGAATAAGACCCATTTTATAATTTTTTTTATGAATTTTCATATTTATTTTTAATGTAATTAGTTCATATGTCTTTTGATATTTTCTAAGGTAGTTTTTTTATGTTTTTTAGGCTTCCTAAACCATTTTGATGGTTGGTGGGACTTTTTGAATCATGGTTAGTGAAAATTCAATTGTAGTGGGAAGTAAAGGCTTAGTGAAAGGTTAGTCAAAAATTATTTCTAATTCAATGTAAGTGGGAATTCAATTCTTAGTGAGAATTAAATTCCTAGTGGAGAGTTTAGAGGGAAGCCTAACCTATAAATAGAGAGAACTTTGTAGTTTATAGGCAAGTTGAATTGGAATAAAATCTAAGTTTTCTCCTTTTGTGAGAGCTTCCCTTAGTTCTTGGGCAAAGAACTAAATTTGATCTTATCAAGGCAACGATCAATCCTATAATTTACACTCACCTTCTCATCTATTTCTTGAGTATGGTGTCAATATCCATCTCTAAAAGAAAATAAAAATCCCGTTCCTAAGTCCAAATTCTTCAAGGCGATCCAGTTCTATTTCTATGTTCATATCACTATGTTAAGCAGATTCTACCTCAAACCCATCCAAATTTTTTAATAATTTTTTTATAACTTTAATCAAATTCAAATTCAAATTCAATTGGAATAATCAAATATTTTTCATCATAATAATAATAATAATAATGTATTATATATTTTAAATTAAGATATTACTCTTTAATTAGGTCCTATATTACATATCACCATTATATTCATTATTTTTCTTCTAAAAGGTTTTTATTTAATTATTTTTAATAATTAATAAAAAATATTCTAATAAATTAAACAATAATTATATCATTGAAGATTATATTTAAAATAAGATATTACAAATACAATCAAAATTGTCAATTAATTAAAATTTTTGAAATGATATTTATGTTAACTAATTACTATAAATATAATTTTTTTAATAATGTATATTTATAATACAATTATCATAAAATAATTTTATTTTTTTGGTAAAAATAAAATAATTTATTTAAACGTACACTTACAATACACATTTATTCGACTGTAATTAATTTGATTAATTAAATTTCAAATGTATGTAATCATTAAAAATAATTTTATTTCTATATTAAATTAGCTTATTCGTAAAATGTAATTTAACTTATAGCGTAATATGATTTCAAAATTTAAGAGTAAATGTTTCTTCTTTTAATTAATTAACTAGTATTTTAACCTATGCAATGCACAAAATAAATGTTTATTTTATATAACTAAAATTTATAATAAATAATTGCTTTTGAATATATAAATTATATTACAATTAAAATTCATAATAAATAAATATTTTTGAAGATAAAAATTATATTTTAGATTTATGGCAAACAATTTATATACTGATACATAATTATTTTTAACTATTGATAATTTCTTTTAAAAAATATTAAAGTTCAATTGAAAAAGAAAAAGAAAATGGATAAATTGAAAAGGATAAGATGTTAAGAATTTTTTTTTAAAAACACTCTCTAAAGAAAAGCTCCTACAAGTGCTCTTGTTGAAAAATAGTTTTGAAAAACGTTTTTGTTGAAGAATACTCCTAAAAATGCTCCCATTTAAGATAGTTATTCTAATTTATACATATAGAAGATGATTACTTATATAGTTATATTCAATAATATTTAGATTGACTTGCAAAAGGATAATATATTTAATAATATGTAAATTTAGACTAAATATTCTTCTTTTAATTAATTGATTAGTTAATTATATTCAATTAAATTTAGGTCGACTTATCAAAGGATAATATATTTAAACCAGTTTTTGAATTTTAAAAAATTAATATTATTATATAGACAGAGAGGGAAAGACAAAGAAAGGGAAGGGGTTATGTATGTAGAATAGTGCTAGCAACACAATTTTTGATACACTCCCTTTATCAGACATATCCTACTATTGGTTGAAATCCTCTATCATCTGTATATTTTATAAATTAGAATAGTTTCTTCAAGCAAAACAATTTTAGAAGTTATTCTTCAACGAGTACTTTTAGGATTTTTCTTTAACAAGAGTGTTTTAGGAATTTTTTTTAACATCTTAATTCTTTTATTTTATCCTATTCATCTTTATTTTTAAATTAAATTTCAATATTTTTTAAGAGAATTTATCAATAGTTAAAAATAATTTTGTATCACAATATAAATTGTTTATCATAAATCTAAAATATAATTTATATATTCAAAAATATTTATTTATTATGAATTTGAATTATAATATAATTTATAGATTTAAAAATATTTATTTATTATAAATTTTAATTTTATAAAATAAACATTTAGCATGTGCAATTGTGTAGAGGTTAAAATACTAGTTTATTGAAAACTATAAGATCAAAAAGAGACTTATTAAATAAGACATAAAAGGTGAGATTTACATAAATTGGTGATTTCTAATAAATTTCAATCAATAATAAAAAATTTCTTCAAAAGAGTGTATTAAAAAAATAAGTTGTTAGCATTTCTCTTTATACTTAACTAGGGGAAAAAGAGGTTTTTATTTTTAAAAAAATAAAAAAAATAAAATAAGAGAAAGTGTAATAGGTAATTTAAAATGTAGTTAAAGATTAAAATCATAAATAATTTAAAAAGTAATTAAAGAATATAATAATTTAATAAAAATTGAAAATAAAAAAAAGATATTCTTTTTATTATAGTTATAAATTATTGATTATAGATATAGATTATAGATATAATATTTAATCGTTAATTTTATGTTAAAATATAATAACAGCAAACAAGATACAAGAACATTGTTGGAGTAAAAACAGCTCCGAACGCCGCCTCTGATAGTTGTTCTCTTTCTGTTTGTTTTTACAAACCAAAAACTCTTTCTTAATTCTCCTTCCATGATCTTCAGATAGCATTGCCAAAAGCACAAAAGGTACCAACTTTGCATCCCGTATAGCAATTCTGCCTCTCGTCGCGTTTCGGTTCAATCTGAAACATACCCTTGATTTTGTACTTTGTTTTTTTGGTATGAGATTTTGTACTCTCAAAAGAATTATGGGAAATTCACCCTTTTTCAGGAAACCCTTTTTTTGTTTTTAGATACGAAGGAAGCAGAAAAGTTTGTGAAATTGTGGTATGGAGAGCAGCAGTGGGAGAGAGAGCACGGGGCGTGTGCCACTGTCAGGGGTGGTGGCAGATTGTGTGAAACGGTGGTTCAAAGACACTCTCAAGGAGGCTAAGGCAGGTGATGTCAACATGCAGGTCTTGGTTGGTCAGATGTACTATCATGGCTATGGTGTTCCCAGAGATGGTCAGAAGGTGTGTTGCTTTGGTTTTGTTTGTTTTTGTTCTTGTTGTTGTTTCCTTGGATTCAGTCTTCTTCAATGAACTTTCATTGGATTGGGGTTGGTTTGTTTGTGGACAAAACTTAAATGTAATTTCTTAGGTACATTTGGTACTGTTGTTCAATCAGAACTGGAGTTTTATCTCAGTAACCTAAGTTAATCTATTTTGATGTAATTTCATTTGGGGTTGGTTTGTTTGTGAACAAAACTTATATGCAGTTTCTTAAGTGCTTTTGATGCTGTTTGTTTCACCTCGCTAACCTATGTTGATTTTTACTACAAACCTTTATTATGCATGTTACCGAAGTGAAACTTCAATTTTGATTAAAGAAATCTACCAAAGGGCCTAAAGGAACTACATATAAGTTTTGTCTGTTAGCTTTTAAGGCGGGAAAAAAAAGATAAAACTTAGACACAGTTCTTTAAGTGTTTTTTGGTGACATCTGATCAAAATTAAAGTTTTACCTCTGTTTTTTTTTTTTAAATGTCAACGTTTTTTGTTTAGTTACCGACGTGAAACTTCAATTTTACTTGGAGAACAACAACAAAATCATAGAAGGAACTGCTTCTAAATATTGTTAAAAAAATGAAGCGTTTTAGCCTTTCTATGGTCCTAATACATTTATATTCTAACATGTACACATTTATCATGCTTATATTCCTGTCTCTGTGTGTCTAGAGTAGCAATATAAGAAGTTCTATCATGTGAAGATGTAATGGCTTGAAAGGTCTTTTTAGCTTGCAATTGTAAGGCCAGGTTTTCTTTTTTTAACAACGTTGAAACTCAATCATTTGTGTTTTCAGATTCGTTGTTTTAATGTGTAGTACACAGAAGTGATTGCAGAAACAGACATGAAGAGTTTGTAGCATGAAATGTGGATTATATGGACCATTAATTGAATATAAAGAGCAATGGTGTAATTATGAATGATGTGTGGAATGTAGATGTACTTGTTTGTCTTTTTCTTTTGTTTCCAAGGCTGATGTTATTGGTTTGGGAATGAAGGGAAGAATTTGGCTGACTAAAGCGTCGAGGGTTAGGTCTTCAGTTTGGAGAGTTGGTGGTAAACGTCCAGGTAAATCCTCTCTTGCTGCTAGCAGAATATCATCTTTGTTTTCCTTTGTAATTTAGTGTGACTATTTTTCGTTTTGGTGCATTTTTGTTAGGTTATAATGCAAGCGATTCTGAGTCTGACGAATTACAAGATTCTTAAACAGACTAAATTTGATTTCATGTCCAAAATTCTGAAAGGTGGGTTTATCCTAATCCTTGAACACTTTCTTTGTGTTGTTAGTGATTCTACTCTTTTTGGGCCACATTTATTATCTAATAGAAAAAATATGAGGCTTGGGCTTTTGAAATGTGTGCCTTATTTCTTCCTACTTATATTGTTGTGTGTTTTGTATCAAGTAACTCAAATTTATTCTGACTTGGGAGTGTTATGTCCTATTTTCTTATTAGTTGTATCTGTGTCGTCTTTTGAGAATGACGGGTTTTACATATCAGTTAAATTGTAATTCCAGTTCCACAGTATTTTTTAAGCAACGTGTGATTGATGACGGGTTTTATGTTCTGAGACCCAGAAATGTGTTGTGCATAATTAGGCCATGTGATGTGACTTCTCCACATGAGTTCAAGAGTTTATGCCTAGTCTACCTGGGAGAGGGGTTTCAGAAATTATAAGTATTTTGTTTGTATTGTACTTACTTTCTCTTGGATTTGAAAGGTTAACATGGATTACACGTTCTCTTTTATTTTGTTTGTTGTTCCCCTTATCTACAGTGTTGTGCTTGTAAAATGAGATGTAATGTAACTAATCACATTAAAAAAATGAGACATAGTAAAGATTGCCAACATGCGAAGATTATCCTCTATTGCTTTGTATATAATTTGGATGTTGTCTACATTCTTGGGAGAAAAAGCTTTCAATATACAGTTTAAAAGATGTAGATAATATTACAATGCAACTAATCTGGTGATTGAGTTTAGTTATGGCACTTTCTTTTAACCTTCCTGAAGTTTGATAGCATTTCTCAGAAAGTCTGCTGTTAGTTTTTTAAGTTAGATCATTAGCAAGGACTGGGATGGGGAAGCATATAGATTTTGGGTCAACATATACTCAATTCGATCTTATTTGCACGAAGTGAGAGGACAGCATTGAAGAACAATATTGCATCTTTGTCCTTCAATATTGATAAAAATTAAGTCGTGGTAATGTTTAAATAGACCAATGTGTGCTGTGGCAAAGTGTGTGCAGTGTGAAAGAACAAAGTAAAATTCTAGATAAAATCAGTTCTTTCTTTTTTTAGGCCCACACGTTGCATCAAATGAACAAAATACGTAAAGAATTTGAGAATGCAATGTACTGATATGGAAATACATAGTAAAGTACAATGGAAACTGATGTGGTACAACAAACTAGGATAACTGGCCTGAGCCTTTTGTTCCAGAAGGCATCATTTTCAACAGTAAATGTTTGAGTCTTTGCATTGTAGTCCTTCACATTCATAACATACCATTCTTGATTGACATATTAAACTGCCCTTTCTGGTAGACTGATCTTGTGCTCCTTTGTTTTGTAGGTATGCGTGGCATCCTGCTTCTTCATAGCCACCATATATGTTCTTGTGACTTCCAGTTTTCATTTTGCTTTCTGGTCTCTGTATGATATGCTACACCATTTTTAAATCAAGGAAAAAGTAAAGGAAATATTATTACTTTTTGAGCAAAATGTTGCTTGATAATTGAGGGTCATTTTCGGTTTTTCCCTTTCCTTGATATAACATATCACCATGTCATGCAAATAGAATAGGAGCGTATATAATACTTTTTTAATCCGGAATGCAGATTCAGGCTTCCAAATGATTTAATCTCCTAAGTTTTAGATATTTATTTGTCTGGTGTCACGTGATGCTCTACTCTATGCTACCTTCTAGTTAATCTCCTTTGTTAAGGTTTGGATATCCAATTGCAATGAAAAAAGAATCTGGAGAGGGGCAGCTAATTAATGTACACATATTCATGATTATTGTGCAATCATATAATGGTTTGGAGGACAGTTATGAAATTCCAAGTCAACGTAAAGTTGTCAATGCGGAAGAATTCAGGACTCCTTGGGTTATACTTGGCTGTAGCAGCATCAACTTTTTACGTTTTAGATTTTCAAATGACTGGTAATTGGCTGTTACCACCAAATAAATAAATAAATAAAAGATTGCTAAGTGGCTGTATTTCCTGTGCCAAAATTGAACTACTCAAATAGTATCAGCTAGGGGAACACGTGCAAATGGGCAAGGTTTGATCCTTACAAAGTTACCATCCAAAAAATACCACCCTGTACCCCAACCCCTACCCTCGTGGAAAAAAAAAAGGAAAATTGAATTACTGGGTTTAATTATTTTTTTAGTACATTTGGGGCAGTGAAGTTTGAATATATACGATCTCATACAAACTACTTAAATTGTCACTGATTAGGTAGTTAACCTAGTTTTAAAACCTCATGTTTTGTTGATCACTTGTAAGTTTAAATAATCAACCCTCAAGTGGCCAGCTTTTAAGTCAAAACTATATTTAAATAAAATCCAATACTAATTTAGGTTTAACCCCATCAACTTTTGTGGACCCAATCGTTCCTCATTTCTCTTTTATGTTTTTCTTTTTACGGGGAGAGGGGGTGTTAACTCTGTCTAATTTGATTCGGTTAAAGAGGAATACTAGGAACACTATTGAACATGCTTCTAACACAATTTTTATTATTAGTTAAAATTTATTAAAAACTATAAAATCACAAGTGTGATTTATTAAATAAAAATAAGATTCACAAATTTTGTTATTTTTAATAAATTACACCCAATAGTAGTATGTGTTTTAAAGAATATGTTAGAAAGTGTGTTGTTAACGTTTTTCTTTGGTTAAGATATATAGAAACTATATTTTGAAGAATTTTTAACAAGCCAAGTATAAAATGAAACCTTTTCAATGTTTCAATAGAAACCCATCTAAGTTCTGAAGAGAAGGGAAAAAAACAGTGTTTGTCCATTCTAAGCTGCCGATAAATCTTCACGGTTCAACTCAATGAACATTTTACCTACTTGGGCTTTTGGGTTTTCAAGTTCATTGCTGCTTCTTTATAGGCCCCTGCTATTCCCATCCCAATTTTACTCTTTTCACCTCAAAATTTATTTGATAATTTTTTTTCTGAAAATATCTGTTGACGGAAATTTGTTTACATTGTGTTAGAGGGTACGTTTCCATTGTACACAATATACAATAGAAATTCCGTTGTATATTGAATTTTGATATACAACCAAAACACGTTTTCTTTGTGTATCGAATTCGATATATAACGAAAATGTGTTTCCTTTGTATTAATTTTTCAAAAAAAATTAATTGAAATATTAATTAATTACGATAAATTGTCATTTTTAAGAATAATTGAAATAATTATTATGTGAATTTCCCTTTTTAATGGCAATCAAATTAATTATGATACAATTTTAAAAAATATATAATACAAGTTATTATTTTTAATAAGAATCGAATTAATTATGATATAAATTACCATTTTAATAGCAATTAAATTAATTGTAATGTAATTTATGATACTATTAAAAACAGTAATTGGCATCAAAATTATTTATGATACTATTTTAATAGTAATTGAAATAATTATTATGCAAATTACCATTTTTAATAATATCATAAATTGCATTATAATTAATTTTATTATTATTAAAAAAGATAATTTATATCATAATTAATTCGATTCTTATTAAAAATAATAACTTATATCATATATTTTTTTAAATTGTATCATAATTACTTTGATTACTATTAAAAAAATTTTTGCATAATAATTATTTTGATTATCCTTAAAAATGGTAACTTATTATAATTAATTGATATTTCAATTAATTTTTTCAAAAAAATTAACACAAGTTTCTGTTGTGTATTGAGTACAACAAAAACGTGTATGGAGGGCACACCCCTAATATAACAAAAATACATTTCCGTTATACACTATACATAATGGAAACATATTTCTGTCAAGGGATATTTTTAGAAAAAAAAATTAACAAACAAATTTTGAGGTGAAAAGAGCAAAAATTGGTAAGCCCTTCTCTATAATGTCTAAATTGGCTTGCATAGTATTGGGCAAAATGTCATCACGGAATGTTCAATCAGCAGAAAATGAGAGTAGAAGCAAGGATTGGCGAAGGGTAGTGTTGCCACCCACAGCAATTGCCAGGCAGTGGCGAAGGGTAGCCTTATTTTGGTGATCAACAGTGTGGCAGCCGAAGTGACCAGCCCCCATTCATAGTTGATGACAACAAAAGAGTGGTGGCCATATTTAGCGGTTTGCGATGGTGATCAGTCACAGCCACCGCCATCACCCACAGGCAGCAATGGAGGATGACCAAATTTCAGTAAAATGACACTGCATGGTGACCTGTAGTGGTGATGAGTGATGACTGCCTACAAACAATGACATGGTGATGCTTTGATGGTAGAAGGGTACATATTTTGAACATTTCACAGGGCAAAATATACTGTCATGCTATGGGAATATGGCAAATCCACCACACCAAACAAGTTGTGGCCTTGTTGTTACCTTTAAGAAACATGACGACATAACTATAGACAGTTGAAGCAGCAGAGAATTATCTAGGAACTCAAAGGAGGACAAAAGATTCCAATATTTGATTGTCTGCTGAAACTAGGTACCAAATTGGATTGCATGGCTGAACATGCTCATCCACGAGAAAGCATTCAACTGATGATATATAGTAGATTTACACATAGGAATCTTATTGAAATGAGAATTTTTAAACAAACACTTCAGAGCCTTGAAGAAGCACTACCAGTTATGCTGAATAATCACCATTGAATAACTTGGATTGTGTGCAGGAGATAGAGCCTAACAAAACTACTAATGGAAATACATATTTGAAACAAAGGCAATATGATCATGTAATAACAACTCTCTGTTCATAGTTTTTAACAATGGTTCTTGATTCTCATGATCTCTAGAAAACACCAAAAAAAAAACACTGAAATTTTCATTCCACATAATTGGTACAGAAAAATTGGTCAAGTACTGTTCTCTGGATAATTATTTTTATAACAAAAAATTCTTCGTAGTGAAATGACAAGTACCTATAAAATTTGACATGGCACATTCTACTCAACCAGCTGAATCATAGATTGACGTTCTCCAAGTACCATTTGTAGGTATCAACAAGCCCATCCCTGAGTGAGACTTTTGGTGTCCAACCCAGGCCTGCAAGTTTGGAGCTATCCATCAGCTTTCTTGGAGTCCCATCAGGCTTAGTAGAGTCCCAAACAAGATCCCCCTCAAATCCCACCACTTCCTTCATCAACTCAGCCAACTCCTTAATAGTAACCTCCTTTCCACTCCCTACATTCAAATGCTCCAGTCCACTATACTTTTCCATCATGAAGACAACCGCATCTGCCAAATCGTCAACATGCAAGAACTCCCTCAATGGACTCCCTGTGCCCCACACCACCACCTCCTTGGCACCTTTGACCTTTGCCTCATGAAACCTTCTCATGAGAGCAGGTAACACATGTGAATTCTCAGGATGAAAATTGTCATGTGGTCCATATAAGTTGGTGGGCATTCCTGAAATTGCATCCCACTTATACTGAATTCTGTAAGCCTGGCACATTTTGATCCCAGCAATCTTGGCAATGGCATACCATTCATTTGTGGGTTCCAAGGGTCCAGTGAGCAAAGCATCTTCAGGAATTGGTTGGGGTGCAAATTTGGGGTAAATGCAAGAGGAACCCAAAAACAACAGTTTCTTAGCACCATGGCGATAAGAAGAATCAATGACATTGGTCTGGATTTGGAGGTTAATGGCAATGAAATCAGCAGGGTAGGTGTTGTTGGCATGGATGCCACCAACTTTGGCTGCAGCTACAATGACAAATTCAGGTTTTTCAGAGGCAAAGAAGGCTTCAACATCAGATTGTCGAGTGAGATCAAGCTCAGCATGAGAGTGTAGGACTAAATTAGTGAACCCAAGTTGGGTCAGCTTGCGAACAATGGCCGAGCCAACAAGACCCCGGTGACCAGCAACAAACACCTTAGCAGATTTGTAAGCTAGAAATGAATTTGATGACAATGCTGCTGAAAATACACCAAAAAAAAAAACAGAGGAACACATTTAAAATCAAAGAATAACAAAAAAAATTTACTTATTCTTTTTGAATTTAATTAGAATGCCCTTACATAGTCATCTAATTATGAATTGCTATGTATGATAAATTTGTTATCTTTATAATAACTATTTTAAAAGTCATATTTAAGATGATTTCTGACTGGTTGACAAGTACACGAAAATTAAACTCTTTTTTTTTTTTTTTTTTGATAAAATGAGTCAGCATTGATATTGATTCTTAGCCCAACATGACTTATCTAACAACCACCCTTTGATGGGTCAATTCTCGTTGAATTCTAACAAAAATTTCAGGGTGTGTAGCATTACTCATCTAAGAATTAAGACATTCAATTCAAGTTGGGATTCATTTCAGGGAGTTTCAATGAATAATTCTCTAGACAATCAAACAAAGAAAAGACATGAATGAAGAGAAGAAAAAACCGTTGTTGTCTTGGCTTCCCATGCTTGTGTGTGTCGGTTGTTTTACACAACAGTGAAGCTATTCAACCTTTCAACTTCAAATCAAACCTGAAACGAACCAACAACGTTAACAAAAGAACAAACAGCTTATCACGGAGAATAAATCACAACAACATTCACGCATATAACAGTAACACCCCCCCCCCCCCCCCCCCCCCCCCCCAAAAAAAAAGAAATCAATGAACGACACCAATTAAGGTATCAAATCTGAAACCCACTTCCAAAACGACGAAACGACACGAGGGGTGCAACAAAAATCGAAACTTAAACTCGAAATTGAAGCGAACCAAAAGCTCCTATTGAGAGACTAAAACGAATTACGGTGCGGCGATACCTAAGAATCCGACCCACGGTTGAGTTGGACTCCGGCGATGGTAAGCTCAGATCTGAGAGATTCCGGCGAGATCAAATCAGAATCTCTTTCTTCTTTTCCCTCTTCTTCTCTTCTCTCGCTCTATGCTATTCTTTGCGTTTTTCTCCATCTATATAAGAAGATCATCTTTTGTAATATTGTGTTAGTTCACCCATGGGTAAAATTTTTTAACCGAAACATTCCACAACAAAAGAATTCAATTAAAATGAAAATAAATAAAGGGTTTTACACTCTCATATCAACAATATGATAGTTTAAATTATTTTTTTCTTTTTTTATTTAAATTATTTAATTTAGTTCTTCTATTTTTAAAATATTCAATTTAATCTTCTAATTTTTAAAAAATGTTCAATATTGTCTTTCTGTTTGTTTGACAGGAACAACATTAGTGTGGTTGGACACGTGTCCATTTTCATATTTTGACACATCACTTGTCATGTTAGTCTCCCTTAATGTCATTAGTGTCAATTTGGACCGAAGGATAACATTGAATGTTTTTGAAAATTAGAAGACCAAATTGAACAATTTTAAAATAAAAAGACCAAATTGAATAATTTAAATAAAAAGAAAGACCAAAAAAGTAATTTAATCATTTCTTATTTGTTGACACTATAATTATTTTATACTAATTGTATATAAAAATTAAAGTCAAAAAATGCACAACTAATCATATATTTATTTGTTTTTTATAATAATTATTTTAAAATTTATATTTATGATGTTTTATGATTAATTGATAGTATAAATATTGCATTAATAATGTATGAACATTAAATTCAAAATTAAAATTGATAAAATTACTTATTTGGTCCCTATAGTTGTAGAGTTTTTACCTTTTAATCCATGCACATAAAAATGATTCATTTTAACCCCTACACATAACATTTAAATCCGATTTACTCCCTACTGTTTAAAATGGAGTAACGATGTCAATAATGTAGATGACGTGGAGTGTAATTGTCTGCAATTCAATAACATCTCCGCATAGGCTTATTTTTGTTTCGAAGGACCCCCCTGTGTTTTTGAAGTAACCCTAGATTGGGTCCTTTCCTTCACCTGCAACGACCATTGGTGGAGCTCGTGCGGGTTGGTGCTTGCAAAAGGTTGGGGTCTTCTTCTTCAAGCGCGAGTCACTTTTCTTCACGAGAGGAGGTGGGAAGTTTGATGAGTAGTAGTAGGAGGTTTGCAAATGCTTAATGCAGTCTTAGCAATATCCATTGCTTTAGCATCATTCCACAACCTAATAAGCCTTTCCACCAACCTAATTCCAGATATACAATAAAAAAATTTGGACACACCTTTTTTATCCCAATTTTTTTAAGAAGCTGGTTATCCCTTGCAAAGACCATTCATCAACATCACAATCATCCAACCTATTTTGTCTACCACCCACATACATTAACCACTCACCTTGTGACCTAGTTGGTGTCTTCAACAAATGGCCACCATGGAATAAATCAACCAAAAAGTGTTCGGACGCATGGCTACAAATAGATGAAATGAAAATGACGCACCAAACGGAATACCTCTTCGACTTTAATGCGACAAAATAGAGTCCTAACACCTTGACTTTCCACCACAAACGAATTGGAAAAGGTTTCAATCCTTCAGTCACCGCAACACAGAATACCTTTGCCAATGACCTTCAGACCCATGGCTACAAAAAAACCAAATGAAAATGATGCACCAAATGTTTTACCTTTTCTTCTTCAACGCGACAAAACAAAGCATCAATACCTACCTTGACACTCCACCAGAAAACAGATTAAAAAAGGATTTCAATCCTTCAGTGACCGCAAAGCACAATACCTTCACCAATGATAGCAACACACAAATGCAAAGCTTAAGGGAACAAGGTTTCATATGTTTCTTCCACTCTACACCTCCCACGACTTGAAGAGGAAGAAGTGAAGATGATAAAGAGACTCTTTACTTTCCCTCCTAAAAAAGACCAAGCCACATCACCCAACACCTCAACTAGTAAATTTGCGACACCTATATTAAAAAGACACATCATCAACATGTCATCATGTCCCTCAAGATGTTTCTCGATCATTAACGACAGGGACTAAATTGGATTTAATATGTTATGTGTAAGGACTAAAATGAAATTTTTTTATGTGTAAGGACTAAAAAGTAAAAACTCTACAACTATAGGGACTAAATGAGTAATTTTACCTTAAAAATTTTACACTATTGTTCAGTTATGTATTGTTATATAATTAAAAAAATTAAATTTTATATAAATTAACTTTAAAATTTATATCTTAAACAATATTTAATTAATTGAAAATATAAAATTTTTTGCACTCACCAATATATAATGTTATTAATTTTTTTATACGCATATGATTGTAAATAATATTTCTAATGGTTCACCGAGACTAATATCCTTTGAGGGATCTTAACACACTTAAAGATGAGTTGTCCTTTTCTAAATCAGGTTTTCTTCATATACAAAAGTCAGATTCAAACCTTCGACTACTTGCTTAAAGAACAAGAGCTCAGTCCTACTCAAACTAACCATATTGTACTCTTACATTTTTTTATGTGAATACTCCTTCCATTTCTAACTTAAAAGTAGTGATTTCCTTTTGAATTATTAAAAGAATAAAACTTAGATGTAATAGTGTTTTTAATTTTTATGTTGTTTTTTAATTAAAATCAAAGTTTTATCTCAGTAATTTATATTAATCTTGAATGTAAAACATATATTGATTTTTAATATAAATTTTTATTATATGAGTTACAGAAATAAAACTCAAATTTTGATTAAAGAATAATAATAAAATCATATAATGGCTTAATTGCATATTTTGCCACCCAACTTTTAAAATTCGTGTATTTTGCCACCCAATTATTTTACATTTTGCCACCCAACTTTTAAAATTCGCGTATTTTGTCATCCAATTATTTTACTTGCACATTTTGCTACCCAACTTTCACAATTTGCACATTTTGCCACCCTAATTGTTGATTGCCAATCAACGGTCAACTAAAGAGAGGGGGGGGGGGGGGTTGGCAAAATTTGCGAATTTTAAAAGTTGGGTAGCAAAATATGCAAGTAAAATAATTAGGTGGCAAAATGCGTGAATTTTAAAAGTTATATGGCAAAATGTGCAATTAAAATAATTGGGTGGCAAAATTCACAAAATCATTAAAGATGGGTAGCAAAATGTGCAATTAAGCCAAAAATTAAATTTAAGTTTTATCCTTATTAAAAAATGTTGGAGATCCCACATCGCTTAGTGATAAGGCCAAATTAAAGTATATAAATGGAGGGCAACCCTCATCTTATAAGCCGGTTTTGTAGGGTTGAGTTAGGTTCAAACCCTAAATTGTAAGATGGTATTAGAGCTTATCCTAATGATTGTTATTGGGCTTATCAGGCCACTCGCTATTGAGTTGTTATCAGACCACCTACAGATGTCTAGTTTTGCAAACTTCATGCAATGTTCAATTTTTGTGGGGGGAGGGTTGTGTTGAAGATCTCACATTTATAAGCCGGTTTTGTAGGGTTGAGTTAGGCTCAAATCCCAAATTGTAAGAAAAAACTAATTGTAAGATAAGTTTAATTATTCATAGTAATTTTATTCGGTAACGCTTGAACATTAAAAAAAATACATATACACCTTTTACATTTCTCATATCAAGTGCCAAAATTAAAAATGGTGATTTCTAAAATTTTGGGAAGATAAGTTAAAAAACTATGCAAAATTCGTATCTACATGCATTAAATATTCGTGCCTAGGGTATAATGTGTGTAAATTTTTTCAGTAAACACAGCAACTTCCTTAAATATTCGTGCGTCCTTGAGCACCGACAATGGTCGTGAGATTTACAAGTGATGGCATGTCATGACAACCAAGTTAGCTTCCTCCTCACTTGCATATAATACGTATTTTCTGTCCCATACCAACAAAACAGAAAGCATATATTATCTGTCTCTCCACAAATGAATTGTGCGGTTAAGGGACCTTTGGCACTTGCTAGTAACCCTAGTATATATCAGTTACTGTTCTAAAAATTCTTATATAATTTGCGTAATATCATAATTTATTAAAACTTTGTATAACATAAAAGTTAAATAGGGGACTTCAAATTAATTCCATAATACTTTATATAAAAAAGGAAATGTAGGTATTATTAGACTTTTTATCATTATAGTTTTGTCATGAATACATAAATAGTAATGTTATTAATATATCTCTATTGCGCTTTTTTAATAAAAATATTTTATTTATTGATTTTTTAATTAATGTCCTTTTAAGTTACTTTTAGCACAAGGAACATTGTAACATTTTAAGAAAAATGACACCAGAATAAAAGTTACTTATGACTAGTAAAAAAATAATAGAAATATTTTTTGGACATAAAAAACCTTGAAAATATTGATTTGTGAATATTTGAAACAAAACTGTTACATCCTTATCAGTAAGAATAAAACTTTTTCGTGATGATCAATTGTAAAATTATTAAACCTTCTTACTGTTATTTTTAGGAAAATTAAATATTAACTAAACATATTTTATAGTTTTAAAAATAGGGAGACTAAATATTTCTAAAAAAAAAATAAGGGGACTATAATGGCAGATTGAAAAAAATAAGAAGACCAGAAATGTAGTTTATCCAATTAATTTAATTGAAAATGAAACATTCCCTCAACCAAATATTACCTAAAATAATAGACTGGGTGTGATTGTTGCTATGTTAACAAAAACAATGCTGCATCCCTCAATAAAATCAGTGTACCCTGAGCCTCTTATCGGGCATGTGGACACAGGTGGCTGTGTTTGAACGGAGAGATTAACATTAAATGCTTTACTCACATCCATGTTCTTGTTCTGTTCCCACTTTGAGATGTAGCAAAAATGCAAAATTCTAATTTTATTTTGTGAAACATTATAGTCTATATTTCCCCTTATATATTGTGCAAAAAATAGAAAGCGACTGGAGTGGTTTTTTTGAATAAAGTGAATTAGAAGTCAGCTTCACTCCAAAATTCCAAAAGCCACACTGACTTGAAGTAAAGGTTTTCTGAATTATTCTTGATTATCATACATAGTTCAGCCAAATTTAAGGAGGAGGGATTAAGGCTCAATTGAAATAGGTTGAGTATATTTGTTACTAATATTTTTATCTTCATCACTAAGTTAGTTGAGTGGTTGTTGCTGTAGCATGGTGAGGTTGAATTGGACCAGAACTATAGGAATTCACAGATTTACAGTTGAAAGATTTGATGCAATTGGGTTCATGTCGTGTTAACTTGGGAAAGAGTTGCTCATTAGCTTAGCTTATAGTTATAGGCAGCTTTTACGGTGAACCATCAAATCAAGTAGTCTACCAGTAGACCACTAATTTAAACCGTTAGATATATAAATACAAAAAATCAACGGTTGAGATTGTAATCAGATCAATAAATCTTAACCGTTGATTTTTTTATTTATATATCTCACAATTTAAATTAGTGGTTCAATGGACCACTTATTTAGTGGTTCACCATAGAATTTACCTATAAGTATTAGTGAAGGACAAGAAAGAAAGAAACAACAGATACATGTATTGGGAGATTTTATTTATTTATTTATTTATTGGTATAGTAGTATGTGAAGATGTTTGAAGTATTCTGCTTCTTCTATGTACTAGACAGTCCATCCTCCCACAAATAAAAACTCAGTTTTTGTAAATATTGTGTTGTCTTCGAGCAGGGCAGTGCAACGTTTTTAAGGAAGTTCATAACTAATCCCCCCCTAACAGTTATTATTCTTAATTTGATATATATATATATATATATATATATATATATTTATATATATATATATATTTTATCTTAAAAAATTTAAAATAAGAATATAATCATATGCGTTAAGTATCATGATTTTAGTGAAGAAATAAATACTCTTGTAAGACTAATTTTTTTGTGTGAGAATATTGTTCACATTCATGTATTTGTATGTGCTTTTTTGTGTGTGTGGGGGGGTGGGTAGGCTTGGTTCCGTTTTAGAAGAGAATAAAAACCGAATCAATCAAAATTATTTGATTTAGTTTGATTTAATTTTGACAAATTCTTTTCATTATACTTAAACCAAATCAACTTGACCAAGAATATGTTGGTTTGAGTCCAATGTTATAATAAATCTTTAAAAAAAATCTAAAAATTTCAATAATTTTTATTTTTTCAATAATTCAAATTCAATCTAGAACCAAAATTTTAAAAAATATTTAAAATGTAAGTTTAGAGCTTGTAACAAATAAAAAATAAAAGAAAAAAGAATAATAAAAGAAAAGGAATAATACAAGTAAAAAATTAATAAAATGGTAGATAATTGGGTGGGGTACTTAGGTATCGGGTTATAAAACATAAATTCAACGCTCAAACCAATGGAACTTGGGTCTTGGTTTAGTTTTGGTCAAATCCAATAAAAAAGAAAAAAACTGAACCAACTTAATTGATTTGGTTAAATTAGTCAAGTTGGTCGCATAGAACTAGTCAAGTGAAGTGAACACCCTCATCAAGATCTAGTTTCCGACCACAATGACTTTTTTAAAGCTTTGTTATTTGATATGACGAATTTTCAATACGAATTGTAATAAAAAGCATGAAATCAATTGCACTGTTATTCGTCAAAAATCATCTGTGGTGATTTGAATAAATAGGTAAATAAAATCTAATTACATAATTTTTGTATCAATTCGTGTAATTATCATTCATAATATCCAACATTTCAATTTTTTATGGGTCGAACACAATGTGGTTTTATTGTTCCCTGTTGGAAGTGCTAGCTAGGATTTCCTCCTTGGCCTATGGCACTCTCAAAGTCTCCCAAAAGAGACCATGTATTTGTGTATGCTGGCTAGAAAAGAAGCCCCCTTGTGAGTCGTGGAAGGTTTGCCAGGGTTCAAAGGCCTTGTATAATGATCAACCCAAATGAACAGATCTTATGTTAATGTTGATTTCACTCTTTAACAATATTTTTGACGATATTTCAGTAATCAACAATGTTATTATCACAGATAAAAAAGAGAAAATAGATCATGCACTAACAATGTAAAGTAGTTTTATACTGTCATCCAATCACAAACCATTATTTATTATAAGTTTGTTGACTTTTATAATAAATACTTTAAAAGTTATATCAATGATGATTTCTGATTAATTAATAGTGTAAAACTTTTTACACTGACAATGCATGATCATTAAACTCAATAAAAAAAGTCCTCAACAATATTTTTGACGTGTGGCCAAATATATTGCTAATTGAAAATACAAAGCTAGTCATTTTCCCCTCTTTTCCAAACAAAAGCTCAAGGAGTCAACAAATCTCAATGAGTATTGATATTCCACTACCATTTTTCACTTGCAATCCATTAAACATGGTTAATTATGTAACATTGTGTTTTTTTAATATATGATTTAGTGGTTTAATAACTAAAAGTGAAAATATAATATATGATGTTGGTGATTAAAAGGAATAAATGAGTTGTTGTTGTTGAGTGTTGTTTGTGTTGGTTGTTTTGGAATTCCTGTCTGAATTTAGGAAACTGAGGAAATGTTGTTCTTGAGCTAAAGTGAGAGTGTCGACTATGGTTATGTGGGTTGTTAAGAGAAACAGTAAGTGATGGAACATTTGTGAGTAATGGAGAGTGATTAGACAAACCATGGGGCTTTAGTGGGCCTAAAGCCTACGTGAGGCCCAGGGAGAGCTTTAAGACATAAAAGTCTTTTTCTCTCTCATTTTCACCATTCTCTCATTTTCTCTTACTCTCAAACTCTGTCATTCTCTCAATCTCTCTCCAAACCACCAAGAATGCAGCAAGATTTCACGCTTTAATCCCTTGTTCGTGTGTTGAGAAAGGTAGATCTCTCAAAGGTTTGGCTCAAGAGTCTCACATTCTCTTCTCTTCTCCTAATTTTCAGAATTCAGAACTCCTAGAGGTAAGGGAAGCTTACTTTCGTTGAATATATGTCGTATGAAAGTGATAGTGTAGGTATGTTGTTGTGATTTGTGTTAGAACGCATAATTTGGATGAGTTTATGGCAATGTTGCTAGAAATAGGTTTCTAGAATTTTGTGGATGATTTCTATTGAAATGCTGTATGGATTGTTGTATGTGTTGAGTATGTTGTTGTGGGTTGTTGTGTGGTCGTATTAGACCTTTATGGGATCGATTTGGGGTATAAATGAGTAGAAAGTTTGGATTTTTGGGATTTTTCGAAGAGAGTTCTGTTGCTACTGTCTGATAGTCGTTGAACGACTATGGGCCTCGCTGAGCGAGAGTGCCCCTGAGATTGAAGGGAGACTATCGGGTAGAGGATTCACTAAACGACCCATCACGTCACTGAGCGAGTGTTCTTGAGTGGCAGAAATGGCTGTAGTGTAAGAGGAATTCGCTGAGCGAGTGTTCATAGAAATCTAGAGATTTTCCATATGAGAGTTCGCTGAGTGAGTGTGTGGCTCGTTGGGCGAGTGTGGATATTCCAAATTACCTGGGAACGATTCGCTAAGCAAATTGGAAGCCTTGGAGAGTGGTGCTCTCTGTTGCAAGTGAGCCGCTGAGCGAACAATAGGTTCGCTGAGCGAGGAGTGTGTGTAGGTTCTAGCTGTTCTCTGGAGTGGTTATTTGTTGAGCAAATAGGTGATTTGCTGAGCGAGATGTGGTCGAGAGAAATTGGAGGGAAAGTCCTTGGAACAGATTCAGTGAACGACTCTACTTATCGTTGAGCGAGTGACCCTGATTCACTGAGCGAAGCTCATGGTCATTGAGCAAAAAGCCTTCGCAGGGAAAGTTGGTCCTCTGTAAGGAAGGTCTTCGCTGAGTGAGCATGTGGATTGTTGAGCAAATGCAGTGTTCTGTTGTTGATCAATGATGAAAGTGTAGTTGTGTAAATTGTGGCTGAGAAGACTCCCAGTGTGAGTCTATGGTTGAGAATGTGGGAAGGAGTGGTAGGTTGCTTGGATAGGACCTTCACTTGTTGTTATTGTTGTTGCCTGGGATTATACCCATGGGATGTGGGTTGCTTGGATAGGGCCCTAGAGTGGTAGGTTGCTTAGATAGGACCTTCACTAGTTATGAATGAGTTGTTGTGTAAGAATTCTCACCGAGTATGGGTTGCTTGGATAGGGCCTTACTTGTTGACCATGCTTGAGATGGAATAGGCCTGCATGGTGTTGGTAGTGGTTGTGGACCATGTGGGGTGCTAGTCGGGCCCACATGGTGTTGTATCACTATTGTTGTGTTGCTACACATATATATTATTTTGTTGTGGTTGAGTGGTTGTGGTATTGTGATACATGCATTTCATGCATATGTTGTTGGCTGAGGCTGTGTGATGGGCCTCATGTCATTGTGCAAGCAGGCACGTAAGTTGGATGGTTGACAAGAGTGGCGGCTCAAACGGACCTCTAACCTAGTGCCTGGATAAGACAAGGGGTCTTAAAGATGGGCCTATGGGGGATTAGTGGATGGGTGATTCAGTAGAGGGCTAAGGCGGTGCAGGCCTTGTGTCGCAAGTGAGCTACCACCCACATACACTTATCCCAACACACCACTAAGCTTATCTGCAGATCAGAGTTTTGGCAATTCCTGAATGGTGCTTGGATAGGCCATGGTAAGGAATGAGACCTAGTTGATCGCCCAAGATGTTGTGAATCTCTCGGGAGTCGTGTCATCATGCATTGACATAGTTGTGGCGGATTGGTTGTGATATGGAGTTTTGGACTGAGAACTCTTTGCCATGTGAATGAATGCTATATATGTATATATGTATGAGTACGATAGTTGAGGATTAGTGATGGTTTCAGAATTTATATGCTATGATTGTTGTTTTAGTAAGCTTAGCCTTTCCTTGTTTTGTTTTTGTTGAATGCTTTGTTGCTGTTGTGCTAGTGTGCCTGTGATGATCACATCTTATGACGTGGGACCAGATAACGATGCTACAAAGGATCTGGCTTCTTAGAGTTGAGGATGAAGTTGCGAGCTGGAGATGTTTGGCTTAAGGAGCCAAACTTTTGTTTCTTTTGTTACGTTTTAGTTTCATTCTTTTGATGGGGTTGTATAGTGTGACCAACTATAAGGAGTGCGTTTTGTATCCCCTTCCCTAGTTGATGAATTGTATATTGGATTATTTTCATATGGCTTGGTGATATCCCCATTCTTTTGTTAGACGAAAGTTGTAGAAATGGTGATGTTATGGCAGTAGGAGAGATGGATGAGTCTCTCAGTATGTGTATGTTTCATATATATATGTTATGATTTTATTTACCTGATATGAAGATAAAAGTATGATTAGTATGGTTATTTAGTAGCGATAGTTGGGTCGTTACAAATTACATGTATAAATATGGTTAATTTTGTCTCAAGTGATTAAAATTAAATGACTGTAATTGTATATAATTATTGATATGTGGTTAATAATTTCATGAGGTTATTAAAATGTTTAATAGTGGTTAACTTTGCCTCACAAGTGGTTAATAGTATCATGCAATTATTGAGTATTACACGTGGTTAACTACATGTGTAAATATGGTTACCTTTGTCTCACAAATGGTTAATAGTAAATGAATGTGATTGTATATAATTATCGATGTGGTTAATAGTGTTATGAGGTTAATGAAATATCTAATGATGGTTAACTTTATCTTGTAGTGGTTAATATTGTTATGAAGTTATTAAAATGTCTAGTAATGGTTAATTTTGTCTTACAAGTGGTTAATATTAGCCACATATCAATAATTGAATATAACTACATTTATTCACTCTTAACCATTTATAAAACAAACCTAACTATATTTATACATATACTTAACCACATTTTCAGGTGAACGCTGGGTGGACAAAATTTGGATAGACATTTATCTTTATTCAATCTGAGCACAATCCACTCCTCATAGAAGTTTCTCCCCTTAAGGGAACTATTTCTCTTTTTAAATGAGTTTTTTTTTTTTTTTATCTTCTTTTACAAGATTTTTTTTTTACTTTTTTTTCTTCATCCACGTAACTTTATTACATGTTCAACACCAAGAGTTTGAGGTGGAATCTCCTATGGTTTGCAATGTACCTACGAGAACTTTGATGCTCAAGTCAGTATTTATAAGAGAGGATGAAGTATGTAAAAATTAAAGAGAGAGTGCTACCTTAGACGTGTTAGGTTTACTTATAGGACTTTTGTTGAATTAGGACAATATTTCTTGCGTGATAAAGTGTGAAGGGTGTCTTTGTTATTGAACCCTTGATTTGTAGTGCTTTTTGCTAACAATTTTGTAATTATAATGCTTTGCATTTACACCAAATTTTGACTTTTGACACACAAAAGGAAGATTCTCGACCTATGAAAAGTATTGAGCTATGCTTAGATAATTAGGTTTTAGCTTTTGGCCAGCATATTTACTTTATTGGTTTATTTAGGCCTAAGTAGTCATAGTAAGTGAACACACATTTTCTCTGTCCTTATTAATCCTAAATATCAAACAGTGAATTTGAACAAGAAAATCCTAATTCAATGTTTATATGTGATAGAGTTCGATGATGGCGCTGTGATGGTGTGGAGACTTCCAAATAATTTTCGTCAAAGTCAAACTGGGAATAAAACTGTTTAAGAAAATTAAAGTTGTTAATTTGAGTATATATTAGAGCAACCATGCCTTATCATTTAGTGTTAATTAGGTGGTGTATAGTTGTATTACATTCTCTGATCTGAAATACCCTCTGGATGTAAGTGCATATAGGCTACCTTTGAGTTTTTTAATCCAAATTATTGTGAAGAAAAAAAATTTCTTTGATGCTTATGATTTTGAGGGGAAAGGTTATTAATTACTAGCCACGATAGATTCATACCTTTAAATTATATGATTAAAAAAATTAATGTTAACATAATTTTAAAAGCTTAAGAGTAGACTCTTAAGTTCTTTATAAAATTGTAGCATGATGACGAGGTTAGAAGTCATTAGGATAGAATATGTTTTTAAAATTTATAAATATGGTTAAGTTTAGCTTTAGTTTTTCATTTTTTTTTTGGTTAATTTTAACTTTTTGTAAATTTTAGGTTTGCAAATAATTTTTATTATTACTTATTGCTGATATGGCTATGGCATACAATTATATGTCATATTATATATCATCTCAAAATAATTGCTAAAATATGTTAAGATATATGTTATATTTCCTAAAAAAAAAATGTTATATCACCATTAAATGGTGTAATTAGTCTCTAATTATTGACTAGGAAATATCCTTATTGCGCAACACACACACAAAATTATAAAATTATAAAAAGAGCTAAGCAATTTGAGAATATAAATAATTAAACTTTAAAAATAAAAAAATCAATATAAAAAACCAAGCTCAAAGTTTGTAAAGTTGGAGCGTAGTTTTTTTTTTTTATTGGTTTTTTATTTTTAAAGTTTAATTATTTATACTTTCAAATTACTTTTTTTAATTTTATATTAAAGATTATTGTTTCTTTCTCATGTATTTTTTATAATTTTTATTCTTTTAATATATGTATTTTTAAAAACAATTTGAATTGTTTATGCATACATCAATATGATTGTAAACATTTTAAACACTTTTTAAAATTTTTATATACTTTTTAAAATGTTAAGTAAATTTAAAATATGCATACAATAAAAGGAATATTTGGTAGTATGTATATTAAATCAAAATATAGTATCTTGAAAGTATATAATTTTTTAATCTAATCTAGCCTAAAGAATGATTCAATTTATACTTAATTTTTTTTCTCTTTTTATTTTTTGGTATGAGGATACAAGTATCTTTCACAAAAGACAATCTTACTTAAGCCAAGTAAGATCATTATAGGCCGTAAAACTCTTCTTTTGAGTGTTTTAGAATGATTCAATTTATACCTAACTTTTTTTTCCTTTCACTTAACTTTTTCTTTTAATTTTTAAATTCAAATATTCGATTGTGTATATATTTTTATAAATTTATTTTTTTCTTTTTCCTTCAAATTTTTAGATTTTCCCTAAATTATATATATAAGTAAATAGTATATGCACTGGTAGTGTAAAGAATTTTTATTCTGTTATCCAATCACAAATTGTTATGTATGGTAAGTTTGTTAGTTTTAACAATAATTACCTTAAAAATCATACATATTATGATTCTGATTGGTTCGTAATGTAAAATTTTTTACACTGACAATGTATAAACATTAAATTTATTATATATATTATAATTTAAAATATATTTTTTGCAAATTATATATTTTAAAATTTATCTAAATTTATCATCAATCTAAAATATAATTTGTATGTTTAAAATATTTATTTATTACAAATTTTAATTATAGTATAATTTATATATTCAAAAATATTTATTTATTATAAATTTTAGTTATATAAAATAAACATTTATCCTGTGCATTGTACAAACTAAAATACTAAAATCTTATAATTTAAATATTCTTTTTATGAATTATATATTTTAAAATTTATCTAAATTAAAAATACCAATATAATGGACATGATAGTATGATACAAAATGTATCTTATGTAATATGTGTTCATCATTGGATGCTTAAAAGTTAAAACTCTAAGTGTCACTTAGATTGTTGAATATCACACTTTACTCTTTCAACAAGCAATTTGTCAGACTTCGATCGGTTAAACTGAGAACTGGTCTAGTGATCAGTCTTTTAACTCGAAAAAATTAGACAAGTTCAAAACCAGTGAGAACTAGTCAAGAATTGGTCAAATCAGTCTAAAACTAGCAATGTTTTTAAAACTGAACCGGTAATTGAATCAAGACACTAGTTCAAGGTTTAATGGTTCAACAACCGTAGTCGAATCAGTATTAATAAAATAATAATAATAATAATTAAATAATACATAAAATAATATTAAAAAAATCATAATATCATAATTTTATAATACTAAAAATAAAAAATAAAACATAATTTTATAGATTCTTTACATTTACAATACCTACAAAATTGGAAATCAAATATGTCATGATACTTAAGTATAATTTTTAACTATACATATCAACATTTATTAATAAAAACAAATTTATATTTAAAATAAAAAAATGATAAATACTTTAGGTTGGTTTTTATTTTTTTAAGAAAAGAAATTAAATAATGTTGTATTAAGCATTTTTCTTTGATCTGTTGTGAATCGGTTTTTGGTTGGTTCTTGACCGGTTTTGACTGGTTTTATCGGTTTTTGACTGGTTTTCTGGTTCTTTGACTGGTTTTATGTTGGTTTATTTGAATCGATCAGGTGACTGGTTCACCGATTTTTCAGTCTGATCAGCCGATCTGGTCGATTTTCAGAACACAAAAAACTAGTGAAAACCAATAAAAATCAGTGCAGAAAACCAGTTTCAATCGATGGTTTTCAAAATTTTTATTTTTTTCATTTTTAAATTTATTCCAAAATATTTTTAAGAAAAATAAAAACACATATTTAATAAGAATTATAAATAGATGTGAAATGATGTTTTATTTTAGTTTTTAGTGCTATAAAACTATGATATTATATTTATTTAATATTATTTTATATATTATTTAATTATTGTTATCATTTTATTAATGCCAATTCAACCACGATTGAACCATTAAAATTTAAACCAGTGCCTTGATTGGTTCAATGGTCAGTCCGTTTTTAAAAACATTGATTTGAAGTGAGACTAACGCAAAAAATAATTACTTTACATTTTATTTTATAAATGAGTTAAAAATGATTTTTTTTTCTTTCCAAGACGGAAAAAGGTTAAAAAAAAATACTTTTATTATTCTATTATCTTTTTTAACTCCACTACTTATTCAAATTATTCTTATTCTATTCTTATACTGCTCTTATTTACTATGAATGAGGCTTATTTCAAACTTTTTTGGATCTACAAAATCATAGAATAAGATTAGTAAAATATTTTCAAAAGAAAAAATGATCAAAATAGGTCCTACCGGGAGTCGAACCCAGGTCGCTGGATTCAAAGTCCAGAGTGCTAACCACTACACCATAGAACCACCACGTTATAATTTTTAGATATCTTGTATTTCCAGATACCCTGCCAATTTCCCATTTGATTCTCAAACGAGTATGAAAAAACATAAATTAAATCCCAGTTTTTTTTTTTTAAATTAAACTATTAACAATATTTAGTAAAAAAAAGAGGAGCTACCAACAATTTCATTATTAATTAATGTGATATCTATGCGACTATGCACGCATACACATTCTTACTCCATAGCAAACTGTGTTTCCGAAAACGAAAATAAAATACAATTTTACATATCATTACAAATTACCTACAAGGTGTTCATAAGATAATTATTTAGTGGCTAAAATTTAACATCTTATAATTACACGAATGCATTTAATATTCGTTTCATGTAGCTCACTTACTCGGCTCCCGTAACAAATATACCTAAATATCTAATTGGATTCAGATGGCATCTCCAAAAAATTATTCTCCGTTATCTTTTTCAGTAACTCAACCCAACAAGAAACCCTCACACAAGGTTAAATTTACTTGTAACTATCTATAGTTTTATAGAATTTTTAATTAAGTTCTTATGGTTAAAAATACTTTAAAAAAGTCTTTTTAGTTTAAAAAGTTTGTAATTAAATTCCTACATGCTAATGGTGTTATAACTCCGTTAATTTATATTTAATTTAATTGAACTTTTGGTCTTCCAATTTTTTTTTTGATTTACAATCAAGTTTAAGTGTAGGTGATATACAAAAATGGAAAAAGAATTAATAAAAATGTTGAAGGTGAGAATGGAACCCCCAACTTTGAAGTTCACTAACAATACTAAAACTACTAAAGTAAAGCCTTTATTTGATATATAAATAAAAATTATATTACATATAACTTAAATGGGAGACTAAAATTACACATATATTTACTACTATTAAATTGAATAATATTAACATTATATAAACTAATAATATTAAAATTAATATTAATACATATATAGTACATATATAATAATAATATTAAAATTAATAAATACTAATAATATTAAAATTAATATTAATAAGTATAAATTAATAATATATACCAAGGACCAAAATTACATATATATTTACTACTGGTAAATAAATAATATAATATTATAAAACAAAACAGACAATACCTTATACTTTTTAATATTATATATCTTAATTAATAATTATAACTTAATCACTCTATTTTAAATAATTTTTTTAATAAAATTATGTTGTTTTAATTTTTTATTTTTTCTCTACATATGTTTTAGTGAGTGAAATAAAATACTATTATCGATGAAATAATTTTTTATATATATTTCACTAAAAAAAGTATATTTATATCATATATTTCCAATTAGCCTTCTTTAGATATATTTATTCTATATCTAATATATTTAACATTTTCTAGAAGTTTATTAATATATATATATATATATATATATATATATATATATATATATATTAGTGAACTCTGAAAGTGAGGATTCAAACTCCACTCATGCTAAGAAGTATTTTTTATTAATTTATATTTATTAATATTAATTTTAATATTATTAGTTTATATGATGTTAATATTATTTAATTTAGTAACAGTAAATATATGTAGTCTTTCGTTTAATTTATATATAATATAATTTTTATTTGTATAGCAAATAAAGTCATTAACTTAGTGGTATAGTGTTATTGGTAAGCTTCAAGGTTAGGGGTTCAATTCCCACCTTCAATACCTTTATTAATTCCTTTTTCATTTTTACATACCACCTACAATTTGACATAATTGTAAATAAGAGAAAAGTTGAGAGACTAAACGCGTAATTAAGTTAAATATAAATTAATGTAGTTATAAAATCATTACTGTGTAAAGATTTAATTACAATTTTTTTAAATTATAAAGACTTTTTAAAAGTATTTTTAACTCAAGAGACGTAATTAAAAATTATATAAAACTATAGAGATCTTTGAATTAATTTAAACTAAAAGAAACGTCTAAAGTTATTAAACCAATTCAGAAATGAAAAGCAACCAATAACTCCTCTCAAAAAACGGTCCAATAAATAATTGATGGTAGATATTCAAAGTTTAGTTTGTTTGATAACATTGGATTTCTTACATTGGTGCCACATAATCAAACAGGAACACAATCCAATAACACATCCTATGTTTGCAAGCCGCCCTTCTCTCTCTTTCTCTATAATGTGAGAAATTACTTCTTTATCTTTTTATTTTAGATAAATTATTATATAGTCCGGAACTACATGATGTCTCTGGTTAATTTTTAAGTAACACATGGTCAAATTTTATTAACTATTTCTTGTAAATTAAAATATTGGTCACATATTATATAAAAATTGACCAAAACTATAAACACATGATGATCTAGGATCATACAATAATTTCTCTTATAATGTAATAAGGGTGGAGTGCAAATCCTGTAAAGTAAAATGGTGCAGTATTTTGTAAAGTAACTAAGTTATTGGTCATTATAACACTTAAATCATACACCTGACCACACCAGATCCAATTTTTACATACCCATGTTTACCCCTATTTAATTTACTTTATTATTTTTTTCCTCCTTTCGTATTCCTTTTAGCATCTTTTCATATAACTAGATTAATTTTTTTAATAAGTCACTTGTTATCGTTGAATATGAAAATTATAGTATTACACTTGAACATACTTATTCGTCCCTGCAGTCCAATTATCAAATATTCATTTGTTATTATTTTTTTTGATAGCAAAATTGGCTCAAAAAAAATAAGAAGAAGAAATAATAAATACATCACGGTCAATAACAGATACATCAAATAGCAAATATTCATTTACTATTGTTAAATATGAAAAGATGTTAAAAGAAATAAAAAAAGAAAAAAATATAAAATAAATTAAATAGGTGACAAATATAAATATGCTAAAAAATAAATCTAGAACGGTTAAGTGTATAATTTAAATGTTATAATGACTTATAACTTAATTACTTTATTAAATATTACACTATTTTAATTTAGAAGATCTGCACCTAATAAGGGTGGTAGATGGCAGGCTATGATGCAGCCCGGTCAAACCCACAAGTCTTGACCCAATTCAGTTTTCCACGGTCAAACATATCCTCAGCTTCCGAGAAGCAGCTTCGAAGACTTTTTGCTGGTGATTGCAAGCTTTGGCATATAATCATGCATCAATTCCCTCTCTCTCCCTCTCCCCTCTATATTACTATTTAGTCTTGTCTCCTCTCCTTATATCATGCTTTAGACTACTTTCCAATATAAATTCAAAGCCAACCTTTTCTTCATTGCCACCCTAATTCACCTTCTTTCCAACAATAATAACAACAACAGTAGTAGCATGACCATGGGTGATCATAATAACTGGGGAACTTCTGAACTTGATCTTCATCAAGTTGGACTTGATGTTCCCAAATTCAAGTCTGCTCAACCTCCCTCACTACCCCTCTCTCCCTCTCCAATCTCCCCTTCTTCTTACTTGGCTTTTTCATCTGCTTTCAGCCCATCTGAGTTCTTGAACTCACCCTTGTTTCTTACTTCTCCAAATGTAAGTTACAAACTCTCTCATGCAAATTAACAAGTGTGGTTTCATGTTTTGGGGCATCACTAATTGTGGGGTTTTCTTTGTTGTTATGTATGTGGTTTTAGATTTTTGCGTCTCCTACTACTGAGGCTTTGGTTAGCCAGAGCTTCAACTGGAGGAACAGCTCAGGCGAAGAACAACAACGTGACAAGGAGCATGAGAAAAACTACTCTGACTTCTCTTTCCAAACCCAAATTCAATCTTCCTCAAGCATGTTTCAAATGGTGAGCACTGTTGTTTTTTGTCACCATTATTTGACTTCAACGAGTATCATTTTGTGCGGCTTTTTGGAAATTATTTGATCAGCAAAGACACTCGGAGGCCGGTTCTTATTCTTTTTGCTGTTATTTACATATTTGGACTTGTTTCTATTATTAGCTTGTCTTGTATGGCCTGTGGGGTCAGTTTATTGTTTACTTGTTTTTCATGGCCCTTTGAATTGTCTTCTTCTTCTTCTGTGTTCATCTTCTTTTTCTGTTTTATTTTGTTGCTATAAACACGGTTCGAATGGTTAAAACAAGGTTCGTAACTTGCCTAGCATATTCAAAGTTGAAAAAGTCTACCCTAAAAGTATGTCTATGTATGTTTGTATGTTTTGAAAAACTTCATTGTAATGGTAATCAAGCTGCATAATCACAGTAAACAAGGTTTAATTTATTGATGGCTTGAAACTTATTATTCTTGTCATGTATGGATTTGTATTCTAAATACTTGTTCTACTTGAACAGCAGGAACCACTTAAGAAACAGGACATATGGAGATTCAGTGAACCTACAAAGCAAACTGATTTTTCATCTGAGAGGATAGCAACAAAATCTGAATACCCACCAATTCAGAGCTTTTCCTCAGAAATGGCAGCAGGAAAAGCAGAAATACAAAGTAATTCAGTTCCTGAGTCTGGTTATTTTGACTACACTAATGCATCTCAGTCTGTTAGAGAACAAAAGAGATCAGATGATGGGTTCAACTGGAGAAAATATGGACAGAAACAAGTGAAAGGGAGTGAAAATCCTCGTAGTTATTACAAGTGCACACATCCAAATTGCTCAATGAAGAAGAAAGTAGAGAGGTCTTTGGATGGACAAATTACTGAAATAGTATATAAGGGCCAGCATAATCACCCAAAACCACAGTCCAGAAGAACAAACTCTCAATCAATTCACCAACCTACTTCATCTTGCACCAACTCGGGGATTTCTGATCAATCAGTGGTGACCCTAGGCAATCCACAAATGGATCATTTCTCCATACAAGATTCTTCAGCTTCTGTTGAAGAGGAAGAGTTTGAGCAAACATCACAAACCACTTATCCTGGAGGAGATGAAGATAACCTTGGACAAGATGCCAAAAGATGGTAAGATATCAACAAACTACAGTCTAATGACCTGACTCACTATTTTAGAACGAAATTGCATAGTTCACTCGGTTTGAATGTAACTAATTCTGATTCTCATTGTTGCAGGAAGGGAGATAATGAAAACGATGGCTATTCTGCCTCAGGGAGTAGAACTGTTAGAGAGCCTAGAGTTGTAGTTCAAACCACAAGTGAAATTGATATACTTGATGATGGCTTTAGGTGGAGGAAATATGGACAGAAAGTAGTCAAAGGAAACCCAAATGCAAGGTAATTAACTGATGAGAACAAAACCCTTTTGATAATGGTTCTAAGTGTTACAATTCATGTTGTTACCGTCACCATTACTTAAATTGTTCAAAACATTCCATCTGCAGGAGCTATTACAAATGCACAGCCCCAGGTTGTTCAGTGAGAAAACATGTTGAGCGAGCTGCACAAGACATCAAATCTGTGATCACGACTTATGAAGGGAAACACAACCATGATGTACCTGCTGCCCGTGGTAGCGCAGGCTATAACATGAACAGAAATTCTCTGAACAGCAATATACCAGCACCTATAAGACCATCTGCAGTGAACCGTTATTCTAGCTCAGCAAGTTTCACAAATTCCCTCTATAATAATACCATGCTTCCATCAACTGGAAATCAAGAATCATTTTCACTGGACAAGTTCAAAAGCCCGGGAAGTTTTGGCTATTCAATTCTTACCAAATCAGTGGGTTTATACACCAATCACGCACAATACTCAGATGCTGCATACTCAAAGGCCAAGGATGAGAGGAAGGATGACTCATTCCTTCAGTCATTTCTGTCAAAGGACTTCTAAATTTGGGACTGGAGCCCAACTTTACATATTATCTGGGATATGCTTTTGTATAGCCTGTAGGATTTTAGTTTTTCACTGCAGAATATAAGCAAAGAATCACGAATATTTACTTATTTACCTCAGTTAGATTAGTGACTGGCACTACAGCCATAGTGACAGCAAATTGCTGCTATACCTGTCTGCCAAGTTCATCTCCCAATAGAAACTTTCAACTTTATCATAGAATTGACTGATGAATTCTCTTATTCTTTTGTTGTATTGTTGGAAAAAAGGTTCTTTTGGAAGAATCTTACGATATTCCATTACTTGGTAACGTGTGCTTGTTTTGGCAATTTCTACTATGCTCTTTCTACTTAGTTTTTATTAAATGTTTTGTTATGAATATCAGGAAGTTCAGGACTTATATAATTTTACAACATTATCACAGGGATTTTGATAAATTTTCAATTCATAGTCCTTGATGGCCTCAAAACACAACATAGTCCTTAATGCAAATTTTGATGACAACGAAATGTTAAGTGACTTCTGATTTAATTAGAAAAGAAAACGCAATTCAGAAAATTTCCACGCCTGAGAATTTTGTAATAAACTCAGTGTCTAAAGGTTGAAAGTTGAAACCTCTAGGATATTAACAAGTCAAAGCTTTTTTGTGGATGTACATTAAGTTATCAGATTGTGAAGAAAAAATGAAATTCAGTTCTGACTGCTTTTGCTTGCGTCCACAGTCAGACTCAAATAATGCATTCACCAGATTATATATTTTTTGGCCAAATTGGTCAATAAAGTCTCAAGTACAGGAAAAAAAGATTAAACATTAAATGTATTCGTATATGAAATCAACATCATATCTCACTTTAACATATGCACAGAGCCAGAGAGGTGAGGCCTGAGCCTAACTCCCTTTCTCATCATTAATATACAGAAAAAAATGTGATTTGTATAGAAGTATGAAAGTATGAAACAACAATAGGGAGAGTTTTGCAAAGTTCGTTCAGATATAAGGTTGAGTTGATAGTTTGTAGCCTGAAATGAGGGCTGACGCTGCTAGACACAAGAAGGCAAAAATAGACATGCTAATGGCTGCAGATGAAGAGTCTGTAAATATATTGTCTGCCCCTTCCCTCATTCTATTTGTTATTGGAACTGCTGAAGATGCTGATGATATCAAAAGATATGCAATGATCTGCAACCAAAAAAGTTATGAAATTAACATTTCGTAGTCCTTCAAAGGCAAATATTTCATAAATCATACTCAGTCATAATTGACTAAACAAATACAGTCTAAAGCTTTGAATTGTTCAAAAATGAAGCCTCTACCAACACGGAATATTATATGGTGGTGCCATCAGCAGGACTTGTTAACTTGTCTAAAACAATAAATTAAGACCAATAAAAATCCCCCCTCCCCCCTTGTGATTGCATTATTGAAGCACTTAAAACGTCACTGAAAGTTGTGCATCCTTAGAAAAACACTTTATTTTATTACTCATTATTTGAAGCTAGATAACCTTTCATTTTCATTCCTTCCGTAGAGGTAACTTAAGAGATAAGTCACAAGTTTCCAATTTCAACCTCTTCAACATTGGTGATACTCAACGACTCAGCCACAAAGGGGCAACAAATTAATTTAGTTTGCAATATACTACAAAGCATCTCATCAACATACCAAACGGTTATTTAATTTTAAAAGTTCCAAAAGATAAATAAATAAACAAAAGTCGTATGAAAATGAAATTCCTTTGAGAATTGCATTCAACTTTAACACACTGACTTTGATTCGTGACTCCTCACAAGCCATAGAATCAAATATGGGATTAAAAAAAGTAATCAGTATCATTGAAATCAATGGCGTAAGAGAGAAATGACGCCAAACCTGATCACCGAAAAAGTCAATCATAGCTGCCATTCTTGGCTGAAGCAATTGTTTTGCAGTGGATAGTTCCTGAACTTGACGGAACACTTGGCCTCCAGTGTACAAGCTAGACAAAATCGCTACAGCCAGCAAATACCTATCATTCTCCAAAAGCCAATTCAACTTCATCACTCTCGTGAATCCACTATCTTAAAAACTTAAATTAAAGACACGTGATATGCTTTATATTATATGAATTTAATTAAAATGCACTATCAATATAAAACTATAATTTAATCATAGACTGCCATATACGATAACATTATTAACTTCAGTAATAATTACTTTAAAATCTAATTCAGAGTATCAAAATAAAATTAAACTCATGATATTTCTAGCAATTAACTCCGTCTCAAAATTAATCAACTAATACTATCCTAAAGAGTGAAGACTTAGACAAATGAATAGTTTTATATTTTCTTGGGTTAAGAGCATAGGCTTTCGGGAGACAATTCTATTCGAGCTGAATAAGACTATTATATGTCACAAAACTCTCTTTCTAAATATTTAATACAACTACATACACAGAGCTTGAATTTGCAGAGCTTGAATTCAAAATTACTTATTAAACTGGAATAACCCCATGGCAGGCCGGGTGATCACTGGTGAATAGTTCCATATTACATTGTTGTTCCCAAATTAACGTTAAAGAAATCAAATTTTGACCACAACCCATTAATCTTCATCCAAGATTCTGAAAAGGGGTGTCAGATTTCTACCTGTACTCTTCATATTTATCGAAATCTCTCGAATCGCCGTGTGTATTGCTGGCCATGACAACGAACGAAATCAGAGAGAAAAGCAAAGCGATCCCTCTCAATGCCAACGACCCTCTCTTCATCAAGTCCTCCCTCTTCCACCGCCGCAGGATTCCGCCGATTCCAGCGGCGCGGGTCGCCGGCGTATGGTGGTCCTCACTCGGCGCGGAAGCCGCCACTGGCGGAGTCTCAACGTGTATCTTCGGCGACGAATTGCCGTCCAGATTCGACATCTTATAGTTTGGGATTCGGATTTCAACGAATTGTAGAGAAAGAATCGAATGGGAAGAAGAAGACACCGAAGTTTATTGTGGCCTTTGTTTTCCGTATGTTGTTTTTTTGTTTGTTTATGTAGAGCTGGCAACGTTGGTAAAATCGTTATGGAAGTTAACGAAGTTTCAGGGTACAGGGTTATAGAAAACGAACCGTGTGATGACGTGGCGTGATAGCGTTGGTTGGAGGAGTGTGGAGTACGACAAAGGCAATGGCAGCTGTTACAACAATGTATGTTATGAAGAAGAATGCTTGGCCAGGGTGGCAAGTATATAATAACATTCGTATAATATAAAATAAGTTAAATTAAATAATAATAGCTGAAATATTTGAGAATTTCTAATTGGATTTTTAAACTAAAAAAAAATTATAATTGAATTCTTGATTTTGTAAAATTTTTGTAGTTGGATTCCTAGAGTTTTTAAAACTGCCATGAATTATCATTTTCTGACAATTTAAAGTCGTCTTACTAATTCTAGGAATTCAATTATAAAAATTTTACAAAATCAAAGACTTAATTACAATTTTTTTAATTTAGAGACCCCTTAAAATTTTCAAATAGTTCAAGAGTCCACTGATTAATTTACCCTACAAAATAATACTTTCTTCGGTCCTATATATAAGAACCAAATTGAAAATGTTGTTTGCTTCTTTTTATAAGAACCAATTCATAATGTCTCTTGCATTAATTTTTTCTTTACAAAAATGCCCTTAATTAAAGTCATTTATTTGAGTTCAATAAGTAGTTAGTGAATACTTTAAATTTAAACTCATTAGAAGACAGAAAGTCTAATGTTAGGAGTAATTTTGAAAAAAATAAAATAAATTTAAAGCAAATTTAATGCTATCAACTAAATTAACCAATTTTCTTAATCCTGGTGATAGTTAATTGGGTCTTATAAATAGGATTAAATGGAGTATATGCTTAATTATTTAGTAGCATAATAGTATTATCAAAAGAGTTTAATGGTCATACACTATTAGTGTAAAAACTTTTACATTGTCGACCAATCAGAAATCACCATAGATATGACTTTTAAAGTATTTATTATACAAGTCAACAAACTTACAATAAATGGTAGTTTGTGATTGGATGACAGTGTAAAACTACTTTACACTTTCAGTGCATAATCTTTTTTCTCTTATAAAAAATGTTAACATTCTTTATCACATTTTTTACGGTATTTTTTATTAAATCACAAGAATTTGTAAGTCCCATTAAATTTTTTCATTCATAATTTGTAATTTTCAATGTAGAATAAAATGTTTTGGAAAAAATATGTTAGAAAGTTTTTACTAACTTTCTCCTCTAATATTATATAGATTAAATTACATTAATTTGTCCTTAGATTTCTTAAGATTGTATATAATCTCTACTTTTTTTATGTTTATAGCAACTCTTTTATAAGATTACACAGTAGAATGTTTCTTAAATAATTAATGGGAGGTTTGTGTAATGTATAGGAGTGTCAGTATAGTGTTTTCAAATAATTAAGGAGGTTAACCTATGGGTAAAAAAGAAAAAGGGTATTGAAAAAAATTTGACGAGACTTTTAGTGTAGTTTATTCTATTATATATAGTTTGTACAAGAAAGTATCGAGTTTAGAAATTGTGGAATGATTTTTGTTGTTCTGGCGTCTACGATAAAATTTGTAGTGACTTTGAATTTGAATTCAATGAATTGAAAAAAACTTGACTTAAGGACATTAAAAATGGCTTTAATTATGAATTTTTTTCTATTGTATTGGATATGTTTTGAATAGTTTAATAATAATATACCATAAAACTTTAGTAGTATTATTTTGACTGGCATTGTATTCTTAGAGCTGTTGACCGGAGTTTTGTTGGGGGACGAAAAACGCAAGTGTTACCTTTTCTAAGAATTTATGTTAACACATTGTCGAACTACTACGGAGGGAAGCTGTTTGAGAAAATGTTTACTAGGAGAAAGACAAACATACTATTTTTTGTTCAACTAATGTGAATTTACTGACAAATTTCTTAGTGGCAGGAGTGGTTTAGGCACACATGTGAAGGAAAAAGGTGTTGGTGGAGCTGTTAGAGTGTTTGGAAAGGGAAGCAATTGAAAGTGAAGAGGTGGGAAAAGAGCCTATGGATTGTGACTGTTAGACTGTGTTTGTTTAGGTAGATTTTAAAGAGAGAGAAGTATGTGAGAAAGAAGTATAAGAAAGAATAGACTTTTTGGTTGTTTGGGAAAGGAAAGAAGCGAGAGAAGAGAGAAAAAAATATGGGACCCACACACAAAAATAATCTCTTCATGGGTGAAGAGATTTTGGAGAAAAAGTGGAAAAAAAAATTGTGAACTCATTGAAAAATTAAAATGACTTATTTACTCTCTATTTTTGAACGATGTAAATATGTTATTAAAGATAAATATATTTTTACATTACATATTCACTTTTCTTTTTCTCTTACTTTTTTTCTACTTCTTTTAATCCAAACACCTTAAAAATCTACTCATTCTCTCTTCTCTCCTACTTTTCTCTTATTTACTTTTCTCTTCTCTACTTCTTTCTTTATCCAAACAAAGCATTAGAGTTGGTTCTTTCAAATTTGTTTGCTTTTATGGTGCTTTTGTTAGAGAGATACCTGTCACATAAATGTTGGGATTTCATCACTTGTTTTGGTTTTGAAAGATACTTGACAGTTAAAACATCTTCATAATTGGACATAAACTCAGATCTAATGTGCTGTTTATGCTTTACCATTTTGATCTAGTGGATGAATATGGTTTGGCTTTGTAACCTTCGTTAATTGGGTTGTGGTTTATGATACAGTTGCACGGTTCTGCCTCTGATCCCACTTCATCGTGGATTTCTATTAAGTGCTTGATACTGTGTTTAATCCTGTAAGTCTCAATGATGTTATTTCACTCACATTTTCCTCTTTCTTTCACCAAAATTTAATCTCTCTCTTGTACCATTAAAAGAAAGAAAAGCAACTTGTAATAGTTTGTGATTTATAGCTAGGGGCTACATGGTTCAACAAGTTAAACCAATCCATAATCCATAAGATTATTTAGGATTCTTTACCCTTGGATTATAGAGTTAACCTTTTTCTTATTTATTATAAATTGCAATCCAACGAGTTCATAAGAAAAGAAAGTAACAATAAGAAGCTAAACTGATGCTTTGTGCATTCTTTTTGCAAGATATATGGAATTACTAGATCAAATTCTACATTAATAACAATTTCCGTCTTAATTCTTCATTAAGATTGGTTCGATGGAACCCCTTGCTAAAGAGTTGAGATTTCACTAATAAAATAAATCCTATGTCATAACTCTCATGCATCAATCAACTATTTTCTTTATCTTCAAGATCTTAGAATGATTTGTGAGGGGTTAAAAGCTAGTAAATAAATCCAATTAGTTTTGAAATTTATGCATATTGAGACCAGATTGAACTGTCTTTTTCAAATCTATGCATATATATATATATATATATTCTGCATCAGCAAGCTTTTTTTTTTTTTTTTGGTTCTATTAATCATTTTTCTTTTTGGTTCTATTAAGATGTTCAATTTGCTGATTGAGTTTCTCTTAATATTTACTTAAAAACTCTTGGCCAAAATTTTCCTTGCTTGAACATTTCTGAGACAATAACTTAGTGAGGCCACTGATAGGGACTTGGGCATTATGAGGTGCTTAAGTCCCTATCATGATAGGGACTTGAGTATTATGCGGTGCCTAAGTCCCAATCAGCCACTTTGCTAATACTGCTTGCTACTTATTCTGGTTTTGCATAGATTTTTCTTAGATATGTGCAAGCCTATAAACTACTTTCTAAAATTGTCTGGATGCTTAAACCAAACATGAACCTTCTCTCAATTAACCGTTTGTTTATCTAGTTACCAAAATAGTCTCCATAAAACCATAGGACTTCCTAGTGCACGAGACTCTCACCTAGTAGGGTTTGTGTTAACTAATGTAAAACTTTTCTAAAATACTTCTTGGCTGATGTAATTTACTTTTCTTATGTTAGTTGCTAATGTTCTACATAGTGAGTATGTTTGGTCTATTTTTTGGGAAAACTGTCCACCTAATGGAGTGGGTAAATGTCCTTTTTGCTGACAGCAAGTATGGGTATGATGTATGGCTCTTATTTCAGTTGTAATTCACAAAAATATGTATGGAAGTATGCAGAATATAGAGACATTACAGCAGATACGAAATTGCTCTGCTCTCTCCTTTCCTCTCTTCTCTTCTCATTCCTTTCTCATGGTTATGTTTTATGGTTTAATGGTTTAGATTGTCTTCATTTAACAATGGTATCTAGAGCAGTGTTCTTATAGGCTGTGGGTCTGAAAAAATTGGGAGGAGAGATTAAACACTTATGAGTGGGGAGAGATCAAATGGCTTCAGGGAACAATGCTGTCTTTGCTGTTCCTCAATTTTCTGGGAAAAATTATCATATATGGGTTGTCAAAATGAGATCATGTTTGAAGTCTTTTGGCTTATGGGAGTATGTAGATCAAGACAAGCAAGTTCCACCGTTGACAGCTAATCCAACCATAGCTCAAATCAAGCAACATGAGGAGAGACTTTGAAGAAGGAGAAAGCTGTTTTATGTCTGCACTCAACTTTGACAGATGATGTGTTTACATGCATTATGCATCTAGAAATAGCCAAGCAAATATGGGATGAATTGAATGAAAGGTATGCAGGTGATGAAAGGGTAAGGTCCATCAAGCTATTGACTCTTAAAAGAGAGTTTGAAATGCTGAAAATGAAAGAAAATGAGTCTGTCAAGGAGTACACTTCAAAGCTGTCCCACTTGGTGAACCAAATGAGGTTGTATGGTGAGGTTGTGCAAGACTACAAGGTAGTGGAAAAGATGCTGATCAGTCTACCTGAAAAATTTGAAGCCAAAGTTGCGGCCATTGAAGAATCATGTGATCTCAATAAGCTAACTATTTCTGAGATGGTTAGTTAATTGCAAGCTTAAGAACAAAGATTTTCTATGAGAATGGATGATGTAACTGAAAATGCATTTCAAGCTAAACACAAGGGAAAGCAATCTGGTCAGAAAAATAAAAAAAGGTAGAATTATAAAAAATGGGGTGATCAAAAGGGAAAAGGAAAGATGGAAGGGAGTTCAACTGAGTTTGTAGCAAAGAACAATCTTCCTCCTTGTTCTACATGCAAAAGAACAAATCACTTGTCAAAAGATTGTTGGTATAAGAGGAAGCCACAAATTCAATGTTACAATTGCAAGCAGTGGGGACATAGAGAGAAGTACTGTAGATTTAAGCAAAACCAATCTCAACCACAACCTCCACATCAAGTTAACTTCACTGATGAGCAATCTCAGGCTGAAGATCACTTGTTTATGGCTACTTAAACATGTAGTTCAGGTTCAAAGGATGTATGGTGTGTAGACAGTGGGTGCACAAACCACATGGCAAAGGACTCAAGTCTCTTCACTTCTTTGGATAGGGCTGTCCAAACCAAAGTCAAGCTTGGAAATAGAGATATTGTACAGGCTGAAGGGAGAGGTACAGTTTCTATTTACACTAGCAAAGGTGCTAAATTTATTCATGATGTTTTGCTGATTCTCGACTTGGATCAAAATTTGCTAGGTGTTGCTCAATTAATGAAAAAAGGATATTCACTTTCCTTTAAAAATAATGGCTATATCATACTAGATCCTAATGATTTAGAAGTTGTTAAGGTTGAAATGTGTGATAATAGTTTTCCAATCAGTTTGAATCAAGTGAATCATTCAGCACTTGTTTCCAAACACGATGATTCTGCACTATGGCACAAAAGATATGGCCACTTTAATATGGGTGCATTGAAAGTTCTGCAAACTCACGATATGGTGAGAGACATGCCTGTGATAAGTTGTATTAATGATTTATGTGATGCTTGTCAATTGGGAAAAATGCATAAAAAGTCTTTTTCATTAGCAAATGTCACACGGGCAAAGAATAAACTGGAGCTTGTTCACACTGACTTATGTAGTCCTATGAGTGTACCTTCTTTAAGCCAAAACAAGTATTTCATCTTGTTTATTGATGATTTGACTAGAATGACATGGGTATATTTTTTATCAAGCAAAGCTCAAACTTTTGATATCTTTAAAAAGTTTAGAGCTATGGTGGAATCTCAAAGTGGCTGCAAGATTAAAGTTTTGAGATCGGATAACGGGAAGGAGTATACCTCCAATGAATTTAATATGTTTTGTGAAGATATAGGGATTATTCATCAATTGACAGTTAGTTATACCCCTGAGCAAAATGGAGTTTCTGAGAGAAAAAACATAACAGTTATGGAAATGACAAGATGCTTAATTGCAGAAAAAAAGCTACCAAAAAGCTTTTAGGCTGAAGCTATTTTTACAGCAGTATATCTCTTGAATAGGCTGCCAACAAGAGCTGTTCAAGAGAAAACACCAATTGAAGCTTGGTTAGGAGTGAAGCCCACTGCCAAACACTTGAAGATTTTTGGATCAATATATTATATTCATGTTGCAGCAGCTAAAAGATCCAAATTGGATGACAAAGCTGAAATGGGGATTTTCTTAGGCTTTGTTGCAAGCTCCAAAGGTTATAGAGTGTACAATATGAAGTCAAAACAAATTGTGATCAGCAGGGATATTCAAGTTGATGAGAATGCATATTGGGATTGGGAAAATAATCAGGTTCAAAGAAGCATGAAGTCAGAATAGTTGACAATCAATTCCAATGCATCTAATGACCAGAAGCAAGTTACAAATGATGATGAAAATTAGATTGTTGAATTTGATTCTCTAGTGCTAAAAACCAAGTCTTTGGCTGAAATTTATGAAAAATGCAGTTTTGTGGTGCATGAGCCTTCTTGTTTTGAAGAGGCTTCAATGCAAATAGAGTGGAATGATGCAATGAAGGAGGACCTAGCTATGATTAACAAAAATGGTACTTAGGAACTCACTCCAAGGCCCAAAGACAAGAATGTGATTGGTGTCAAATGGGTTTATAGAACAAAATTAAATCCTGATGGTTCCATTCATAAGCACAAAGCTAGACTTGTTGTAAAGGGATATTCTCAAATGGCTGGAATTGATTACGGTGATACATTTGCACCGGTTGCTAGGCATGAAACAATTAGATTAATTGTTGCTCTATCAGCTCAATATAGATGGAAAATCTTTCACTTGGATGTAAAATCAACTTTTTTAAATGGAGTTTTACAAGAAGAAATCTATGTTGAACAACTTGCTGGCTTTATTGTTGCAGGTCATGAAGACAAAGTTTATAGGCTTCACAAAGCCTTGTATGGGTTAAAACAGGCTCCAAGAGCTTGGTATAGCAGAATTGATTCACACTTTCTGCAACATGATTTCAGGAGGAGCCAAAATGAGCCTACTCTTTATGTGAAAGATTGTGGCAATGGGAAGAAAATTGTAGTTTCACTTTATGTTGATGATTTGCTGGTTACAGGTGATGGTATTGATGAAATTGACAAATTTAAAAAGAGCATGCTGTAGGTTTTTGAAATGATAGACCTTGGAATGATGAGGTATTTTTTGGGAATGGAAGTACATCAGCTTGATGATGGTATCTTTCTCTCATAGAGAAAGCATGCCAATGACTTGCTGCAAAAATTCAAATTGGAGAGCTGTAATCCAGTTTCAACTCCTCTTGCTGTAAATGAAAAGCTTTCCAAGGATAATGGTGATGCAAAGGCAAATGTAACTCAATACAGAAGTTTAGTTGGCTGCCTTCTTTACTTGACAGTAACTAGACCAGATTTAATGTTCTCTGCTAGTTTGCTTTCAAGGTTTGTGCATTCACCAAGTTTAACACACTTTGGTGTAGGCGAAAGAGTGCTAAGATATTTGAAAGGTATTGTAGATTTTGGCATTTGGTACAACAAAAGTGATGGAAGGCTTGAAGGTTTTGTTGATAGTGATTGGGCTGGTTCTATTGATGACTCTAAGAGCACAACTGGGTATGTTTTTTCATTTGGTAGTGGAGTGTTTTCATGGAACTCCAAAAAGCAAGATGTAGTTGCTCAATCCTTAGCTAAAGCAAAGTATATTGCTGCAGCTGCTGCTTCAAATCAAGCTATTTGGATTAGAAAGGTATTGACTAATTTGAATCAAATACAAGAAGAACCTACTGTGCTATGGTATGACAACAATTCAGCCATTTCTATTGCCAAAAATCCAATTCAACATGGGAGAACCAAGCATATCAATGTCAAATTTCATGCTATAAGGGAAGTTGAGAAGAATGGAGATGTTCAATTGATGTACTGCAGGTTTGAGGAGCAATTGGCAAACATACTCACTAAGGCGCTTCCAAGTGCTAAGTTTAATGAGCTAAGAAGCAAGCTGGGAGTCTTTAAGAAAAGTTTTAAGGAGGAGTGTTAATTAATGTAAAACTTTTCTAAAATACTTCTTGGCTGATGTAATTTACTTTTCTTATGTTAGTTGTTAATGTTCTGCATAGTGTGTGTGTTTGGTCTGTTTTTTAGGAAAACTGTCCACCTAATGGAGTGGGTAAATATCCTTTTTGCTGACAGCAAGTATGGGTATGATGTATGACTCTTATTTCAGTTGTAATTCACAAAAATATGTATGGAAGTATGCAGAATATAGAGACATTACAGCAGATACGAAATTGCTCTGCTCTCTCCTTTCCTCTCTTCTCTTCTCTTCTCATTCCTTTCTCATGGTTATGTTTTATGGTTTTATGGTTTAGATTGTCTTCATTTAACAGTTTGGGTAGGGTATGTGCAGCCTTACCCTCACAAGGGGAAAACTGTTGCAAAGATTTGAACCCATGACCTCCGGTCAGAAGGCAGCAACCTTATTATTGTGCAAGGCTCACCCTCATAGAACTATGAGTTACGATTTATTCCTTCACTTCAGCCATATAGTGTGCGGAAATTCTATTCTGACAGCAGCATATCTTTCTTGCTATTATATTTACTAAGAAGCTACATGAAATTTTGTGCTTTCAGCTCATAACTGTGCTTGAAAAAAAGCACAGAAGATTCCACAGGTTTAGAGAAGTCAATTACTTTCCTTCAAGTAAAATTGCTGATAGCTAGCAACAATTGCTTACTTTTATGCTTCATGCCATTCCTCAAACATCAAAATATGCCATGCAAGTGGTTTGGTAAAATCTAAAATATTCTTATGTCAAAACAGTCCACAAATAATTAGCTATTTCTATTTAAAAATTAGCTGGAAAATAAAGACACACATGGATACTGTTCCATCTTATTTATAACATTCATCAGCAATACCTCCTGAAGCACCAAAATCAGTCCTCCGTTTCAGTTATCTAATTTGTTTTCTCAAGTGCTCTTGGTATCTTCAATGATTTTAGCTCATCTAACAACGGCATCAAGTTGTTGTAAGAGGATCCACCCTCCTCTTTAGTCTTCTTGCCAGCATCACTAAGTTTTCTTGCTCTCCTCCTCATTTCCCTGCTCTCTTCTTCACTTCCCATCAACAGAACCACAGCCTTCGCAATCACTTCTCTTCTCACTGCAACTTCAGCATCCACACCAATACTCGTCCAGAACTTGTTTTCTTTGGATCCCACTGGGACTCCAACTCTCAAGACATCAACTACCAACTTCTCATTGTAAAATTGGTCTGCAAATACAGGCCATGTGACCATTGGCAAACCAGCATTCAAGCTTTCAAGAATGGAGTTCCAACCACAGTGAGTCAAGATCCCTCCTATGGCAGGGTGGTCCAATATCAGCAGCTGTGGCGCCCAGTTCCATATGATATAACCCTTGTTGCTTTCTTTCATCCTTTGCTCAAAATCTTGCAGGAAACTGTCTCCATCCCCATCCTCATCTCCATCCCTTTTCCGAATAACCCAGATGAAATTATAACCAGAATTTTCGAGTCCATGAGCGATTTCAACAAGCTGAGCATGAGGGAGCCTGATTAGGCTTCCAAAACAAGCATAAAGTACAGACTCATTTTGCTTGGAGTTAAGCCAGTTTAGCCACTTTGGCTCTTGTGCAAGCTCCTCCTTGTGTCCCCTATTGGCCTTTTCTTCATCACCCTTGTTAACCCAGGCTGAAACTGGTCCTACACTCCAACACTTGATCCCCTTTGCACTCTGATAAAGTTGCTCATAATCACCTTCAAGTTCATGAAAACTATTGTACAGTGTTCCATTGCTTCTGCTCTCTGTTTCATATATAGCATTCAAATGATCTGTGAAGTCATTCTTAGTCCTTTTCCATTCTTCCAGCTGCAGAGTGGTCATCTCTATGTTATGTGGAAGGCCAGGAATTGAAAACTTTTGGTCATCAGAAACCAACCTTCATGAGGCTTATGCTTCCGCGTAAAATGACCAGCACAGCTTGTGAAGTAGCTTGAGCTGTAAAAATAAAGCCTTGGAATGCCTAGTTTTGCAGCAGACTCCACTGTCCAAGGATAGAGCATGTCAGTTACTACACAATGGGGTTGCATATCCTGAAACAGAAGCTCAATTTGATCTTTGAGCATCGATAGTCCAAGACTGATTTTGTCCAACATTTCTCTTGAAGTGATGGCTTTGACATTTTCAACCCCATCAGGGAGACCAACTTGGGATGCTAGGAATTGACTCACATGTGTTCTGATGCAGTATCCACAACTGGAATCACTATCTATGGCTTTCTGAAAAGTCAAAGCATTAGCAGGGGTAGTGATAATGGTAACACTAACACCATGCTTGGCAAATAGCCTTGCTATGTCTACCATGGGGTTCATGTGGCCAGGAGCTGGATATGGAAGAAAAATTACATTCAGTTGCTGGGGTTGAGACTTTGTCTCCATGGCAGGTTGAGATGAGAAAAATTGCTCACACTTCTCTTTCCAAACACAATCAGAGGTACATCTTTCAATCTTTCCACTCCCTAGAGCATGTTTCATGTGGTAACTGATATTCTTTTTATGGTTTTGTTGACAAGAAGTAGTAAGTTTTTACTGAGAAAGAAAATATTTATTATACTTCTATTCTATATTTTTGATACAATACATCCTTTTTTCAATGAAGTTTACAACTTTTATATACTTCAAATAAAATTAGCTCTGTAAGCTGACGTTAATTTTTCGTTCTTTTAAAATGGCGAGTTGACTTCAAAAATTGTCATTAATTTGATTACTAAGCCGGTTATTCTTTAACCTGTTATTCTTGACTTACTTGGACATGCTTCTTTTGTTTGCTTATCATTAACGTGTTTTAATGACCCTCTGAATTGTCTCTACTTTTTTGTTTTATATTCTTAAATTACTGATTTTTAAATTTCTCTTCAATTACTGCTTATGTTCAAATCTACCTTTATTATATTACATAAAAATATATTCTTTTGACTTTTGAGAGTAACTTAATTAATGTTTTTGCATAATTTTCTTAAAGAACGACACATGCATGCTTAATTTCTTTTCGTATAAATTTTAAATTTGAATTATTCTGAATTAGTGATTCATATCTGTTTTATAATGTTAAATAATTTTCTCTTTTAATATATATTTTAATCATTTTATGTGAATTAGTTATGCTTATTTTCAATATTTTCTCTTAATAATTTTTAGATTTTACTTGAATTTAAAAAACACTCGTACATGAAATACTTATTAATTTTATCATAATATATTCATTATAATTTATATTAAAAATATATAAAAAGTTTATCAAAAATATATATATATATACCAAAAAGTTAAGAATAGTGATAAATAATAAATTGCAAAATATAATAATACGCTTTATGTATTGTTGGTGCAAGATAAAACTAATGTGCTTATTAAGAAGCTGATGAAATGTTGTGCTTTCAAATAAACTTGCCGCCAGCAACAATGGTTTACTTCTATGCTTCACGCTGCTCCTCAAACTTCAAACTATGCTATTCAAATGGCTTGCTAAAAGTTAAAATTTTCATATATTAGAACTGTATGCAAATATGAAAGTTGCCTGAAAAACAAAATACTTTGATGTTATTCCATTTTATTTAAAACCGGCCTTCACCAAAACTAGTTCTCCATTTCAATTTATCTGTTTGTTTTCTCAAGTGGTGTTGATGCCTTCAATGATTTTAGCTCATCTAACAACTGCATCAAGTTGTTGTAAGAGGATCTACCCTCTATAGTTTTCTTGCCCTTCTCTTTATTTCTCTTCTCCCTTCTCTTCTCTCCCCATCAAGCACCACAGCCTTTGCAATTTCTTCCCTTTCCACCACTGCATCCTCGAGCAAGTTTCTAATTAACAATAAGATAATAGGGGTGATGATTGAATTCTTATTGCTTATTTCTTTGTGTAAGTAATGAGGATTGAATTATTGAAGTTATAATGGAGACTAATCACAACTAACAATTAAAACAAGACACATGAAAAAGTTTGCAGGAATTTAAAGCTTGCTAAAAAGTTAACGAACATAAGGCTAAGACTATGGACATTTTGCTTATTTAGAAAATTACTAGATATTCAAATTGTTGAAATGACATGTTCACAACTTGCACTTCAAGTTTAATATATTATAAAAAGATCAAGAGTTTGTTTGTTTAGATTTTTCTTTTATGTAATTAAAACTAAGAATGTGAGAATAATAACTTAATAGAAGAGTTAAGGGAGAAATTAAGGGGCTTTAATCACTTGAGATAGTGAGAACATAATAAGTTAGTCCGTAAAGTTTGTTTAGAGCCTTGCAGGTAAATAACGTCTGTAAATTCGCAGTTCATAAGTTTTACATACCGGTTTGCACAGGTCCACAATTTTATAATCAACTTTACTTGCAATAGATGCAAATGCTTAATTTCTTCAAAACTCATATCAACTAAGAATAACTTTCACTCCTTCAATATTCTTGCCTTAACAATTTGTTTATCCCCTCTAAAGATGCCAATTGTAGATTGAGGGAAAGAGAACCTGCAACCTAGTGGCCAAAATGGTGTGTTTTACAAGATGTCCCACTGGTCAGGATTGCTTTCATGTTAAGCAAGTTAACATGCCTTGTATATAAGTTTATTAAGTATCACTTTATATGTTTTTTAGATTTTAAAGATTAGTATGTCTTCTGTTGAAATGTTGTCGCTGTTCAAATTGGTGATAATTTTTTTGGTTAATATAGGCATTTGCATTTCTGAAGCTGCTTGTAGGACAAAACACAATTAGTACATGCTCTCAGTTGTTAAATTAATCAACCATACAACTTAGGATTTATTTATTTCTTCGAATTAACCATAAAAAGAAAGCACACCTTTATCTCCATTTTAGTAACTATTACTAAAAGACTAAATGAACAACAGGACTAATATGCTTGACAGAAAAAGAAACTGTTGGATGCTATATTTAAAACCTTCACCAAGACTAGTCCTCCATTTCAATTTTCAGGTTTGTTTTCTCAAGTGCTTTAGATGCCTTCAATGATTTTAGCTCATCTAACAACTGCATCAAGTTGTTGTAAGAGGATCCACCCTCATCTATAGTCTTCTTGGAAGCATCTCTAAGTTTTCTAGCTCTCCTCCTCATTTCTCTGCTCTCTTCTTTTCCCATTAACTGTACCACAGTCTTTGCGATCTCCTCCCTTCCCACCACTGCATCCTCGCCCACGCTTGCCCAGAACTTGTTTTCTTTAGCTCCCACTGGGACTCCAATCTTCAACACATCAACTATCAACTTCTCATTGTAAAACTGCTCTGCAAACATAGGCCATGTGATCATGGGCAATCCAGCACTCACACCTTCAAGAGTGGAATTCCAACCACAGTGAGTCACAATGCCTCCTATGGCAGGGTGGTCCAATATCAGCAGCTGTGGCGCCCAGTCCCATATGATATAACCCTTCTTGCTTTCTTTCATCTTCTGCTCAAACTCTTGAAGGAAACCGTGTCCATTCTCATTTCCATCCTTTCTTCGTACAACCCAGATGAAATAATGACCAGAATTTTCAAGCCCGTGAGCAATTTCAAAAATCTGAGCATAAGAGAGCCTGGTGAGGCTTCCAAAACTTACATAAAGTACAGACTCATTTTGCTTAGAGTTAAGCCAGTTTAGCCACTCCGACTCTTGTGCAAGCTCCTCCTTGTGTCCCCTATTGGCCTTTTCTTCATCACCCTTGTTAGCCCAGGCTGAAACTGGTCCTACACTCCAACACTTGACCCCCTTTGCGCTCTGATAAAGTTGCTCATAATCACCTTCAAGTTCATGAAAACTGTTGTACAGTGTTCCGTAGCTTTTGCTCTCTGATTCCTTTACAGCATTTATAAAATCTGTGAATTCATCCTTAGTCCTTACCCATTCTTCTAGCTGCAGGGTAGTCATCTCAATATTGTGTGGAAGGCCAGGAATTGAGAACTTTTGGGTGTCAGAAACTAACCTCTCATGAGGCTTATGCTTGCTGATAAAATGAGTGGCACAACTTGCGAAGTAGCTTGAGCAGAAATAGTAAAGCCTTGGAATGCCTAATTTTGCAGCTGACTCCACTGTCCAAGGATAAAGCACATCAGTTACAAGATAATCTGGTTGCAGATCCTGAAACAGAAGCTCAATTTGACCTTGGAGCATCGACATTCCATAACTTATTTTACCAAGCATTTCTAGGGAAGTCCCATCTTTGATGTTTTCAGCCCCATCAGGTAGACCAACTTGGGCTGCAGGGAATGGAACCACTTGAGTTCTGATGTGGTATCCACAATTGGAGTCACTATCTATGGCTTTTTGGAATGTCAAAGCAGTTAGCATGAGTAGTGATAATGGTGACACTAGCACCATGCCTGGCAAAAATCCTGGCTGTATCTACCATGGGGTTCATATGGCCAGGAGATAGATATGGTAGAAAAATGAAATTGAGTTTGTGGGCCTGAGATTCTGTCTTCATGGCAAGTTAAGATGAGAAAAACTATTCTCACTTCTCTCTCCAAACACAAATCACAGCCTGTGCCTCACTTTCAATCTTTCACAAGCATGTTTCAAGTGGTAAGTGATATTCATTTTATATGACTACCAAACTTAAAACAAGAACCATTCTGTGTTAATTATTAATTTTATCATTGGGCCGGTTCTTGTTCTCCCCGTTATTCTTGACATGTTTCTTTCATTAGCTTCTGCTTCAAACGGTTAGTGAGATCAGTTTATTTATTGTTAATTTGTTTTTTAATAGCCCATTGAATTGTCTCTTCTGTTGGGCTCGGTAGGCATGACGTAAGGGTAAATTAAATGAACCAAAATCCAAAATAGATTGGATCTTGCAGCCCAACGGTAGCAATAAAATGAACACTAATAACAATAAAATGGACACCAATATTTAATGTGGAAAACCCTCTATTATTGAGGGAAAAACTACGAGACAAACTCTGAAAAATATTTCACTACATCAAAGAATAATTACATTTTCTCTCTTTCACACATAAGAGATACTGTATAGTGTTTTCCGTGAGACCCACTCTTATTCAAATACTGCAATGTTACAGTACCAAAGAGCTATAGAGTTGACACCCACCCCGGTATACTTGTCCCACATTCTCAGGAGTTACTCAACACTCTATTTTTCTTCTCACTATTTTCTCACATCTACCTAGAAATTATGTTATTGCTTCTGCTCTCGATGCCTCCTTCATTTGCCAAGCCTTCAATTTATAGAAGAAAAAAGTGACAACGTAGCAGTTGTTTTCAAAGAATTCGGCACTGCAAATCTAAGTCTCTAGTTTATAGGTTGAAAAACTTTCAACCATGCATTAAATTTGGCTGGACTTCCAACCAATGCAATAAATTACCGGTTGGTAATTTTGAATGGCTCCAACATCTTCTTGTCTTCTCTTTTTTGCTTTTGTTGGGATAGAAATGGTTAGAATAGTTAAAACTTAAAAGTATGACAATTTCTGTTTCTATGCTTTGGCGGACGATAAACATTGTTAAAATGATTATCAGACTGGATAATCACGGTACAAAATAGGCGGATTTATTGATGGCTTGGAACTTGTTCATGTCATATATTTTGTTCTCTAAAAACAGCAGGAAACACTAAAGAAACAAGACATGGAAATTTGATATTGCTACAAAAGAAACTGATTTATCATCTGACAAAGTCCAGCATCAAAATCTGAATACTCATCAACTCAGTGTCTCAGAAATGGCTACAACCAAAACAGAAATGAAAAATAATCTAGCTCCAGGGTCTGATTATTTTAAGGGGCCGCTCTAGGATAAGACAAGCGTAACCTTCCTTTTGGCCCCCTATTATTCTGTAGGCCGGTGATTTGTTCATAATATATAAATTGTAATTTGAGTTTAATGGTCATACATTGTCAGTATAAAAAGTTTTACACCGTTATTCAATCAAAAATTATCATTAATATGACTTTTAAAGTATTTATTATAAAAGTCAACAAATTATAATAAATGGTAGTTTGTGATTGGATGATAGTATAAAACTACTTTACACTGTCAGTGTATGACCATTAAATTCTTATAATTTATGTTAAAAATATATTAAAGTTAATATAATTAAAAAAATGCAAATATATTTTATGTGTTACTGGCTCAAGAGTCAAGATAAAACTAATGTATTAATCGTAGTATGAAAATTGTATTAAGATATTATAATATTTAAAGAATCAATGAAACATTTTGTCGATTTCAAGTGAATTTCAGTATGTATAAATAGATTGGAATGATTTGTGTAATGATTAAATTTTATTGACTTAGAAATTAATAAGAAATTTGACTTATGCTACATTACAAATGGCTTTTCATAATAATTTTATTTTTCATTATATATATAGGGAGAGTAGATACTCTATTCAGCAATATGAGAAGTTCATGCCCCTTCTAATTTTTTGAAGTATTTCTCATTCTAACGATTAGTTTATTAGAATTGAGGTAATGCATAATTGTTTATGACTTATTGGGAAGGGAGATAACATGTCTTGGATCAAACAGGCCACATTACAAATAATTTTATTTTTTCATTATATACACACACAGAGTAGATACTCTATTCAGCAATAGAGTGTTTTGTCTTTGCATTTCATCGTCGTGGCACGATTTTTAAGACAATTAACGATTAAAATATTTTTTTGCCGATTTTCTACGCTTATTGATGGGCACTACGCGATAATTTTTAGTCTGTTTGTATTCATTTGAAAACAAAGTTTCCTCACCATAAAATAAAATAAAAAAATAGCTTTGGTATGATGCGTCTTTAAACGCATGTTTTCGCCTCCAAAAGCCACATTTTCCGTTTGAATTATAATACAAACAAGCTCTTAATCATTCTCCAAACTTCGTTTCAGTAAAATACAAACATGCTAATAGTTGGCATACATATCAGTACAAAACTACAAACTAAAATAGTGTGGTTTTTTCTTTCCTTTTTTTCAGTGGGGAAATTTTACCAATCAAGAAGTCTAGTAACAAGTCTTTTGTATTTTTTTTTTTTAATTTTTCCTTGGCCAAAATCTTCAAAATATGAAAATGACTTAACATTGGAAAACTAAAAGATTATATCGAAACAGTGACACAAGTAACAAGCTAGTGAGCTGAATTCCAGGTCCATGTAAAACAATTAGTTTCAGAACTACTTGCAAGATGTTCATCTTGTTATAAAATCAAAAGGCTTTATAAAATCACCATCTGCACCTCCGAAAGCCACTAGATTAATGCTCCCTTTCAATTATCGAACCTGCTTCTGCTAAGTGCTTTAGATATCTTCAATGATTTAAGCTCATCTATCAACTGAATCAAGTCGTTGTAAGAGGCTCCACCCTCCTCTATAGTCCTCTTCGCGGCATCACCAAGTTTTCTTGCTCTCTTCCTCATTTCTTTGCCCTCTTGGCTACTTCCCATCAAAAGCACCACAGCCTTCACTATCTCTTCCCTTCTCACCATTGCCTCATCACTCAAGCTCATCCAAAACTTGTTTTCTTTCACTCCCACTGGGACTCCAATCTTCAAGACATCAACTATCAACTTCTCATTGTAAAATTGCTCAGCAAACATTGGCCATGTGATCATTGGCAATCCAGCACTCACACTCTCAAGAATGGAATTCCAACCACAGTGAGTCACAATTCCTCCTATAGCAGGGTGGTCCAATATCAGCAGCTGTGGTGCCCAGTTCCATATGATATAACCCTTCTTGCTTTCTTTCATCTTCTGCTCAAACTCTTGAAGAAAACTCTGTCCATTCTCACTTTCATCCTTTTTCCTTATGACCCAGATGAAACTGTGACCAGAATGTTCAAGCCCTTGAGCCAGTTCAACAAGTTGAGCATGAGAGAGCCTGGTGAGGCTTCCAAAACTTACATAAAATACAGACTCATTTTGCTTAGAGTTAAGCCAGCTTAGCCATTCTGGCTCTTGTGCAAGATCCTCCTTGTGTCCCCTATTGGCCTTTTGATCATCATCTTTGTTAACCCAGGCTGAAACTGGTCCAATAGTCCAAGATTTGATCCCTAACGTACCCTTATGAAGTTGCTCATAATCACTTTCAAGTTCATGAAAACTGTTATACAGTGCCCCATAGCTTCTTAACTCTGATTGAAACATTGCATCAAAATAGCCTGTGGTTTCATTCTTAGTCCTTTCCCATTCTGCTACCTGGGGAGGGGTCATCTGTATTCTTTGAGGCAAACCAGGAATTGTAAACGTTTGGGTATCAGAGAGTAAGCTTTCATGAGGTCTATGCTTCCTGATAGAATTACTAACACAGTTGGAGAAGTAGCTTGAGCTGTAAAAGAAAATCCTTGGAATGCCTAGTTTTGTAGCAGACTCCACTGTCCAAGGATAACAAAAATCAGTCACTATACAATCTGGATGCAGGTCTTGAAACAGGAGCTCAATTTGATCTTTGAGCATTGATATTCCATGACTGATTTTACCCAACATTTCTGGGGTAGTGCTATCCTTAATGTTTTCAGCCCCATCAGGGAGACCAAGTTGGGTTGCAGGGAATGGAACCACTTGAGTTCTGATGTGGTATCCATAACTGAAGTCAGTGTCTAAGGCTTTTTGGAATGTTAAAGCATTAGCAGGGGTAGTGATAATAGTAACACTAACACCATGCTTGGCAAATAGCCTTGCTGTGTCTATCATGGGGATCATATGGCCAGGTGTTGGATATGGAAGAAAAATGACATGTAAATGGTAGTGGGATTGAGAATCCATTGCTTTTGCAAAATATGAGGTTCTATTCCTTGTGGAAGGTGCTGCTTTAAGAAAAATAAATAAAAGCTTGGAGAAGTTTCTGTTGCGGTGATATAGACAGAATGGTTTTCAAGGCTGTGTCTGAAAACAAAGGAAGAGAAAAAAGAACCACATCAAAAGCAAAATACTAGAGAACCCTTCATTCTGTGCAATCATAATATAGGCTTAATCAATAGAAGAAATTCCCAGGAAGAAAAAGATCGTAGACGCATACCTAGTTTAAAAAGTTAACATGTGCTGGCCAATACTTTCTTATATTTTCCAAAACCTTAAACAAAGCCTGCATCACTTTCAATCTTCCTCAAGCATCTATCTTTATATGATTATTTGACATGGGACAAGTATCGTTTTTTGTTTGTCTTCTCTCATATTTGTTGGATCATTTAGCCGGATCGCTCTTAATTTCCTCGTTGTTCCTGACTCGTGCATTTAATATTTATGCTTTGTTCACCTTGTGGGGTCGTTTATTTTTAACTTCGGTTCTTTGTCTCCTTACAACTCAAGGACCCAGAGCCAGTAGGCAGCAGTAAGGTCTTTGTTAACTTGTTTTTAATGGCGTTTTATCATGTTTCAAATTAAAAACTTTGTGTGGATTAGAAAATCATTCCAGAAAAGAAAAAGGTTGGCTACCGAACGAGAGTTTTGATTACGAATGTAAGTGCTAAAATGATTTTGATTGCCCAAGACTTTATAAGGGTCAAGGTGGCAATTAAAGGGGAAAAAAACGAAATGAGGTTTTAAATTAAGTATATTTGGCAGGCGTTTATTATTAGGCCTAAAATTATAGTCGATAACAAGGTAATAAATCCAAGATCATATTTTATCAATTATACTAGAAATTGAATTATTTATACCTTATTATATTTTCTCAATTCATAAAAAAGTTATGATTTGAGAAAATATTTTTTATTTTTACTTTCTGTTTTCGCTTTATTTTTTGTTTTTAAAAGTTTCTATAAAAAATGGTGAAAATATTTTTTTATTATTTTCTGTTTTCACCTTTCCTTATATAAACTTCAAAAAACAGGAAATAAATTAAAAAAATGAAAAAAAAAAATATTGTTTCAAAACCAAACAACCCAACTTTCAAATTCCTTATTTGATAAGGTGTATAGTATGAAAATTGTAACTCATTAATTACTTTTTTGCTTATTGTTGGTCATTTAATGTCGTTTTTGTAAGAAGTTAATGGAAGGTAGAATTGGGTCAAGTGAAACCAAAACTCCAAAAGAGTAGTCTAATACGTGCTCGTGATGTAGGCAACTGTAGTTAGCTTCTATATCATTTTGCTATCATCCCTCGCTATCCTCCCTCCAACATGACGTTGTTCCAAAAAACAAAAAAAAGATTTTTATAATAGTTAAACAAAAAATTGATCTGAAATGATTATCATTAAATTTATAATTTTAAGAAAACATTTAATTTTAAAGACAAAACTTAGATACAATACCTTAGATGCTGTTAGTATTATTCTCCAATCAAAAGAGTAGTTTCACCTCAATAATTTGCATAATTCTTTAATGTAGGATTATCGAAGTGAAACTCCACTTTTGATTGGAGAACTGCACCAATAATACCTAAGATACTGTATCTAAGTTTTGTCCTAATTTTAATTTAAGAATAAAATAGTTGTCATAGCCAATCATATTCCAAAACACGACATCTATGCAATAAGCAAATAAGAAGTAGATATGATATTTTGGTAAGAGACCACGAGTATCTTCTATAAAAAACAATCTTGCTCAAGTCGAATGATCTGACATTATTATCACTAACAATCTAAATTTTTTTTAAAAAATAATTAATTTTGATATATGGAGAGGTTTACAACTAATCCTATATTGTGTTCTAGCCAAAATCCAAGGTGCTTTGCCCGAATTGGGTTGGCGGAGAAGGTAGTCTTTACAAAAGATACTATGGTGCCCAAGTCAGAATGGGACTTATGGTGTCTATAGAACAATAATTAGACTTGATTGACTTACTTAGGCAAGGTTCCCCCTTTATAAGACCTCGGTGGTCTTCAATGATTAGCATATTCCCAGGCGTGGCTTTAGGGATTGCTTACCTTACTTTCCCTGTATACGAGGATTTGATTGGGTCTTTCCCAATTTCATCCATTATTTCAGCCACGAATCTGGGACCCCCCCTGTTGTGGTCGTGTTGGAACTGTTGAGTGCAATATCGGGCCGAGGTGCCATGGGCCAATACCAAACACCTTATCAGCTTGCATTCAGGTCTAGGTAGTTGGAGGTTGACCAACCAATTTCGATGCTCGGCCAACCGAATTCTATGCTCGGATGGTACATAAACCCCCAAGCTCCAAACTCTTCTGAGTGAGTGAGCTTACTAGTAGCATGTACTAACATTATCCAATCACAAACTGTTATATATAATAAGTTTATTGACTTCTTATCTTAAAAGTCAGACAAAAAATGATTTCTTATTGATTAATAGTATAAAAGCTTTTAGATTGATAAGGGATGTCTACTAAACCAAAAAATAGCAAAAAAAATAAATAATGGCAGCCACCTTATTCCTCCATTCTATGCTTTTGCTGCCTTTTATTATATAGTGAAATTATTATTTTAGTTTATGAATTATATAGGGTAAATATTTATTTTATATAATTATAATTTATAATGAGTAAAAAATTTTGAATGTATAAATTACATCATAATTAAAACTCATAATTTATATATATTATAAAGGGTTTTGTTTTTTTAAAATGTGCATGCATGCACATGTTTTAAGGACATTAGTTTACATTATTAAGAGAAAATAATTAAATAAAGAGGTTAATTAGTGTAATAATATCTTTAACATGTGCACGCATGCAGATTTTAAAAAACCCTATTATAACTTAGAATACATAATTAAGAAAGTGAAATTCTCACTTTTGGCAATCTCGTAATTAGACATTCTTAATGTTCTTTTTCTTTTTCTTTTCTTTTTTGATGTGCATCTTAGACGTTATCCTTGTAACTAGTAAAAAAGTTTCTCTCTCAACCTTGTGAAATTCCTTTTATCTTTATCTATATATTTGATCTTGTTAATCGTATGTCACTTTAATTTTATTTTTATTTTTAAATTGAATTTTAATATTTTTTTTCAAAAGAAACTGTCAATAATTATAAATAATTTCATATCACAATTTAAATTGATGATTGTAAATCTAAAATATAAGTCTTATATCCCAATTTATATATTTAGATTCACAATAAACAATTTAAATTGCAATATAAGATTGCTTTTAACTATTCACAATTTCTTTTAAAAGAAACTATTTAAAATTTAACTTAGAGATAGAAATAAAAAGATAATAGATTGAGACGGATCAGAAGATCAAATATACATTACATATAAAGATAAACGGGGGGTAGAGTAAGAGAATTTTTTCTTGGACTAATTGCAAGACTAGTATGTGAATTGTATATGCAAAGGAAAGAAAAAAGTATATGGAGAATGTCTATTTGAGAAAGTTAGTGTGTGAAATGTATATGCAAAGGAGAGAAGAAGGAATATGGAGAAGGTTTATTTGAGAGAGTAAAGAGAGTGAGAGACTCACTTCTAGAATGAGTATTTTAATTTATAATATAGGAATAGATGAATGTAAAGATGCAAATGAAAGGGTTTGTTATATATTTTTTTGGTTAATAAATCATTCATTGAAAATGTCTAACGACACTTACACAAGCATACAGGATGCTAACAAGAGTCTAAAACAGTGCACTGCATATCAATGCAGAACTGACACACACACACACACTCAAAACTAATTATTTAGCAATCTTGAACTTAAAAACACAAAAATAGGAAAAAAAAAATCCTCTTATTACAACGAAACTTAAGTAGAGCCATGAGCTGTTCTCCACTTTTTTACTTTCTTTTATTATTCCTTTTAGATTGGCACATACTTTGCAACTCAAATTAAGACAACCTAAAACCAACCTCTGGTGGTTAGGATATACGGTTGCAATAAAGGGCTCTAATAAGCTCCGTAGGGAGGGAGAAATGTGATGGAGAAGGGTAGAGACAAGAGAAAATGATGACAAAGATAAATAGGAAATTTAGATACTCAGAAAAAGAGAAAGAGGTGTAAATAGTGATTGGATGAGGAAGAGAGAATGCATGGTGGAGATAGAGGTGGTGGCTGGAGGAGGAGGTGAGGGGAGTGGTGGTGAGGAAGAAAAAGAAAGGTAAGAGGGAGAGAAACCTCTTGCTATGGAGCGGAGAAATCCCACCTAGAGTGGGGAGGAAGACCTCCCATAGAAGAAGAAAATCCTCCCATGGAGGAGAAAAGAGGGGGGCACCACTTGTCCTTGTGGGGGCTGCTGTTCTATGTTCTGCTAGGGTTTCGCTGCTAGTTGTTTTCAGAGAGGGCGGGTTATTGAGTGAGGTAATGGTGCTCACTCAGTGTTTGTGCGGTTTGGAGTGTGATTATGGAACGTGCCCTCCGCATGTGAGGTGGTTACCATGGTTTTAAATTGCGGTCTGCAACTGCAATTACAGCCGCAACATAAAGATTTTTCGACTTACCGCAACTGCATCGCAACCGCATTTGCGGCCGCATCAGCCGCATTTTCCTATAATTTGCCGCAATGTCAAGGATCGCGACAAAACCACAACCGCGACCGCAACCGCAATTTAGAACCATGGTGGTTACCATACGTGAATCAAGAAAGGGAAAGTCTGGTCCTTGTATGTGTGCCTGTGCCACTGTAAAAGAGTGCCTAATCGCAATGAGTGTGGCATTTGTGCCGTCCTATATATGGTGGCTGTCTGAGAGAAAGAAAAACCAGTGATGGGGAGACCCAACTGCTTGTGCAGTGTGTACGTGCATGAGACAAACGCCAATCTAGTGAGAGCTAGGTTACTCTATGCTTAGCAAAGAAGATAAAAAATAAAAGGCCTCAAGAAATCAACTGGTTTTCTTTCCGCAAGAGAATGCACCGTGCACGTACGCCTTCTCTTTTCTCTTTTGTTTGTCTTTCCCTTTTTTGTTGACAGTTGTTTTTTATTCTATTATTATTATTATTCTATGTATCTGATTTGTTATATCCTTCTTTTATTTTATACGTTTTATATATTTTTTGTATTTCATTTTGTCTTTTAGCATCTTGGGATTCAATCATCAATTAATTTTCTTGATTTTCTCTTTTTTCATTTGTCATTGTTATTTGATGATATCATTGATATGAAAGAAGAAAAAAGATGAATGAATAAATAAGTAATTAGATGAATAGTGGAAGACAAATTATAGTTTTCACATGTATGATTTTGGTAAATATTTTAAATGTCTCTTGCACCATAATCATATGCCTAGGTCTCCTACTTTTGTGCATGTCGTCAGATTGATTCTTCTAGATAATTTCATGTGGTTGTGGAGATATTTTAAGGAAACAGATATTGGATTTTTATGCCACGAACCGTACCTAAATTCAGAATGGACTGAATAAGTGAATATATCTTTTGATTTTGCTTCGAGTACGGCTTTGTTAATGGAAAAATTTTGTATAGTGTCATTGTCTTGTTTGATCAAAGCGTGTTTGGTTTCACATTTCAAATGTGATTTGAAAAAACAAATAATTATAACTTCCACGTCCCAAGTGTTGTTTCTTACTTCTGAACGGTTTCCAAACACCCTTTTTTAATCACTGGATTTCATAAACTTTTCACCAACATATACATTCTTAAACCAAATGACACATTTTTACACGGCATACCAAGGTCTTCTGTAGTAGTAAATTGGTAGGAACAGCGATATACTTTTATTTCACACACCAAAATAGATAAAATTTTATTCATCAGAAGATTTCTTTTTCGTAACATAGAATCTTCGAAACATGCAAATGGCTTGGTAAAAACCAAAATCTTATGTCAAAACAGTGCAAAAGTACTTAGCTAGCCGAACTTGAAAATTAGCTGTAAGGAAAACATACTTGGATGTTGTTCCATTTTATCTAAAACCTTCATCAGCTGCACCTCCAAAAGCAAGATCAGTCCCCAATATGAATTATCTAATTGGTTTTCTCAAGTGCTCTAGTTATCTTCAATGATTTAAGCTCATCTAACAACTGCATCAAGTTGTTGTAAGAGGGTCCATCCTCCTCAATAGTCCTCTTGGAAGCATCACCAAGTTGTTTTGCTCTCTCCCTCATTTCCTTCCTATCTTGGCTACCTCCCATCAAAAGCACCACGGCCTTCACTATCTCTTCCCTTCTCACCATTGCCTCATCACCTAAGCTCATCCAAAACTTGTTTTCTTTCACTCCCACGGGGACTCCAATCTTCAAGACATCAACTAGCAACTTCTCATTGAAAAATTGCTCAGCAAACATTGGCCATGTGATCATTGGCAATCCAGCACTCACACTTTCAAGAATGGAATTCCAACCACAGTGAGTCACAGTGCCTCCTATGGCAGGGTGGTCCAATATCAGCAGCTGTGGTGCCCAGTTCCATATGATATAACCCTTCTTGCTTTCTTTCATCTTATGCTCAAACTCTCGCAGGAAACTGTCCTCATTCCCATTTCCATCGTTTTTCCTAATCACCCAGATGAAACTATGACCAGAATGTTCAAGCCCATGAGCCAGTTCAACAAGTTGAACATGAGGGAACCTGGTGAGGCTTCCAAAACTTACATAAAGTACAGACTCATTTTGCTTAGAGTTCAGCCAACTTAACCATTCTGGTTCTTTTGCAAGGTCCTCCTTGTGTCCCCTATTGACCTTTTCTTCATCGTCCTTGTTAACCCAGGCTGAAACTGGTCCAATAGTCCAAGATTTGATCCCTACTTCACTCTTATGAAGTTGCTCATAATCACTTTCTAGTTCATGAAAACTATTATACAGTGCCCCGTAGCTTCTGCCCTCTGATTCAAACATTGCTTCAACATTGCCTGTGGTTTCATTCTTAGTCCTTTCCCATTCTGCTAGCTGCAGAGGGGTCATCTCTATTCTCTGAGGGAAACCAGGAATGGTAAACTTGTGGGTATCAGAAACCAACCTCTCATGAGGCTTGTGCTTCCTGATAGAATAAGTGGCACATGAGGAGAAGTAGCTAGAGCTGTAATAGTAAAGCCTTGGAATGGCTAGTTTTGCAGCAGACTCCACTGTCCAAGGATAGAACATATCTGTGACTAGACAATCCGGTTTCAGATCCTGAAACAGAAGCTCAAATTGATCTTTGAGCACTGACATCCCATCACTGATTTTATCCCACATTTCTGGGGAAGTGGCATCTTTGAAATTTTCAACCCCATCAGGTAGATCAACTTGGGCTGCAGGGAATGGAACCACTTTAGTCCTGATGGGATATCCACAACTCAAGTCACTGTCTATGGCCTTTTGGAATGTTAAAGCATTAGCAGGGGTAGTGATGATGGTAACACTAACACCATGCTTGGCAAATAGCCTTGCTGTGTCTACCATGGGAATCATATGGCCAGGTGTTAGAAATGGAAGAAAAATGACATTGAGTTGGTTGTGTGGTTGAGCTTCCATTGCCATAGCAATTGCAGTCTCTGAAGGAGCACAACGGGAAGAGGAGGAAATGTGGTTGGGGTATTCCTTTGGTGTATGTTCTAACTTCTAATTTGGGGGTTCAATGTTCCTCTTATATCGTCCAATCATATTTGGACATGTGTCTTTACTTGCCGATAATAGCAACTATTTTTTAATATTGACTTTAATTACTAGGGACCTATTTGCAAATTCTATTTCATTTTCATTAATTATGATACCAATTACCTTTTTTAATTATGATTTAATTATATTTTTAATAGTAATTAAATTAATTATAATACAAGTTACCTTTTTTAATAGTAGATGAATTAATTATGATATAAATCTTCCTTTTTAATAATAATTGAATTAATTTTGATACAAATTACTTTTTTTTAATAATAATTGAATTAATAAAATGATTTTACAAAAGAGAAAATAGAAAATGGGTTGCATAGAGCCAAACCCTTCAACCTCCTTATATGAAATGTGTTTTTTTTTTTGTTCAGATAAAATGTGTCTGTTTATTCTTCTTATATTCAAACATGTTTTTTTGTTTAAATGTATTGTTTATTTATTAATTTATAATGTATTATTCTGCCTATATCCTTACTATATTATAAATAATGTATAATGTATTATCTATTAACATATTATATATTTATATATTAATATTAATTATAACTAGAAGCCCTACACAACACAATGCTATTTATTTACTCTACCTATATGTCTCACCCAGATATAATATATTATTGTAAAGAAATATAATATAATATACTATTTTTTTATAAAATATATGATATACTATTATATGTTTCTACAATATAAAATATAAGATATACTATTTTAATAAAGGTTATGTTATTGTTGAGGTTATTGATAACACCATACTCGTGTGTACTTATCGGTCACTATTGTGAAGTCAAAGATTTTGGAAACATAATTAATATAGATCAATTATAATTAATTCAATAATTAACCTCATAGAAGATAAAATATTTAAAAACCTCTATATCAACTACAATCATATCAAAGATTATTTACAAAATTAAGTATTAATTACACAAGATAAAATATTTAAAAACTTCTATATTATTGTTCAATATTCTAATAGAAAATAAAAATTAATTTATTTAAATAGAATTTAATAATGTCAATATATATTTAAAAAATATTTAATAAAATCTAAAAAGTATTTAATAAATATATTTTTGCAATTAAGAATTAAAAAACTTAACTACAAATTCAAATTTTAAAAAATTGAAATATAAAATAAATTTAAAAAATAAAAATTATAAATATGTTAAATGTTAAAATTTTATTTAAATATATTATTTACTCAATTTAGTAACATTCTTTCATTTCATATAATGAAAATTAAAAATAATTAATATTTTTTAAATTTATAAAATAATTAATTTATAAACAATTAAGACCTCACAATAAATAAACATAATTTAAAATTAAAATTAAAAAAATACTAAAAGAAATTAGGTTGTTTAATGTGATGTTCAGAGACACAAATTCAGGCTCAACTCCTAAATAGTGTATTGTAAAGAAACACAAGTTCAGGGTCAATTCTGCATTAATAGAGTTAAATCGTAAAAAAAGATGATTTTAGGGTCACTTTCAAAATATTACTCTATAGTTAATCAAAACAAATTTTAGAGTCAATTCCATGCTACAAGTTTTATATTGTAAAGATACACAAGTTCAAGATCAACTATGCATTAGTAGAGTTAAAGTAGAAAAAAAGCTGACTTTAAGGTCAACTCCAGAATATTACTCCCACATTTAGCCAAAGTTGATTTTGGGGTCAATTTCACACTACTAGTCTTATATTGTAATGAAACATAGGTTTAAGGTCAACTATGCACTAGTAAAGTTAAACAGTAGAGAAAGTTAACTTTAGGGTCAACTCTAGAATATTACTCCTATAGTTGGTCAAAGCTAACTTCAGGGTCAATTTTACACTACAAATCTTTTGTAATGAAACATAGGTTCGATGTCAATTGTGCACTAGTAGAGTTAAATTGTAGAAAAAGCTGACTTTAAGGTTAACTTTGAAATATTACTCCTAAAATTGGTCAAAGCTGACTTTAGGGTTAATTCTGCACTACAATTATAGTGTAAAGAAACAAGGATACAGGGTCAATTGTGCATAGAAAGTTGACTTTAGGGTCAACTCTGGATTAGTAGTCCTACAATTGGTCATAGTTGACTTTTTGGTTAACTATGTACTACAAGTCTTATAATGTAAAGAAAATCAAGGTTAGGGTCAACTATGCACTTGTAGAGTTTAACTATAGAGAAATGTATCATAAAACAAACTTTTTTTAAATAAAACTATTTATTAACTCACGTTAATTTATCCCACCAACAATATCCTAAAATAAAATAAAATAAAATAAAGACTACAATAAGTTAAAAAAAATAGTATAAATTCAATAAATTCTTCGTAGAACGTTAAATTGTTAAAAAAATTATTATTTGTGTACTATTGTAATACTAATTAATAATTTTAGATGAAGAAATTCTTGCATGAGTACAAACCCAATAAATAAAACAATAAAATAAAATAAATAAGATGAATTGTGCAAAAAAAAATCCCAAAAAAGACAAAATAATGCTAGCTGACAAAAAAGAAAAAAAAATACAAGACTGTATGTGAGTTTTGAAAATATTTTTATTTTTATTAATAATTAAAAATATATAATATATTATTTTATTTTAAATAATTAATGTAATTATTATTAAAAATGATAATTTATGTCATAAGTAATTTAATTACTATTAAAAAAGATAGCTTGTATTGTAATTAATGCAATTATTATTGAAAAAGGTAATTAGTATCAAAATTAAAAAAGGAAATTAGTATCATAATTAATAGAAATAAAATAAAAGTTGCTAATAGGTCTCTAATACTTAAATACAATATTAAAAAATAGTTGTTATTATTTAATATGACAAATGAGGACATATGTTTAAATATGATTAGACAATGTGAGAAAAGACATTAAAATCCCTTAATTACAACATGCACCAAACGAATTGCCGATTTTAAATGGCTCAAGGTTACTTAGAGCAAACAAATCCCTTCTGATAGAAGCACGTGTGAATAATTCAGCTTATACTTTTACGCTATATATAACAGTCCGAAATTTATACTTTTACATTATTGAAATTGTTATTATCGTCATTTTAAAAGTAGTTTACCAACACAATTATTAAAATTGTCAACACAGAACTATAAATTATTAGTAAGTTAAGTACCATTAAGCGACAAGCTACCATACAATATGTGTAATGCATCGTACATTAGAAAAAAAAAAAAAAAAAAAAACTCGTGTACAAAACATTATAGGTTAAATTAAGCAGGGATCTCTATTGTGTACGTAATGTACTGGAAAGTATAGGTTGAATTTGAAAATTTTTAACCCAGGTTTTTTTTTACTCAATGTAACCAAAATTGGCCTAATCTTTTATACTAATTAGGATTTTAGTTTGTATATTGTACATGATAAATATTTATTTATCTATAATTATAATTTATAATAAATAAATATTTTGAATTTATAAATTAATTATTAAAAGATTTATAATAAATAATTTAAATTATTATATAAGATACTTTTAAATTGAAATAGACATGCGATTAAGAAAGTATATAGATAAACATAAAAAAAAAATATAGTTTGAGATGATTGATAGATATTTATTTGGCTGATTGCAGAGATATTGTGTGAAATGCACCTCTCGAGAAAAGAGAGAATGTTGAAAATCTCTAATTGATAAAGTGGATAGAGTGAGAGTTTCCCCTTTCAAGTTAGAAATTCTCACTACAACAAAACTGTCAATTAGAGTTGGCTTTGGACCGACTCTAGGTGTGAAAAGTCGTTGCTAACGTGGCTTTATCGTTGGCTAAGTGACAATTAGGCCAATGTTTGAGTCGAAAAAAATTGATCAATGTTTATAAGCGACAGTTAGGCTGTCGCATTGGCCAATGAAAATATGCGAAAGATTAAAAAAAAAAAAAAACACAATCATTACCGACAATGTTCCATTTTCCCCACCTGTGAGCCATCACTAAACCACCACCATTTTCACCCACTTGCAAGCCACCACCATCGTCACTGCAACCCAGCCTCTGGCCTGCATTGATTTTCAAGATCTTAGAAAAAGTGAGAAAAAGAATGAAAAGAGAAAAAAAAAAAAGAAAGGGGGGGGGGGGGGGGGGGAGAGAAGAGGAAAAGTGTGAAGAGGGAAAACCCCTATCGCTGCAATTCACTGCCATTGCACATCTTTGTCACCACATTGCAAGCCACTACCACTGTTGCCGCCACAAGCCACTTGCAATCATCAAAAACCATAAAGAGAGAGAGAGAGAGAGAGAGAGAGAGAGAGAGAGAGAGAGAGAAAAGAATATGGAAGGGGAAGGTTGCGAGTTAAAGAGATTTTTGTGCGATGGCCAACTTGTTGCTTAATAGTGATAGTTCGAGCGACGGCTTGGCCGTCACTTACTCTCAATTTTTCAAAATCCAAAACAGAGAAAAAGGCAGGGTAAAGAGGTGGAAGATTATATTTATTTGGGTGCCCAGGTTTAAAAGAATAAAAGTGACAGCTAGGCAATCACTTCCATTTAAAAAATTACAAGCGACGACCTAGTTGTTGCTTCCTTTTAAAAAAATATTTTTTAAAAATTACTAGTATTAAAAAATATTAACATTAAAAATATTGTTTTTAAAAAAATTATGCATCAATATCAAATGACCAACGACTTAGCGAACACTTATAACAATTCGTTGCTATTCTATGTAGTCTCTAATTTATAGTATAGGAGTAGATTTAAGTTATTGTTTTTAACTTCATTTTTTGATATTAAAGGGGGCTTAAGCCCAAAAGGAAATAAACTACAAAGCAATAATAAGGGAGTAGCAACTACCATAGCATCACTTAACAAGTACATCCTAAGATAAGCTAGATGTTGCTCAAAAACAAGCTAAGGACGGCTAATTAACTATTTTGGGGCAATTTTAAAAACAAAATACCAAAATGGGGCTATTTTTAAACATATTACTAGCATGAGACTCTTTTGACCGTTGACTGGTCAAACTTGCTAGTTTGACTAGCGAAAATCGTTCCATGTTAGCAATTTTTATTATTTTAAAAAAAAAATTACACGTAGGAAGCGGATGTGGCGAAAAAAACGCAAGTGGCAATAGCAGAAATGAGAGGATGACGCCACGTGGCATCATCCTGTCATTTTCGCTGGTGGTAGTAGCGGAAATGAGAGGATGATGCCACGTGGCGTCATCCTCTCATTTCTGCTCTTGCCACTTGCGTTTTTTTTGCCACATCAGCTTCCTACTTGTAATTTAAAAAAAAATAGTAGAAATTGTTGACGTGGAACGATTCTCACTAGTCAAACTAGCGAGTTTGATCAGTCAACGGTCAAAAGAGTCCCATGCCAGTAATATGTTTAAAAATAGTCCCATTTTGGTATTTTGTTTTTAAAACTGTCCCAAAATGGTTAATCAGCCAGCTAAGGACTCAGATTGCAAGCTTTAGCTACCAACATGTTAGCAAAAGAGTTAGCTTCTCTGTAAATGTGATGGATTCAAACTCAATCAAGCTTTAATAAACTTCTGATTTCTTCCACAAGTCTCCTCCCAACAGCACTCCCAATCTTTATCCCTTGAATACTCTTCACAACAGCTTCAAAGTCACTTTGAATTTCCATTGTCTTGAACCCCTTCACTCTTACCAAGCACAGTCCTCCATATACTCCCCACAGTTTTGCAACAAAGTCATTAGAGTTGCCTATAAACTTTGAAAATCCACAAAGCCGACAACCAACTTCATCATAAATAAGACCCCCACAACCTGCCCTACCTCCAAATACTCTGACATCTCACATTAGGCGGTTTACACTTGATATCAATATTAGCTTGAACTTTCCTCAAAGTATTGACCAAACTAGTCTTGCCATGAAGATAGTTTCTCCAATATCTGATGGCCACATCATAAGGTTTGAGAGGTCGACTAACTTGTTCATCATGATCGTCCATATTTCTCCATTTCCAAAGAACATGACACGCATTGTTGCCCACAATGCAGGCCAAGGTTGCAAATCATCTCAACCCATATTCTTCATTATATTATTCTAGCCCAGCTTTGAATGTCACATATGAAGAATTCTGTTCTACTATCAACTCCCAAAAGATGGATTCATACAAAGGATGCTTGGTGACAATCTCTCAGAACATGCTCCTGAGTCTCAAGAAAGCCATCACAGTACCTGCAACAAGACTCATCAAGTTGTTTATACAATCAAGTTTAGACTCCCATGTTTTGTGGGAAAAAAAAACGCTTAAACCCAATGCTCAGATGATAAATGTAATTTGTGCAAAACAAAAGTACAGCCATCTAATTCTACTCTTGAACCCATGCGATCCAAAATATGGCCTATATTAACCTATCTGGTGCATATTAGCCGTCCCTCCCTCCCCTCTCTCAAACCAAAAGAAAGAAAGAAAAGAAAACATTTACTTTAACTATGACCCATGCTTCAAAAGGATGTCCAAGTCCAACACCAACCTCAAAATAAGGTACAGAAAAGTAATTTCCTTTTGCAACTTTCTTTTTATTTATACACTTTCCTTCTATTTTTTTTGTTTTCGTAATTTTTTATAAGTACTTTCTTTTTTGAAAATTAAATTCTAGAATTTATTTTGATGATAAGTAAATGTTTCAAAAATCAGTTTAATAAATTTCAAAAACTAATTTTCAGAAATCTTTACTATACAACCCACTAGGGTCGACCTAATGGTAGAGGGTTAGAGTAGTATCTACAAAGTCTTAGGTTCTATCCTTATTGTTACCATTGTACCAAAAAAAAAATCTTTACTATGCCAATTTCCAACAACAAAAAGCAACGAAGGTAATGCCATCTAGTGTAATGTCAGACCTTATCATTTCATCAAACGAAGGCAACACATCATTTATTTGACCATTGACTGAATATCCATCTAGCATTGTATTCCATTATGTCAAATCCTTGTTGTGCATTCTGTTAAATACTTTTTTTTACAATAACCAATTACCCTACATTTAGAGTATGTTTGGTAAGCTACTTTGAATAGCTCATAAACTAGTTTGACTAACATAAGCTTGTTTGGTACACGAGCTTATTTTTGTAGCTTTTAGCTTATTTTCATAAGCTAATTCAACTAGCTCATAAGCTACTAGTTTTTTTTTTGTTTTTTCTTTTTTATTCTCATTAATTTATTTGAATCACATTTTACTCTTTTCTTTTAATTTAGAAATCAAAATATGTTTTTTTATATTATTTTACATTTATCAGCTAATCTTACCAAACACTTTCAATTCAATTAGCTAGCTTATAAACTTTCAACTTTTTAGCTACCAGCTTGTAGTTTATAATAGCTTTCAGCTAGCTTATAGGTTATTACTTATAAGCTAGCTTTTAAGCATAAGTTGAATAAAGGCACATCAACATTCTTCCTAGATTTCATAATTTGTCCATGTATCTCCTTGCCACAATGAAGGGTGGTAACCTAAGCACACATTGACAACATGGTTGTAAGGGTAATCCAACTAAACCCATGCTCCCTTTCCCTGCATAACTCTAAAAGCATCAAGCATCTCAAACACTTTACCTTGACCAACAAAACATGCAATCAAAGTGTTCCAAGACACCACTCTACTTTGATAGTGTAGGCTTTTAGAACTTAGTTTCTAAAAATGTTAAAATTTTAATTCTTTCAAAAATTAACTTTTAGATTGTATTAAATATCGGAATGTATTACTCTCTTCGTTCTTAATCTTTGGTTGTTTTAGCATTTTGTTTTTGTTTCAAAACTTTAGTTGTTTTAAAATTCCAATATGTAATTATGCATTTTTTTTTTTCAATTATGCCCATACATATAATGTAATAATTAAGATTATTTCTTAGTGGAGTATTAGTAACTTTGATATTTATAAGGTATTTATAGTAGAGCATTAATATTATTTCTTATTGGAATTTGCAATGAAAAATAACACTATCCCATCAAGGGGATGCATATAAAATATCATTTAAAGTGAATTTTATTATATAAATAGTAAATTGAAGTATTAAGAAATAATATAAAAAATTTGTAAAACAATAAGTGGGGGTATTGTAGTCTAAACTTGTATAAATTCAATATTTATTATATTTGTGCAAAGATCTTAAATAACCAAAGATTAGGAATGGAGGGAGTAAAATTTTAACACTTTTGGAAATTAGTTTTCATATGTATTTAATATATTTTTGAAATTAATTTTTGGAACATTTATCAATTACCAAAATAAATTTTGGGACTTAATTTCTAGAAAGAGTTATAAAAATTACAAAGTTATTGTACATACCATGTCATAAATACAAAAAAAAAAAATACAGAAAGCGGTGTATAAATAACAATGGAGTTGTAAAAAATAGTTGTCAAACAAAAAATAAGGGTAGAATCAACAAAAACATAAAAAAAAAAAATGGGAGGAAAAGAAACTAGGCTGAGCTTGAAAAGGTGAAAATATGACCCATTTAGCATGCTTTGGACCAGCCCACGAAATAAAAAACACAACCAATAAAATTAAAATAGAAAAAATAAATAAATAAATAAAATAAAAGAGACCGAATAAATATAAGGTGGAAGTTTCTGACACTAACAGGAGTGCGAATGGGAGCATAGAATCAATAAAAGAATTACAACTAATAAAATAAAATTAAAATAAATGGCCAACCTGTCAAATTTTTTAGAGTAATAATATGTGAACCTCTAAATACTACAAACATTTCATTAACACTTATAATTTTTTTTTATCTCTTTTCTTATCATATTATATCACTTATCATATTTATATTTATTTTTGTTTTTTCTCTCTCTAACTGTCTTCTAGTTTGTGAGTGTCCATATTAATTTTTTATTTAAATAATCCCAAAAAAAATTAAATCCCAAAATACCATCCCATCATATTACTTTCCAATCTACCACCATTTACTATTCAAGTTGAGAAGTCCACTTTTCTAGTCCCGACTTCTCACTTGTATTTTATTTTTATTTATTTACTTTTTTGCTTTTAATATTGAGAAGTTGGGTTTTGGGGCTTTGACTTCTCAAAGTGCTTTTTTTTAATTATTTTTTAGGTTTAATTATGTAATTAATTACTAATTTTAATCAATTTGTTAATTATATGTGTCAATTTAGCTTAATTTGTGAAAAAAATCATACTTGTAATTAAAAAAATACATTGTAGTTAATTTAAATGAATATTACATGATTGACAGCAATAGCAAAAAAAATTAAAAAAATCAACTAAACTAATTAACTTGTTCATTATTTGTGTTAATTGTGCTTAATTAACACAATTAATGAACAAATTCACTGTAAGTAATTTAAATAAAAATTACACAAATTGTAACAATAGAAAAAATTTATTCGAGTTGTCTTGAACTTTAACCATGGTAAGGACAATTATTCCTTAAATGGTTTCTACACATACCACACTATTTGGTTAACCCTAGCCTTTTCCCTAAGGTCCTTCTCAATACGAATGTGAGTCGATTGAGGACGACCACGGGTCTTCTTACATCTGTTGATTATGGCACAACTCATATCCATCATATTGTGGCCAATAATCTTGGTGGCACATTACACCGAATGATTTGTTGTACACATTGAAGACATTCTCCAACCTGTACACTAGATCCATATATGAATAGTAGTCATGATGAATATGTGCACAAGCAGCCATGACATGTGAATAGGCATGTGTAATGCCTAAAATTTTCCATAGTTTCTTGCAGGTTGACGTTGAATTTCCCCATAGGTCAACCCTTTAGGGGGTTTAACATCTCCTACACCAAGATTTTTTTGCTACGTCAATCAAAATCACGAATAAAGTGAAAGATTACCCTTGCTAGTTCCTTATCCATGGCCTTGGTGAGAATTTCTGTATAATCATGGTCGAATGAAATCATTGTTGCAACTTTCTTCTCCCTTGTCACAAATAATTTAACTAACATGTAATAGGTTGCTTCAACCAACAAAGGTATTGGCAGATTGTGTGTCCCCTTGTGTACTCTATTGATGGACTGCATAAGATTAGTAGTCATGTCTCTCCAATATGACCCTTCATCTTATGCTTGAGTCTAATGTGCCCTTAGGATCTGATTAACCCAATTTGTGACCTCTGCATTGTCTGCACTTAGGGCATTGTATTTGAACATTGGTTCAGTCAAGGCATATCCTAAGAAGTTGGAAGAAAAAATTGTCATTATTGTTATGAGTAGAATATAAACAAAAATTATTTGTAATACATACATATATTTATAACTAGTTTTTGAAGATCTACATTCTTGAATATCCTCGTGAAGGTTTGTGTAATGTGCTTAATGCAGAACACATGCATTGATCCTAGATGCTTCCACTCATTGCCCGGTTGTCTATAGGCACTTTTCTAATTTTTTAGTAGTTACGTGTAAGTTTTTCATTAAAGTGTATCTAATGGGTGTGGCATTTGTGCCTTGTTATGGTGCCTTTGTTAGAGAAAGAAAAACCAGTGGTAAGGAGACAACTGTAGTGTGTAGGTGCATGAGACAAACGCCAATATAATGAAAGCATGGATACTCAATGCTTAGCAAAAAAGATTAAGAAATCAACTGGTAACACACTGCGCACACCTTCTCTTCTCTCTTCTTCCTTTTTTGTTTTTTTATTCTATTAATAATAATAATAATAATAATATTATTATTATTATTATTATTATTAGGTTTAATTACTAATTGAGTTGTACAAACTTCATGTTTTAGTCCTTATACTTAAAACCATCCATTTTAGTCCCATAGTTGTACAAACTCTACCTTATAGTCCTTGCTATTAAAAAAAGGTTAACGTCGTTAACGATGGTTGATGTGAAGATGATGCAGTGTTGACGAGACATTGACGTCTGTTGCGCTTTACGTGTTAGTCTCTATACCTGCACTATTTTTACATTTTGGTTCCTATACTTGTACAATCTTCACCTTATAGTCCCTACACTTAAAAAATTATTTGTTTTAGTCTCTATACAAGCAATTTTTTTATGTTTTAATTCCTATCAACACCTCTCCCCTTTTTTCTTCCTCATCCTTCTTCTCTTGTCCCCTTTTTGTTTCCTTTTTTTCTTTTTCCTCATCAACACTTCTCTCCTTTTATTTTATAGGTTTTGTTCTTTTTAAATCCTCTTACATCAACTAATTTTCATTTTCCTTAAATCCGAGAGTCTCGAGGTTGCAAAGTTCAGATGCGTTTCTAGGACAAGTTGAGGTAGCCTGTGCGTAGTGATTTGTGTTGGCACTCTTTGTAGTGGTAAGGACTTATTATCATTTTAATCTTGCTGCATAAAATGCTTGGAAGCGCATCTACACTCTATAATCTCGAGACTCTTCGATTTAAGGTCAATGAGAATTAGTTCATGCAAAGGAATTTAAAAAAAACAAATTCGCAGAATAAAAGGAAGAGGGGTGTTGATAAGGAAAAATAAGAGAAGCAAACGGAGATGGGAGAGAGGAAGAATGAGGAGGAAGAACAAAGGGGAGAAGTGTTGACAAGGACTAAAATATAAAAAGAATTTGCTTGCATAGGGACTAAAACAGATGGTTTTTAAGTGTACGAACTAATTAAAAGGTAAAGACTGTGCAAGTATAAAGACAAAAACGTAAAAAATAGTCCAAGTATAAGGAGTAAAATGTAAAGCGCAACACATGTCAATGTCATGTCAACCACCGTTAACAATGTTAACTTTTTTTTAACAGCAAGGACTAAAAGGTAAAGTTTGTACAATTATAAGGATTAAAATGGATAGTTTGTTACGTGTAGAGACTAAAACATAAAGTTTATACAATTAAATGGAAGAAATGAATAATTAAAGAGTTTAATGGTCATGCATTGTCAATGTAAAAAATTTTACATTGTCAATTAATCAGAAATTACTATTGATATGACTTTTAAAGCATTTATTATAAAATTCAACAAACTTATAATAAATAGTGGTTTGTAATTAGATGACTGTAAATTTAATGTATAACCTGTTTTCTCATAATTAAACCTTATTATTATTGTTGTACGTATCTGATTTGTTTATTCCCTTTTTATTTTATATATTTTATATAATTTTTGTATTTCATTTTGCATCTCGGGACTCAATTCTTCATCAACTGATTTTCTTAATTTTCTCTTTTCTTATTTGTCATTACTATTTCATGATGATGTCAAAAGAAAAAAAAGGGAAAAAGGATGAATGAAGAAATAGGTAATTAGATGAATACGGCAGTACAAAATATAGTGTTCGTGGTAAATTTAAAGAGTTTAATTTTTCTGCATTGTAAATTTAAAAATTTTTACATTGTCAACCACTTAGAAATCATATAGTTGGTATAACAATTTGTAAATGAATGATAATATAAAAAATCTTTACAAGACATAAACTATTTACTTAATTTTAAATGAGTTTAATTACTATGCACATCAATATAAAAAATTTTACACCGTCGTCAACTAATCAAAAATCAGCTTTATTGTGACTTTTAGAATGGTTATTATCAAAGTTAATAAACGTTATCATATATGGTAAATTGCGATTAAATGACAATCTAAAACTGATTTACACTGTCACTATATAATCTATTTTCTCATTTCAAATATATCTTGCACCGTAATTATCACGTGTCTAATTCTCCTAATTTTGTGCATGTAGTCAGGTCGATTCTCCTGGATAAGCTATGTGTGGTTGTGGAGATTTTAAGGGAACAGATATTAGATTTTGATGCCACGAACCGCGCCTAAATTGAGATCGAACTGAATAAGTGAATATAACTTTGATATTATTTCGAGCATGGCTTTATTGATGGAAAAGAAATTCTAAAATGCTATTGTCCTGTGTGTGGCTTCGATCGTTCATGGATGAGAGACGAAGTTCTGATCATATGATTTCCAAAACCTTTCACCAACATATACATGTACCTAAACAACCCAACCATACATTCTTACACGGCATACCATAGTCTTTACTTGACACACCAAAATAGATGAAATTCTATTCATTAGAAGATTTCTTTTTCCTAACATAGAATCTTCAAAACATAAAATCGTTTTATATCAAAACAGTGCAGAAGTAATTAGCTAGCTGAACTTAAAATTTAGCTGGAAGAAAACATACTTGGATGTCGTTCCATTTTATCTAAAACCTTCATCAGCTTCACCTCCTAAAGCACCAAGATCAGTCCCCTATTTGAATGATCTAATTTGGTTTCTCAAGTACTCTAGTTATCTTCAATGATTTGAGCTCATCTAACAACTGCATCAAGTTGAGGTAAGAGGATCCATTCTCCTCAATAGTCCTCTTTGAAGCATCACCAAGTTTCTTTGCTCTCTTCCTCATTTCCATGCTATCTTGGCTACTTCCCATCAAAAGCACCACAGCCTTCACTATCTCTTCCCTTCTCACCATTGCCTCATCACTCAAGCTCATCCAAAACTTGTTTTCTTTCACTCCCACTGGAACTCCAATCTTCAAGACATCAACTATCAACTTCTCATTGTAAAATTGCTCAGCAAACATTGGCCATGTGATCATTGGCAATCCAGCACTCACACTTTCAAGTATGGAATTCCAACCACAGTGAGTCACAATTCCTCCTATGGCAGGGTGGTCCAATATCAGCATCTGTGGTGCCCAGTTCCATATGATATAACCCTTCTTGCTTTCTTTCATCTTCTGCTCAAACTCTCGCAGGAAACTGTCTTCATTCTCATTTCCATAGTTTTTCCTTATCACCCAGATGAAACTATGACCAGAATGTTCAAGCCCATGAGCCAGTTCAACAAGTTGAACATGAGGGAGCCTGGAGATGCTTCCAAAACTAACATAAAGTACAGACTCATTTTGCTTAGAATTCAGCCAACTTAGCCATTCTGGTTCTTTTGCAAGGTCCTCCTTGTGTCCCCTATTGACCTTTTCTTCATCGTCCTTGTTAACCCAGGCTGAAACTGGTCCAATAGTCCAAGATTTGATCCCTACTTCACTCTTATGAAGTTGCTGATAATCACTTTCTAGTTCATGGAAACTATTATACAGTGCCCCATAGCTTCTGCCCTCTGATTCAAATATTGGTTCAACATTAATATTGCCTGTGGTTTCATTCTTAGTCCTTTCCCATTCTGTTAGCTGCAGAGGGGTCATCTCTATTCTTTGAGGGAAACCAGGAATCGCAAACTTGTGGGTGTCAGAAACCAACCTCTCATGAGGCTTGTGCTTCCTGATAGAATAAGTGGCACATGAGGAGAAGTAGCTAGAGCTGTAATAGTAAAGCCTCGGAATGCCTAGTTTTGCAGCAGACTCCACTGTCCAAGGATAGAGCATGTCTGTGACTAAACAATCCGGTCTCAAATCCTGAAACAGAAGCTCAATTTGATCTTTGAGCAATGTCATCCCATGACTGATTTTATCGAACATTTCTAGGGAAGTGCAGTCTTTGAAATTTTCAACCCCATCAGGGAGACCAAGTTGGGCTGCAGGGAATGGAACCACTTGAGTTCTGATGTAGTATCCACAACTGAAGTCACTGTCTATGGCCTTTTGGAATGTCAAAGCATTAGCAGGGGTAGTGATAATGATAACACAAACACCATGCTTGGCAAATAGCCGTGCTGTGTCTACCATGGGGTTCATATGGCCAGGTGTTGGATATGGGAGGAAGATGACATTGAGTTGGTGGTGTGGTTGAGCTTCCATCGCCATTGCAATTGCAGTCTTTCAAGGAGCACAACTGGAATAGAAAGATATGTGGTTGTGGAGACTGGCGTCTGAATGATTACTTTTTTAATCTTCATGTGACTAGTAATCTTTTGAGACGTACAAATGGTAGCCCTAATCTAATTCAATGGAGGAAAAAGACACTATACGCCAAGTTCTTTCGCAGTGTGTGTGAATAATGCTGGTGCCATTAAAGTCACAGGTAGATGTCAGTTGATGGAAGCTGAAGTTCTCTTTGGATTAGTTTTTGCAAGAGCACTCATAGAAAAAGAAATAAGAAACTAAATAAAAAAAAAAAGTTTATCTTATAAATTAAAATTAGTTTATGGAATTAAAATTATTTTTTTTTAAAAGTTAAATGATTTTAATTTCTTTAAAAGTTAATTTTCACTTATGTATAAGTTAATTTTAGTTTATATTTTTTTTTATTTTTCTTTTCATTTTTTTCTCTTATAAATATTTTTAGAAAAATATATCCAAACAAGGACAAAGTTATTAATACAAAATAATTCAGCTTGCTCTAAAAATTTTAAATGGCTCAAGGTTACTTAGAGCAAACAAATCTCATCCCTTAGAAGCTTGCGTAAATAATTCAGCTTTTACAATATTGAATTTGTTATTATCGTTATTTAAAAAGTAGTTTACCACCACAATTTTTAAAATTGTCAACACAGAACTGTGAATTATTAGTAAGCTATGTACTAGTGAAAAGCTACCATACAAAATGTATAAATTGCAAAATTTTACTCAGAAAAAATAGTATGCATCGCACATTAGAAAAAAAAAATCGTGTGCAAAACATTATATGTTAAACTAAGCAAGGATCTCTATTGTGTATGTAATGTACTTGCCACTGTTTTGGTTTCTTCCTGTTTCTTTGGAAGAGATAACATGCTTGAAGAGAAAGTAAGATTAACAAAATGAGTTGGCCATTCTGTTGAAAAGTTTTTTAACCGAGTTTTATTTTTTTACTCAATCTTTTTATGAGTAATTCAAATTTAGTTAGTTAGTTAGTGTAACTGTAACAGACTGAGTGTTAGTTGTTGATAGTTAGTTTGTGTAGTCAACTGTATAATTATAAGTGCCCATGTGTAATAAAGTGGATATACATACAGAATAATATTTTTTCACTCTTCTATCTTTCCTCTACATATTCAGTGAACGTGTGTGTGAGTCTTTCATCTTCCTCCAACAAATTGGTATCCAGAACGTGTTCTTTTCTGGGGCTTGCAAAAGGGTTGGGTACTTTGTGCTTTGCATCCGTGATTAAGGTGATTGAATCTACAAGTGGTCATGGCTAGATCGAATGGCAATTTACCCACAAATCTCCCCGTTCTTGATGGGAAGAATTGGGAAAAATGGTGCATCCAGATGAAGGTTGTCTTTGGCTTTCAAGAAGTGCTTGAAATAGTGAAGGAAGGGTATCAGGAGCTGAGTAAAGCCCTACTGAAGACCAGCGAGCAACATATAGGGATGCAAAGAAAAAAGATTGCAAGGCGATGTTTCTTTTGCATCAATGTGTTGATGCATCACATTTTGAGAAGATTGTTGCCCTATAACCAAAGAAGCTTGGGGTATACTTGAAAAGTGTTATACAGGAGGAGAAAAGGTGAAAGAGTTGCGCTCACAGATGTTGAGAAGGCAGTATGAATTGATGCAAATGTAGGATCTTAAAAAGGTGTCTGAATGCTTCACCTAGGTTTTGAGTCTCATAAACTTGATGGCAGGATGTGGTGAAAAGTTATCTGATCAAACCATAATAAAGAAGATCTTGTGCACTTTAGCTCCTGAGTTTAATTATATCGTGGTTGCAATTGAGGAGTCCAAGAACCTTGAAACTATGAAGATTGAAAAGCTCCAAGGTTCTTTAGAGGCTCATGAGATGAGGTTGAATGAAAGAAGCGTAGACAAACCTACAAATTAAGCGTTGCAAGCTCAGGTAACAAAGAAAGGGGCTGGAGATAAAAGCAAAAGGAAGAAGGCAAAAGGAAAGTTCACCAAGGAGGGCTAGTCTTCTAATCAAGAAAGATCAAAACCTGATAGTGACAAACCTGAAGTCCTCAAATAAAAGAAAAGGGCCTGCAAGAAACAAAAGTGGCTCAAGAAAGTTGGATAAAAGGAAAGTTCAATGCTTCAATGGTCAAAATTGGGGTCATTTTACAGATGAATGCTAGCATGCCAAAGGAAAACATAAGAGAGGTAGTGATGATGAAGCACATGTGGCTCAAGAAGATTCAGATCCTAATCCTGTACTGTTAATGGCAAAAACTAGTGAAGAGTTTTCTCGATTTGAGTTATGGTTTCTAGATACTGGGTGCTCGAATCATATGACTAGCCATAAAGATTGGTTGACTGATCTTACTACATCAAGAAGAAGCAAATTTGATTTGCAGATGATAGAACATTGAATGCAAAAGGAGTTAGAAACATTGTGATCAAAAGGAGGAATGGAAAAACAACTTTGATTGAGAATGTGCTATATGTACTAGAAATGAAATGCAACTTACTGGGCATCAAACAACTTGTTGAAAAGGGGTTTTCAATGGTAATGTAGAATGATGCTCTTGAAATGTTTGATACTACTAGGAGATTGATTTTAAAGGCTTCTCTTTCGTAAAACAGAACCTTTCAAATCAACTTGGAGGCAGCTAAAATTCAGTGCTTGAAAACTACTGAATTTGATGAGGAATGTTGGCTTTGGCATTCTAGATTCAGCCACCTAAATTTTAAAAGCTTGAATCAGCTAGGTTCTAAGTAAACGGTGGTTGGAATTCTTGTGACTGAGATACCAAAGAAAATGTGTGAAGTGTGTCTAGCTGGTAAGCAACCTAGAAAAGCTTTCAAATCATAGTTGCTAATGCAAGCATCCAATTTACTATATGTGGTGTATTCTGACATTTATGGGCCATTTGAAATACCTTCATTAAGAGGTAACAAGTATTTCATTTCTTTTGTTGATGAATTTAGTAAAATGATGTGGCTGTATTTGATTTAAGCCAAAAGAGAAGCACTTGAAATGTTTCAAAGATTTAAGGTGTTAGTTGAAAAGCAAAGTGGGAAATCTATAAAAGTGCTGAGGACTAATGGAGGAGGGGAGTATACGTCCAATGAGTTTAAGACCCTTTGCACTAAACATGGTATTTAGCATGAAGTTACAGCTCCTTACACTCCACAACATAATGGCCTAGCAGAGCGAAGAAATAGGACAGTGCTTGATATGACGAGGAGCATGTTGAAAGAAAAGGTTTTGCCACATTCATTTTAGGGTGAGGCAGTCACCACTACAGCATATGTGTTGAACAAATGTCCAACCAAGAAGCTAAAGCAACAAGTACCAGAGGCAGTTTGGATAGGTAAAAAAAACCGACTGTAAACCATCTTAGAGTTTTTGGTTCACTTTGTTTTAAACATGTTCCAGATCAAAAAAGGAGGAAGTTGCAGGATAAAAGTGAACCTATGATTCTAGTGGGGTATCATCCCACAAGCGCATACAGATTGTATGACCCAGTGACTCAGAAAATTGAGCTAAGCAGAGAGATGTTATAGTAGCTGAAAAGGAATGTTGGGATTGGAATAACAAAGGTAGCAACATCAACCAATTACCATCTTGCTCCTTGTTTGATGAGCTACACAATCAATCAAGTGTAGATAATATTAAACTTACAACTCAGTCTCAGTCGTAAAGAGTACAAAGATAGAGGCAGTTACCAACAAGACTTGTTGATTATGAGCTGTTTCCAGATAATGCAATATAATTCATGATGGCGATCTTGTTCACTTTGCTTTGTTAGCTGTTGCCAAGTTTCACCAACCAGTTGTGACCCTAGTTGCAACAACTATACTATGAACATCCAATTTTATCCGAATAGTCAATAATAATATTTGAAAAAAGATAATAAAAAATAATATTTGGTTAAATATGTTTTTCTTCTTCTTGGGCTGAAACGTCTTAAGCCTATTATGAATAGATAGACCTTCTTGTAGGATCAAAAACCACTAAAAGGGGAAGTAAAAGAAAGCCAACCCAAATAAAAAGTAAGCTTGTTAGGCTAAAAAGCCCGTAGCCAATTAAAAAAAAGAGACAAACAAAAACCAACAAAGAAATAAAAAATTATTTAAAATTACTTCACATTTTTCACTCTCTCACGCACGCCTCTCACCATCTTTACAACCTAAACCGCGCATGTCACTCTCGTACACATGCAGATGGCATCATCATCATCATAACATAAAAAAAATAAAAAAAAATGATAAGAAAAAAGGAGGAAATATCGAGAATAAAAATTAGTTACAACCAACATCTATAAAAGTAGAGTTGAAGGAAGGAAGAGGGGGGGACGCATAGGAAGAAGAAGTAGCAGAGGGGAAGAAGGAAAAACGAAGGAGAAAAAAAGAGAAATGCTGGTGTGATTAAGAGATGAGTGCAAAAGTGGTAGGAGTTCGTCGCTCCATTTGTAAAGCTACAGAGGTATTATAGCTCTCCTTTGTTCTATGCGTGTGGTTCTGCGTGGGTGTATCTAAATTGTTCCTAAATTTCTTCATTCTAATTGCTTTGTTATTTGAATTCCTAAAATCTGCCAATGATCCATAAATGAGCTTGGGGAGGTAGAGTACATTGGTTCAGCTCCTGTACATGCTTCCATCCAAACACAAAAAAGCCAAATAAATAATAAATCATCATTTCTCTGCATCTCACCATGAACACACAAACTGTTCAAACTCTTATACAAGGTCATTAGATTCAAATATCAGTACTCAGACTTTATGAATAATTAACAATAAAAGGAAAAAAATGAAAAACAGTAAGCACGAAACTCAGCCCACATCACACCAGACATTCACCCCTGCTTCCCGCGCACCAAATCGGACGTCACCGTTGTGCCGTCACGAATCCACTTCATCGTCTCCGCCCAGGGTTCCATCGCCGACCGCTGTGACAATGGAGCATCATCACAGATCTGCAGCCACGCCGTCACGACGTCTCCATTCCTTCCGCACACTATCACCTTTTCGTCGCCATGCCCGAGTGAGGCATCCTCAATTCGCATTACCGTCGGAGCTCTAGTAGGAGCATCATCGGCATCGCGATGTGAGGGCTCCTTTGTGGGTCCCGTAAGGAATAGCTCTCTGGGATTAGAGGATTGAAGGTCGAGGGAGACGACCTCGTGTGCGGCGTACTCCCAAATTGGGTGTTTCTCACGTTTAGGCTATCGATTTCTCTGCACCTTCTTGGTTTCTATTCAACGAGCTTAGCCCAATTTTCTTTTTATTAATTTGAGACTCATGGTGTTGGTTTGACGGTCCAATGCCAAAGAACCAGTTTATTTTAGAACTTAAAGTTATAAATAGTCATAAAATGATTAATAATTATAATAATGATTCATACGTAGTTTAAATGTTTATTGGTTTCCTTTGGAATTAACATCGATCGTAATCTCCAAAATCTATAAAAAAAAAAAAAACCGTAAAAAAATTATAGTAAAGTAATTTATTTATAATAGTAATAATAAAATAAAATAAAGGAATAATAAAATAATATGTATACAAATAATTCTTAGTCTATTACTACATCAAAATAAGCATATTCAAACTTGATAATGATCATCTTGGAGCACTTCCTATTTGGGCATTGTCAAGATTTTTAAATATTAATGATAATTATTTTAGATGCACTTTTTATTTGGTTATCATTATATTTTTTTAATACCTTTTTAAAAAATAATAATAATAAATAAATGTTTTAGTCTAACTAATAAAAAAGATTTAATGATAGTCATTTTGAATGTACTTCTTATTTGACTATTATGAAAATCTTAAAAGGTGAAACGATAACCATTTTAGATGCACTTCCTAGTTGGTTATTGTAAAAGCCTTCTAATCAAAAATTCTAAAAATTTAAAACAAACTTTTTCTCTTTTAAGGTTTAGTAATAACCTTTTTAGATGCACTTCTTATTTGGATATTACAAAAACCTTAAAAGGCATATTGGTAACCATTTCTGATACACTTCTTATTTGGTTATTAAGAAAGCTTTTTAAACCAAAAAAAAAAAAAATCAACCAACAAAACATTTTCTACCAAAGAATTACGTGAGTCTGATTCCTCATTGCACCTGAGGATAAGTAGGAGCAGGAACCCACTCCTGTCGATCTCAAAAATAAAAAAATAAAAATTGATCTTTCTTTTAATAAAATTTGTAAATAAATAAAATATTTTTTTAAGGTGATAAAATAAATATTTTAAAAGCTATCTAATTTTGCATATTTAATTAGGAGTAACCGTCTTTATGACAAACGTCATAAGGTGCTAGCACCTTCCCTACACATAACCAACTCTCGAACCCATATTTGATTTCAAAGACTATTTCTTCTTTTTAAAATAGTTTTCTAAGATTTTCTTTAATAAACTTTAGTAGTGACTCCTCTAATTTTATTTTATTTTCGTCATCCTATCGTGACCTGGTTGCGACACTGAGCCACTGAATTTTGAGGAGGCAGTAAAGGAGCAGACGTGGAAAGAAGCTATGGTGGAAGAATTAAAGGCGGTTGAGGGGAATCAAACATGGAAATTAACTCATTTGCCTCCAAACAAACATCCTATTGCAGTGAAATGGGTGTACAAACTCATAACAAATCTAACCCAAATTTTAACTGACGCAATACAAGTTGGCCTAATTTTATTTTTTAATAATTTAAGTTATTATTTTAACTTTAACTTAATCTACTAACTTGTTAGGCTGTATTTTTGGATTTTAAATTTAACAAAATTGAGGTTACACCGATTGATTAAATTCTAACTTTATTTAAAAAGTTAAAAATGTAAAGGATAATTTTTTTCCCCAAACAAACTTTAAGTTAAAAATTTAGATTTGAAATAAAAAGACGAACCTACTGTGGATCTTTTGACTTGAGTTGTAAAGTATCAAATTAAACTAGTAAATTTCAAAGGCATTATGTCCTCCTCAAATAGACTCTATCATGTTAGGTGATGTACCGGGTGGAAGTAGACTTAGAGTATGTTTAGCCAACTTTCTTTTAGGTTTTTTTTCTTTTTAAAAACAGAAATTGGGCTAAACATATTTTATAAAAAGTTCTTAAAAAAAATAAGTTATTTATTTTCATAAAACAAAATTTGAAAAAAAGTTACTTATAATTAAGTTGCTAAGCGGAGCTTTTTCCCAACTTATACAAAATATATTCTAGTCTCTAGTCTCTTTTTTGAATTTCAACACAACCAAAAATGCCTTTTTTTTATTTTACACTATTTTTCCAATTTGAGTGCTTCACTGACCTTCCCGTTAAATAATACTTATATATATTAGCATACTTTAAATTAGGTTTATTTATTTTAAGGATTTAATTTGTTTTTAAATTATTTATTTTAGAAAAGTAAAAAATATTATTTATTTTTTATCTTTTTAAATATTTTTTACATTAAATAAAAAATTAATGAAATGAGTAAATAATATAGTTAAATAATTTTTTTAAGTTTTAAAATATTTATAATTTTTATTCTTTAAATGTAATTTTAAAGCCATATTTTTTTAAAAATTTAATTTATAGGTATTTTTTGAATTCTTAATTAGAATAATTTATTTATTACATACTTTTTAATATATATTGTCATTATTGAATTTTGTTTAAATAAATTATTTTGTATTTTCGAAAAATATTATTTAACAATAATATAAAAGTATTTTTAAAATGTAACTTTTGTAATTATATTTTAATTTATTAATTAATATTATATATAATAAAATTTTAAAATTATATTTAAAATTATATTTAAAATTAATTTTTGTTAATTAAATTAATTTTTTACATTTTTAAAATTAAAAATTTAAATATATTTGTACATGAAATAAAAAAATGATAGTAAAATGAGTAAATAAATAGTTAAATAAAGTTTTATGTTTAAAAATATTTATAATGTTTGTTCTTTAAATTTAATTAGATTTTAGATTTTTTAATTTTAATTTCTAATTAAGTTTTTTCATTTTTAATTACAACAATATATTTGTTAAATACTTTTTGGATTATTTGTTAAATACTATTTTAAATATATCGACATTATTGAATCTGTTTAAATAAATTATTTTTTATCTTCTAAAAATATTATTGAAAATAATAATAATAATTAAATAATACTTTTTAATTAGCATTATATATAACAAATATTTATAAATCAAATTTAAAATTAGGTTTTATTAATTAAAATAGTTTTGACATTTTCAAAAGTTAAAATTTTAAATTTATATATTTTAGTACTTTTATATATTTTTGTTTTGATTGAAAAAAGTTTATATTGATTAAATTAATTTTACATAATTGTAACTAAAAATTAACTTTACACAATATTTCTTAATTTTATCAATATATATATTATTCTATCGAGTGAGACAATTAGTTTTAAGTAAATTTTAGATTTTAAATTTTTTTACAAAACAACTTTTAGCTTAAAAAGAGTTTTAAAACTAAAAAACATAAAATTTACCAAACAACTTCTACTTTCTTTTTAAAGCTCTTATTTTGAGCTTTAACTTCAAAGTAGCTTTTAAGTAAAAAAAAAAAAAGCTGGACCAAACATAACCTTAGATTTTAGCTTGTCTTTTATTTCTGATTGATAAAAATTTTAAAAAAAAAACTAAAAAAATTTCCAAATTTTAATTAAATTAATCTGACTTGATATTTTAATGGCTAGTGGTGAGCCTAGCTTGCCCGAATTGTCGGACCATTAATAATGACCAAAGTTTTAAAATCAAACCCATAAATATCAAAACTCATAAATTAAATATCTCTAAAACATAGGCTAGGGTTACCTCATCCCCTTCATCCATAACTTTAATCAGCTAATGAAGGAATATAGCTAGTTGTTCTCAAAGTGAAAACTAAGGATAAGAGAGACAAGCCTTGTCATTCATGCCATGTGAGGCCTTTTATTTGTAAAGCTCCCAAAAACTATATCCCATACCATCCCCACTCTGTTTTCTTCCCAAATTCCACAAAGCATGGCTACTCAATGCTGTAGTTCTTTTTACATCAAGTACACACAAATTCCTTTTGTAGATGAATAATGGTACATATAAATTTAATTTGGTAAGAATACTCAAACTCAAATAGTGTTGTAAAATTCTTCAATAAGATTCTTCTTTGTAGATAAGGGTATAAATGGGTTTGAGTTTATATTAGAGGGTCCATTTTGACGTGTTAAAATGCCTTACTTATGGATGAGAGGATTTAAAGCATTTTGTTTTATAGTTGTTGCAAGCACTGGACCCTTTGACATGATCTAATGGCTAATATGATATAATCATAAAGTTAGAGAACATTGGCAAAAGTTGAAGGTGGAACTCTCTAATTTGGTTCACAGTGAATTGCCAATGCCATCTAATTTCGGTGGAGATGAATTTGTGAGTGAAATAAAGGAGAAACTCAATGTCAAGGACATTCAATTATTTAGGCCTTGATTGAGGTGGTTGCGAGTTTTTAATTTTTGGTTTTCAAATGTAATTTTTAAAACAAAACTTGTTTCGCAAAATTAGAGTTAAAATGGTTTTTAACTCACTTTGAAAATAGTTTTGTGTCATTTTCAAAACCAAAAAAAAAAAAAAAAGGTTTTCAAGGTTATGTTTTAAGTTTTTTAAAATACGCTCCACGCCCCCGTGTAATTCTCGTTCTCTCTTCTTTCTACATTAGGGTTTCCATTCTCGCAGCTCCTTTGTCTCCATTATTGTAGTGCCAAAGTATATTTCTCATATTGGATTCAGCTATCCAGGTTCGTGATTTCTACCCCTCAATCTCCTATTTGGAATTTCTTGATTGGTTACGAGTTATTTGCATCTTAAATATATTTGCTTGTATGTGAATATGCGAATTTGTCCGTCAAATTTTCTGTTTGAAGGGTTTTGGGACAGAGTTTGAGTGTGGTTTTGAGTCCATTTATCTTTATCATGCTTGGTCATGTAGTTAGGATTTGATAAATTGAGAAATTGTAAACAGCCTTTTTTGACGAATTGAGTGGTTTGGCGCCTTGTTTAACCTTCGCACCCTTAACAACATACATCATTCGTGAATAATTTGATATTGGTGTTATTTTTCCAGCTTCTTCAAACTAATGTGATGTGTTGTTGCTTTTTTGATATGAAGTTTACATTTGCTATGCTTTGCTGGGAGGGAACAGCAAATGACTCAAGAATTTTTTTAGAAACTATTCATAATGCAGATAATCATTTTCCTATTCCTTCAGAAGGTAAATATTACCTAGCGGATTCTGGCTACACCAATATGCCTGGATTTCTTTCCCTATATCATGGAGAACGATATCACTTGCATGATTATAGAGGTCAATGAGAACCGCAAGGTCTAGAAGAGTTATTCAATTATATGCTTTCTTCCTTACGTAATGTTGTTCAATTATTCTCAAGTCCATGTTGCCATATGCGTTGAAGAGGCAAAAATATATACCACTAGCATGTTATGTTGTTCATAATTTTATTAGGATGGACATGTAAGGTGATCCTTTGCTTACACAATATGTTGATGAAAATATTGACTTGGAAGTTGAAGAATCAAATAGAAACAATGCTGTTGAGGAATATGTACCACCACAAGTCATGAACTAGTATTATAACACCCCAAATGGGGCCTTATTTTTCTAGTATTATAACACATTATAGGCAATATTTATTCTATTTTTATTATATTATTTTAAATAAATGCTTAACATGATTGTTTACATGGATTTGTATTTAAATTATGGTTAAATATTTTTTAGTTCTCATATTTGAAGTATTTTTTTATCTTTCAATTTTAAAATTGATCTTTTTAGTCCTTATAATTTGGAAAAAAGTTTGTTTTAGTCTTCTACCTAAACGTCGTCAATGAATACTGTTGGAACCAAAGACGTTTGAAGAGTCTAGTCCTCAAGTTTTGAAAATAACAATAACTTATTAAATTTTAAGATTCTGTTAAAATAAAAGGCTTTTCAAGCATTCAATGCGTCTATAATATCTAGTGTCCAACGCGCTAGTTTATTGCAAGTGTCCATTAGGCTCGTGTAGGATGTTCGTCCATGTGTAAGTTTTTCTCGACTAAGTTTTAGAATTGCTTTAACTCTGTGTTTTCACAAATACATTGAGACTAGTGCTTTACCTCTTACAATGATTTAATGTTCAGGTATCTGAGCATTAAATAAAAATCAGATATATGTTTGTGTATAAGCACAATGTTGCAAAAAAAGAAAGTCAGCCTATCAAGTTGTCAAACCAAATAAAGAATGTTCAGAAAAGTAGCTCTCTAACGTAGTACTGCACCTTTCATTTTAGTGCAAGTAAAATAATGAACTAAACCTATTGCTACTATTTATCAATTTTCAAAATTAGTTGATGACAATGGTGATGAGAATGGTTAAGGGTTCAAATTCCCTTATGTTCCTCCTACTCTAATTTCACCTACATCTAATGCAAGTATACTCATGACATTGAAGTTTAGATTTCACTAAATTTAGGTTAGATTTAATCTCTTGGCTTAAAACCCCTTTAAGATTAACTTTAATGTTCCATTTCGTAACTCCACCAAGATTAATACAAGCATTAGGTGCAAAAATCTTAAAGAGTACATGCATCAAGAAGTTCTATCCCTACACTCATCTCAATACAAGGAAATCAAATCAGGTTTCAGCACACATACACAAGATTCTTCATTTTGCATAAGCTCAAGATTAGTTCATCAAGGATTAATTGATAAAAAGCATTAAAAACAGAGATAATAACTCAATATCATGGAAACTTGCATTGAATTAAAAAGGGTTTAATTACAAAAAAAATTCAGAAGGTTCATCTAACTCTAACCACAATGGGTTTAGCAAAACATGATAAAATAATAGATGAGAAATTCAAAAAGGGTGATAGACGATGATAATTCCATCGATTATTCAAGATCCTCTCGAAAGATTGCTTCCTCAATGGTGAAGATGGAGAAACTTAGCGATAAATAAGCTGAATGTAGTGAGAAGTCGTCTCCCAACACATTCTACATAATAGGTTTCGCAAAATGGCTTTTATAGTAGTTAGAATTAGCTTAAACACGTAACAATATTAGTTATAGTGCAGAGAAATTTTAGCCACTAGCGCTACACGCGGACTGAGCGTTTCAAACACTATACTAAAAATATCTGAGAAGACCTTATAATTCAACGCCACTACAGCATCTCCAACACTGAGTATCCAATGAAAATTTCATGACCTGACATTAATTCTTCTTTGTTGTTTCCAAAGATGACCTTTTAGTGAAAAATTACAACCCCCTAACGTTGAATCCTACTTTGAAGCTTGTATCCAACAACGCTAGGTCTACAAAGAGAATATCCTACTTCCTTCAATAGGGCTTGGGATGCCATCCTAGCATTTTAAACACCCAATCCATTTACAAACTGTTTTGCTTTATTTCCTACAAAGTTTAAAGGAATTCCTTATGAAAATAATATTTGTAAAAGAAAATAAGTGCAAACTAAAACTATGCTAATTTTTATGGGGTTTTCCATGGTTTTATTCTTTTTGATTTCTTTTTCTATTAATTTTCTTTTGAAATCATACGCATAAATTCATCAAATATGAATTTATCATACTACCTCTTCCCTTCGCTCATGTTACTCCATCCGTGCTTGTCATCGATCACCTAACTTCATGTTCTCCACTAGAGCCTCCTAGTCCTCGACCATTTCAAACTTATCAGTTCGCTACATGAGACTAACCCACTTAATAAGTGAATAGTTCAACTTTAATGTAAATCTCTTATTAATTTATTTTACAAAAATACATGTGATTTTTTCGTGATTAGTATAATAGCTATTAAAGCACTTTTGCAAGTAAATTTTTTAAACATGGATAGATAGTATGAAAATATATGCCTTTAACACGTACAATAACACACATCATCATGCCAATTGGCACTAAATCCCACCTATACATTAAGATAACTATGTATCCCCAAAAGTGAAGGTGTGTAACCACACAAAATGCACCTGTCTCAAAATATATACATTAAAAGAGGATGAGGGGAACTACATACAACTGACTTTGTGAGCTAGTTGCACCCGAAGAACATTGTAATAAATAACGCTTAACCAAACATTATCATCAAAGTCTTCAAGTTCCTCATAGTCGAGGTAGATCTCTCATGCTCCATGTCTCCTTTTAGAAGAAGTACAATATCTCATGCAAAGGATCCTCATCAGGGACATATACACATGTAAGTCATTTGCTCCCTTAAACGCGAACGTCATGGTCATCACAATCATACATACACAAACACATAAGCAAGCACGCAAGGGTAAGCTTATGAAAAGAAATATACTAATACATATATCTTTTATAGCAGATAAATGATAGTAGAATATCAATTATATCATTCATCAAGCAAATAATATCCTTATACATCAAATCACATAAAGTTATTAGTCATAAAGGTTCATAAAATACACATACAACATAATCATGGTAATGCAATGTATACAGACTCAACTCCATAGAGATTTTTAGCAACTTTAAGCAACCAAAGCAGACGTATCCCTTAACTTGCTACAACAACAATAATGGGCCTTGCAAATCCGAAGAGTAGCACATGTCATAAACCATTGGGGGATACTGTTAATTGATCAACGAGAATGATATAGTGGTTTTGTCAAGATAGATATATGTGGATAGTGTCTCACTTGAAGGAAAAAAAGAGTGTTCATAACACAAACATTGGAATAAAAGGATCTATTTTGCGTTCAAAATATACTACAACAATAATAAATAGGGAATTTTAAAATTTTGTATCCATATATTAGCTCTTGAAGCATAAAAAAATTTCTTCAATTTTGTGAAGACTCCACGTGTATCCACATTGAGACTAATCTTTGCTATCAACCTTTTGATGAGTGGAACAACATAAAACAAAGCAACTCCTCTATAATATTTTAATGTGTGAGCAAAGAGAAAAAAAGAGGAAAATTGATGGTTTTATTAGTATATCAATATGCTATTTTATAGTCAGCTATTAAAGATATGTTTTTTGATCATATCTAATAAAATCAAACAGATTTGATTTTGTTGCTATTTTAAAAATAGCATATGAAATCCTTTTGACTAAGTCAAAATTTCTTCTTTTAATTTTTGTAAAGCTCAATCACAAAAATATTATAGTAATTACAGTAACTATCCACATAATAGTCTCAGATACGCAGTAATTATAGTAACTAATCACATAATAGTCTTAGGTATGGAGTAATTATAGTAACTAATCACATGAAAAGGTACTTTATATGTGTGTGTGTGTGTGTGTGTGTGTGTGTGTGTGTGTGTGTGTGTGTATTTATATTAATTATATTCTTAGTGCCAGCAAAGAATATAATAATATTCCACAAAAAATTATTTATTTAATTTAAATTGAATTCTCCAATTTAATTTATCAAATAAAATAATTTCTTTAGCAAAGATTAACATACTCGTTTGTACGTGACCCCGTAGGTTCAATACTAAGTCGGTAGTAAATTAGTTTACTAATCAAGGTAGGCATCTAACAACACTCCTTAACGTCCAGATAATATGAAGTAATATTTTTACTTTCAAGAACCAATAGAGCAATAACATGATATTTCCTTTCATCATTTACAGCTCTGAATTAACTCTAGAGCATGGTGTTAATGTTAACTCTAATAAATTAATCCATCATTCAGTTGCCCTGGAAAAGGTCTTAATTTTATCATGAAACTCAAACTCATAACCAAGAGTTGATGGATTCCTTCCTGATTAACCATCAATTCTGCAAGTATTTAATTATATCCAATGTCCATTCAACTAGTACCCTAAGGCATTAGGTGTCCGAGATTAAAATACAACTAGTATTTTAACGTGTTTGCACAGAATAAATATTTATTTTATATAACATAAATTTATAATAAATAAATACTTTTAAATATATAATATAAATTACATTATAATTAAAATTCATAATAAATAATTTTTTTAAACATGCAGATTATCTTTTAGATTTATAATATATAATTTATATTGTGTTATTCCAATTATTGATAATTTTTTTTTTAAAATATTAAAATTCAATTTAGAACTAAAAATGTTGAAAGTGATATTAAAATATATGAGAGGTTAAAAAAATTCCTAAAAATATTCCCGTTGAAGAATGACAGTTGAAAATACTCTCATTAAAGAATAATAGCTAAAAGCACTCTCGTACAAGATAACTCTTCTAATTTATATATATAAAGGATAAATATTTTGTTAATTACTATGATAATCTCAAATCAAAGGAAACTATTACGTTTCTTCTTGAAATTTTCCTATGGATAGCTTAAGGTAATGTTAACTATAAGGAATTCTCAATTGAGTCAATTCAATAATCACATCCTCATGTGCATCATCTATATATGTAAATTAATAAATAAGATCTATTAATCTTTATCCAATAAAGACTATCACATATATTAATCTATTTGGATTACTGATCTCTATTCATAATAACCCTATGATCAAGAACAATTTAGATTAAAATTATAAAAAGACTTGTTTCTCATTATCATAATCTCTTTCATGATAACAAGTCTCAAATTTTAATCAAGGACCTTGTCAAATTAACTGTTTCATCAAATAATAAACATGATAAAGAAATAAAGGACAATATTAAAACTAAAAATTGATCACATGATAGATTGGGTCTTGGGCATACATATTTATCCCCAACATCACCAAGGCATAAGGTTTGCGATGACTTTGACCTCAATGTGACATTCACTTATTTGCCTATCCCCAAGGTCTATTGCTAACTACCCCACTAACCTTTTCGGCACTAGGTTGAGAGCCTATCAACAACCTCCAATTTACGTGTCTACTCAATCACGATAATAACTGTGGACTCGTGCATGAAATGCAGACATTTACTATCCTAAATAGTCAAATCATCGAGCGCAACAAATATCACCACTTAGACCTCACTTTGTGAACTAGGCACAACTTTATGCTCGCCATTATACCATGGTTTCCATGAGATACTAAGAAAGAAAACATCACATTAATATCTAAGGAACAACTCTCAAAAAATCTCTTAAAATTTTTTGTCGACAGATTTTCCAACTATTCAATGTTTCCGTTGACAACGTAACTTTTTATGTAGGTAATTTAAGTTAATTTCGCTTGCAGGCTTAAATGTCTTTCTTGAAGGATTTAGATTTTTTTTTATATACCTTTAAAACAAAACTTAATTATTAAATTTAAAAAGGGTATGAATTCACCAAAATGCCCTTGGTCTTTCGTAAAATTATTAGACCTTGAAAACTTTATAATAAATTTCAATAATTGTAATTATAGATAAAAAAAAATTATTTTAAGCTACTAGAATCATTATAACTCTTAAAAAATTTTCAAAATTAATTTTACTAATAATGTTGGAAATTACTAAAATACCCTCAATCTAAATAAATTTACTAATTAAGTATATTTAATCATTATTATCTTAAAAAAATTTAAACATTAAAATTTTTAAAATATTGAAAAGTTACTAAAATACCCTTGTTTTTACAAATTGCAAACTTTGAAAATTTCATAAAAACTTAATTTAATTAAGTTTAGAAATTGAATGTAAAAATCCAAAATCAATAGGAAACTAGTAACTTATAACCAAAATTTTTCCTGTTTTAAAATTGGATTTCAACACGTCTTTCGAGTTCTCAAATGATTTTTCATAGGGACAATCTATATACCATCTTAAAGGTCTAGATATCTATTTTTCAAAACACCAACTCTCATCCCAAGTAAAAATCTAAAGAAAATATGATAAATCAAAGAGTGCTCAGTGGTCAGATTCAAACCATTACAGTACTCTGTTTTTCAAACCCAAATTCATCGTTCAGTTCTCAATAAAAAGTTACAAACTTTATATCTATTTTTAAGCCCTTGAAGTCTAGTTTTGATAACTCTGTTCCATTTTTCCAACAAAGGTCTGTGCATGGAGAAACATGGGTTTTTTCAAAACATGTTCAAATAAGAAGTGAATCACGAATCTTGCACATATCTCATTATCAAACAAAATTTTAACATATCAAATGGAAATTTTCAAAACGTGTGAACCCACCATTTTAAAGCCTATTGTTTATAGTTTTGAAACATGTCTTCAAATTTCAAAAATAATATGTACAAACTAAGAAATTGTCAAAAAAAAGTCACTGTGGTAAAAAAAACACAAGGTCCAACGTCAGCAGAGTTTTTAGAAGTCATTTCTTAACTTTTTGGGGTAATTCTTGTGTCCATTTCGTAGCCAAAGATAACAACAAACCATTTCCACAAATATTGCTTATACAAGGAGATATCACACAAAAATCATAGCATGCTTATCACGAGATTCAACAGCCAACAAGCATAAAAATCACATAGTTTCACAAATCATCACCAAAACAACATTTCAATCATAAATCATCACAACCACACTTTAGAATAACAATCACGGAGAATGCCAACATAGGAGCTCTTTGGAGAGGTGGAAGTGAAGAAAGCTGAAGCTTTTGGAACAAAACCTTTGAGTAGAGCTGTCAAATTGGTCAGGTTGGGCCGGGCCGGCCTACTCGAGTCATTGCTCTTTAGTGGGCCAGGCCAACCCGGTTTGTGTCGAGTCTCTTTTTTTTGGGCCTAGTCCTATCCTATACGGGCCATTGGGCCAATTTGGCCTGAATTTTTTCAAACCTATTAACGTTGTTATCTATTTTAATTATTATTTTGTCTACCAAAAATTATATAAAATTAAATTATTTAAATCATATTAAATATTTAAAATTACATTCTACATACTTTCTAACATATACGAACATTTTTATTCATATATAATTGATTTAATTACTCAATAGTCTCATTAAAAATATATCTTTAAGAGAATTTTATTTACAAAATGAAGTACCCACGTTAGCCTTTCTTTTTTACAAACATGTGTGACCCTCTCTTTTTTAATTTTTTTAAGTATATTAATATTTTTTATTTAATTTATATATATGTGTGTTTGTGTGTGTGTAAAACCGGGCCAGTCCGGCTAGGGCTCGGTTGACTCGAGCTAGGCCAAAATGGCTCAATTTCTTTTGGGCTGTCTTTTTTTCAGCCTAGCCCAGTCCTTTTTGAGGGGCTAAGCAAGTCAGCCCATCGGGCTGGGCCTATTTTGACAGCTCTTCCTTTGAGTAACCACCATGTCCACCAAGCAATTTCATGGACGAAAAATTAGAAGATGAAGGTTAGAAAGGGAGAGAATTTGATCACCATGAAAAGAGAAAAAGGAAAGTGAAGCTAAACTTATTAATAACAAGTAGAAACCATGCCAAGAAAGAGAAGGAGGAAGCTTTATTTTTGAGAGATCTCTTGAACTCTTGGCCCTAGGAACTAGAAATTAGGATTTTAGAAGGTTGAGGTTGAGAGAAAATGAAGGAGAAAAGGGAAGGAGTGAACAACTAATGGAAGAAGGAAGAAAAATGGCTACTTCTCCATTAAGTTTTCTATTTATATTTATGATTTCAATTTCTATTTAATTTTTTTTGTAACCAATTAAATTAAATGAAAAAAAAAAAGAAATTCTCTCCTTGAATTATGGAGAGATGGACAACCTAACTTGAATCAAGGAAATTAAGTAGTGAATCTTTACTATTTAGTTACTATTCGCCATTATTGCATGTACTTAATGCCATGCGTCAAAGTAAAATAAAAATTAATAAATTAATAAAATTATATGTTAATCACAAATTAATGAGTTAATGACTCACTAATATTGATTTGGGGTGTCTAAAAATATTCTAGAATGACTCAGAGGGTTTCTCTAATTATTGGAATGTTTTCTATGATAATTTAATTCGAAACCAGATTAAAATAAAGTAATTTTAATCAACAGTGCCTTAATTAAATAAAAGGTTTATAGAGATATAATTATGATTAGAAATAACTAATTACAATTATTCTCACTTGGACTATTTGCTCACTTTCACAATGTAATTCCACACTGTTTACTTGCAATGCACTCTCAATTTCGGTAGAATTCTCTACTGAAACTTACACAGAAAAATCACATATTTTATTTAATTATATTCCTTAAAAAATAAAAATTTTGTTTCTCTTGTAATTTATTTTCAATCAGTTTCTTAATCATAAATTTGGAAATGCAGGTGTTACATAACTATTATCCTATACAAGTCTCTTCTCCTTCTACTTTGGATCTTCCTAGGTCATTAAATGATCTTCCTATTGCACTCTAAAAAGCTACACATCCTAGCCACAATCCCAATCCCATTTATAATTTCCTCTGTTATCACCGTTTATCCCCTTCACACTATACCTCTATCTTTGCTATTTCTTCTATCACTATTCTTAAGTCGCCACAAGAAGCTCTTTCTTATTCAAGATGGCGACAAGCTACAATGGATGAGATGACAACATTAGAATCTAATCAGACATGGACTTGTGTGCCTCCTCCTCTTGGAAAGTCCATTGTTTGATGTCATTGGGTTTACACTGTCAAAGTTGGTTCAGATGGGAGTATTGATAAACTAAAAGCTTGATTGTTAACTAAAGGATACACTCAGGTGTTTAACCTAGATTATAGTGACATTTTCTCTTTTGTGGATAAAATAGCCTATTTTCATCTCCTTCTTCTTATGACAGTTATGTGACACTAGCCATTATATTAATTAGTCATTAAGAATGCCTTCCTTCATAGAGATTTGGAAGAAGTATATATGGAGCAACCACTTGCTTTTGTTGCTCAGGGGGAGTGTTTTGGATATGTATATTGTTTTCACAAGGCCCTGTATGGACTCAAACAATCCTCTTGAGCATGGTTTAGGAGATTCGATAGTGTTATCCAGCAATATGGCATGATTCGGGGTAAAGTTGGCCACTCCTTGTTTTATAAATGCTTCTCTAACCAAATCATTTATTTGGTTGTCTATGTGAATGATATAGTCATTACATGTGATGATCATGATGGCCTTGTAAGACTAAAACAACATTTAGTCCACCATTTTCAAACCAAGGATCTAGGTCGGTTGTGGTATTTCCTGGGATCGAGGTAGCTCAATCAAGGGTAGGAATTGCCATCCCTAAGAGAAAATATGCTCTAGATATCATAGAAGAGACTCATATGTTAGATTGCAAACCTATTGACACTCTTTTGGATCCAAATGTTAAGGTGCTACCTAATCAAGGAGAGTCCTTTTAAGACCCAAAAAGATATAGAAGATTAGTTTAGAAGCTAAAATACTTGACTATGACAAGATTAGATATTTCATTTGTTGTTAATTAATTCTTGAGTTCTCCATGTGGTAGCCATTGTGATGCTATAGTTAGAATCTTGAGATATAATAAAGGATCACCTGGGAGAAGTTTGGTATATACTGATAAAGACCACTCAAATATTGTTGCTTACATATATAAAGATTGGGTAGGTTGCCCAGCTAATAGAAGGTCTATGTTAGGATTTTGTATTCTTATTGGGGCAATTTGGTTCTGTGGAAGAGTACAAAGTAGAATGTTGTTGCCACATCTAATGTAGAGGTCGAATATTGAGTTATGGATCTCACTTTGTTTTTTATTACATGTAAGCTCATACATCTCAAACACCTTCTCTAGGAGTTGCACTTTTGTAAAGTAATTGTTATGAGTCTTATTTGTGATAATTAAACAGCCTTGCACATTATCTCCAATCCAGTCTTTCATGAGCAAACAAAACATATTGAGATTGATTGTCATTTTATTCGTGAAAAAGTTATGTCTGATGAAATTGTTACCTTGTTTATTGGCTCTAATGAACAACTAGCAAACATTTTTGTAAACTCTCTTCACAAGCCAAAGATTAATTACATATGTGACAAGCTCATTGCATATAATCTCTATGCTCTAGTTTGAGGAGGGTGTTGAGATATGGTTCAAATTCTATTATGTTGCAGATTTAGAAAATATAATTTGTTTTTATTTTAATAACCTATTTTTTTAGGATACTTGCTGTATAGGATAATAGCTTAATATTTTTCTTATATTATTTTAGATTTAGCTAATATTTTCCTTATCTTAATTATTATCTTGTGTCTATATATTTGTGTACCCAATCAGAAAACACACTTTATCAAATCTTTATCTTTGATCTCAAGTAATTCATTATTAAATTTTAGGCTTTTTGTGGCGAACTTGAAAATATAACATTTTCTAACAAAGATTAAAATACAAATTTTAGACTTAAATATACTTTTGGTCTTGTAATATACTGTTTTTTAACTTTGATTTATAAAATTATTTTTTTAAAATGATCTTTATAAAATTTCTTTTTTCTATTTTGGTTCTTGTTATTTTGTTTGAACAAAATATTATAGGAACTAAAACAAAAAGATGAATATATTACAAGGATTAAAACAAAATAAAAGAACCAAAACAAAAAAAAAATTAATTTTACAAGGTCCATTTTGAAAAAAGTAATGTTACAAAACCAAAACCAAAAATGCGATATATAAGGACCACAAGCATATTTAAAACTAAATTTTATATCCCACTCATTGTTTAATTCCTTTGAAAACTGCTCCTGCTTCCCCTGCCTTCTGTCTTCTCTACAGTTTTAAAATGAATATAAGTCGATGATGGGATTGACTAGTGCGTAAAATTTAATTTTCTCTCACAGGTTTCTGCTATAATTTATCTATTTCAGAAGAGTAGGTTCATAAATGTTTTCCGTGTTTATTTCAGTTGACGCTGACATTAAAGTGTGAATAGTTTTTGTATTTGCTCATTCTTGTTTCATGCTACGATATGTTTGTATGAAACCATGTGTCCAGTTCTGCTACCTTTGTGCATGTTGTGAGATTGATTTTCCAAGATATGTTTTTAATTTGTGGCTTTGGAGAATTTAAGGGAACAGATATTGGATTTTTATGCCATGAACCGTGCCAAAATATGAGAATGGACTCGATAACTGAATATATTTTTTATTTTGTTTTGAGTATGGCTTTGTTGATGGAACAAAGCTATAAAATGTCATTGTCTTGGGTGTGGCGTTGATCGTTCATGGACGAGAGACAAAGTCTTGATCACTTGATTTCGAAAACATTCACCAACATATACATTACTTAAACCCAGTTATACATTTTTACACCCCATACCATAGTCTTTTTGTAGCAAATTGATAAAAACGACGATATATTTTACTTGGCACACCAAAATAGATGAAATTTTATTCATTAGAAGATTTCTTTTCCTAACATAGAATCTTAAACATGCAAATGGCATGATAAAAACTAAAATCTTCACATGTCAAAACAATGCACAACAGCACAAGTAATTAGCTAACTGATCTTAAAAATTAGCTGGAAGGAAAACATACTTGGATGTTGTTTTATTTTATCTAAAAACCTTCATCAGCTACTACACCTCCAAAAGCACCAAGATCAGTCCTCTGCTTGAATTATCTAGTCTGTATTCTCAAGTACTCTAGTTATCTTCAATGATTTGAGCTCATCTAACAACTGCATCAAGTTGAGGTAAGAGGATCCACCCTCTTCTTCTATACTCTTCTTGGCAGCATCTCAAAGTTTTCTTGCTCTCCTCCTCATTTCTCTGCTCTCTTCTTTTCCCATCAACTGTTCCACAGCCTTTGTAATCTCTTCCTTTCCCACCATTGTCTCATCACCTAATCTCTTCATCCAAAACTTGTTTTCTTTCACTCCTACTGGGACTCCATTCTTCAAGACATCAACTACCAACTTCTCATTGTAGGACTGTTCAGCAAACATTGGCCATGTGATCATTGGCAATCCATCACTCACACTTTCAAGAATGGAATCCCAACCACAGTGAGTCATCATGCCTCCTACGGCAGGGTGGTCCAATATCAGCAGCTGTGGTGCCCAATTCCATATGATATAACCCTTCTTGCTTTCTTTCATCTTCTGCTCAAACTCTTGAAGAAAACTGTGTCCATTCTCACTTTCATCCTTTTTCTTATGACCCAGATGAAACTATGACCAGAATGTTCAAGCCCATGAGCCAGTTCAGCAAGTTGAGCATGAGGGAGCCTGGTGAGGCTTCCAAAACTTACATAAAGTACAGACTCATTTTGCTTAGAGTTCAGCCAATCTAGCCATTCTGGCTCTTGTGCAAGATCCTCCTTGTGTCCCCTATTGGCCTTTTGCTCATCATCCTTGTTAACCCAGGATGAAACTGGTCCAATAGTCCAAGATTTGATCCCCACTGTACTCTTATGAAGTTGCTCATAATCACTTTCAAGTTCATGAAAACTATTATACAGTGCCCCTTAGATTCTGCTCTGTGATTCAAACATTGCCTCAAAATAGCCTCTGGCTTCATTGTTAGTCCTTTCCCATGCTGCTAGCTGCAGAGGGGTCAGCTCTATGCTTTGAGGCAAACCAGGAATTGTAAACTTGTTAGTATCGGAAACCAACCTCTCATAAGGCTTGTGCTTCCTTATAGAATGATTGGCACAGGAGGAGAAGTAGCTAGAGCTGTAATAGTAAAGCCTTGGAATGCCTAGTTTTGCAGCAGACTCCACCGTCCAAGGATAGAACATATCTGTGACTAGACAATCCGGTTTCAGATCCTGAAACAGAAGCTCAATCCGATCTTGGAGCATTAATAATCCATGAAACATTTTACCCAGCATTTCTTGGGAAGTGCCATCTTTGTCATTTTCAACTCCATCAGGGAGACCAAGTTGGGCTGCAGGGAATGGAACCACTTTAGTCCTGATGTGGTATCCACAACTGAAGTCACCTTCTATGACCTTTTGGAATGTTGAAGCATTAGCAGGGGTAGTGATAATGGTGACACTAACACCATGCTTGACAAATAGCCTTGCTGTGTCTACCATGGGGATCATATGGCCAGGTGATGGATATGGAAGAAAAATGACATTGAGTTGGTGGTGTGTTTGAGCTTCCATTGCCATTGCAATTGCAGTCTCTGGAGAAGCACAACTGGAAAAGAAGAATATGTGGTTGTGGTATGTAAATGGTACTGTTTCTAATCATGAAATGGTTTTAAAAAGGCAAATATAAAAAAGTCACATACAACAGCATCCTTCATTGATTCGGTGCAATCACAGGAAAGTCCCAAATCAGTAGAAAAAATTTCGATGGGGGAAAACGATAGTAGAAACATACCTGGTCTAAGAAACTACTAGAAAACTCTCTTTCTTTTGTCACCAAGTTCTTTAGTGTGTGACCAATGCTGGAGCCATTAAAGTCAGAGGGATATGTAAGTTGATGGAACCTGAAATTGTCAATACTAACCAAATGAAGTTATTAATGCAAAATAATTCAGCTTGCATTAAAAATATTAAATTGCTCAAGGTTACTTACTTAGAGCAAACAAATCCCTTCCTTTAGAAGCTTGTGTGAACAATTCAGCTTATACTTTCACACTATAGCAGCCAGTAATTTATACTTTTACACTATTGAAGTTGTTATTATCATCATTTAAAAAGTAGTTTATCAACACAATTTTTAAAATTTCAACACAGAACTGTAAATTATTATTTAGTAAGCTAAGTACAACAGACAAGCTACCACAGAATGTGTAAATTGAAAATTTTAACTCAGAAAAAATAGTATGCATCGTACAATAAAAAAAAAAATCCTGTGCTAAACATTATATGTTACACTATGCAAGGATCTCTCATGTGTATAATGTACTTGTCACTGCTTAAGTTTCTTCTCGTGTCTATGGAAGATATAACTGCCTTAGTAGAAAGTAAGATTATCAAAAATGAGTTGGTCTTTCTGTTGAAAGGTGAGAAATGCTAACAACAATCTTTTTCTAACACTCTCTCTACTATTAGTTAAAATTTATTGAATATCGTATATTTTGGTAGTTTTTACTTTTCATTTAATGAGTCTCTCTTTTTATTTAAAAGTGGAATCTACCAAAATTTGTGATTTTCAATAAATTCTAACCAATAATAGAAAAAATATTAAAAAGAGAGTATTTAAAAGAATGTTACTAACATTTCTCGTTAAAAAGAATAGGTTGAATTAGAAAAATTTTAACCTAGGTTTATCTTGACCCAACACTAACCCAAATTTTAACTGACTCGGCCATAGGTTGAGTTATTATTTTTTATAATAATTTAAGTTATTATTTTAACTTTAACTTAATCTACAAACTTCTTAGGCTGTCTCTCATTCAACATTTCATGCAAAAAGAGTGGACATGTACAGTGCAGCATATCCTCCGGGAAAGGAATCAGTGCGCGGATGCCTTGGCTAAGTTACGTGCTCAGACAGAAGAGTCATTGGTGGTGATTCATGAACCCCCACATAAGTTTATATGTTTGTCTACAAGCTGATGCCATGAGAATCTGCTTTCCCAGGGACTAATCATGTTTGGTCTTCTATTTAACTTTTGCTTTTTTATCTCTTGTAAACAAAAACAAAAAAAAGAATTGTTAGGCTGTATTTTTTGGATTTTTAGATTTAACAAAATTTAGGTTATACCGATTGATTAAATTCTAGCATATATTTACAAAGTTAAAAATGTAAAGAATAATTTTTTTCGAAACAAACTTTAAATTAAAAATTAAATTTAAAATAAAAAGACGGACTGGCGGACTGGAACATTAAACTAGTAAATTTCAAAGGTATTATGTCCTCTTCAGTTAGACTCTATTATGCTAGCTGATGCAGTGGGTAGGTATTAGTTTGTCTTTTATTTCTGGCTGATAAAAAATAATAATAATAAATTTCTATATTTAATTAAATTAATCCGTTAGTGGCCAGCAGTGTGCCTATCTTGCCCAAAGTATCGGGCACTCGGGCCCCCAATGACCAAAGTTTTAATATCAAACCCATAAATATATTTGACCAAAAGAACATCTCTAAACCATGGGGTAAAGTTACCTCATCCCCTTCATAGTGAGGATAAGAGAGCCAAGCCTTGTCACTCATGCCATGTGAGGCTCTTAAATGAAAAGCTACCAAAACTATATGTCACACCATCCCCACAATCTGTTTTCTTCCCAAATTCCACAAAGCATGACTAGCCAATGTTGTAGTTCTTTTTACATTAACAAGTACACACATTCCTTTTGTAGATGAATAACGGTACATATTAATTTAACGATGTTAAAGGAGGAGAAGGGTATAAATGGGTTTGAGTTTATATTAGAGGGTCTATTTTGACGTGTTAATATACCGCACCTGTGGATGGGTGAAATTGAAGCATTTTGTTATCTAGTTGATGCAAGCACTTGACCAGTTGACCCTTTGACATGATCCAAAGGGGGTATTTCATTCCTAAACAGTGCATTTGCATCTCACGTTTTCACATTCTTCATTTTGTATACAGAATTTAATGCCTCCAGAGAGGCACTAAAATCTGTCCAAGAAGGATATCTGCGCGCTACTATCTCGGCCAGTACCGTTTGATGATCGTAACAAGAAAGCGCGGCTGGACATGGTCTCTGGAAGGGTTTGCTTATCAATTTCGGCAAAAGAATGTCTATAACTACTGGAATTAGTGACAGCCGATACTGGACTTGGGAAGGAGGGTTATATAAGAGGAAGAAAGGGATGATGATACTTTTGGAAAAAAATTCAAAAGAAAGGGAAAATGGGGTGTAAAAGCCAAAAAGGGAGGTGCAAATAACAACTTTCAATAAGAGTAACTTGATGTTGTTTGCCTGAGTTGGACTTCAAAACACCTTAAACTCGATTCTATCCAACGCAATTACATCCTTAAAGAAATTCATTTTTAAAAGAGAGAACATAAAATATTGAGAACTAGTATTTTAGTCTCAACTATACACATGATAAATATTTTATATAACAAAATTTATAACAAATAAATACATTTAAATATATAAATTATATTATAATTAAAACCAATCATAATTAAATACTTTTGAACATATAAATTATATTTTAAATTTAAGATAAATAATTTATATTGTGATACAAGGTTAATTTTAACTATTAATATTTTTAAAAAAATACATTGAAATTCAATTTAAAAATAAAAATGAAAAAGATAGATTAAAAGAAATAAAAAGTTAAGAAAATTTCTATAAACACTCTTGTTGAAGAAAAAGTTTTAAAAATACTATCATTGAAAAATAACTCCCAAAAACACTCTCGTTCAAGATAAAGAAGAGTGAAATCTTCTTAACTATTATTCTTTTTAATCTGCATTCTTTTATTTTTATCTTTAAATTAAATTTTAATAATTTTTTAAAAAATTATCAATAGTTAAAAATAATATTATATTATAATTTAAACTATTCATTATAAATACAAAACATAATCTATATATGTCTCAAGTTGAGTCTTGAGTATACAACTGCATTAAATATTCAAAGGAAAAACTTTGCAGCCAATAGTTGTCCTATCCAGTTCCAACAAGGTTGTCTCTAGTAAAAAATACCTGTAGTCTATATAAAAAAATTATTTATACATTATAAATTTTAGTTATAATATAATTTATATATTTAAAAATATTAGTAATTATAATTTTTAATTACATAAAATAGATATTTATTTTATACAATACACAAATTAAAATACTAATTAACAACAATTTCTATTCATTTAAAATAAACACCATAAACTTGAATTTTCCTTAAATGGTATGGGCGATGGCGAGTTTCATAAATAGTTTATTTAATTGTCCATACGGAGCAAAACATCAAACGTGGCCCTGCAAAAGGAACCAAAACAGCACGTAGACATCAATAAAATTAGTTTTGCGTGCGTGGACATGACTAACCCCCAACACACAGGTCAGAAAATCAGGGTTGGTCTAAGATTAAAGTTATTAAATCACAAGTTTTAGGCTTAACAACAAAAAATTATATATTATTATTTTTATAAAATAAAAAGACTATATTTATTAGTAAAAAAAACACATATATTGATAAAAAGATTTAACATATAGCTTTTTTATTTAAAATAAAAATATTTTTATCAAAATTTACTTTAAGTCTGTTCCAACGTCGAACCGGCCTAAGGGAACCGCCCTTTCTTTTCACATGCTGACCATCACAGTATACCTCTCCGTCTCCTCAGGCTCAGGGTTTCTTCTCTCTGGAATTATGCAACTTTGGCGTATTATCGCAATCATAATCCCAAAACGGCGCAATATATATTATTATTTCCATTACACATAAAAAATTAAAACTACATATTCACAACAACAAAATACATGAAATAAAGAACTTAATAACGTGTATAGTTACTGTCCATCAATTATAAATAATAGTTCATATAATTTTTAAGATAATTAATATAAAAATTAATAAATTTATTATATATAATAATTTATAATTAAATAACAGTGTAAAATTATTTTACAATGTTAGTCTATAACTTATTTTCTTTAAAATAAATTAACGTGACAGAAACATTTTAGTTATTAAAAATTGTATTGGAGAGAAATGCTAACATTATACCTTTTTAATATATTCTTTATTATCAGTTAAAATTTATTAAAAATTATAAATTTTTGTAAATCTCATTTTTTTATTTAATAAATTTTCTCTTAATTTTATAATTTTTAGTAAATATAACTAATAATAAAGAAATTATTAAAGAAAAGTGTTAAACAAATAAAAAAATATGTTAATAACACTGTAACAGTCATGCAGAATCGCTCCAATCTAATTAATGATATCAAATTTAAGTCTTGAATATATAATTATATTAAATATATATATAAAAAAAAAAGATTTTATCATCTATAATAAAATTTTCCGACTCAATCAGAATCGTCATATGTTAGTTATTAACAACTCCTATAATGACAGATTGATGTGGCAGTGGCATCCTTGCAATTTAAGAAATTCCCGGGGCCAATTTCGAAAAATAGAATATTAGGCCAACGGCTCCTTTATCCACGCAGCACAATCCGCTTCGCTTTTCACCTTCCATACGCGTTCCCTCTTTCTCTGCAAAAGCACCGAGTCATGAACCCGCTCTTCACTTCTCCATAGCAAACACTCTCACACAACAAAGAAAAACACACTGCATAATCATTCGCAAATTATGTTTTCCCGTTTTGCCCCTCGCTCCCCTCTCTATTTCCCAATCTCTGCCACCCAACCAAAACCCCTAATCGGCGCCAACCACACTTCAGCTCGATTCTGCTCCCGCTAAAAAGAAAAGCCAGAATCGAACTCCCATTCTTTTTTTCGTTATTTTTAAAATTTCGCCAAATTTTTTTATTATTTTTCTGCTAAGAAAAAGAGAGAGAGAGAAGTGCAGAGTTTTACCATGGAACCTACCGCAGGCAAGCCCGGTTCTCTCCGGAACATTCTGATACGGTTTCTCCTCTTCGGCGTTTTGGTCATCGGCGTTCGTTTCGCTTACCTCGTCGCCGTCGCCGGCGAGTCCTGCAACCTCGGCGACTTCTGCTTCTTCTCCCTGCCGGAGACTCTCAGCCTCGTCATCTCCGGCGCCGGTCCTCTCGCCGTCGAGTCTGCTTCCGGCGGCGGTTCGGAGCTTTATACCAGCAAGGACTGGATCAACGGCGTTCGGTTCTACTCATCGGCGTTCCAGAACCTGGTCGCCGGCGGTTACCTCTCCCCGGAGTCGAAGGCTCTGTGCGTGGAGACGCCGACCGGCCGCGACGTCTTCGCGCTGAGGGAGATCGGCGTCAAAGACGCCGTCGGAATCGCGCGGAAAGCGGCGAAGCCGCTGGTGAAGTTCGGCCGCGGCGACCGCATTCCGTTCGGCGACGGAACCTTCGATTTCGTGTTTTCCGGCGAGGACTCGTTCGTGCGGTCGGCTAAGCCGGCGGAGTTCGCGGCGGAGATCGGCCGGACGCTTAAACCGGGAGGGTTCGCGGTGTTCCATTTTGCAAACCCTAAAGATACGTATAGTTTCAATTCGTTCCTCGATTTGTTCAATTGTTTCAGAGTAGTGAGGTTGCATGGCTTAGAAGGTTTTGATTCTAATATGCCTTATATACGTGAAATTGTTTTGAAAAAAGAGTGTGGTGATGGTGCTGGTAAATTTGATGCTGTTGATGATTCAAGTGGAAAGTGTTATGTTCCTGGTTATAAGCATAATTTGGTTAAGATTGCTGAGCCTTTGATTGCGGAGGAGCCGTTGAAGCCTTGGATTACTTTGAAAAGGAATGTGAGGAACATAAAGTACCTTCCTTCGATGGTTGATATAAGCTTTAAGAATAGGTATTTGTATGTTGATGTTGGAGCTAGAAGCTATGGCTCTAGCATAGGCTCTTGGTTTAGGAAGCAGTATCCTAAGCAGAACAAGACCTTTCATGTGTATGCGATTGAAGCTGATAAGACTTTTCATCAGGAGTATGGGTTGAAGAAGGGGGTTACTTTGGTTCCTTATGCCGCGTGGGTGAAGAATGAGACCTTGACGTTCGAGATTCATCGCGATCCTGGGGAGCAGGTTGAGGTTAAGGGCAGGGGGATGGGTAGGATTCGACCTTTGCAGTCGTCGGGGGAGGGGGATTTTGATGGCGAAGTGGAGAAGATTCGGGGATTCGATTTTGCTGAGTGGTTGAAGAAGACGGTTACCAAGAATGATTTTGTGGTGATGAAGATGGATGTGGAGGGTACTGAATTTGATTTGATTCCGAGGTTGTTTAAGACTGGGGCTATATGTTTGATAGATGAGATTTTCCTTGAATGTCATTACAATAGGTGGCAGAGATGTTGCCCTGGGCAGAGGAGTTCAAAGTATGAGAAAACGTATGATCAATGCTTGCAGCTCTTAAATTCTCTTAGACAAAGTGGAATTCTTGTTCATCAGTGGTGGTAATTGCCCGGCATGATAGGTGAAATCCTATACTTCTTCTGTAACATTATTGTTTTCCTTTTAACCTTCTACATGCTTCTTTTCAAAGCTTTTCTTTTCTCCCCTTACTTTTTTACCCCAGACAATAGAGAAGATTATTGTGTTTCAAATTTCTTTTCATGTAACAATTGCAATTGAAAATGAAATCATTTCTTTCAATCAATGGTATTTGTTGCAGTACTCTCTTCTTTTTAACCCTTGTGTAGATATGGAATTGGATAATTGGATTCTGTAATCTCTTGTTTTATCTCTGAAGAGAATTTAATTGTTCTATTTTGTCAGTACTTTTAAATTATAAATTAGTTTTTCAATGTATGAAAATTATAATTGTTGGGGGGATCATAAGTCAAAATCTTGAACTTTTCACTTGAAGGAGAGTCACAGTTTTCTTGAAGTTCCAGTTCCCTGTCATTGCATAATTTGAGAATATGGGTGATTTGTGAGGAGACATGATGTCAATGTCATTGACCTATATCCTATGAATATTGCTGAAAATTCAATCAATCGAAAATATTAACCACGGGGATTGAACTCAAGTATTCCTTTGTTGTAATCTGGACTCTGGACGCAAATATGATCAACTTTAGTATGTAGCAGAAGTAGTTCTTTCCTTTGTTTTTGTTGAATAATTCTAAATCTTCTTGCAAAATCTTCCTACTAATCCTCGGGCTTTTGAAGTTTTCAAGATATTAAATGTATTTATTTTTTTATTTAATACTCTTTTCATAAAGTATTAGGAAGATTTGTAGGAGGATTTTCAGTTCCCAGTTTATGTACTCAATTTCTTGTTCCTGATAATTGTTGGTAATTTTGAGACAACTTAGTCAATAGTCCTAATTTTACTTTCTTTTATTCTTTCTTTGTTGGTTTTTTTTTTTTTTTGGTGATATTTCTTTCTTCGTTGGTTATATTGAAGATATATGTACCTAAGAATTACTTAGGAGAGTAGGATAGGTAACTTGGTAGAGAGCTGAACCTCTGACATCATTATCACACCCAAGTCTGGTACTAATTGAAGTATTTTATCATTCCTTAAATGGTTCTAATGTGGTTTCATGGTTTGTTAGCTATTGGGTGTTTATTGCGTATGTCAGGAGAAGCTCTGATTGCTTGTTTTAGTGAAGGGAAAGCAATATATGAGATGTCATTAATTAACGCCGCAATGTGAGACTTAATCAGTGCCGTTATATGTGAGGTCTATTCCAATTGTGTGGTTGTTAAAAAGGCCATTTTCATTTATAATAAGGTAGTAAGCACTGTCAAGATCTGCATGGGACACCCACCCACATGGACGACATCGACGTTGCAACACTAACAAATTATCGTTCACATGCTATTTACGACGCAATAAAAGTTTATAAGTGTAGACTTGTCTCTTGAAGTGTCGCATCATTTTTTTTTTCAAAAAGAAAAAGAAAAAGAAAAGAAAGTGGTGTTATCTTGCATTGAACAACCATGCAATTGCGATGATTCCAGATTCATTGTATTGTATTATTAAGATGAGAAATGCTAGAAATATCCTCTTTGATACATTTATTTGAATGTTTTTTTTATTGGTTAAAATTTATTGAAAATAAAAAAAATTGTAGTTTTACATTTTATTTAATGATTCTCTTTCATGATTTTATAATTTTTAATAAATTTCAACTAACAAGAAAAAATGTGTTGAAAAAAGTGTGTTAGAGAGTGTTGCCACCGTTCTTCATGTTATGATACCTGAGCTCGCTGATATAATCCCCAATAATATCTTTTTCCATGCTAGTACGCTACCTATTTAGAGATTTTTAGTTGAGCACCGTAGTTAATGGTTGAACAGATATGGTAAGAGTAGGTTTGATATCGTCGTGGTGGTTCTGGGATGCTATAATGATATACGTATAATGTAGCAAAAAATGAGTACTTTTCTTCATTGACTCCTCCCTCTCCCCTCTTTTTTTGGGATACACTATGCTGATGGGCGTGAAGACAGGTTCAATTGGCTTTCGACGTGGCCATAGTGAGTCTGCGTGGGGTTCTCGCAAAGGCTCTTGGTAGTTGAAGAGAGACTAAATGCACAAGAAAAATATCGCAATGTGTGACTCCATTATTAGTGACAGCGAAAACAATGACCAAAATTCTTAAGTAAGAGTTGCAACTTAGCTGGATATTGATTACAATGAAGATTCCACATTGATGTGAAGCACATGTTAAGTAAATAAAAGAACACTAAAGACAAAACATAATGGAAAATATCTTGCAATCTCTCATCATCTTTAGGGAGAAAGGTGGCGATGGTAAATGTAGCAAAACTCTCGTCGCAAAAAGTTAGGGGGACATACAGTGTCATATGGCCATGGAATAATGATCGGGAATGGATAATAAACAGAAGGGGGAGTTGGTAACATACTGTTTTTAATACACTCTTTAGTTTTTACTATTAGTTAAAATTTATAAAAATTAAAAATTATGAATAAAAATTTATTAAATAAGGAGTGAGATTTATACAATTTTGTGATTCATAATACATATTAGTTAATAATAAAGAGTATGTTTAAAAGAGTAAGAGAATTAATTACTAATATTTTTCATAAAAATATGTGACGGGGGATGAATGTAGCCGTTGCTGGGAATTAAGCTAGTTTTGTTCGTAGATATCTCTGGACAGTTTGGGTCATCTGTGTTGGACCTTATTTGTGAGATAGTGGAATATGGTTTTGCAGGAGAGTGAGTGATCATTTTGATTTTTTGTGGTTCGCATTTCACAACTCCCTGATTTCCCATGTGTCCCTTTGACTTGAGGGGTGCATCTATCTATTGCATTTTTATTTTTTTTGATATAATCTATTGCATTTTTTTGTACTAGCCTTCAAATGACAAATGAAATACTCCTTTAAGGTTTTTATGCAAAAATCATGAAATATAATAACTTTTTTTGTTTTTATAAAATAGTTTTGAAGTTTTTTTATTGTACTCTTTTTAATTTCTATTTCATAATAAATGTATACTAGTTGTAAATGTGCAAATTAATTAAAAATTAAGTGAGAAGTAAGGGTATAATTAATAAAAAAATTATTAATATTATTTTAAAGTTTGAAAATGACAAATAAATAAAAACAATTTAAAAAAAAAAAAAACCGACATGTAAAAAAAGAAAGAAGGAATACCAACTAAAAATTTCTTTCTTGGAGTACGGTGTGGATTTCAATTCATTTCGCTGTAGTATTGTATTCTTGAACTGATCAAGGATTACCAATCATTTGGAAAGTTATTTACAAAAGGCTAATGCCTTTTCTTCTTATGGTAACAAACATTAATGCATAAAATTTTTAAACTAGTGATGTCACGGGTAATAACATGTTACGATTAAATTCAAAGCGTAGGATTTTATTTTTTTTCTCATATGTGCTGTTAGCATCTTGATTGAACTATTGTAACTTGTGATCCATTTTTTGGTTAAATATCCACCAATCTAAGTGCTATTCTCTTTCAACACCACTATCATGATAGTACGATGCTTCCACTTACCATTATCTCTCGCATTGGCTGGCTATTGCGACCTTCACGGACTCTGTGGTTTTGGATTAAAATTAAATTCGTAATTGTTATCTTCCCAATGACAATGATCTTTCTTGCAATCAAAACTTGTGTGTGTGCATGTGGTCAAGCAATCACGAAGGCCAAATGGAGAAAAGCAAAATTTAATCAACAAGCTTCGAATCTCAACCAGCAAGTGTATCAAACACAAGTGTTAGATGATTCGGCAAGTGAGAGCCACACATTCTTAATACAGCCCTCCAGCTAGCCCATTATCATTTAGGCCCTGTTTGGTAGGTGGGAAAGAAAAGAAGAGAAAGGGAGGCAAGAGGTGAGAAAGGAAGAGAAGAGAAACAAGTGAGAAATAGAGTAGAAATTAAAGTTGTTTGCTTGAAGAGAAATAGAGAAGAAATAAAGTGAAAATAAATGTGTGGGTTTGTTTGGTTTGAAAAAAAAGAGATTGGATTATTACTATTATACTCTTATATGTCTAAACACATGTTTTGTCAATATTTTTTCTAGTAAATCGATTTGGGGTCATGGAAATCAATTTTATTGGTTCCGTTGCATCATTTATCTTTAATTTTTATTTTAATTATTATTATTATTATTATTTTTATTATTAAATTTTTATTATTATTATTATTTATTTTTATTAATAATATTATTTTTATATATATATATATATATATATATATATATATAACAAAAGAATAATCGATTTTGGTTGGCTATATAACACCTGATCATACGTCTATTTAAAATATCTCATATTACATGCATGCAAATTGATTTCGAGTCAACCAAAATTGATTTTGCAATTCGACTATATCAAATCGAGTTTGCTTGACATCAAATTGATTTTCTTGTGGTTCACAGCATGGCCAATCGATTTTGAGTCAACAAAATTGGTTTTTCAACCCCAACACAACAAAATCAATTTTTTACTCGCCTAAATCGATTTCGGTTTTGCTTCACTACTTCATTCATAACACTGCAAATCGATTTTGGTTGTACCAAAAGCGATTTTCTCATAAGCTTTTAACACGAATCATGCTTTGGAATACCCTTTTCTATAAAATGTGTAACGCATTTGTACGATTTCTTCACAAATCATCACACTTTTGTATGGATGATTTTTCATGTAGGGCCCACTATTTTCTTTAAAAATTTCATCACATTTCCATTACATCAAATACACTGAATTTTCTTATTTCTCTTTGCTTCCATTCTCTTTCCCGCTCCTCTCCCTTATTTCATCACTACCAAACAGGCTCTTAATTAATTTGGCCATGAAATTTACAAGCCAACCTACTAAAATAGTCATTTTGTTCCATAAGACACGGGAATCTTTTGGGTTGGATGTAAACGAGTGTAATTTAGAGTATAAAGTGCACTTAATTAGAAAATTTATGATAAAAATTGTAACTAATTTTAGAGTATATTGTATGTATAATTAACTTTTATCACAAACTTAATTATTGATCTTTTAATCAACAATTATAAGTACAGTTATAAGTGTACCCTTTCATTTTAAAAGAATCAAATCCGGTTCGGTTATACTAAAAAGTCACTATTTTTTTTTTCTTGTGAGTTTTATTTATAGGCACAATTTTACAATTAATTAGTAGATTCGAATAGTAATTAAATATTTTTTTTTCTTAAAGTGACAATTTTAAGATTCAAACCTTTTACCATACAAAAAAGGTTTGTTTTGGAGTCACAACTTAAAAAGGCAAAAAGCTTTTGTTTTTTCAAAATAAACATGTACAAATTTAAGATGGTATTCTTAATATTTTTGACGAACATCTTTAATTCTTGACATAGTTCTTTAGAAATTATTAGGGGTCATTTGGTAAAAGAAAAGTTTTTTCATACCTGAGAATAATGAATCCTAAGTATCATAATTCTTAGAAATGGTTAAAACTGGTTTGATTAGCTATAAACATTCTAAGAAATGTTTACACGTGATTTTTTGACAATCAAAGATTTTTATATTTGGTTTTAATAGAATTTTCTCATATATATGTCTTTATTTTTTAGAAATATCCTTTTAGTGAAATAATTTCATTAGATACACTAATTTAAAATTTTTAATATCTTTTATTTATCATAAAATAATATTTATTAATTTTGAAATAAGGAAAAATTTATGAAAATATTTTTTTCTAACTTGACAAGAGTGTTCCTTTGCTCCTACATATTCTCAAATGTAATAGAGAAATCAAAGTTACACAATTCTCATAATGAATAAATAGGAAGTAAATCTAAATTGGTTTTTAGAGACAACCTTTTTCTTTCTATAATTTGAAAAAATTGAGAATTATCAAGTTGTCGTGATTCAAACATTTTTCAAAACACAAGATTTTTGCAATAATCAAATAGAAAGTGAATCTAAAATGGTTATCACTCATAACCCATTTTTAGAAAATATTTAAGTTTAATAAGATAATAGTTAAATTGTTTTATAAGAATTAAATTTAAGAATAATTATATTTATGTAAATTTTATTTTCATTTCTTATCTCAATTATTTAGCATTTTATCTTACGTAAATTATTTAAATTTTATTATTACTAGTTTTGTCTAAATGATTTATATAGATAATGTGTTAAAAAAGATTTACATAGATAATAACATTTATAAAAAATTTATTATAACATTTTTTGTACGTAAAATAGATGAATTTTAAAAATGAATTTAATCAAATTATAGATTTGGATAAGTTTTGTTGCAAAAATATTTTTTTATAAATTTTAAAATTATAAAATATGTCAATGTGATTATTAATAATCTTTTTCTTAGTTTTTAACATCACAAAATTTTTTATTCTCTATACATTGGATTTTTTTACGACTTATACTAAAATATTTTTTCAATGTTGTGATAATAATGTTCTTAAATGATTTGTCAATCAGTTATCTATTGTATTTAAAGAATTAAAATATTAAAAATATTTAAAAATATAATATTTGAATATTAAAAAATTAAAACTATATATGTTATATAAAAAAATTTAAATTATAATAAGTAATTAAGAATATATATTGTTATTTTTTATTCTTAAATTTAGTTATTTATTATATTTGATAAGATAATGTTTCAAATTTTTATGTAAGTGTATTGCATGAATTAATAAGAGTATTGTGATCTTTTCATATCGTTAATTTTTTTTTCTCTAATTCAGGAAAATTAGATTTTCACTTCTTCCATAAAAATAATTTGTGGGAAAGATGGGGCAAAAACATTCCTCAAAATCAATGTTTCTTTGGAAATATTGTTTAAACTACATGCCAGACATGAGCTTCAGATTTTGTGGGACATTATGCACGATTCTAATGCTAGTTTAATAGCCAAATGTTCAGCTGGATTAAATTATTAATGTTCAGTTCTTTAGGCTATCAAGTAGTGATTTTTAATTTATCTTTTGTATAAAAAAATAGAATCTTTACTCTTTAGACATCTTTTATTATATTTTTCTTCAAAATGTATGTTTTCATTATTATTTAACATTTTTACATATTTTATTTTTTATATTATTAACTACTTTTTATTTTTTAAGGTAAAAATTTCTTTTCATTTCAAATCTCAACTATATAATCTCCATTAATTCCTTTTAATTTTTTAAAATTTGTGCCTTTTTTCTTTCCTTAAATTTGAGCTACTTATCTTTTTTTTCTTATTTATTTAAATTAATTATGCACATCTCTTTTATAATTTTAAATATTTTTCTCTTGAATATTTATTTTAAATTTATATTTTTAAAATTTTACCTAAATTAAAAATATTATTGTAATGTATGAAAAACTTACTAGTTTATCTAACATTTTTACATATTTTATTTTTTTATATTATTAATTAATTTTTATTTTTTAAGTTAAAAATTTCTTTTTCATTTCAAATCTCAACTATATAATCTCCATTAATTCCTTTTAATTTTTTAAAATTTGTGCCTTTTTTCTTTCCTTAAATTTGAGCTACTTATCTTTTTTTTCTTATTTATTTAAATTAATTATGCACATCTCTTTATAATTTTAAATAATTTTCTCTTAAATATTTATTTTAAATTTATATTTTTAAAATTTTACCTAATTTAAAAAATATTATTGTAATGTATGAAAAACTTACTAGTATGTTAAAGTTTTGTTCTAAAAATAAATTTGATTCTTCTAACGTAAGAAGTGCTCTTCCTAGAATAAAATGAATTTTTCAATTAACATTTACTCTATACTTTATCTTCTAAAATACACACTTTACTTTATAGAAACCAAATCAGATAAGAATATTGATTGTGAAACTTATGTTAATGTAATCATGTTTATCCATCTTGCGGATGCACTGATATTAATTTGGTGTCCTAGCTTTTCCTTGTTTTTTTATCTATAATACCCCAAAGACAAAAAGAAGAAAAAAGTAATGCTAGGTTCTTGACAATTTTGTATGAAAATTCCTTTTTTATATATAATTTAGGTTTTGCTTGCCCGCCCCACTAAAGAAAATTCTAGTGTGAAATACATGAGTTGACGTGACTACTGAGAAACTGAGCAAGTGGGATTAACGGACCTTTTTCATTAACCCACCATTATGTTGTTGGACCATTATTCATTAAAGCCACAAATGGTCCTACTGCCTTGTTCAAATTCCTTTCATACTACATGTTGACTTTTTTTCTTGGTGATTTATCCATACTTGAAAAAGTAATCAACCTCATGATTACAATTAAAACAAAAATTTAACGAAATTTTTATTCACTCGAATTATTTCAACTAAATCTAGAGTCATGTACTTTTACCGATGGGGGTTGGATCTAGCGGAAAGAATTAGTCTTCCATAACGTAGTGAACCAAGGTTTAAATTCTTGCTTGGAGAGGTGTTCACATTTAATATCCGATTGTGTTTGGAACAGGATTGTCTTGAAAAAAAAATTGTCATATACTTTTAATTTTTTATTACATCTGTGATACATAAAATGTTATTTATATTATAGATTTTCGAATCTAAGAAAATTACAAAAGAAAATTTTCATAGAATTATTTAAGAGTATTTGTGGGATGAGTATATATTTGTCTTAACTTGACTCAAAATTATGATAGTCATTTATTTGAACTTTAACCTAACCTAATTAAGATTCAATAATATATGAAATAAGATTGGGTTATCATGATTGGTTGACAAAATATTTCAATTTTAATATTATATATATATATATATACATATATATATATATAGTTAAATTGTAGAACTAAAGACGTATAAAACTACAATAATGATGTGTTTGGTACAAGAGAAATTTTTTATGCACAGGAATCATGAATCCTAAGAATTATATTTTTAGGAATGACTAAAATCTGTTTGGTTTGTCATAAATATTCTTGGAAACATTTATATTTGTTACTTAGGAATTAAAGATTTTTATGTTTAGTTTTAATAGAACTTTTCCAGAAACTTTAATTATTTATCATATTAAATAAGTTAATAAATGTAACATGATATTTTTACCATAGTAAAACTTTTCTCTTAACTCAGAAAAGTTAGATTTCCATTTCCCCCATGGGAACAATTCGTGACAAACATAGGTAACAAAAGATTTTCGAGAAACAATGTTCCCTAAAAATTTTATTTTTTAAATAACAAACCCAACGTGGGAAACAAACATTTCCAACTTCAAATTCTAGGGAACCAAATGGCCCATTAAAGTATAATTTACAATATATATTTTTAGATAAATAATATACATATAAATATAATATCATGTTATCCAAAATATTATCCATTAAGTCAAGAAGTTTTATTATTAACTCATAATAGAATATAAGACACTAGACTGAGTTAGAATGTCTTGAAGTATGACTCAAGTTTGTATCAAGTCTAATTTTTAAAATTCAAACATATCAAAATTAATTTCAAATTGGATCGACTAAGTTAGTAGAACAAGGCACACCATGAACATTCCTAAATTTATTAGGCAATTTGCATATTATTTCTTCATTTCATATCTCTATTAATTTTATTATTTTTTCAAAAACATTTTTGAACAACACACCAAATTTCATTAATTGTAGAAGTCTTTATTTACTTGAAAAATGAAAGCTTTAATGGGCAAAATTGCACATACCAATAGAATCATCCACACGCTTAGTGGATCTTAGATAGAACACACACAAACACATCACTAAGAAAATAAAAAGGGAACACAATAATTAACACGGTTTAATACCTTTTGCCTACATCTACAAAATTGTCTCAAAAGTATTTCACTATCTCAAATATGATTACAAGAATTGTAATCCACCCTAAATTATATATCATTTTACAAACCCAAGTATCCTCACTCAAGAGGTATAAGAAATGATAACACACTCTTACTACAAAAGACTCTCACACAAGTGATCACACACACACACACACTTTCTTCCATTGCTTTGGTTAGAATACTCCATCTTCTTCACATGACCCCTTTATATAGCAAAGGTTCATGACGCTAGTCATGAATGTGATTTAGTGAATGTTAATTATCCCATCTCTCCATCTAGCCTCTTTTTATGATAATCGAGTTCTTCAAGAGTCAAGATACATCTCATTACCTCTTGAAATGTACCTCTTAAAGTTTCACTCACTTGCATTTATTTGAACATTTGAATTATTTTTTCAACAATCTCTCCCTCAATTAAAATTTCTAAATTACCACCTAATTAAAATTTTTTACCTTCTTTTAAACTTTGTTATCACGGCCATTTTCCCTTCTTAAATCTTTCCCTTCTAGGTAGCAAAGATTCCTTTCATTTTTTCACCCTCGCAACACCCAGTGCCTCCCCTTATACACCTTACATCCCCACTTTGAACAAAACATACTTGTATCCTTGTGATGTCATCTCTCCCAATGAAATGATATTGACAACAATAAAAGGTACAAATCGCATATTTTAGAAAGTTTGGATGGTGCCATCATGGAGCTTCATCCTCACACTCCTAATGTCTTTCATCCTTATTTTCTCACCATTTCCTAACATGACATAGCCAAACTCGCCATTAATTTTTTTTATGTGTCAAACATTGTTTAGTCTTTACAAATGTGTTTGGAAGTAATATAATCTGTCATCCATTTTGATTTAGCAACCTCCTCGGTTGTTGCCAAAATTATTCTCTCATTTTAAACATTTTTTACGTTAGTATGGGAGTTGTCATCATCCCTTTTCATAATTCTTAATTTTTTTAGATTCTCCTTCATTTGTGTACACCTTGCTTGCACATGACCATTATCTCACTATAATAACATTGCACGTTACTCATATGTCATTGTGGATGCAATTTTGATCTTCCCCTCAGCCCATCTTGCCCTTTTAAATGACCTCTCACTTGCTTAAACTCTTCCACAACTAGTGTGCGATCTTCATTATCAATGTTTTCATTTGTCATCATTCTCTCTCAAAGTGATGGTCACTTCATCTAACCTTGTTGGTCTCCCTATAAGCAACATTTAAACCAAAGGTTTGTTGGACCAACTTTGCTCCTCATAAGAGAGTTTGTTATCCACATTAAATATTTGACATACTAGCTAGTTAAAATTATTAATGTGATCATGGAGATAACCTCTCATCTCTATTTTGAGCTAATGCAATCTTCAAACATAAATAATTGGTCAACAACTTGGATGCATAAAGGCCTTCGTGTTGTGTCCTTTAACACTTTGTACTTAATCTTAGGATCAAGAGTTAACTAAATTGTGCTTGCATACTTCTTTTAGATCTTAATCCATTCCCATTCATTTATGACAGTTAGTTGTTCCTCTTCCAAAGCCTATTCAACACCTTGCTACATCCAAAGGTCTTGAATGGTACTCTACCAAATTATAAAATTTATTTTTCCATCAAACAACAAGATCTCAAACTTCAGTGTGCTTTTTGCCATAACTCCGTTATTGCTATTGGGAAAAATTGCACATGCCAACAAAATAACCCAAGCACCCATGGGATCTTAGACAAAACACACACAAACACACCACAAAGAGAATATACAAATAGCACAAAAATTAATGTGGTTCGACACATCTTGCCTCTATCCATGCTACTATCTAAAAGTTGTTTCACTATCTCAATATATGATTACAAGAATTGTAACATCCTAAATTGTACATCACTCTACAAACTTGATGTGCAAAAATTGAAAGTGAATGGTTATCCTCAAGTAATAAATATCAAATCCATAAGGACTATACTTTATGATTACCAATTTATCCCAATTCAATATGATACACAAAAATATTTAATTGGGAGAAGACAATGAGAATAAAAATAAGAATAGAGATTAAAAGCAAATAAAATGAATGCAAGAAAATCTAAAAAAAGGATATCATTAGCAAGAATGTTTTTTAGGATTGAGGTTACCATAATGATAATTAATGAATTTAAATTAATTACCTAATTGTTAAGATTCAATTTCCTTAAGGGTGAATTATTCTATTCTACTTTAGGTTCTTTTTTTAGATGAAAAATTCGTTCCTAGTTGAATTAATTAACACCTACTTTCGTGGTAAGTTAGATTCAAATTAAACCCATTAACTTTTGTAATAATTGGTGCTTCTTGCAAAACCAAAAACTACTTTCACAATTTAGATTGTATGTTTAGAATCCCATAGTTCTCACAATTAGGTTTACTTTTCAGTTCTTCCCTAATTATCTAAGAGGTACACACATGTGGCCAGCAAATTCACATGAATAAACTCAATAAGAATCAAATCCAAAGGAAATAAAACATCGACAAAAAACAGAAAGGATCAAATTTACATCATCAATGTATCAAGGGATATGACCAATCTAGAAACAAAGAAACCACTAAATAATGGAGAAAACACAAAGAAAAAACAAGAACATCCAGACTAAAAATCCCAAAAGGGGAAAGAAGGCAAAAGAATCTGCCTTCAATCCTGTGCCTAGTGCTATCTTCTCTTTCATGTTGCAAACCTCCAAACACAATCCCTCAAAGTTGTATTTAAACCTAAGGTGTAAAAGGGCTCAAGCCCGTTATATAATAGAACTCAAAAATACTAAAACAAAGTTTGCAACACGCCATGACTATGGCCACCATCACAACCAAGCTATGGCAGATTAGGTTAGGAGTGTCTTCATGAAAGTTGTATATAAATTTGTCCTTGAAATTTTGGCATTGGTATCATGTTGTTTTGATTTTTGCAACTCAAGATATATTCAAAACACTGCACTTATGTTAGATTATCTAGACATAACATGAACTTTAACTCAACCCTAATTTCCTCTATGTTCTATGCTGAATTCGATCATAGTCTCTTCATGAAAAGTGCAAACTTTTGTTTAAGATTTTCATAGACACCAAGATCACCTTAATCACATTACTGGAGTCTAAGTTATGACTGCTCCAATTCCTTTTTGCTCCAATTCACTACATAAGCAATTTTTCCTGAAATCACAAAAAAAATAACCTAATGCAATAAAAACATCTTAAACAAGAGAAATTAAGAAAATAATGATGGAATGAAACCTAAACCTAACAAAAATGTGTGCAAAACAACCCTAAAACATGGTGCATAGAAGGACACATCAAACAACACCAAACTTAAAGTTTTGCTTGTCCTCAAGTAATGACTATGTAAAAAAAAAAAAAAAAAGACAGATTTTGAATTTCATCCTTTTAATTGATGAATCCAAACAATCAATCAATGATATCAAAGAGAATATTGTAACTTTTTGGAGGATGATGAATCAAAATGTCATTATTTTGCTAGATTGATGAAGGAATGAAATATGTGTAGCATATGCAATTGGAAGAAAACAAATATAAAGGGCAAAGGAAATGTCCAAGGTTGGTAATGTGGGGGTTAAAGTTAAAATATTAAGATATTGTGTAATTTGGATGTTTGCGATGATAATTTGTTTATATTATTTTGGAGTAGTAAGCAGGGGGCATAGATACTTATGCCAGTAAGTAGGGACATAAGTACCTATGCTCCATGTTTACCACTCCAAAATAACAAGAAAAAAATATCGTCACAAACATCAAAGTTACACAATATCTTAACATTCTAACTTCAATCCCCACACTATTAATCTTGGACATCGACTTTGTCCTTCATATATATTTTTGTTCATTTGTATTAGATGCACATACTTCACTTCCTTCACCAATCTAGGCAAAAATAATAATGATGCCTAACAACACACTTGATTGCGAGTTATGATGAGACTAACTTGCCTTAACAATCTTCAATTTTAAGAATTATTTTAAAATTTAATAATTTTAACAACCAAATTAATAGTACCTTATAATTTTAAAAAGAGTTAAATATATTTTTAGTACTTATAAATATAGCAGATTTCAATTTAAATCCTTCAAAAAAATTGTTGTTGATTTTCATTCTCATAAATTTAATTCTTTTAAAATGGTCTCTAATACTATTTGGTAATAACATAATATACATATAAACATACTACATCAATAACCACTTTAACATGACATATGACACAACGTAACTAAATACATGTCACATTATCACAAAATAATAATAATAATTAGTTTAATACTTTTAAAATTTATAAGTATTAAAACTAATTTTTTTTAAATATTAAAATCAAAATTACCGTTTAACAAGAACTTAAAAACATATTAATCCTTTCACAAACTAAAATAGTTATTTCGTCCTACCAACCGTTTGCCAAATTCTAACTTCCTTCAACTTCATGCACACAATAAAGTCCAAGTTGATTTCTTGTGTCAAAATGTCCCATCCACGTCAAAGGTACAGCTCTGCACTTTGAACTCGTTCATTATGAAATTAAACACTTTATACTGGAAGTCACGGTCTATGCATTGCATTTTAATGCTTATGGGTTCTTATTTTGGTATTCATTGGTAAAATTTATTGTTGTGTCAAGAAAGGAGGCGACTCAAGTGGGATACAGCAATACATGTTATTAAATTTAGCAGGGAGTGAGTTTGAAGTTAAGAAAATAAAAATAAAAGTTTTAAATAAAAATATTTTGTTGTAAAAATTTAAAGAATATTTAATACATTTGCAATAAATTTTGTAAAAAAGCACTTTAGGAAAACTAATTAAATAATTTTATAAACAGAATTTTAAGTTTTAAATATATTAAATTTTGTATTTTTATTTATTGTGTTATTTTTAATATTTTGAACAATGTCATTATGATAGTTGTAATAACCTAATATTAGTATATTACCGCTTATAGAATAGGAATATAAAAAGTTAAATATAAATTTAAGTTAAAAAAAAATACACTATCAACTGATTAGATTGTCCTAGGAGGGCATGTTAGACATCCTATTAGGATTTATATTAATTAGAAATAATAAAATTTATCTGAGACTTAAATAATTAAATAAAAATTTTCAAAATATTAAAAATTAAGAAAATGATGATTTTTCGGAGATGTTACAATAGTTATTAGCAAAACAGTTTTTAAAATTTTGGTCCATTTCAAAACAATTATCATTCTTAAATTATTTGTTACATTTGAACGTTAAGAACATATTAATATTAATATATACTACCTCCGTTTTTTTTTAAGTGTTATTTAAGATTTTTATACACAAATCAAAAAATGCAAAAAAAATTCTTGTTTTCATAAAATAGTTTTAAATTTTCCTATTGTACCCTTTTTTTATTTCTACTATACAATAAATGTATATCAGTTATAAATGTGTAAATTAATTAAAAATTAGGTGAGAAATAAGGGTATAATTGACAAAAAAATTAACGTTATCTTAAACATTGAAAACAACAGATAAATAAAAACAAAAATTTTCTAAAAAATCGACATTTAAAAAGGAACAGAGGGAGTTTATATATATATATATATATATATATATATATATATATATATATATATATATATATATATATATATATATATATATTTTATTTTATTTTTTTCCTTATCGGTTTTTGAAGACTACTTATCCTTATCTTTGGATAGATCAAGCAAATGAAAAAATTAATGGAATGAGAGTGTAATGTAGTTCAATAAACTTATATGATCCTAATTTGGAATTATTTATTGACTTTCTTAATTTTTGTGTATAACCTTATAGCGGTATTATTTTAAGAGTCTTGGGGCACACACACACACGCACACACACACACACACACACACACATATATATATATATATATCTTCGAAACTTTTAATTCATTTTAAAATTTCATTTTAAAACATTTTCCATTTTTGAAAATATAGAAAATATTAATTACTTTTTATGTTATTTATTGATTTCTCACCTAGTTATTTAATCAATTAAAAATATTACACTTTTTAATATTTTTTTTCATATATATATATATATATATATATATATATATATCTTCGAAACTTTTAATTCATTTTAAAACTTCATTTTAAAACATTTTCCATTTTTGAAAATATAGAAATTATTAATTACTTTTTATGTTATTTATTGATTTCTCACCTAGTTATTTAATCAATTAAAAATATTACACTTTTTAATATATTTTTTTCACTTTTGATTACTTAACCATTTTTTAGTAGAGACCACAAGTATTTTTTATAGGAGGCAAGCAATCTTGTTCAAGCCAGACCACTATGGGTGGCAAAATCATTCTTTCATTATTTAACATTATATTTAACTCTTTTAATAAAAACATTTTATTAAAAGAAGACATTTTATTACAATAATTAATATAATTAATAATTTTCTTAATACATATATATAATATCTGTCACTTTAAATGAAAGATAATTTAAAATTGAAAAGTATTGGATAAGTTTACAAAATTATTGTTTAAAATAACTTAAAATATAAATAGTATATCCTTTACTAAATTGAAATGAGATATTGGCATCGACTAATGATTTTGTTTTATAAAACGAGTAACATTACTCATGTGATGCATACAAATTTATTAATGTTATTTAGTTTAATGAGATAGTATTAAATTATTTAATTTTTATAATAACTTGTGAAAATGTTTATGTTTTATTTCATATAAAAATAATTCATTTTCTATTTAAAATATAAAATATGTTAAAATTATTTTTAAAATAAGTTTAACATTTTTTTCTAAGTAGATAAGGGATAGAATGCAACATATTTCCTTTGAAGATATTTGAAAATAAAAATATGAGTAATTATCTGTTAAAATTAATTTGTAATTATTTATAGATTAAATGTAGATAATAATTTGCATGAAAAATATTAAGTAGAAAAAAGTAAATGTAAAAATTCAATATAAAATAGATTATCATAGATTCACGCCAAATATTAATGACATTTAATATATCTGAAAAGAAGAAAAAATAAAAAGAAAGAGGAGTGTTTATTATTGGTGAAAAAAAAATATAAACAACCCAGTGAGGGAATATTGATTCACACTTGAATCAATTTCAACACTCCTTTTTGATATTGAAAAGTATATAATTAACAAACAAAAAAGCACAAAAATATGTTATTGAACAAAATCTAAAAAGAAAAAGCAAGAAGTAAGGGATGTTAATGGTGATAGGATGAGAAGAAGAAATGGGGGAAAGGATATGACATTGACACTTCTTGATATTTTTTGATATTACATATAACTCTTTATTTTTTTAACGTTTACAATAATTTTTCTTGTAGGAGTATACGGTGTAATGTTTTTTAAACAATGAAAGGGAATTGGTGTAATGTATAAGGAGTGTCAATGTAATATTTATCAAACAAATAAAGAAATTAGTGTAAGAGTAAAAAAAGGAGGAGTATCAGGTAAAATTTGACTAAACCATAGGAGATGTCAAGTGTAATTTACTCAAGAAGAAATAAAATAAAAATGGAGTTTATAACATTTGGAAGAAGAGAACTCTAATAAATACAACCATCATCCCACAATATACTTTTTTTTATCAAAATAAAATGGAATTAGAAGGTTTTCACAAGAAAAAAGAGCAAACTAGGGCAAAGGATTTGGGCCATTTTGCTCTTTTAAAGTTAGTGAAGGTAAAATAATTAACTTCAATGGTTAATAAAAAATTAATGATATATATATAAATATATATAATGAATAAGGGGGCTAAAGCCCACAACTAGAAACCATGGGAGAATACAATGCCAGCAAGATCAACTTGGAAGGAAAGGGAAAGAAAGGAAGGAGCTATATCAAAAATTTTAAACTTAAATATGTTTTTAGTCCGTATAATATATTTATTTTATGTTTTTTGTTTCTATAATTTTTTTTTATGATTTGGTCTCTATAAAATTTTATTTTATGATTTTAGTTCCTATGACTATTCTTTGATGACATGTCAACCATTTGTTAGAGAATAGAGAATAGGCTTGATGTTTTTTAAATAATAGGGACTAAAATGAATATCTTCTAATATAAGAGGGACTAATATTAAAACTTTACAATTTTATAAGAACTTAAAAAAAAGTACCATTAAAGACTAAAATTGTAAAATAAAATTTTATAAAGATCAAAATCATAAAAAAAAATTATAAAGACTAAAAGCATAAAATAGATATATTATAAAGACTAAAAACATATTTACGCCAAAATTGTAATACAGAAAGCTGTGAAAGGCCATATTTAACCGATGCATCGGCAGTTTAGTTGGTCTCGCGAAAAATGTGCTACATTCTAAGGATGCCACCATGCTGGGAGAATAGTTCTAAATGTGTTGAATCAACGAGTAGCAAGGTGCACAGTGGAGACTTCAGCATTTAGAAAAATGCAATGCAATCTGTGAAACTGACTCAATAATGATCTGGCAAAAACCTCGACTCCACGCTAGACGAAGCCCAAGTATCCCCCAAAGTTCAGCACCTAACACAAACAAAGAAACTTAAGCTAATTGGGGAGAAGAAAGGAGATAACATATTTTTTTTGTATATCCATTATTGTTGAGATTAATATAAGGATCATATATAGATAATATGATTGGAAATAAAATAAAAACTAAAGAAAGATTACAAAAATAGCCAAAACTTCGACGGAAAAAATTACCCCTATACTATTTTACCTTTATATTCAAAGATATCTTAAAGAGTTTTTAAAATACAATAGAGATTGTAACCAAATAACAAATACAATAGAGATTAAATAATTTATCAATTTTACCATATTAAAATAGGTTGATAGAAAACTTATACAATTTTGAGAATACTGAATCTTTTTAAAGTAATTGTGTGCTTGCTTTAATTTATTTTGAAAGAATAATTAGTTATTTTTACCAATTTTTTAAAAGAGCATTTGAAAAATAAATTATTCTTTCTCCGATATTTCTTTCGATCAAACATGCACAATATAAATTAACATGGAGAGTATTTAACATCTTGAAAATATAAAATATATTTATTGTACATCTTCTATATATCTATAAATTAGAATATTTATTTATCTTATGAGAGCTCTAGTCTCTCACATTTTATTTTGTTTAAAATTTCTTCTCTAAAGTAAAGGTGAACTATATTCTCCTCATATGCAAATATTATTCGTTCTAGAACATTTCTCTTCTAAGATTTCTCCTCTCCCTCCCCTATCTCCTTAAATTCTTTTATCTCTTCCCTGATTTTTTCATGATCTCTTTCTTGATTTAAGTTAATTTGTCTCTCTCATATCTAATTTCAATTTGTCCCTCTCATTTCCGATTTCAAGGGGATTTTCTCTAATTTTTTTGAGGTAAATTATGCTTATCTCTTTTTAATTGTCCCTATCCTTTTTAACTTGCATACTGAATTAAATTTCTTTATTTCTTACCTAATTTAAATTCCTGTTCTTTTACCTAATTTAGTTTTAATATATTTCATAATACTGACCACATTGATTATACCTTGAAACATATTAAAATAGAGAATTATTATTGAATTTTAATTATTTCAATTTATTATGTTAATAATTATTATATTTAGATACATTTAATGTTCTTTTGTAAACAAATTTATTAATTTAATTGAAGCCATTTGATATATATTTATTTTAATTATATGATATGAATAATTTTTTACTTTTTATGATAAATAGTTATGAGATGTAATACATATACAACAATTTGTCCAACAATACTTTTTAAAGTGTTGTTGTATAGAGAGATAGACACAAAAAGTATTGTTATACAAATTGTTATAAAAACTGTTATACAAATAACATTTTCAATTATTATAATAATAAAATTTACATATTGAATTTAATTGTGCAATACACGAGCTATTTTTCATCCTAACAGAAAATCTATTTTTCTTCTTCTTATAATTGATTAAAAAAATTCTCAAATTATATCTAATTTGATAAACTAAGCCAAAGTCAACAAGAAGTGAGTCATTCCACATTTTATGATTAAAGAAAATTTTATGATAGCATGCCCTAAAATGAATTTTTTTTTTAAGTTTTATTAATGAATATTTTAATACTATTAGATAAAGAGTATCTAAAATTTCATTATTAAAAGAAATAAGATTAAATTAATATTATAATTTTTTTAATATTATAATTATTTAATAGTTTTTATTTAATATTTACTATTATTGATTCTTAACTAATATCAAAGAGTGCTATTAACAACTTGTTATGTTACTACAACCTACTAGGGTTGGCCTAATAATAAAAAATTTAGGTAATTTGAACAATGTATTAAGTTCAAACTTTGATGTCCTCAATTGTAAATTAAAATTTTTGTTAACATAACTTCTAATGCTATCCCTTTTAATAGAAATGCATTCTAAAGTAAGTTTATCTCTAAACGAGGAATTAAAGATATATTTATCTTTTCTAAAAAAAAAAAAAAGAAGAAAGACAGATATATCTATCCTTAAATTATCATAAATTGATTTTATTTTAAAGACAAATTATTTTAAATGAACTTTATCCTGTAATAACCATCTTGAAGTTCCTCAACTGTTTGATCTTTTTCTCATGACCATTAAATTATTTATGTAAGTTTTGTAATTCTTTTTAAATTTAATTTCAATATTCGGTCACCATCAATTAATTAAAAAGTATTTAATTTAAATACACTAACAATATAAAGAAATTATATTGTTATTCAATCATAAATTATAATAATAATAATAATAATAATAAAATTGTTAATTTTTATAATAATTATTTAAAAGTCACATTTCAGATAAATTTTAGTTAATTGAAAATGTACTATATATATATATATTTAATTTAATTAAAAATCATCTTAAATATAATTTTTTTCAATAATTATTAAAAAGTCAACCATTTCATAGTACATGAAAATTCATTATTAGGCCAAAAGTGTTTTTTAATTAAATTCTTTCCTCTCTTTTTTTTGTTTCAATTTAGACTTTGACTTTTGCCAACCGAGAGAAAACAGACAACAAACTAAACCACCCATGAAACAAACAATAGTTTCAACCATTGTATCAACATGACAACCTCTTTTCCCTATCCTTCTTCCGTTTGTGTGTGTTCCAACTCCTCCCATGCATTTTTGGCCTTTTCCACCTTCTCTCTACGCATTTTTCCGTCACGTTTCCGTGCCTCTGCATCACACTGAACTCTCACCCTTCATCGCTTCGTTCAAAAAAATTCCATTTTTCTTCGCTTTCTCGCTTGTTTTCTCCAGAATATCTTCTGGGTATTCCGTGGAATTTGTTGTTGTTGGGTTCCAAACATGGGAGGGTGTTGCAGCCACGAAGTTTCGGTTCGAGGGAGGGTGGAAAGCGAGGTGGATGATAGAGAATATGAGTGTGATCGTGAAAATGATGTGTCTTACGAACATGGTGGAACATTGGTCAGGTTAAAAGGATCCTCTAGGTTTGTATCAATGTACACCCAACAGGGTCAGAAAGGTGTGAACCAAGATGCAATGACAGTTTGGGAGGTATGATGATTCTCCATGAATTTGTTTTCATTTTTTTATTTTGATTTTTTGATTTTTCTCGATTTATTTCCATTAATTTTGATGGCTTTTGCTCTTTTGATAAATTTTTTTATTGGTTTTTAAAGTTTTCAATCAATTCTTGTGGCCTGGATTATAGCTGTCTTTTTCGTCACGGACTTTTGTTTCATTTCATTAATCATCAACTTTTGGTGAATTTAAAGGATAAGATTCTCATTAGAACGTGGTTTATTGTGTAAGTAATTACCTGTTTTCACAATTATGAGTTGTTTTTCACCACTTTTTCCTTCCTGTTTATTCTCTTTGGTTTTTCATGTTATTTATTTGGTTTTCTCTGCCTTAATTGTCTTATCAACATGACTTCATTACCCATGTTCTGTGCCTTCTCCTCCTCTTCTTTTTCTTGTTTTTGATTGAATAAAACAAAAAATATATGAAAATTCGTTGTCACCAGCCAGATATAGATTTGAGGTTTGTTAAGAATTATATCCCTTGTCTGCACTTTGTCCTTCATAGCCTTTTCCTTTAATTTGTATAGATGTTGAATGGCAGTAAGGTAATTGTTATGATTTGGAAATAATTCAATTTCAACCATTCATAATAAAAAACAATTTCTGTAAGCCAAAAATTAATATGATCTATGAAGATAAAAAGTTAAAAACCAACCTGTGTGCCGCTTTGAAGTTGCATTGTTTTTACCTTGGATCTCGGGAATTGCTATCAAGATTCTTGTTCATAGTTTTCTTTGGCTTTATGGTTCTAGTAATGATAGAATTGACCCATGTCTCTATCCTGTGGTCTTTATTATAGCATGATGCTTTTTAATTGATGAAACATGTGGCTTGGATTAATGTTCGATATGGTACATTATTAGGACTATACTGGAGAAAAGGATGTGATCTTTTGTGGTGTGTTCGATGGACATGGTCCTCTAGGCCACAAGGTTTCACAATTTATTCGTGACAATCTACCCTCAAAACTATCTGCAGCAATTGAAATCTCACAACAGAAGGCACGCAAATATTATGATGCTAATGATGCAGAAACTGCCAGTTATGATGATGTCTACGATGAGAATAACCCCAACATGTCCCTTGCTGCATGGGAGGGATGCTTTCTGAAATCCTTTGATGAGATGGATGAGTACCTTGCTCAGGAAATTAACACTGACAGCTATTGCAGTGGTTGCACCGCTGTAACTTTAATTAAACAGGTATAACTACATGTTCACAGTAGCATTACCCACTAGTCAATCGCTTTTATATGATAGAAATAACTACATGAATCACTTTTTCAACTAAAATTTCAGGGTGACCAGTTGATAGTTGGCAATTTGGGTGATTCTCGTGCGGTTCTTTGCACAAGGGATGGAGACCAACTCATTCCTGTTCAACTCACTGTTGATTTGAAACCAGACATTCCAAGTAGGTCTTGGTTTGGCCTCAGTTCCCATGTCTTACTAGACCATCAAGTCTTGAGTGTAACCAGCTTTTCTTCTTCAATTTCTCTCAGGTGAAACCTCAAGAATCGTTAACTGTGAAGGAAGAGTTTTTGCAGCAGAAGAAGAACCAGATGTGTACAGAATATGGATGCCTGATGATGACTGCCCTGGACTAGCCATGTCGAGGGCCTTTGGGGACTTTTGCCTCAAAGATTATGGCCTCATCTCAGTTCCTGATGTATTTTACAGAAAAATTACCCCTGAAGATGAATTTGTGGTTTTGGCAACTGATGGGGTAAGTAACATTACAATGTCATCTTTGTATACTTGATCTTGAATTCTAAGTTAAACAACGGTCTTGTTTGTATAAACTTCTCAATAAGCACTTATAGAGAAGAAAATAAGAAGCTAAAATGAATTAAAGTTCTTCAATTACTTTAAATTAACCTATGCATAAGTTAAATGAGATAAATTCTATTAATTAGCTTATGCATAAGTTAATTTTAACTTATGAGAGAAGTTTAATTTATTTTACCTTCTTATTTTTATTTTTTGTTTTCCTTACGAGTACTTAATGAGAAATTTGTCCAAACAGGACTAATATATGTTACTGGTTATTATTTCACTCAATTCATATATTTCTCCCGATCCAAATACATATGCAAATATTTTACAAAATCGTGCAAGCAATGAAATAAGCCTTTCTTGCAAGCATCAAGTTGAATGACCAAAATTTTCTATTTTCTACAGGTATGGGATGTGCTGACTAACAGTGAAGTGATGGACATAGTTGCTTCGGCACCAAGGAGGTCCATAGCAGCCAAGTTGCTAGTAAAGCGTGCTGTTAGAGCCTGGAGATGCAAGTACCCTGGTTCCAAGGTTGATGATTGTGCTGTCATATGCTTGTTTCTGGATAACCAGCCTGTTTTATCCCATTCACAATCCAATACGAGTAGAAGAAATAGACAGCGCAGCAAGCACATGCATCGCTCTAAATCTGCTAGAAATGAAGACACTGAAACTGTGGATGCCAAGGTTGGGGTGGAACTAGATGAAGAATGGAAAGCACTTGGAGGGTTGGCAAGAGCCAACTCTTTATCAAGACTTCCACGCCTTGATAGGGGTATGAGTAAACGGCAATCATCCAAGTACCTTACAGGGAGTTGAAGGGGTCAAATTGGAGCTCAAAGCTGTATATTTAGGAGGGGGGAAAAGAGGGGTTGAAGATTTTAGGGTCACTTAAAATGAGTGTGAAAATTTTAATGATGAGCTTTATAAGAAAAGTTAATGTTTGAACATTCATTTCACTCAACTTTTAAGAAGATACCAAACTGCATATGCCCCAAAAGATGTAATGGTTGTGGCTTCCCAAAACATTGGCAGGGCTACCATTGACCAAGTATTTACCATTATGAGACTGTCGTCAATGGCAAGATTTATGTCTCATCTGTTTTTTAGATTGATTTTTTTATTGTGAAGAGTGACTTCTAACGTAAACTCTAATGGAGGTTATCTTGGTTCCATATTCTGCCGATGACTTAAATATCTGCAAAACGGTCTTTGATAATTTTAGCTCATTGTATAACGAGTTCCGTGAAAAATTTTTGGTCACTAGAGTTCAAGAAAGTACTATGGAGGGACTTCATTTATTTTTATTTTTATTTTTTGGTAAATTAAGGTATGTTGATTCCTTTTGTATGGCTGGCATGCCCACTCGAGCTTAAATGATTGTCTTTTGACCATCTGGAGCAAACGTTACCTTAAACATTCCTCTCTTATCCATAATTTTGCACTTTTCAGAATCAGAACTTCAAACCGTGCCCTGTAATTATTTATTTATTATTATTATTATTATATTCTACCACTAGGAACATTGGACAAGTGCCCCCATTTTTTTTTATACGTATGCTAATGAGTCATAGGAACACCTTGGCTTCATTGCTTGTTCTGGAAGTTTCTAATGCCCTTGTTTAGTGCACTGGTGTCCATCCCGATTAGTTGTGGTGGCTTCATAAAAGTACTAGCTTTTGCTTGTCCACTTACATAATGATTTTAGACTTAAAAAACCATCCAGTGGATCAAATCTCATACAGAACATTCGAGGAAAGCAAATTATGTACGATAAAATGCACACAGAAACACATTTTTTCTACGTAAGTTTATTTATACCTCCTATGAGCAAAGGCAAATCACATGCTAGGACCATTCTACAATACCAATGTGACATTTTAAGTCCCACGGATTTTGTTAAAAAGGTTAACCAAATAAATTCAAAAAATTGAAAATTTCTTGGATTACTAATCTCCACCTTACTCATTGATTTCAATAAAAGCGAAAATTTCCCAATAGTTGATCACAATTCACACACAACAGGCATAACAGTTTAAAGTTTTCATGGGGCATCAGATAATTCTCTAGTTTCCCAAACACTCACTACTCCCAACTTTATTTATAAGATCAGAACATAGTTGAAGCTAATCTTTAGTAAACTATTAGTGAAGTAATTATAGCGTTTTATGGATAAGCAATCTGCATAATACTGAGTGCATGCACCTCATACCTATGTGAACGACCTGAACCCTTTATAAGAATCACTAGTAAATTAAATCTAATGCTGCATAGTGCCTTGAAAAAGGAGAGAAACAAAGTGGCTAGGTGCAAGTCTGAACTAATCTTCATGGTCCCAAATATCTGCTGCACTCCTGAATGGCCCAGCGCTCTTGTTCACAAAGAGGTCCTCACCATCCAGAACTCTCCCCTGCAATGTATCAGTAACCAAGGAAAGATGCACATAGTTATGATAAGTTCAGGAACCAAATTAGAATTTATCTACCGTTAACTTAAAGTTAATTAATTATATTATAAAGTAGGTAGATCTCACATTATACATTTACTCACTTTCAAGATTTTAATCCTTGCCTGAGATAAAAGGAATTTTTTATTTGCAAATTCAAATCCATGTATCACTAGGAAGGTTTTAAAAAATAGTCCGCCTCCTCAATTTCAGCTATAATCTTTGAGGTGTCCACAACCACGACGTGGGCACAATTGTGACTGCATTGGTTGCATTTGTCCGCAATTTCTCATAATATCAAAGAACGTGACAAAACTACGACCATGGCCACAATTTAGAACTTTGACCACTGGTAATTGTTTAGTGTTATATGACCCTAAAAGGAATGAACTATATGCTTTACAAGTTTGAAAAATGTCAAGTGGTAGGGCCCACTCATATCTAATAGTCAATAACAATGGCAGGATATTCTGACAAAAATTCTGGGTGTTTAGTATTTTGCTATTTGTCCCAACCCAATGATGAGAATACCCAGTGTTATGTGCATACCTGATCGGGTATGCTGCTAAGGGCCTTAAAGTCTTGTTCTGGAAGTTCCCAATTGAAAACACTAGCATTCTCCATGATCCTATCTGGCTTGGTTGATTTGGGGATGACACTTGTCCCTCTCTGGATAGCCCACTTCACCAACACCTGTCCTGGGTTCTTGTTCAGCTTATTGGCTATCCTATCAACCGTTTGATCATTGATCAGATTCCCACCATCGAAAGAGCCCAGAGGAGAGTAAGCCTGTTGACCAAATTTTGCATTCCAATCATGACCCTCTATCATGAAAATCAAAAACCAAAATGAAGAAAATTAAACTAGCAATGTGTTACTTACGGTAACATGGATGGCATTCTTCTTGCATGCCTCAAGCATCTTATCATTTCTCCATCCAGGATGCATTTCCATCTATAACAAAGTAGCAAATACAAGTTAAGGAGAAACAAGTGATGGTGTACCATTATCCAATACTCAACCAACCTTTGGGATTGTTCCTTCCAAGATAACAGAAATTAAAGTAACAAAAAACATTTCTAGATACATAATTTCACCTGGCAGACAGAAGGCATTATCTGAGCAATGCTCAGCAGCTTATCAAGTTTTGAAAGAGTGAAATTGCAGATTCCAATGTCTCTGACAAGGTTTTCCTTGACAAGCTTCTCCATTTCTCTCCACACCCCTTCCATGTCAAACTCTAACACTTCTCCTGCTTTGGGGGGTCTGCTGGCACCATCTTTCAATCGAAATGGCCAGTGAATCTGCATTTTATGCATTAGAGCCTCAGTATCTGCTACTACACATATCAAACCACATGCATCGTGAATGAAAAAAAGGGTAAAAAAACAAAAGATGGATTTTAAGCATAAGAGAAGCTCATTACCAAGTAAAGATCAAGGTAGTGAAGTTGGAGTTCTTGAAGGGTATTGTTGAGAGCAGGTCTAACCCTTTCAGGTGTCAACTCAGTGCACCTAGGTAGGTATATGAAATTTCACACACACATACACAAACTATTATTAGAGTTTCTTTCAAATGTTGAAGCGACATTATTCAAATGAATCTAGCATGATGAGCCAAAGAGCTGGTATTAATATGACCTACATCTATTAAGTTACATTACCATAGTTTGGAGGTGACAAATAGATCCTTCCTTTCCACTCCTGCTTGCATGGCAGCTTGGAGTGCATGTCCAACCTATGAGTAGATAGATATTTAGGACAAGTAAGAATGGGCAAAAGGGTGGTCCAAATCAACATGAACTATTTAGGAAACACAATCATACTTCTTCTTGAACTCCATACTGCGAAGCAGTGTCTATGTGTCTGTAACCAGCCTGCAGCAAAAGGTCAGATCATGTGAAACCCAGCTCCACAAGAATGGCAAAAACTAACTTGATCTTTGTTTTTTCGGTAAATATGTTTTTAATACCTACAAATAGGACAATGTCTGCTTTTAATTCCTCAAAAATAAAATGTCTCTTTTGGGTCCCTTATTTACATGTGTCAATATAGTGCTTGTCCTTAAAAAAATTGTTTCCTTTTGGTCCCTTTGTTTTTCCATTTTCATAAACGAGGGACCAAAGATGATTTATTTTTAAAGGATTAAAATCTCTTTGCAGTACTGAAAAGATATATAACCCTTTGTTTTTCCATTCTGAAGTTTTAGGCAGAGACTGCTTTTAAACGTTGGCCTTCTGATTGTGGTGTAAAAGGAGTGTTTATCCAATATAGTGAGAAACTCATGATCCTCAAGGAGATGTGAAAAATCTGAAGGGAGTATTAAAGTTTAGAAATGCTCTTGAAATTTGAAATTTTGTTTTTGGAATTTATTGCATTAACGCCGATCTGTTCCACTAAAATGTAGTGTTTTTAATGCAAGATACCAACATTATCCACAGATTAATAGAGATTTTTTTTATTTGGGTACCTTCATTTCTTCTTTTTACATAATCCATAGATTTCAACATACAATAATAATTTGATGAATACTTCCATGGGATAAATAAGCTTTGTCACTTCAAATAACATCATCGATAGATTTTCATTTTATCCAACAGCTTTATTCATCAATAAATAATGATCACACCCCATGCCCAAAAGTGGACCCATGTTCCACAAACAAACAAACAAAATTAAAAGTGAAGCAATTGGAATCAGGGACAAGCAGGTAGTGTAATTACCTCAACAACGGCAGTGAACACAGAATTGATGGCTTGTGAACCAGACTTCCATGTGCCCAATCCAACAGCCGGTATGGTATGACCACTCAAAAGGGTAAATGACTGTGTCTTAGGTTCATGTGGCTTAACAACTTGTGCCATCTTCCAATGTTTGCTAATAAAAATGGTGTTTGTTACTTGTGACATATTATTATACAAGAGACCCTTTCTAAGTACCCGGACATGTAGGAACTCAGTGACATATATGACCAATTTGCATGCAAGACACGTTCACATCACTTGAGGCTGCGTGTTCCTTTCTACAATTACTAGGCTCACTCTTTTACACGTTTCACAAGTCCTTTTTCTCTTTGCTTCTCTTCGTTGACACATGGTTGGGAAACCGCACAATATTGATAATTAAGTGTGCCTTTTCTTAATTCTTATTTTTTATAATTTATATTAATAATTGAAGAGTATTATTGTATAAAAATGTTCGAAACAGTTTTTTCAGTTCTAATTTTTTACAAAATTGTGAAAATAATAATTAAAATAAAATGTGTAAAATTATATAATTAGTAATTAAAATATTAGTTAAAATGAAAATATGAAATCTACAAGAAAGCCACTATCATTTCATCCTTTTCATGATAAAAATTTAGGTTACATTAGCCTACCTGAATTTGGGGCACGAAAATGTTTAGTATTAAATATTTTGGAGCGTATAAGTGTTCTTTTGTAAATGCAATTTTGAATAAGTTTAAATGAAAATGATTTACGTTTAATTATCTTTATTTAAAATTAATTTTGATGGTATAAACCCAAAACCTAATAAAGCTTTATGTTATCACTTTTGTCTAATAGGGATTTAACGACACAAACAATTTTAGTCGAAAATAACATATCATAAAAATATTATTATTAAGTGAGATCATATTTTGTTGAACTGAACGGATTTGAAGCAAATCAAGGTTATTAAGTGAGATCACATTTTGTTGAACTGCACGGGAATTTGATGCAAAACAAGGTAAATCTAAAGTCTAAACATGTTATAAGTTGTCAAGTGGATAAATATGTGATATTAAATTATTCGAATATTAATATTACTCGAGAATAAAGAAATTTGCGTGAAGGAAAATATAATTCTCCTAAAAAATTCTATTCTTTATTGATTCTTTTTTTTTTTCTGATTATATTATTATTTTGCATAATAAAAAGGAATTCTAAATAGAAAGCTTTAATTAGAAATCACATTAGGAATGTATTGAAAATCACAGTAATGTGTATTAATAACATTTTTTAATAAAAACTTTTTATTTTTTATTTCTTAAACAATGCCTTAAGGGCACTGTTAGTATTAATAAAAAAATGGAAGAATGTTTCTCATTCCTGTTATCTAAATGTTGGAGATCCTAGGTCCATTAGCGATATGGTCAAAGTAGTGTGTATAAGTGAGACAACTCTCACCTCACAAACTGATTTTGTGGAGTTGAGTTAGGTATAAAGTCCAAATTGTAAAATGGCAATTACACCCCACTAAAATAATAATAATAATAAAAAGTGCAAAATAATTGTGGCCTCTGAGGCTTAAAAAAATAATTTCAACATTGGACTTGAGGGGGAGTATTGGAAAATAAAAGTCCCACATTGGACAAAATAAATACAACTCAAATGTAAATAAGTTAGGGCACCTGAGTCCAAATTGTCTAAGTTTTTTTCAATGATATGGCAACTCCCAAATTTAATATGCAAACCAACTCATTCTCTTAATTGGGCCCAATCTTAAATGTTAATAGATACCATGTTGGGGAAACAAACTCCTCATACACACTACAAAATAGAAATAGTAGAAGAACACAAATTTATTTAACGTAGTTCAGCACCTCTTGTCTACGTCCATGAAAACATCTCAATATTTATTCACTATCACAAATATTCAACCCCATTACAAGTTTTCTAGACAAACTTGTGAAACCCTTCCTTCACATAACTCGTCTTTCACTTAGGGTTGGTGATTCCCTCTACAAGTTAGGGTGGTTCTTCTCATCTTAAGAACCCTTATTTACATAACTTGCATCTTAATATTAAAAAAGAAAACAAATTCCTAAAATAAAAATAATATTTTTAAATCTAAACAATATCCTAGAGATTTATAATTTGAATTGTTTTCCAACAATTGCTCCCTCAATTAAAATTTTCAAATTTCCTCTTTAACTATCATCGTCATGGATGCTCGTTATAATCATGTCCAATCATGCTTTCACTTTGTAAACTTTGGTGTGTTCCCTACTTTTTCTCCACGAGTATTGGATGGTGACATTTCTTGTACTTGTATTGCCGTTAGCTACTAGGACAAGCCACTAAGACTTTCTGTAACACCCTAAGGGGTATTACCGTATCTAAGAACGAAAAACAAACAAACTTAAAAATGTAAAAACAACATGCAAATGCTACTCATAAATATAATTAGATATTATATACGAACAATACAATAAAAAAGCATACATGCCTAATACAACTCATTTATCACCCGAAGGTGTCATACAAAATATAAAGAAGAATACAAAAACACAACGTAAACTAGGCTACGTCTTCTTGCACGTGACTCCAAGCTCCATCTGCACATATCTTCACCTGTATCCTGAAAAAGGGGAAACTTAAAGGAGTGAGACATAATGTCTCAGTGAGTGCTCTAAGGGTTTTACGGCTAGGTCAGACTCTTCTACTCGGACAACCTTCATCATTTATCTCTCACGACTTCAGCCTCACTAAGTCTCTCATAATTCTTCATACCTATGATCGAGTCTACATTTTTCAAAGTCAATACTTCCTGTTAACTCCTCTCTCATTCTCACAACTGTTATACAAGCTTACTATCTCATTTTCAACCTATGAGCTCATCCTCATTACTTATATTTTCTTGCTCAAAACTCTCTCTAGTATTTAAATCCTTCATGTTTAGATTTTACTCTTCTTCCTTTTGATATTCAAAGTTGTCTCTAAGGGTCAAGTCTAAGGCTATAGACATTCTAAAATACCCTTGACACTCCTTAACACTTACCTTGATACTCTCATTTTGTTCTCTATTACTAGTCTCATACCTTTCTATTATGTCGTGTAGGAATTCACCCTTTCTTTATCTCTGTCACAGCTATTATTATCCAACTATAACTCTCATAACACCATCCTAGGGTCTAGCCTCTAACATATCTATAAGGTAGCAAGACAATCCTAATTACAAGCACACATTTATTTCACATCCTTTGCCTAGTAACTAGACATACACCACATTTTGTTTTATAAAATAGGAACAATAGACGTGCATAATATGATCACATATCCATAACTTTGACATTTCATCACAATAAACAATTACATTTTCACATGTGTACACACTATATCAATTGCTCATGAAGAAGGTCACACAGACTTCACATAGTTACGACATAGCACACTTCAACATATCACACTACAACAAGATGCATATGCATGCTATGTTCCTAAACCACTACTCATGCACATGTGGTACTAACTTAAACTTTTTGGAAAGTATATTAGAAGTAAATGCACGGCCATAAGAAGTGTCATTGGTACCGATGCATTTGACTTTCACACCCTCAACTAGTATGATATCTCCCGGCGACTAGTTAGGGTTACCAAATTTTGCCAGTACGCCCCGGCTCCATAGGATCAGCATGAACCATTAGAGTTTTCCCAATCGAATAAACCCCAAGGCTAGGGTTTGACAACCCATACTAGCCAAATTCCTACATACTCTCCTCATCACATAACTCAAATGTTATGATGCATGGTCACACACAATGCTTACAGCTTTTCATAGGCCTTTATCATGAAACATTGGCATAATTTTGTATCACACTCAGTTTTCTCATTATAAATAACAATCACACAATATAAATTCAACAAGACATAAAAAAGGAAGCAACAACGAGTTAAAAACTACAAAAAGGAGTTCCCGGTAACCAAGGTCGTGCCCGCTCAGCGGGTCACGGTCAGACTCACCCCGTCCAGCAAGATTTGTATCCGGCCAGTAGGTAGTGCTGTCGCCTAGCGCTAGCACGGAGTCTAATTTTCAAAAAAAGTCACCCAACAGCTATCTAATCCAGCCGGTCAAATCCGAGGTATGAATTTTGATTTATTTTTCCTATTGCCTTTAGTCTCTAACTGCTCCAAAATAAATAATTAAATTCTTAATCACTTCTTCTACCTTAATAATTGGTCAATCTAATCTATAAACTCCTCATTCACTCACAATCCCCTCAAAACCCGTCAAATTCCTAAACTTAGGCATAAGAAGGGGAAAAGATAAATAGATAAACAAGCACAACATAAAGGACAAGGAAGGACACGGAGGAGAGCACTCACCTTTAAGGACATGCAAAGCTAAGTTTTAGGATTTGGGTTCTCCGGTTTCTATTCCTCTTCTTTCTCTTCCTCTTTTTCTTCTTTTTCTCTTCATTCTCTCTACCTTCTTTCTTCTTCTATTTTGTGACGGCTAAACCTAATTCTCCTTCCCTATTCCCTTCTTATAACATGTGAGTAGGTATGTAACTTAGTGAGCTTTAGTCCCTTATTAGGACCTACAGGCTCTTTTGGGTTCTATGATAACATTCCTACTAATTTCTAATACTAAGGTATTAATAACAATAATAATAATAACAACAATAACACAACACAAAAATAAAAATAAAAACAATAATAATAATAATAGTAATAACTGCTACAACAACAATAATAAATATAATAATAACAGCAATAGGAACAATAATAATAATAAGAGATATAATAATAATATAATAATAACAATAACTCTTAAGGTGTCTTTTATCCAATAACACATGATACTAAGAGCTACCGCATTGTTTCGTTTTAGTACCTGAAATTTGAGGTGTTACACTTTTGACACAAGAATTTGCACCGCTGTTAACTACCAAGACATGGCACTTGACTTCCCATTACCAAGAAGACTTTCGACACAAGAATTTGCACCACTGTTAGCTACCAGGACATAGCGCTTGACTTCCCATTGCCAAGAAGACTTTCGGCACAACAATTCCACCCAAATCCACCACCAGCTTCATCAAGCTTCAATACTTCTTCTCTAACAAGTTACCAAGCTGCACAACCATCAATTTTGATACAACTGTTGGGGAAACAAACCTCTCACACACACTACAAAATAGAAATAGCAAAAGAACACAAATTTATTGAATGTGGTTCAGCCCCTCTTGCCTACATCAACGAAAACATCTCAATATTTATTTTTTCACAAATATTCAACTCCATTACAAGTTTTCTAGACATACTTGTGAAACTCTCCCTTCGCATAACCCCCTCTCTCACTTAAGGCAGTGACCCCCTTTATAGGTCAAGTGATTCTTCTCACTTTAAGAACTCCTATTTATACAACTTACATCCTAATATTAAAAGAGAAAACAAATTCCTAAAAAAATATTTTTAAATCTAGACAATATTTTAGAGATTTGAAATTTGAATTGTTTTTCGACATATAAGAGCCTATCCTAACAATTATTGTTAAGCCTATCAAGTCACCTGTTATCGAGCTGTGCAAACTTCACACTCAAGATGTCCAGTGTTCAACATGAGAGGGTGTGTTGGAAATTCTACATTGACTAGTGATATGGTCAAAATAGTGTATATAAGTGAGAACAACCCTCACTTCACAAGTTAGTTTTGGTGGAGTTGAGTTATGCTCAAAACCAAATTGTAAGACTAAATATTATTATTTACTTGCATAAGACTATTAAAGGCTCTAAATTTTTACGTTGAAATCAGCCCTTTTTTGTTATATGAATTCATAAATAAAGACTCTTAGACATAAACTCATATCTATACAGTGGTTTAACACAAAAAGATGATATAAAATAGAATATACATGATTTAGTTGGTTCTTTTAGCCTAATAGATTCTTGTGTTGATGATGATGGTAAGTAAGAGGTTGGTCTCGAGCTTTTATGGAGATAGTGTGGATACTTGTAAAACATTCTAACAATGTATAAATTAATATAGAAAAGGGTCATCTAACTTACCCTAAGTAAAAATGAGGTTAAACAACGGTAAAAAAACCAAATTAGTATTTTAAAAAAAAACAATTTACTAAAATAACGTGGAAAAAAAACATTTTACCAAAATGGGTTGTTTGCTAATGTATAGAAGGCGCCAGTGGCAGTGGCGCTATACAAAAAAAAAAAAGGAAGACCAGCACGACTTGTTCAATCAAACCAGTGCCACTTGTTCAATCAGTAGAAGACATGATATTTTGTCTTTTTCGGACATATTTGTGTAATAGGATTCTGAACGACGTGACATGTTTTGTCCTGTCGAAGAAGGCACTAGTCAGACCAGTGGCGACCAGTGGCTTTTGTACTAGTCAAAGGCGTTGGTCAGACTAGTGCCTTCTGTACTAATCAAAGACGCTGGTCAGATTAGCGCCTCCTATACTGGTGGCAGACGCTCGTTGCACCAGCGCCACATGATAATTTTGCTTTCGAAAAAACGCATGCTTCGTATCCGCATGCATGCATTACATTGTAATATCAAATATATTCTTATTCTTATTTTGATTCTTATTCTTATTCTGATTTTGAGATGACATTTAATTATTATTTAACTAGATTGCTAAGTTTAAATACGGAGGACTTGATATGCAGAAGTGTGCTTCTCTTTTGGTTTGATAATTTTACTCTTTGCTTTCTTGCTTTTGTTGTTCCACGTTCAAGTTGTTTTACTTGTGTGCTCTTAATATTTTTCTTTCATCTGTCATTTTTTGCATCTTCTTTTGATTTTTAAGGATGACTTATATTATTACTTTTATTTATTCAAATGGTAGAAAATTTAATGGTCCACAAGGCATGACTTTTGAAGGTGATAAAAGAAATTTTCAAATTAAACGTGGTGTCACTTATGATGTGTTAACAAAAAGATTTTTGATAAATTGAAGCTTTCAAGACATCAATCTATTTGTAACTTGACTTGTAGATTTTTTATGTGCCAAAACCTAATCACATATTCAGGTCTTCTAATATGTGACGATGAAGATATTGAGTGTATGATTAATGCATTTGAACAACAATTTGTCATGACGATCCTTGAGATATATGTTGACGTTGAGACTATTGGTTGTTACTCATTACCTGTTGAGATAGATCATACTGAACCTCACATGTCTATTGACTCAAGAGCTAGTACATGTCAGCAGGAATTCAACTATGTTGCTAAACGTGCAAAGTTGAATGTTGACATTGATCTTCATGTTACCACACATTTAAGCAATGATGAAGATGAAAGTGACGATGATGAAAATGAGGGTCAAATTCCAAACTAGAGTTCTTCAGATACAGATGTAGATGGCAACTTTAATGCTAATCTTGAGCCTAACAGCTTGGCCCTAATTTTTTAGCTGCATCCCCTATTAGTTCATCATTACTGATTGATGAACAATAGCCGCAATATGCAGGTAAGTTCGAATGTTTATTTTGTATTTATTTATTTTTATGTCTGAATCTAGTAGCATTTGTTTGATGCATTTTGTTTAATCATATTTAGGCCAAACACAAGCTCTGCTTTGGAATATGTCACCCCACTATAGATAGTTGAGGACAGCTAATCCCCAGCTTAACTGCCACACGCATCAAAATCTTCAAGGAACAGAAGAAACCTTAGTGGCATATATGTACCCGAATGATCCGGGAAAAGCATTCCCCCTAAAATACGCAAAATGAATGCTCAAACCATTGCAATTGCAACAGACTATAGGCATGCATTTTGACATTATTGAAATGCTGATCGAGCCAATTCATTTTTAGTCTTGCTCCTCACATTTCATTTTCTAGTGGCAATACCCCTAATAATTGCTCCACCATATGCCGATATGAACCTAATGACCTACCAGTTATCGGATCTCCGTTAATTCTTAAACCTAACTGCACAACAACATCTTCTAATGTGATGGTACATTCTCCCTGTACCATGTGGAAGGTGTGCATCTCGGGCCTCCAGCGCTCAACTAGTGCAGAAATCAAATCATGATCTAACTTAAAAAAATCAATTTGAGTGATGCCCAAAAATTCAGCACGTTGTAAAAGGTCCCTAATCTCTTCTAGGAACAATGTTCCACGCCCACCAATCTTTAGTGCCCATCTGACATTCAAAACGCGATCTGGCGCCCCATTCCATACGTGTTCAAATACATGTACAGGCTGAAGACATAACAATGAATCATCACGGGGACCAAGGTGTACGGTTTGGCTTGCCATATTACATTTAATCAACAATAAAAACATAATTTGTTAACAGTTATAAAATATATAACACTTAAAAAAAACCCTGGTAATTAAATTAATAAATGTTATTTACTTAAATGAAAAATTAATTTAACTTAAATAGACATTACTCATTGAAAAAGAAGCTAATTAATTATTAAATTGAGAACATAAAAGTGATTTAACATATACATGGAGGGGCACAATGTATTATTTAACTTTTTAAATGATTACAAATAAAAAATAGCATTAAGCATGACTTTTCACATAACGTAATTAACTACATGTTATTTAACTTTCAATTTATTTAAAAAACTATAGTTTAATATTTCTTAACTAGGTCACTAATATGATAAATTATTTAAATCATAATTTGTAAAACATAAATTCACAACAATTTTTTTAATTTCAAATTATGATCTAAATTATAGCTACACATTTATATAAGTTTAAAACATATATACATACATACATATGTGTGTGTGTGTGTATACATACATACATACATATATATATATATATATATATATATATATATATATATATATATATATATATATATATATATATATATATATATTAAAAATTATATATTTTTAATATATATATATATATTAAAAATTATATATTTTTAATATATATATACATAACTTAAAAACGTATAAATTTATATTTATATATTTATATAAATATATTAAAATTATTTTTAACCTTAAAAATGTAATACAACTATTTCTTCATCTGTGAAAATTTTTTATCTAATTATTATTTTTGGTTTAAACATAATATTAAACAAAGAAAAAAGACGTAATTTGTTAATAAAATTAAAAACAATTGAACACACTGCATTATACTAAAAACTAATCATTTGTAAATGAAATTCAATTGGCTAAGGTGTTTTACTAGTCTCAATCTAACCTACAGCCCCTGGAAAATCTCATCTTAAACTTTTAACCACAAAACAGTAAACAAGTCTCAAATCAACACTTAATAGTCTCAAATCATTATCAATATGAAAAATATACATCTATACACACATCATAAATTAACCTAAAACAATATAACAACTTAATGAAATTTTTAAGGGACAACACAATACTATATCAAAATTAAAAACATAAATTTCACCAAGTCAGGCTTACCTCTATGATTTCACCAATCACCAAGTCAGGCTTCCTCCTCTTTTGCTTCTCCTCAACCCTTTTCTTCAAAACTACCGCTTCCTCTTCTCTCTTTCAGCACTTCAAACCACCCCTTCCTTGTCTTCTTCAATCTGCACTAGCTAAACCAATAAAACGGTGAACAACCCGTGAAGCAACCACATGTACCTGCAAAAAGTCGACGACGGGACGTGACATAGGTGGCACCACTGCCACCGGCGCCTCCTATGCTGTCAATGGTGGCAAGTGGCGCCAGTCACAAACGCACCTTTTGTGCCTCGGGTGGTGTTGAGCATACTGACGCCTTCTGTGCATTGGTGCTACATGCTGATAGTTAGATGGCACTAATGCTACCGGGGCCTTCTTTTTGCTATGTTGTCGAAATTTTGAAACCAAGTATAGTGCTCCTTTGACAAGCTCCTTCTTTTGCGCAATTCTCCAAACAACCTACTTTGGTAAAATGTTTTTTTCTATAATATTTTGATAATTTTTTTTTTAATTACTAATTTGGTCAAAAAGCCTTAAACAACCCTATCAAAAATAATTTGTTCAATTCTTTATGTACTTAAAGATGGTTGGTACAATTTAAAAAAGAGTCTAATGACTATGCACTGTCAATGTAAAAAGTTTTACTGTCAACCAATTAGAAATCACTATTAGAATGACTTTTAAGGTAGTTATTGTAAAAGTCAACCAACTTACCATATATGATGGTTTGTGATTGGATGATTGTGTAAAACTGTTTTACACTATTAGTGCATAGCCTATTTTCTCTTTAAAAAATTGTACCAATTATCTTTGATTGTGTTGTTTTACCTCATTTTTACTTGAAGTAAGTTAAACAACCCAAAAAAAAATGATATATGAAATTATATGAAGGCTTTTATTTATAGGTGCTTGAATGCGATGAATCACAATTATAATATTTTAGTACATTTATGAGGTAATCTAAATAAGGGATAGGCTCTTTAACCATTAAATATTCTAAAATCCTTAATATTAAAATACAAGGCGTAAAAAACACAATGTGATGAACTTGAATGATGTAATAAGATTCAAATGGGTCCTCGACTAGTTATAAAAAAAAAAAAAGTCCTTGACCCAAAAAAGACATTGGTCAATTTGGACCGTCCCTAATCCTACTCAAATTGGAAGGACTACTATGAGTAGCAAAGTTTTCCCTCTAAGTATTTAACAAACCATGTCTAGGACTCGAATTCGAGACCACTAGTTAAGCTAAAACAATCTCACGCCAATTGATTCACGTACTCGATGGTTGACCGCATTTACTTGAAATAATATAAATATTATTTTTCAAAATATTTGGAAGAAAACCCTTAATCATGGATGCCTACTTCTAATCAGAGTGCTCCTAAACGTATAAGTCAATAGTTTATTTTTATGATTTTATTTAATTACAAAGTATTATGTATTGTAAGTTTATTAATTTTAACAACAATTATTTTTAAAATGGGACTTATTATGACTTTTAATTAGTTGATGATATAAAATTTTTTAAACTGATAGTATATAAAAATTAAACCCTAAACATATATCACATTTTGTGGTATAGGTAAGTGGAAGGTAGAGAGAAATTGAATGAAAACAGAAAAGAGAGAATGTGATAAATAAATAAATAAAACAAAAAGAGATGAGAAAAATGAGGTAAAAAGAAGATAGAAGAAAATTAAGTGTTTAGTTATATCTATTCCTTCTATCATGTTATGGCCCCAAGCCACTCACAAACAGTATCTAATCAGAATATGATCAGTAGACTAGAGGGTGGATTGAATTTTGCTTCTGGGCCTATTTTATTAGGCTTTAAGTTTTCATTCAAAGTTGTTCATTATCTTAAAGTAGGGTCAGACGCTCCAGGGAATCCCGGCCCTTATATGTATAAATCTGAAATAAGGGACTGCTACTACTGTTTCCTAATATAGAAATATTCAGTTAAATACAGTAATTCACTTCAGCCTAGACAGCATTTTGTACCATTTTTCCTACTATAAGACGGAAAATTGAACATCATAACCCTTAAACCCTTGAAACACGGAGCTCTCAGCAGCTGCTCAGCAAAATAATCAAATGAACGAATGAACTTTCAATTCTATTCAATGTTCTGCTGATTTTTCAGTTAGTAAAATCGTACAGGGCTATGAGTCCATGACTCAGTCTTTTATTGTTGAGAATAAAAACATATTTCAGAATAATATTATATTCTCCTACAAATCTTTTACTACCTTATAAAATAAGTATTAAATAAAAAGTAAATATATTTAATATCTTAGAAATATTAAACACATTTAATACTTATCATAAAAGCAAGTAGAAAATTAGTAGGAAAATAAAGTAGGAGAATATAGAATTATTCTTCTCATTTTTTTCACAATACTTAACACGGAAAGATATTAAAAAAAAGAGAAATATACGATATAATGAGTGATGTAATAGTGAAAAATTAAAAAAAAAAGTAATGTGAAAATAACAGTTGAAAACATCATTATTTCTTAGAAAACGGAATGCTTTCTCATGACTTTGATAATGACAAAAAAATCCGTGCATGCAAATAAAATCTGTCACAGGTAGAAAATGGATACCTTAAATAGATACTCGCGGATATTTTAAATAGGTATATCCGCTACCCATTTATAAACAGGGCAGGTACGGGTATCATGGTACTCGTATCCGTGGATACTCGCTACCCGTAATTATATATTTAGTTAAATACTTTTATATATTAATATAGATAAAATTATATAAATTTATCCAAAATTTTTAAAACAATTGTTTATTATGAGAAAAATCTTATACAATTATATTACAAGAGAAAAAGAACATAAATTTGTGAGCATTTAAACTATTTTTTTTAAGAAAAATTGTTAGAATAATTAAAAGTTATATTCAAAGTAATTATTTTAAACAATAACTCTTTAATTTATATATTTAAATTTATAAATTTAAAGTGATATTTATAGTATTTTATGATTGTCTACAACATATAAAATAAAATTTTTTTTTTATTTTTTAAAAGTATCCACAGATATCCACAAATATTAAAAATATTTGCAGGTATCCGCTTAGCAAATACCCGCGTAAGTAACAAGATGGATACGGGTACAAATTTTGTTTGACGGGACAAGTAGCGGGTAGCTACTACCCGTACCCGTTACGTCCCATTGACATCCCTACTAACAGGTGAAATATGACTATGACCCGTTTGAATATAGCTCATAAAAGCTCATTGGAACTTATCATTTAAATGAAGTACTTTTATATTTTTTATTGTTTGTAAACAATGTTTAAATAAATTTATCGTATATTGTTGACGCTGAAAAAAGCTTATAAAAAAGACTGAATTCGTAGTGTTTCTGGAAAAGCAGTCCCCATGTGGGGACATATAACAAAATTTCCTCTGAAACATTTCCAGCAAACATCTATGGTTAACAGAGTGTAATGAATGCAAAATGCTTAAACTAATCCCTCCTCATAATGAAGTTTACTAGCATGATATCTATTGTGCCAAGAAAAAAATCATGCAGTTTAAAGAACCGTTAGATGAAGGGCTAGTTTGTTTTACACCCAAAATTATTTTAGGGTACACACGTTTTAATATAAAAGCTATAATTGACATTAATTTGAGTATATATCTCAATTACGTTCAATTGATCTTCAAAAAAAAATAAAATTACGTTTAATTGTTCAAAATTAATTTTGCTAAATTTTAAACCAACTAACCAAGGCACAATTAATTTTACTAAACTTTAAACCAAGGCACGGAGTAGATAGAGTATTCCCAACTTTTTCCTCACATTATCATAGAAGAGTAATGATTTCTGCATAAAAATTTTGAAATTTAATTTTTTTAAATATTTTTAAGATATATATATAATAAAAATTAAATGACAGATATATATATATATATATATATATATATATATTGCTCTACACCGCCCTTTGGCTCACTGTCTTCCGTCCTTGTAAAGTCAGGATTTTGACCCTAATAACGGCCCTCTGATCAATCCGCTTGACCAAGACTTGGAACAACTCTCTACCAACTTATATTAGGACTGACATATTGAAGCCAATCTTCAAAGGTGAAGTCATCGACTTATGCTTCATGTGTCTTGCATGACCCTAACTACATGTCCCTTCAGCCACATGCAATGTAATCATGTAATGGTTTTTCTCATCTAAACTTACACTATATAAGGATTTCTCACCCACCAAGTATGATTCAATTGGGAAACAATTCAAATTTTTAATTTTATATCTTTAAGATATTGTTTAGATTTAAAAATATTATTTTTATTTTAGGAATTTGTTCCCTCTTTTAATATTAGGATGCAAGTTGTATAAATAAAAGTTCTTGAGATGAAAAGAACCACCTGGCCTAGAGAAGGGGGGTCATGTAAAAGGAAGATTTCGCAAGTTTGTCCAAAAAATTTGTAATGGGTTGTAATGTTATTTAAGTGAATGAATGAGTATTGAGATGTTTTCATGGACGTAGGCAAAAAGTATCGAACCACGTTAAAATGTGTGTTCTTCTGCTATTTCCATTTGTGGTTTGTGTGTGAAGGAGTTTGTTTCCCTAATAGTGGTATTAGAGCTAGGTTTGTGTGGCCTGATGATTTGTGAGACGAGTATTGAAGCTTAATGAAGTTGAGGTGGATTTGCATGGGATCCTTATGTCAAAAGTTTTCTTGGCGATGTGAGTCAAGCAGCGTGTCTCGATAGTTAACGGCAATGTAAATCTTTGTCTCAAAAGTTTTCTTGGCGAGGTGAAAATCAAGTGGTGTGTCCTGGTAGCTAACAATGATACAAGTACAAAAAGTGTCATCATCCAATACTTGCTGAGTGGAGGGGAGGAACACACCAATGTTTGCAAATTGGAAGCCTAGTTAGAGACGATTGTGACTAGCATCCATGACAGCGAGAATTGAAGAAGAAGTATGGAAATTAAAATTAAAGGAGGAATAGTTGGGAAACAATTCAAATTTCCAATTTCAAATCTTTAAGATATTGTCTAGATTTAAAAATATTATTTTTATTTTAAAGATTTGTTTCCTCTTTTAATATTAGAATGCAAGTTGTATAAATAGGGTTCTTGATATAAGAAAAACCACCCCGACCAAGAGAGGGGGGTCATGTGAAGGGAGAGTTTCACATGTTTTTCTAGAAAACTTGTAATAGAATGTAATGTTATTCAAGTGAATGAATAAGTATTGAGATGTTTTCGTAGACGTAGGCAAGAGATATCAAACCACGTTAAAATGTGTGTTTTTCCATTATTTCCTTTTGTGCTTTTGTGTGTGAAGGAATTTGTTTCCCCAACAGATTCTAACCTCATTTTTACACCTTTCTCCCTCACATATCGACTTGAGCATCAAAGTCTCTACAAGTGGTCATTACTGAAATCCTTCCTCTATGGTGCTCTCCGTCGTATTGATTTGTGCTTCGCTAGTCGAAAATCATCTCCACTTTGTTTGAGTCATCTCGTAGTTTTGCCACCAAACAAATGTATTTAGTATCAAATACAATATTCAAAATTTGATATTAAAATATAAAAACTCGTAAAATTCAACAGAAATCTAATCAAGCCTGAATTTTATGACTTTTTTCTTTCTTTCTTTCTTCTACCTTTTCCATCTCTTTTGTCCATTTGTCAATGCGTCAATGATAGTTTGAGTATGAGGCCACATGAGTAATATCTAGATTAGCTATTTGTGATACTATGTAATTTGTAGTACTAAATATATAACACTATGTATGGGATTAGCCGCTACAATGTAATCCTTTATTTTGGCAAGAGGAGAAATTACCAAACGTGTAGCATTCCCTCTCGCTTGGCACTCTTGTACAAAATACAAATACAATCGTCCTTGCATACAACAAATGTCATTTGTTATGGGAAGACAATACTGTTTCGAAGAGGTAAACATACTAGCTTGTCATTTCATTGTAAGAGATGCCATTTACACAAGTAATCTTATTTTTTTAAGTTGTCACCAGGCACATATGACTTGCTCAATTGGCCGGTTTGATTATATTATCCAATTTATTAGGAGACAAAATAATGTTAAATTTAAGTCATAAATAGATTGATTCTTCAAATAAATATAAGTCTTCTTTAAGTATTATTTGAAGTCCCCCCCCCCCCTTAAAAGTTAAAATTCTCCATCAAAAAAATGAGTTTGATCAGTTAAATTTAACTTTTTTAAAATATACAAATTTTTCAAACACTTTATATAAAATTAGCATGTCATTGATTTAAGTGATACTGGATTTGGATCATTTAAGTAAGGTTTCAGATTCAAATCTTGTGGATGGAAAAAATGTGGTTGGGAGGGGAAACCCCACTAAAAGTGGTCTGCCAAGTTTTTCGACGGAGATTAGTCATCGGCAAAGCCTGTGAATCTTTGCAACTATAACATGGTTACCTAAAAAAAACTCATTATATAAAAAATTAATTTTATCAAATATATCAAAATACCAAGTTAAGATTCTAAATATAACTACAAACAATCCATTAGAGTCAGCCTAGTAGTAAGAAGTTGAGATAATATGCATTAAGTCATAGGTTTTGTATACATATATATATATATATATATATATATATATATATATATATATATATATATATATATATATATATATATAATTACAAACAATTATCGATCTTATAAATTCTAAATTCATAAATAAAATGGAGTTTTACTAAGAACTATAAGAAAATACTTCTTAATAAAAAGTATAAATAATACAATAAAAATAAATAAACAAAATATTATTTTAAAATACATAATCTCAACTAGGGATGACAAAGTATACCTAGACCCTATGAATACTTGCAAAAATATCTGCAAATGGGTAGAAAATACCCACTTATTGGGCATAAGTCTAGAGGCAAACATTTACTCGCAATTTTTAATGAGAATGGGTGCAAGTACTATAGTACCCATCTTGCCACATATCCGCACCTATATATATATATATATATATATATATAATTTAATTAAAATATCTTTTATATATAAATATATAATTATACATTTTATTAATTATTAATTTAATTACTAAAACATAGTATTAATTATTGAAGACTTGAAAAGTTAAACCCTAACTTTGTTTCTCTATTCACAAGCTCTTATTCTTTGAAGTCCAAACACTAAAGCTAGCCAAGCCATTGTTGTTTAATTATGACTTATGTTTGAATAACTTAAAGTTGTGTTTGGATTCTTTTAATGTTATGTTTAGTTCATTTAAAAATATATTTTCAATTTAGTTAAAGCAATTTTTTTAATTAATATATTTTTTTTATTGATTTGTTGACTTCATACATAAGTAAAGTGTAAATAACAAGTGCAGATACAGATTAGGGCCAACCTAACGATAAGTGAAACCTAAAACAAACTTTGAAAAAAAAAATTATTTTAAATAAGAGAGCTATATATTGAATCTTTTTGCTAATATATGTGAATTTTTTGCTTTATGAAACCTAATGACAAATACCTTTTTATTAGTAGGTCTAAAGCTTGAACTTTAATAACCTTACCCATAGGCCAATCTTGGTGAAGATATATAGGTACCTTATGGGTACAAAAATAAAGATTAAAGTTGTTACTTACACAAATATAGATATTTTTATCAAATATAGTTATGAAAACATATACTATAATACCTTACCCAAATCTTATCCATTGTCACCCCTAATCTTAATTCAATGCTACCAAAAAAAGAATATAAAAACTGATTACCTATAACATGATTACCTAAAAAAAACTCGTTATATAAAAAATTAATTTTATCAAATACATCAAAATACAAAATTAAGATTCTAAATATAATTACAAACAACCCACTAGGGTCGGCCTAGTAGTGGAGGGTTGAGATAGTATGTATTAAGTCATAGGTTTTAACCTCAGTGCAATCATTATACACAAAAAAGATATATATACATATATACATATATACATATATAATTACAAACAATTATTGATCTTATAAATTCCAAATTCAAGGAATAAAATGGAGTTTTACTTAGAAGTATAAGAAAATACTTCTTGATAAAAAGTATAAATAATACAATAAAAATAAATAAACAAAAATACTACTTTAAAATACATAATCTCAATTAGGGATGACAAAGTATACCCAAACTCTATGAGTACTCGCAAAAATATCTGCAAATGGGTAGAAAATATCCGCTTATTGGGTATAGATCTGGAGGTAGATATTTACTTGCAATTTTTAATAAGGATGGGTGCATGTACTATAGTATCACAAATAATTTAATTAAAATATCTGATATATATAATGTAAATTATTATATACAAGATTATTATAATGTAAATTATTATATATATAATTATATATTTTATTAATTATTAATTTAATTACTAAAACATAGTATTGATTATTGAAGACTTGAAAGATTGAACCCTAACTTTGTTTCTCAGTTCATGAGCTCTAATTCTTTAAAGTCCAAATCTTTGAAGTCCACTTAAGCTAGCCAAGTCATTGTTGTTTGATTATGACTTATGTTTGAATAATTTAAAATTATGTTGAATTCTTTTAATGTCATGTTTAGCTGTTCTAAAAATAAATTTTCAATTTAGTTAAAGCAATTTTTTAATTAATATATTTTTTATTAATTTATTGACTTTATACATAAATGCAAGTAATAAGTGCAAATATAGATTAGGGCCAACCCAACGGCAAGTGAAGTCTAAAACTATATATTTGAGAGAGAAACTTTTTTATTTTAAATAAAAAAGCTATATATTTGACTTTTTTGTTAATATATGTAACTTTTTTGTTTTATAAAAGCTAATAACAAATAATTTTTTATTAGTGAGTCTAAATCTTAAACTTTAATAAACTTACTCTTAAGCCAATCCTAGTACAGATATATAGATACCTTGCCAGTACAAAAATAAAGATTAAAATTGTTACTTGCACAAATATAGATATTTTTTTCAAATACAGATATAAAAACATGTACGATAATACCTTATTCAGACCCTACCCATTGTAAATTCAATGCTACCAGAAATAGAATATAAAAACTGATTTCATATAATTGCTACTTATAATTTTTTAATTTTGATTTGCATTAGTTCAATTTTAATCACTCCTGGAAATAAAAAGGATGAACATTCATTCACCAAACCACAGCAGAATGCAGACATCACCATCAATACATTAGACAAGAAAGATGCTTCATTCAATTTCAACTTCCCCAGCCCGTGAACTCTTCATTGGACTATAATCACCGTTCATCTTGCATGGACCATACATCATATCGAATCAAATCCATCCAGAGCAGGTCAAGTCCATCCCCACTCAATTCACTTCTCTTCTGTGAACAAAACTAAAGTACTTTCCTACACATGCCACTAAATAACAATACCCTCTGACAAAAGTCACCACAATCACGGCCAAATAGTAAAATGGCATAAGCAAAGCCACTTGCTTTTTCTTATGTACCAAATCATCATCACTAGCACGATTTTTCTCATTTTTATTTTTTTTTTACATTATACTAATACAATACTAAGTACCTTTAAGTTGACTCAAACAAGATCAGAATCATGACCCAAAAGAGTTAACTTAGAATTAACTTCATAAGAAAAACATCTTATATAGTTCCTACAATTATTTGGGGCTTAATTGCACCTCAGATGGTGTGCTGCATTTGTGGACAACATAGCGATAAGCAGCAACTTTTTTCTTCCTTGAGGCAGAGTTATCAACAGAGAGTACCAATTTGCCAGCTTCTTTTGATGTGAAAGAGTTATGGATTGCTTCTTCTGAGGCCTCAATCTTCCTTGCCTTATCAACTGCTAAGGTGTAGCTACCTAGAGCTATTGGGACAAATTCAGAACTGTATTCCAAGTCCCAGCCTCCCACCACAATATCCCACGTGATAGTTGCACCACTCTATTATCCAATAACAAGCAATTAACAATAAATCTTTAATCTTTCCCATCCATATCAAAACATCAACTTTTGGTTTAGTTAATGTTTTAGAATTTACATGGTGAACAAATTAGAAAGCATTCTAGACACAATTTTTAAAGTAATTATTACAAAATTAACAATCTTATTATATATTAAAATGAGAAAACAGGTCAAGTAGTTTTACACTGTCATCTAATTACAAACTATAATTTATTGTAAGTTTATTGACTTTTATACTAAATACTTTAAAAGTTATATTAATGGTGATTTCTGATTGGTTGATAGTATAAAAACTTTTTACATTGACAGTACATAACAATTAAATTCCGTTAAAATTTATGATTAAATGACAATGTAAAAACCTTTACACTATTAATCAATTTTAATTAAATTCAATGCTTTAACTTGAAAATTCAAAACCAAAGAAGGAACCATTGTAATTTTCTTACGGGTAAATGATGTGAAGGAAAATTAGAAAATTGTTACCTCAATTCCTTCTATTTGTATGTTCACTTTCTCTCCCCCTTTAACAGTGAACTCCGAAGCAGGTTTTGGGGGACCATCCTCCAAATCGCCGGGTCGACTCAATCCACCATACCGAACAGGAATATTCTCGGGCCTTATAAATCTGAACAAAAGACAATAACCCCATCGTAAAATAAAAAGCCAAAAGAGATGTTGTGGTGTAAGGCATTTTGTTTGATACAGGTGCAGTGTAACACACGAGGAAAGACAACTTCAATTTGAAAATAAAAAGATAATGAATAAAATAAAACTCAAGACAAAATTGTAAGGAAGATAAGGAAGCTGAGAGCCATTTTGAAATCTTTCTGTAGACAAAAACTAGCAGAAAGAAGAACACATTCCCAAACCAAATTTTTCTAAGGTAATTTACTTGCGCATACAACATAACGACCCATTAATTAGACTAACTTGTAGAGTGTCTCTGCAGCATTTCCTTCCTTAGAGATCACAAACTTGCTCTTAGTTCTTGGGGTCAGAAACGGACTGAACATCGAATACAACACGCTGAAGTACCAGGGTACATTGATGAAAATCTGAAAGCAAGTAAATGAGAAAAGAAAGAACTTAGTGAAATTCCCATCACACAAGTAAAACAACTTCTTGCACGAGTTAAAATCAACATATATACTTCAGAAATTAAATGTGAGAGCTTTTATAAAAATTAAAATACATAAGTTGAAGTTTAAGTTATTTTACTGTCTTATTTTTTGTGTTCAACAAGTGCTTATCCCAAAATTTATCCAAAACAGGACCAACCCAAATTACCTTTCATGAGGAGGAGTGGTAATGCTCATTAACATGAGAAATTATTAGATAATTTTAAGACCATCCCGACTAATATCTACGTGATAAGTACTCAAATTTTTCAATTACAAAAAGAATTAGTATTACTTAACTACAGTGAATATTAATAGAGATCGTGATAGTTATAAACTATCTAATAATTTTTCCTCTAACATGCTCTTACAAATTTATTAATTAAAATTTATTAAAAACTACAAAATTAAACTTATTAAATAAAATGTAAAATCCACAAAATTGCGATTTTTAATAATTTTTAACCAATGAAAAAATTGTGTAAAAGAATGTGTTAAAAAGTTGAGAAGTGATACCAACACACCTTTTATTACTCTCCTTTTAACAAACTCTCTATTGGTTACAATTTATTAAAAACTACCAAATAATGAAAGATGTTCATTAAATAAAAAGTAGGATTTACATAATTTTGTGATTTTTAATAAATTTCAACTAATAAAACAGACTGTATTTCAACAGAACAAGTAAGATAGTGCGTTAGTAACAAAAAATTGTTAGGTAGTCCTAAATCATCATAATCCCCATTAATTTTCATATGACATGTAACTAAATGTTAGTAATTTTTTCTCGTGAATTATAAAAGTTAAATGTGTTATATAAATATTAGTTAGGACCATAAACAGTTGGTAATTCCAGACTACCTAATAATTTTTCGTTAGTAGCATTTCTCTAGAAAGTTTGTTCCTAGCTTGTCCGTTCGTTCCATTTCCAACTAAAACCACAGAAGAAGGTACCTTACGAGCCACCATTTCAGGGTAATTATCCTGGAACAAGGACAGGATTTGGTTAGAGGCGACCCTGAGTTCTCTCTTGGGCATGTCCTTAAGGTCCGTGACCTGAATCAGCGAGTTGACCCCGCCGGGCTTGAAGTGAAGCAGCTTGATCCCCCTCTCCAGCACCTGAACCCTCCACCTCAAGAACTTCCTCAGCTTCTCCTCGTCCCCAAACACCCTCTCATACATGTCCCGATCCTTGAACACCCCATACGCGTTGTAGCACACGGGGTGCCCCTCCCTGTCGTGCCCGCGGGTGTACGCCACCACCCCCTCGAGCTCCTCGAACCCCAGCTCCTCGTCGACAACGCTGTCGGCTCCGAACTCGGCCCTCCAGGACAGGCACTTGAGGAGCATGGGGAGCGCGTCGTGGACCCGGAAGTCGCGCGCCCGGAGGAACTTCAGAAGCAGCACGTCGGCTCTGTCGTCGTCGTTGCCGAGCAAGGGGACGCCCCACATCGAAGGGGAGGGGTCGGAGGAAGCGAGGAGCTTGTCCCTGAGGTCCTGGAGGGCCTTCTTCTCGGAGGGTTTGAGGTGGGACGCGAAGTAGGTGTCTTCTTTGTAGGATGGGGCGGTGAAGATGCTTTTCCTGGAGGGCTTGGGGGAAGGTGGTTCGGGGAGGTGCAGGAAGGGTGTGGAAGAGGGAGGGGTGTCCATCGATGGGGAATGAGGGAATCTCTGCATGGGAACGGAGAATGAAGGTGGGGCGTGTTGGTTGGCTTTGTGCCAAAGCACACAGCTTTTTTGGGCCTTTTGGGGCGTGTGTGGGAGTGTGAGGGAGAGAAAAAGAAATAGAAGAAAAATGAGGACACGGAAAAGAAGCAGGTTTTTTGTTTGATGTTGGTGTGGTTTGAAGTGGCTTTCTCTGTGTTGTTGCTCGGTTTGCTCTTCTTTTTTGTGTGCGAGTTCGAGTTGAAGGCGTGAAAGCGAATTTGAAAGGGGTGGATGGAGAGAGTGACGGCACGCGCAGTTTTTGAAGCAGGAGTGAAATGCTTCAATGGGCACCGCTTTGTCATGCTTCAAACTGTTTACCTTTAGAGTAAATTAGTAAATTACACTTACCTTCTAATTACTTATTTAGTTGCAAAAAAAATTATTTTTGGTGCCTATATTTAAAATATTTTATTTTAGTTCTTACATATATTATTTTTTTAATCTTCTTTAATTTCTATACATATTATTTTAATTTTTTTAGTTCCTATAACGAGGACTAAAAAGGTTTAAAAATAATATGTATAAAAACTAAAAAAAAATATTTTTAAGTATAGAGACTAAAATGAAAAAAAAATTATAACAACAGGGACTAAATAATTATTTAAACTTAAAAAATATTATACTGACAACTTTATACATTACACAAATCTTTCTTAATTTTTTGAAAAATATTATATTGTGTTTCTTTATAAGAAAAAATTGGTTATGTACTGATAGTGTAAAGTCTTTTATACTATTATTCAATCACAAATTACTATATATGATAAGTTTGTTAATTTTTATAATGATTACTTTAAAAGTCATAATAATAATGATTTTTGATTAGTTGACAAGGTAAAACTTTTTATATTAACAGTGTATAATTATTAAACTTTCTTTATAAAAGGAGTTCTCCTATAAACATTAACAAAACAAGAAGTTATGGATGATTTCCAGAAACCTCAAGTAGTAAAATTTACTCTTTTTGATATTGTGTTGCATGCTAATTGAATAATTAATAAATAAATAATTTTTATTAAAAGTATGATAAAAATATATAATAATATCAATTATTATATTATTTACTGAATATTTTAGTTTTATTTTAAATTATTGCCCTTAAGAAAAGGTATTAACAAAATCATTTTTTAAAAGATTTATCTTAATAAAAAGTTAATTTCTCTAGAAATAGAAAAATTACTAGTGTTTGACCCGTCCGTCACACAGGATATGTGTCTGGTTATCAAGTAACAAAAGTACTGAGATATTTCCAACTTTATCTAAATTTTTTTAAAGAAATACAGAAAAATAAATTGTGGTTTCAAAATTTTTTAGATAAAAGTTACTTTTAAAAATTTCACAAACAATTTTAGATGAAACCAAGTAAACGATAAACCATTTGAAATTTTAAACGAGGGAATTTAAATAAGGTTTTTTTGAAAAATATTTTCACGAGGAGTTTTAGAACAAATTACATTTCAAATTCAAGTTAGATAAATGTGCATGTGTAAGAGTTTAAGGGTATGTTTGGTTTAAGAAATAAAGGAAAGGAAAAAAAAGATAAAGTAAGATGATTTTTTAGGGTGCTTAATTGAAGAAAAAATGAAAAAAAGAAAAAAAAAAGATAATAATTTTTTTTTGTTTGGTTGCGTAAATATAAAAAGAAAAGACATATGAAATGACATAAATATCTCTAAAAAAAATAAAAATGTGAGAAAATAAGAACTAATCTCTATACATCTAAAATGATACTTTCCTTCCTCATTCATTCCAAATATTATGAATGGAAAGTTTTTTGAAGTGAGTCCTAACAAAGATGTTTCGTCCCTTGTTTTTTGGGTGATACCAAACAGAGAAGAAAAACTAAAAATCACATTTTTCATCCTCTCCTCATTTGTCTATCCTCTTTCCATAGAAACAAACATACCATAAAAGAGAGAAAAGAGTCACTCATGATTCTAAATTATATATAATTTAAACTATCAATTACTAATTATTAAAGAGGTAAATTACTAGTTGAAATACACCATACAACATTCATTTGTAATGGATGCTTCATATTAACAACAATTTTATTGTATGACTTTCATTAATGGAACAATTCTAGCTTAGTAACAATTAACTAAATTCTCAAAATACACCAAAATAATAACTCAAAAAGACAACAAGTCCTTGTTAAAATGATTTTATTATTATCTTAAGCTTTTAAAAATTGTACCTAATAAACACGTGCTTGTGCAATAAATGCTCTTCACGTAAATGAGCTTGTTGCTAATTGTTAATGGTGTGGTTTTATTTCAAGAAAATCAAGAAAAAAGAAATTACATATAAATTTCTCAATTAAAAACATGGATATGGAGGGAGGGAGGGAGGGAGGGAGCATAGCCTGCCTCGCGGTACACACGACCCACGCCCTGAAAGGAATGGCTTTCACGAGTGTAAGCTTTTGCCCCAGTGAACAGGGAACTCACTTTATTTTACTCTTCTTTTTTTTCATTTGTATTTTGAGAGACTGAAAAATTTTGTAGAAAAATATTTTTTTTGAATTTAACAAAAATATCCAATAAAATATCGCATGACAATGCCATAGCCCATAAGCTTTGCAGACTTTGTTTGTCCATAAATCCTAAAAGGCACAGAACCTACATTTGTCGTATGTTTGCGGGAACAATTTTGTCCCCATAATTTGGACGAAACGATATGGCATGGCTATATCAATTAGCTGATGAAGAACATTAAATAAAAATAAAAAAAAGACTTGACAGAGCATAAATCACTTTCAAGTGAATTTCTTTATCAAGGATTGATATACTCACTATAAATATTAAAATTTGAAAGTGATTGAACACCGCTTTGTACCTAGTATTGTCAAATGTCAATTTCTGTATCTGAAACTATTACACATCCAAGAGTGGTCACGTATTTAACTGCATATATGTGCAATGTCTCCATTGTCAAGCTGAGCTTAATCGTGCATGCATGAACTACCTTCTTGATAGGCCTACCCGATTTAGTTCATGGGCCACTGTTTATGCTGGAAACTGAGCAAGTGTTGGCATGACCAAATATGTGAATAAGGTATTGCAGGCTTTGGATTGTGCTTGCTTCAAAGCGAGAAACATTGTAATTATTACTGAGGCAGCGAATCTCTCAACAGTTTCCAGTGTGGGGAGCTAAGAATATAGCGTGGTCCAGTGCCTGTGGCTGTACCCTTGGTTCACGCCAGGGAAATTAATTACAAGTTAAAAAAATTTGGATACAAACCAATGAAAAATAGAAATTTTCCTACATATAGACTTTTGTATACATATTCAATCAAGTATATATAATAGCTAGTTTGTATGTGTGTGTATATATCTCTCTCTAAAAATAACATTATTATACTTCCAAAAAATAAAAAAAGTGATGATTCAAATCCTAGTTAAAGACTTGTTCAGTACCAACATGTTGTGATATGGTTGATTGATAATCATAACTTTTAAGCATGCATGCAATGTGGAGTTCGATTCACAAGTCTATGTGTATAAAATAGCATCTGTTGAGACATATTAGTCTTTTAAATAAATTTTAGTATCTCGAAAGATTAGTTTTTAACTTTTAGTTGTGCGATATCCTGAGTTCACCCAAAAAAGACTTGTTTGGTCTTATTATTTGTCATTATGCTTGATATCACTTACGTGCTAATTGTTGAGTGAATATTAACAAATAACAACCATGCTAATTATTGGACGATTAACTTTTTTTGGGGTGCAACCATAACTGTTTTTTCTGCACAAGTTTTCCTCTGATAAGTGACTCTAAGGCAAAAGTTTAGATTTCCTCTATAGTTTATGCTTAACCATATGATCACGCTTTCTCAAGTTTTACTCATTAGTTATCAAATAAAGGAAGAAACTGATAAAGAACAAATAATTGAGACAGTTGCCTAAAGGAAAAGGCATAGAATAGATAGCAGTAATAGTTAAATTTTCTTTCAGGTAATGCTTTCACTGTGTGGACTGGGTAATAGTACCGTGAGACTCGAGAGTACTGGTACTGCCTTATTCAGAGGAGCACAGAGACAACCTGTTCAAGACTCTTACCAAGTTCCAAGACTAGCATATTTTGTCTCCATCATAACCACTAAACTTAGAAACATATAAGGAGTACAGCTTCTGCAGAATCACCAATACGAGCATCTAGAACTTCTACATGAGCAAACGGATTTGAAGTTACTGTGTTGAAGCATTGAAAGGTCTAGAATATCCATAGTTCCTAAGGAAAATCCTGAACTTGGCAAGAAGCAAAACGGAAAGTGCACAAACCTGTGCAATGGGTTGAATGCACGTACTCAGATTTGATTTCAAAGTTTTGAGGCAAAGTAATAAACTATGAACAATTTTGCAAGTGCAAATGTGGAAGTGCAAATTGTTCACAATAAAAAAAATAATAATAATAACGTTTTGAGGCTGTGTGTAAATGTTCACAATTGAAAAGCTTTCAAGCTAGTGAATCAAGTAGTGAATGAAGTGAACTTTCGACTAGACTTTCTTCATTGCTAACACAGCTCTAGCTACCCAACTTCATTTAAGGTTCGTTTATTTTTGAGTCGGGAAAAAAAAATCATGCATTTTTTTTATTAAAACATGTATCTCAATTAATCTTAATAGTAGATTTATATTAAAACGTATATTTTCTTTATTAAAAATTGCAAGAATTGATTTTCCAACGTATTCTCTCAAGCCAACAAGACACTACCGTACTTTTTTGGTTTCTTCAAACTAAATACACCCATCAGATGACTCTAGAAACAGGACGAAATTGGACATTGAAATGACCAGAGTCCAGAGTCTTTAAAAATGAGGTTTCACGAGAGTGATACGGAAGGAACAAAACCTAGGCGATGTCTTTGTTTGTTAGTGAAATTGTGATTAAGGAGAGTCAATGAAACCATTTAATTAATTCACAAAGACGTAGGATACGGTGGAACACTAGAGGAAGTGGTTTATGGTGGTCCATTATGTTATGACCGTTGAATTTATTGGTATAATATTCAAAGGTTGTGATTAGTTACTTACAATCTTTTCAGACAGTTTTTATTTATTATTTTTTAAAAAAATTTATATGTAGTTGACAGAATTGTCCGTGTGTATTTTACACAATTGTCCCTTTTAGGTAATAGTTATCTTAACTTAATGTTAAGTATCAATTAGGGCTCTCGTGGTGGTGTCTTATCGATTAGGGCTCCAACGATGTCTTCGGTAGGCAAAAATCGGTAGTTGAGGACTACTATGGTGGCGCCGTGGTTAGGCGAATGACGATGGCTGAAGATTGATTCACACTTTGTGAAAATGGAAACATTAGAATGAGAGGTGAATCGATAGCAATTGAGATACGTTTGGAGAAAATGAAAACAAAAAGGAATGAAATAGAGCATAATGGGTAGCACTCCTTTGATGGTGATGGTGGGTGGAGCTAACGATGTTGTGTTCTCATCGTTCGTTTGTTTGTACTTCCTCCATTCCCTTTGTTTCCAAAGTCAAGTTAGATTCCATAAAGGTACAAGAATCGTTCTGATGTGTGACTCCATCTATGTTTCAATATGAACCACGGTACAAGCTAAATGGGAATGGCAAGACACAAATGACAATGGTGGAGCCGGAGGTGAACATTATTTCCTTGGGGGAAGTGCCGATAAGGGATGCCACTTGAGCGCGCACATGTTTCACAACTTCATCGGAATCCTAACCGTAGAAGTGGGTGCAGGATTTTGAAGCAAGAAAGAAAGAAAGGGAGCATCCCATCAGGGACGCAAGGGTCCACCGGAGATGTCGCTTGCACGTCTAGGTAACCAGGTCTTCGGGAGATTCTCACTCCCTTTATTGTCGTTCTCCATCGTGTTCGAGCACCGTCACTGCCTTCGTTGCCGTGGATAGAAGCTAGTGACAGAGGATATGGGCTAATTTTGGTGAGGTGGTCATGATCACACAATGTCACAAAGCCGAGCTTCAAAGTCGATCTTTCACCTAAGCTTTGGAAAATCACAGATCTAAACAATTGATTAACATGAATCCTATTTGGGATTTTGCTGTCATTTCCGTCATATTATAAAGGGTATTAATGTCGGTTCATTTAAAAAAAAGAGCATTATTGTAAGTTCATTTTTTTAAAAAATAATTTTTCACAAACTAAATAAAAAAAACCTCTTATATCAAATAAAATTAAATGGTCACCGTAAATTACATACTTAAGTTCTCCACCGTAGAATTCGTCGTTAACAAAATGAATATATCAAATAAACACCAAGCTGTGCCCTCTTCTTCCTCTCTTCTTTGTTCAGTATAACCAGATGCTAAATTTTGTCTACGTCTAGGAGGCCAATAGGTATGGCACTTGCTACAATTTTTACCGATTAGTTTTTATTTTGTAGTTATAATGATAGCAATGAAATATAAACCTATAACTTCGCACAACTCACCAATAACCTAATCTTAGTAACTTCAAATCTGTTAATTAGATTTCTTATTTGAACTATTAACACTGCAAAATCAAAAGTTCGGGATAAATTTATAATTACTTATCATTGTTGTTGAAATTATAAGATTTTAAATATAGAGAAAGAAAAAGAAGATAATAGAGACCAACTGCTCTAAAGTTTATATTAAATTAATATGACATGATGTGTTACAAAAGACATAAAACATTGACCTTTATCTAGACTAATACAAAATCATAATATTTGTATTTATGACATAACTACTTGTGTAAAAAATTTAGCAGAATTTATGAAAATAATTTATGATATATCTATAAGATTTTTACAATTTATTTTAATAAGTTTTTCAAAATAACTTATTATAAAAACAACTTATAGGTACAGACAACATGTATTCTTTATAGGAAGACAATCCTATTCAAGACCACTATGGGCGGCAAAGCTCCCTATCCAAGTATTTACCGCAACTGTATATCCAAAACTCAAACTCAAACTACTCGCTAAGCTGGAACAATCCCACGTCAGTTGATACACGCGCTTGGTGGTTACAACTTATATGAAAAACAATTTAATCATATTTCCTCTTTAATTATAAAATCAACTTATACATAAATACTTATATTATTTACCCAAACCCACACTAATGAATTTGATATGACATTTGAGTTAGCTTATAACTTAATTGACTAACTTATAAACTTGTTTGATCAAATTAAAAATATTTAGTAAACTAGATTATTTCATTAGCTTATAGCTTATAGCTTATAAGCTATAAGCTTCTTGAGCTAGCTTATAAGCTATAAGCTATAAGCTTTTATAGTTTGATATCTTTTTTTTTTTAACATATTTATCTTTAATATTTTAATGCAACTTTTACCTTTTCATTCTTTTAAATTAGGTTAAAATTTCTTTTTGCCTTCTCACCCAAAAAAAATCTCTCTATAATTATTTTAATTATTATTCTATTTTTTAATATTTTAATCTTAGTTTTTCATAGTATACTATTTATTTTAATTATTACATTTTATCTTAGTTTTTAATAAAATATTTTACTTTTAGAAAAAAATTATAAGAATTCAAAATTTGTGAAAAAACTAAATTATAATTACCTAAAAAGATATTTTTGTCTAAAAAAAATAGAATTTTACATAAAAATTATATACATATATCCTTTTATGTCATTTTACATTTTTCAGTAGTTTAATAATTAACATTACCAAACACTTCTTATTAAATAAATTAACTTATCAACTTTTAGCTTTAATAATTAACTTATCAACTTACGAAACACTTCTTATCAACTTGTTAAACACACTCTAAATAAGGAAACAAAGAATTAAATATAAGAAAATATACAAATCAATCCTAATAAATAATAAGTTGATATAAAAATCAATTTTTAAAGTTAATACGAAATAAAGAAATCAATCCTAATAAATAACTTAAGATACTCTAAATTACTTTCAAATATATTCAAAATATTAATAAAATTTTAACATGCTTTTACAATTGTCACCGGTATGTATTGCATTCTGTATGCATGTCCTTGGACATTAAGTAACAAAAAACTTGAAATTAAACTATGAGATAATCCACCACCAAAGTGTGTAGATGAGCTGATAAGGGGCTATTCTAGTAATTGTGTTAAAACTAAATAAGAAAAACTTTTTATGTCTGAAAAAGGTGAATCAAACTCAAAATTAATGTTTTTAAATTTAGACTAATCAAAACACTGAGTCAAAGTTTAATTGTTCATCTAGCATGGTCAAACTGTGGTCAAATTGGTGTTAATAAAATAATAATATTAATTAAATAGTACATAAAATAATATTAAAAACATAATATTATAACTTTATAGCATTAAAAATTAAAATAAAACATCATTTTGTATGTTTTTAACATTCAAAGTACACATGAAAATTCAAATCAAATATATCATAATATTTAGGTTTAAGTTTCAAGAATACAAAACAATATCCATTAATAATAAAAATTTTACATGTAGAATAAAAACGAAAAAATCAAAACAATGTTATATTAAGCATTTTTTATTGACTCACCATGAATCAATTTTTAACTTATTTTACCAGTTTTTGATTAATTTTCTAATTATTTAACCAATTTTTCTCAAAACTAATTCTTTGGTTTATTTAGACTGAATACAAAATTGGTTCATAAGTTTTATAATTGGACCAGCCATTCCGGTTTTGAAAAAATTGCTCAAAAACGACGAAACCAAAAGAAATTCAAAATTATTTATTCCACTAGTTAGAGTAGACTGTGGTCTACTGTCTTCTACTGCAATTTATTGTTGTGGGATGATATTTTATTTATGGTTACCCTTAAACTTATTGGTTTCATTATCTGAGCATCAAATAATTGATACCAAATGTAATTATTTCTACCTCTCACTAACTTTGTATCTTTTTCAAATAGATGCATCTCAAAATCCTTTTGCCAAAACTTAGTAAAAATATTTTAAAAAAAAGTCTCATTTTTGTCGTAAACAAAATTCCTAAAAATACTGTAGCCTTCTTTTTGTAGATTATAACTGTGGCTTGTTATTTCAAGTGATTAATGGATTGAACTTGACGTAGAAGATTTCTTCTCATAGCTTCACTGTTGGAGCTTGTCCATGGGCTTTTTGTTAATAAACTGGTGTTTGATACATGTACTGCTGACTGTGTATAATTCTGCTGTCCTTGCTTTCCTTCCGGCAGAGGGTCACAGCCCTCTCACTACTCAGTAGGGACGGCAACTTTACTCAAACTCTTGTGAGCATCCGCAAAACATGTATGCAACAAGTAGAGTAAATACCCATTCAATAAAATGGGGTCTAGGTGAAGGCTAGAGATTTATCTGCAAAATTTAATAAAAATAGGTGCAGGTATAGGTACGATAATACCCAACCCGTTCCATTCCTACGCGCAATCACACACACACACACACACACACACATATATATATATATATATAATATATTAAAAGATGATTCTAGTAAGTATTACAATATTAAAAATCTTGATTCATTTTTTTTTTTTTTTAAAGACATTACAAGAAATACAAACAAAATAAGAGTTTAATTTATATGCATTACTAGTGTCAAACCTTTATACATATATACAAAGAATTCATCATACTACCGCATTATATTAATGAACGGGATGATATGATGAAATAATCAAATGTTATTAGACGTTTGTGTAAAAAAAATTCACACACACACACACACACACACACACACATATATATATATAATATATTAAAAAGATGATTCTAGTAAGTATTACAATATTAAAAATCTTGATTCATTTTTTTTTTTTTTAAAAAGACATTACAAGAAATACAAACAAAATAAGAGTTTAATTTATATGCATTACTAGTGTCAAACCTTTATACATATATACAAAGAATTCATCATACTACCGCATTATATTAATGAACGGGATGATATGATGAAATAATCAAATGTTATTAGACGTTTGTGTAAAAAAAAATTTGCACTGTCATTATATATAAATTAGATTCTAAAAAAAATTTATACTCCATTAAAAATAAATCATATAAAAATATTAAATTCTTTTTTAAATACATGCATTGTTTCTAAAATATTAGTGACAATACTTATTTATTGTTATGGTTGAACATAAGTTTTTTAAAATTAAAATTATTTAAATTTTATTTGATATTAACTATGTTAAATGATAGATTAAATGAATTTGTCTTTATATATTAAAAGTGAAAAATTAGAAAATTTTAATTATAAAAATTTGATCAATGATTTCGTAATTGATAAAAAATTAAAATGAGATTTGACAAATTATATTAAATTAAATTTTGAATATAAATTTTTCCTAAGGCCTCAATTTATTTATTTTCACAGCTCTATATTTAAGTAAAGTACTGGTAGCGGGTGCGGGTATAGATATATAGATACCCAATAAGTATGGGAATGAGGATTAAAATTGCTACTCACGCAAATATGGGGCTGGGTACGAGAATTTTTTATCATACACGAATACAAGGATGGGTACTATAGTACTCGAGACCTTACCCATTGTCATCCCTACTATTCAGTTGCTTCACAAATCACAAAATTTATCACAAATCCACGTAGTCACTTTCAACTCTGTTCAAGATCACATTCTATCATACGCATATCAGCTGCCAGCAGGGTTTAATAACCCAGTTTTATGTTTATATGGTAAAATCCAGTTTTACCATCGGTCCTCCAAGTTTATTGCTCCTCATTGATGTTGTTCAAACTTCAAAGCCCTTGTTTGTTCATGCTTTAGACCCTCTGAACCAAACCAAAATTTTATGTCATTGTTTTAAAGTACAAACCGAACCCCACTTGCTTCATGTCATGTCCTCATAAATTGTTGACATGGCTGGATCTTCAGAATGCATGTTCTTCGTCACTTTGCCATGTAACTTGTCAAGAATCCTCCATGTCACAGAATCAGGAGTCAGTCCATTCTTTTTCATCTCTCTAACAATTTGGTAAGCTTCTCTTTTCAAACCAAGACTGCACGCACAGTTTATCAGAATATTATAACTAAATATGTTTGGGGAGACCCCAGAATCCACCAATTCATACAAGAAATGACAAGCCTCATTAAATTTGCCAGAGCGGCAGAGCCCTTTCAGAATTGCGGCATAAACAAAATTATCATGAACCCCAGAAGGCCATATAACATTGTGCCAAAAACTCTTTGCCTCTTCTATTTGGTCAGATTCACATAGACCTTCTACCACAACTGTATAAGTGGTACTATCTGCAGTAATGCCATCCTTTACCATATTATTGAAAGCCCTCAATGCATCATCCGGTCTCTTTAGTTTGAATAGGCCTCGGAGAAGAGCATTATATGTCACAACACTAGGTCTCAAGCCATTTTCCGGCATCACCTTATGAAACAGATCAAGAGCTTCATTGACTCTTGCAGAATCCAACAGACCAGAAATCACAGTAGTGAAGGTCACAACATCAGGTGCAGCAAATTTACCCACCAACATGTCATGCAACACTTTCGAAGCTTCATCAACCCTACCCATCTTGCAAAAACCATTGATCACCGTGTTGAGGGTAATCACATCAGCCCGACACTGGCTCTCAAGCATAAACACAAGTACGTTCAAAAGCTCGGTCGGATTGTTCACAAGACAAAGAGCTCTCAAGTAAATGTTGTAAATCCTAGTCTTGTCAACACCTTCCTTACGCAGCATGAGTTTCAAAACTTCCCTTGCCTTGTCCATATCCATCACATGGCAAAGAGCTTCCACTAGCACCTTATAAGTATGCTCAGATAACATGAACCCAAATTCAGCTCCTTCCTCTAACAACTGATAAGCCCTCATACAATCACCATCCCTGCTAAGCCCATGTATGATGTAATTATACGACACCTCACTCGGAACAAACCCTCTCTTCCTCATTCCATAAACAATCCTAGCTGCCCCATTATACCTCCCAACTCTACAGAGCGAATCCACCATCTGGCCATAAGCAACCTCCTCAGAAAAACCACTCCCAAACGGCAACTCCTCAGCAATCCTAAACACTTCATTAAAAAACCCTTCCCTACACAAAGAATCAATCAAATTCGCAAAAGCCGCAGTCTTCACACCCTCTTCCACTTCCACACCCATCCTCTCCCACAACCAGCACATCAACTCCCTCCCACCCTCCACATCCCGCCCCCGAAGAAGCCCCCGAATTAAAACACTATAAGTCACTGAATTCGGCGCTACGCCACTCTCAAGCATTTCATCAAACACCTTGCGCGCGTCCATCATTCCACCAACCGTGCAGTACCCATTAATCAAAGTGGTGAAAGAAACAACATTTGGGCAGTGCCCACGATTCTTCATGTCGAAAAACAACCTGTGAGCGTCGCTGGGTCGGTGGGCACCGCAAAACTGGTCCATCAAGCGGTTGTAGTTGACCAAAGAGGGAACGAAACCGGGCTTGGAAATGATTAAAGACTGAAGGAGGCGCCACGTGGCGTGAGGGGTTTGAGAAGCGAGCAAGCGGGCCAGGAGGACGTTGCAGGTGCGCTCGTCGGGGAGGGAGCCGGAGGCGAGGGCGAGGGCGAAGCGGTGGTGGGCTTCGGAGAAACGGTGGGAGTCGCACAGGGAGTGGACGATGGTGGCGATGCTGTGTTGTGAGGGTGCATCATGGGAATGGTGGTGTGAGAGAGAGCGGGGAACGGTGGCGGTGGTGGTGGAGAGTTGAAGGGAGAGTGGAATGAGGAGTTTGGGCTTGCGGAGAATTGGCGCCAAGGTTGCGTGCATAGTCTCGGCAGAGACTGAATGACAACCTCGTGGCAGAATAATATGCTTTACTAGGATGGCAAAAAAATTCACACCAAATATTCGCGGATAAAATTTGTTTTAATGGGTATTTGAGAATAATTAAATTGGATATATCTGTTACTTATTTATTAATAGGGTAGATATTCATTATCACCATTTTATATTTACTTAAATGTTTTTTATATATTAATATAGATAAAATTATATAAAATTTGTCTTAAATTTTTAAAATGATTGTTCATTACGAGAGAAATCTTACACAATTATATTATGAGAGAAAAAGAATATAAATCTATGGACCTTTAAACTGTTTTTTTAAGAAAAATTGTTAGAATAATTAAAATCAACGGTCAAAATGATTATTTTAAACGATAACTCTTTAATTTATAAATTCAAAGTGATATTTGTAGTCCTTTATGGTTATCCACAACATACAAAATATTTTTTTATTTTTTAGAAAGTATCCATAGATATCCACAGATATCTATGGATATTAAAAAAATATGCAGGTATCTACTTAATAGGTACCTGCACTGGTAACGAGCCAAGTTGTCATCCAACGGAGTGATTAACGGATAGCTACTACCTATGTCTGCCTCACCCCATTGTCATCCCTATGCTTTACATAACCCACGTGGATAAGAAGTTGACAAGATTACAAGGCTGGATCTAGTCCCCTAAGATGTTAAATAAATAAATAAAAGAGTAAATTACATTGATACCTTTTGAAATTTTTTCAGATTGCACATAATTTTATGCTTTTTTAATGCTTACAACAACCTCCATTATAGGGCTAGACAATATAATGTTTTTCAAACAATTAAGAGAGTTAATATAATGTATAAGAGATGTCAATGTAATGTTTTTCAAACAATTAAGAAGGTTAGTATATGGATAAAAAAAAGGAAGGGCATCATGTGCAATCTAAAAAAATCTCAAGAGATGTAAGTGTAATTTACTCTAAAAATGTTAATTAAACACTTTTTAAGATAATCTTTTAAGAGTTTAATTGCTATACATAGTCAATATAAAAAATTTTACACTGTCAGCCAATCAAAAATCACTGTTGATATGACTTTTAAGATAGTTATTATAAAAGTTAACAAAATTATCATAAATGGTGATTTGTAATTTGATGACAGTATAAAATTATTTTACATTGTAAATGCATAGCCTATTTTCTCATCTTTAAATATATTTTTAACTATTGATCAAAATTTATTAGAAATTACAAAATTTTATAGGTCTTACATCTTATTTAACGGGTTTCACTCATGATTTTGTAGTTTCTAACAAATTTTAATTTATAATAAAGAGTGTGTTAAAAAAATGTGCTTTCAACACTCCTTTAAACAAATGGATAATAGAGAAAATTCTTATGCTCGATTTGGATTTGGATTATATGTTTCTCATGTAACGAGAAAGAGATATAGTTCTATTTCTATCTTTGCTTTTAATTCGTAACAATAGTTTTTGCAATTATGTTGGTAAAATGGAAGTGAAAGTGGACAAAGAAGATATTAGAGGTTTAAAAAAAATTTAAACTAGACAAAAATTAATTAAGGACAAAAAATCAAAATTTAAATTTCACAAGGACTAAATTGAAAGTTGAAATTTTTCTAGAAACTAAAAGCACCATTAAAATGACACATTTTGCTTATGGAAACTAAGTCTAGAATGTGTTAAATATATTTTGAAAACTAATTTTTGAAACATTTATCCATTAACAAGAATATGTTTTGAAAATTAGTTTCTAGTTGGGGATATTTTTAGGAAAAAAAATATAAAACTTCGAAAAAGAAATATGTTTAACAGTTAGGAGATTTAGTAATGACTTAAATAAATAGGTTAAGTTTGGGCCTTTGATTTAGGGTGTTTTTGCTTTCACATTTGATATGTGCATTTCTTAGTATTTTCACGTTGTCAAGTTCCAAATTTATGCAAAAGCTACCATATAATGCATTCTTGACCTGAATCCACGCTTGTATGCATTATGTTTTTAAGTATTTTCAAGTTAAACACTTTGTCCTAACAAGCTTGGAGATTTTGGAGCAAAAATGGTTTTGCATCAAAACTATGATTTTGTTACCCAATCTATAAGCAATATTCTAGTTACTTTTGTAGTGAAAAAAGTCACTTGGGAAAGTGTAAAACACAAGAATAACACAAGAAGGAGGGTTGAATTATGTTATTAAAAAATTTTGCAAAACCTTTTCAAAGATGTGTTTCGTTTGAAGGATAAAAGATAAATATTTTTAAAAGAAATTTGTGAAAATGAAGAGAAACTGTAAACAATAGAAACACATAGTTTTATACTAATTCGTCTCACTCCAAAAACTACGTCCAATTCATGGTAAACGACCAAGTCCTATGATAACTTAAATAAGTTATAAGTATTATTTTATCCAAGTCTCTTCAGGCTTAACCCAAATAATTTTTCACTTGCCTTTCCAAGCAAATACCCAAGTATTCTTTGATCAAAAGCCTCTTCAAGCTTCTACCAATTTCACAAAGAAATGGTCAAGGGTAAGATGTCACACTGGATTATCATCTTATCAAACAGATATACAATGAAGTTCAGGAAAGTGTTACATGAAGAAATTGTTCAAGATTACAAATTGAGAGAAAAGAGAATTTGCTAAGAGTTCTGTCAATGTAACTAAGGTCTTCTCTTCTATTTATAGAGTTATACCAAAGTGTCAGTTGTGGGAGGTTTTACAAACATCCTTCATCTGGTGAAGAAAATAGTCGTTAGAGCATTAAATGTTGCATTTAATGCTTTTCACCAACCGGTTACTCTGATAAGATAAAACAGTCTGCTTATATAGCCTTTCTCGTACTCAATCTTATTACAGCGGACATATTTGCTTTTCGTATTGAAATATGTACAGTAATTCCTTCTTTTAAACGTAAAGCTAAACCTTTTTAGAAATAGATACGTAAAGGTCTTCTTTTTCGAGATGGTACGCGATTTTCCAATACTAAAGAGGTTCTCAAAGCTTCAAAAAGACCAATATATATATCGTTTGAAAGAGTTAATTGTTATAACATCTTTATACAAAAATGCGTGAGCAGACGATAGTAAATAAATGTATGGTCAGACGATTGAGCATAAGACTGTTTGTTATTATCAAAACGAAATGAGGGTCATAAAAACGTCCTTTGTCTTAACAGGATGCATTAACAAAAAGGCTTAAATATCTTTTTAGTCCCTATAATATCATCGAATTTTGCTTTTGATCCTTTTTAAATTTGTGCTAAACTTTTTGTCCCTCTAATATTTTTTTTATTTGCTTTTGGTCCTTACAGTTACAATAAACTGTTAAGTATAACAGAATTACCATATCAGCAACCCACTTAGCATGTCATGTCAACAATTTTGTCATGTCATCAACCATTTTGGCATGCCACGTCAACAACCTAGTTAGCATGCCACGTCGACATATATGCCACATCAGCAATAGAATATACTTAGAGGGACTAAAACAAAAATTGGTATATTTAGAGGGACCAAAAAAAAATTGATTGTATTTATAGGGACTAAAACAAAATTAAGTACATTTAGACAAACTAAAACATATGTTGGGGTGATCCTTGATGAACAACAATTCAAAGCTCCAATCTTCTACGAACTCACATCCAGCCTCAACATTCCACCATAACAACACACCATCTTCTAAGGCTGAGCAAGACCCCACTCATCCTAATGACCTGTCTCTGCTTGAGGTTGACTCGATCAAGTTAGGTTCGGATTTAAATAAATGACCCAATCAAAATTTCGGGCCGAATAGGGACAAAGATAAACTCGTTCCAACTCATCCCTTGCTCACCTTTACCATCTTCCACATGAGTCAACTCAACACTATGTGATCAAAACCTACTACCTATATAAATGGATGTTAAGAACTTAAATCCAGCCTTAGCATATCACCATCATAAGGTTTGTAAAGGGTTTGAGCTTTGAATTATTGTTCAGTTCATGAAGGATCAACATGATATATGTTTTAGTTCCTCTAAATATAATCAATTTTTGTTTTAGTCTTTATAAATATACCTTTTTTTTATCCCTTTAAATAACGTGGCATAATTGCTGACGTTGCATGCCTAGTGAGTTGTAATGTGTCAATTTTGTTACACTTAATAGTTTGTTATAACGACAAGGACCAAAAGCAAATAAAAAAAATATTAGAGGAGCAAAAAGTTTAGAAAAAAATTTATAGGGACCAAAAAAAAAATTAACTATATTATAGGAACTAAAAAGATATTTAAGCCTTAAAAAATATTCCCATAATTTAAAATTATATTAGTATTTTTAATAATATTTATGTTCTCAAATTAAGCATTAACACACATCCAAAAGAATTTTTATTAATACTATTCAATCAATTTTCGTTATATTAAAATCACTTTTTATGTAAATATTTCTAGACATAAATAATTCACTCAAACACACTTTTTATTAAAATTAATTTTGCAAAAATTAGGTTTATCTAAAATCAAATTTTCTAGCTTGCTAACTTCAAATTTTTCATGTGGTCGAAAAAAATTTGATGTAGATACTACAACCTTAACTACTGTAAAATCAAAATATAACTTAGGCTGAAAGCAAATTGAGAAATTGATAAGAATAAATAGTTTTTGGGAAGAGTAATGTTATTTTCATTTAACATTCTCACAATTTTACAATAAAGAAAGAGATAAGAAAACAAAAGAGCAAAGTGTGAGATAAGGTAAGTGATGTAATAAAAAGAGATATCAATGATGATTGAGTTTAGTGGAAGAGACTAATTCCTACTGAACTAAGATTTAAATTTTTGTTGAGAGAGATGTTCACATTTAGTGTCCAATTATGTTTCAAATTATCGAATAGGATTGTTTCAAAAATGATACATGTGGAAACAAAAAAATAATAAAGAGAAACAAAAATATTATAAAAATAGTGTGAGAATGAGAAATAAAGTTAATGTTACTTTTTTAGAATCAATGTACCAAAGTACATCATAATGCTGTGAGGATCCTCAATATGGGCTTAAGGCCCAAGCAAAATTTATTCAGACTTACACACCCAAGGGCTGCAGCGTGCGCATTATAATTAAGGCTAATTCCATTGTCTTTTTTTTTTTTTGGATAAAGGCTAATTCCATTGTCTAATTCTACACCATAAAACATTGAAAAATTTTACATGGACACCCGATGCTAAAACACACCTAGAGAGAGAAAAATATAGATATGATATGTGTAATATGATGTGACAAGAAGAGAGAAATTATAAGTGTCAATAAGGTGTTTATACTATTTAGGTGTTCAAATATAATTACTCTAAAATATTTTGGTTAAATTATTCATTTAATCTTTATAGTTTTTTTAGAGTAAATTACATTGACACTTTCGGAGATTTTTTAAGATTATATACGATACCCTTTTTTTTATCCCTACTCTAATCTCCTTAATTATTTGAAAACCATTACACTAACATCTCTTATATATTATACTAATTTTCTTTAATTGTTTAAAAAATATTACACTGTGTACTCCTATAAAGGAGATTATTGTAAATGTTAAAAAAGCATAAGGATTGTGTGCAATCTAAAAAAACCTCAGAAAAGTGTCAATGTAATTTACTCTTTTATTTATTTTAAGTTTTAGTATCTACATGAAAAAACAGTAAATTTTAGTCTCCAAACAATTTTTTGTGGCAGTTTATCACTATCAAAAAGTTTTTGTAATAGTTTTATACCGTCAAAAAAAATTTTCTGGTGTTAGCAATGAAGACCAAAACATAATTTTATACTTTTGTAAGGACTACAACTTACAATTTTCTCATACATGAGTTGAAACATAAAATGGAGTCAATTATATAAACCAAGTGAATAGTTTAACCAAATATTTTGCTCAAAAGAAAATATTATAAGAATTCGAACCTGTCATAACCTCGTACGGGTTTTTTAAGTTTGAAAATGATCAACAAAACCTACAAAGTCTATTTCATGTTATACAAATGTAAGGCATATTTGTCCTTTCTTTTAAGAAGGGCGAAAGCTTGATAATGATATGAATGAGATAAAAAATTAATTCTTTATCTATTGTTGTTTGGTGAGATGGAGATATAATGTTTTTTAACCTTTATCTATATCACATTTACACTTAACTAGTTAACTTTATCACGGGAAACTTCTAGGCTCATCTTGATTGTGAGTTATAAGTTTCGAAATGGACATAGATGAATGATAACTACTTTTAATTTGAGACTGACTGATAAAGTTACATAAGCAACCACCACAAGCTGCCAACAATTAGGGGTGACTTTGAAAGGGTAAATTTTGATAACCCAAGACTCAATTTTCATCCAACAACCACAAGATCCATGGTTTAATACTTTAATTAATTAATTAATGTCCTTAGCTTTCAAGGATAAATCTGATCGGCAGTTAAAATGAATTTTCACTTCATTAGAATCAAAATGAGCAATAGAGCTTACAAAAGTGTGCAAACCCATTTGACCAAAAACTTCTTAGGCTTGAACGAAGCCCTGCATTTCATGAGCAGAGGACCTTTCGTGTTTTTGGTTTTGGGATTGTTAACGTCGGATTCAGAACACAAAAAGGGGTAAAAAGTTAAACAAACTTTAACGTAAGTTCTCGCATTATACAAGTATTTTTAGAGTTTAATGATCATGTATTATCAGTGTAAAAAATTTTACACTGTCAATCAATCAGAAATCACTATTGATATGATTTTTAAAGTAGTTATTATAAAAATCAACAAACTTACAATAAATTGTGGTTTGTGATTGAATAACAGTGTAAAACTACTTTACATTGTCAGTGCATGGTCTGTTTTCTTGTATTTTTATATTTAAATAAAATAAAAAAATAAATTATATTTACATCCCATGAATTTAAATTGAATTGTACCTAATATTTCTCTTTCTTTCTTTTTTACCTGACCTTGCACAGATATCCTCAAATAATAAATTAAGGGAGGGTCGTCTTACAAATTAAGGGAAGACATTGTTGATGGGAGGGATTAGTGTATTGGATTACCGTTTGGAACCTCCAAAATAGAGTTTTACACATTCCAGGAGACAAACAGAGAAGTAAGAAAGTTGTATCATTGAACTAAATGTTGGTTTGCGTTCAGATCAACTGATTTTCAAACACACTGATAATCATATAAATTAAGGGAGTATGCACACGCAGGATAAAGAAAACAAAAACAGGGTATGTCAAGTGCATTTTGATCAAAGTTTAGCGGATATATATGTAATATACTCAATTTAAAAATATAAATTAAAAACATATAAAAAAATATTAGGGTCTTGCTATAGGAAGTTTTTATTAAAAGTTACATTAAAGTTGCACAGGCACTTTTCAATAAATAAATAAAAAAATCCTATTTTTGATTCTAATGCCTTAAGAACACTGGTTAACATTTTTCAAATATTAATATTGTTAAATAATTAATTAGGAAGAATGGAGTATAATAATGTGTGTTTAATTTTTATGTATTGTTAATATAAAGATTTTTCTATTATTAATTAATTGAAAGAAGCCTTAATTTTAAGAGCGATGACTTAAATTTAATTTATAAAAATCAATTAATAAATTATAAAACTTATTTTTATATAAAAAATTGAAAGCTATATATATCATTTTTAAAAGAACTTCCTTTTTTTAGGGGAGGACACCATAAGAAAACAATTGCAGAATTTTTATTTTTCAGAATCGATCAATCCAAGTCTCCATAAAAAAAAATACAATTATTTGAAAGATGGGAAGAAATACGAAGAAAAGAAATATAAAGGAAAGAAATGAGAGAGAAAAATAGAGGAAAAGTAGAATAAAGTATATTATTTGTATTGATAGAAATAAATAAAATTAAAAAAAAATCTTTTTATTTGCACGGATGAAGATTTAAGGTCTGATTATTTTGAAAAATATTTTTAATTTTCATTTAGTATTTTTACTTTAATGTAAAAAAAAAAAAATACATTGTAGGTGGCGGGTAGAGATGGGTGGTGGAGGATGAAAAAACAAAACATGAACATTACGATTGAATGCCTATGATGGCCCCAAAAGCCGAAAATAAGAAACATATAAATAGTTCCAAAGAAATAAAACTAACATAAATCTCCTACACACACATAGTATTGCATATCAATAATGCAAAACATAAATATTGTACTCAACAATAGCATCCTTGGTAGTGGCTGAGAACCAGTGAGTTCTAAGTTGAGCATAGCCCTTAGCAAATCGAAAAAGCCCACTTCCACCAATCACGGGCATCTCCCTCTCCTTGTTGAAAACAGGGTTCCTCCCCAAAATCGTGATGGTGCTGCCATTGTACTTCCCTTCCGTGATGGCAAAATTCATAGCCATAAGCAAGTCAACCTCACTCTGTGACGTGGAAGCATAAAACCCCTGCGCTTTCCCCACCAATTTGGAGTTCAATTGGGGTTCCAAGGTCAAAGGGTTCTCAATCATGTTCACCAATCCAAAGGCCGTGGTCGAGTTCAAGGGTGGTGAAACAACTTTCACGGAGGAAGGGTTTCGTCCACTTACCACGTCATGCCAATAGAACCTTGAAAGGAAAATGATGCATCAACATCAATATGAAATAAAGAAAAAATATATATATTATAAAATATTATCATTGTATGAAATCTTAACTTTTCAATAAATTTTATTAATATAAAATATTTTTATTATAAAGTGGAGGTTTAAAAAAATTAACGGGAAGATCTAAACATTTGAGAATTTGAAGGTTTTTTTTTTTTTTTTAAGAAAATATCTTTCTGTTATTAAACACATAGAGAGAGATGTGAGAAAAGAGAAAGAAGTGTAGATATAATAAATAATATAATATAACAAGAAGAGAAATAAAGAAAAATAAGAGTATCAATTGGGTCTATATACTGTAAATACGTGTATCATTACTCAACTTGAAATGGCTCAGCTTTTCTTTCTTTTCGTCCAAACCCAACATTTTGCGGTCTAATGTGCGCACGAAAGTATCATGGGCCGTGGTGGAGATGAAGGGAGTGAAGAGGAGGGAGAAGATGAGGAATTGGGTGATCATGGTTAGTGGTGGAGGAATGGCACTCCTGTGTTGATGAATCACAAGAAGAATGAGTTGTGGAGAGTGAGTTGGAAATGGAAACACACAAGGCCTTATAATGACACACCAACCTTGCTAGGTAGGAAACCGATGAACTCATGGTGGGTGGCATAATCATTAGTCGCTGGACACTTCTATGTAACAACATGGTTTCTATTTTGTTCAGGGTAAAAGTTCTTCAAGGTTGGATTGTTTTCAAAGTAAGCAAGCTGTGTCTTTAGTTTTGGATTTTAATGAGTTCTAATTATAATATACTGTAAATTAAATGAGGAATAAATACATTTTTATTTGTTTATTTATTTTAAAGAGTTTAATTTCATACACTAATAATGTGAAAAATTTTATACCGTGAATCAATAAAAATTACTTTAAATCTGATTTTTAAAATAATTATTATAAAAATAAATAATTTTACTATATATATGACAATTTAAAATTGGATAATAATGTACTAGTATTATAATTAAATTCCATTTTAAATGTCATCCCATTTAAAAAAAAAAATCTTTATTTTTATTTCGTTTGTCAAAAGCAACCCAAACTGATAAATTATATAAGATAAATTCTTACTATTTGTTCCAAGTCTTACATATTCTTGTGAAATTAGTTAGATGCATGTCCAAACTCTTGTAATTCTTTTTTTTTTTTTATGAAACTTATTTTATAGTTTTTTATAACTATAATTTATGATATATTTAATAAAGGTTAATTTTTTATATTTTTTAATCATCTATTTTCCTAAAATGATTATATGAAATTCATAAGAGTAATTTTTTTTTACAATTATTTATATTAACCTTTTATCTTTCCTTTCACTTGATCACTTTCTCTTCCAATTCACTTCTCATTCAACTATCCACTCTATCTTAAATTGTTGTTTCTTTAAATTCTTTAAATTTTTTATTTTTTAATTCATGATAACACCTTTTGCTTTTCTTAAACAATGATACGGATAAAATAGATAAACTCCTACTATTTGTTCCACATGTTACATTCTTGTGAAATTAGTTACATGATTCATGTAATTCTTCTTCTTCTTCTATTTTTTTATATAATTTTATATAAATTTCATCCATTTAATTTTCACATAAAAAAGCCCTAAAGTAATTTATATAAATGATAAAAAAAAATTACATTAGATATTAATTTGATATTTGATATGATTTATAACTAAGAGTTTTATGACTTAAGTATGACAAGAGAATCCAACCTAAAAGACTTGTTCATTAAATGGGAGAGTCTCATGGCTATAGTATCACATTAAATTTCTTATTTTACTCATGTGAGTGAGACACGTAGCACTGTCACATTTTTTAAGAGTCAATGTGTATAATGACTTCACCCTATCAACACTGGCCAATGATAACTCTTTTTTCCTTACATTAATTGATGACTTCTTTCACATATCAATATTAGGCATATTGCACCTTAATCTAACTTATAGACAACCCTTCTAGTAGCCTAACTCTCAACTAGAACACCAATTGCTTTGTGTGTGTGTGTGTGTGAATACTAGAACACCAATTATTACTTAAGTACAATAAGATAACTCAACCCAAAAAACTTCTTCATTAAGTGGGAGAGTCTCATGACATAAGTACTATATTATGTTTCCTATTCTACTCAATGTGAAACTCATAATATAAGAATAAGAAACTTAATGAGATACTTAAGTCATGAGACTCTCCTACCCAATGGACTAGTCTTTTGGGTTGGGTTTTGTTTTTATAATAGTATATAAGATGATGAAAAATGATACATGTATGAATTAAAAAAATGAAATTATATTTTAACACTTGAAATTTATCCTCCTCCGACATAAATCGAATGAATTAATTAAAAATAAACAAAATAAAATAAAATAAAGCTTTTTATGAAATCATGTCTTATTTTAAATTGATATGTATTAGTTTTAGGGTGAAATATATATATTCCAATTAAAAATATATAATTTTAATGTTTAATGCAGAGTTATTAAAAATTAAACAGTTAATTTAAACGATTACTTGAACTAAAAAAAAAAAAAAAACGATTACTCGATGTTGGACTTTGATTATTTAATAACATGTTAGAATTTCTTTGAACATAAATTTCCTTAAATTTTTAGAACCTGGACTTAAATCAAGAGTTCAAGACCAAAACTATTTTTTAAGGCAACGATACCGATCCCTATTCGTGTTTTTATGCGACGCAAAGACGTAGCTTCAAAACATGATCGAGCATGGGATTTTTTTTACAGGGCTTTCTTTGATTCGAAGCAAAAAATGACTCATATTATATGTAACTACCTTACAAACCTAAAAAGTTCTTTTATCATTGTCCTCTCAATCTTCCACAACTTCATAAATCAATTTTAATCATTTTGATGCGTTTCAAACGCGTTATACATAGTTTTTTATTCCCCTATTGGGGGGGGGGGGGGGTGGTTTGGTGGGGGTTGCAACTTATGACATATGTATGATGGAACCCTAAGTTGATAATATATACAAAAGACTTGATACGTTAAGAGTAATTAGTGTGTTAGAAATATTAGTTAGTTTCAACAAATTCTATAAATAGAGAATTTATAGTCTCATTGTATCTTTTATCATTTAATCAATTACATAATGAGTTATTTTTATAGTACTCCTCTTTGATCTATTCTTTGAACTCTATGATGTATGACCACGTTAACTGGGTATTACCTATCTCCTCTCAATTTTCTGATATGGTACTAAAGCTCTCTCATGGAGAGAGCAATGATTCCACTGCTAGAGATGATGAAAATGAAGGAGATATGTTTGTAGCTAAAGTGAATACGGTGATTTCGGATGTAGAAGATATAGAGACAACAAAGAACACAAAGAAGGTGAAAAATAACAAGGATGAAAGGTCTAAGAAGAAGATCGACTGTGAAAATTCCAATCCAATTTCACCAAAAGCTAACTCTTCTCTTCCTTCTCGCAAATGCAATTTGTTCCCAACCTTTTATGAGAGTTCAACATTTTCCATTTCGAAGAGAAAACAAATGGCAAAAGAGAAGTGATTCCGTGCACCAGCGTCGGAGAAGCTAAATAGCTTCATCCTCGACTCGTCGGAATCGATTAAGAGGCTCCACAATCAAATTTCAATGCTGCAAATCGTATTAGAGTGGAAAATCGATGACCAAAGCGAGACCATTGAGTTTTTGAAGTAGATATCATTCAATCTCAGTGGAAATAACCAATTGTTGTTCCATTGTCATCTGCAGCAATTGGAGGTTCATGCGCCACCATGGCTCCTCCACTGACACTTCCTAAGTTCCTATCTCCTTTCGATCTAAACTGTCTACGAAGTTGTCGCTGTTGCAATTCTCCAATCTACATTCTCTGACAGTGGTTGTCACAGTCTTGAACAAATCAATCCCTTTCTTCAATGAAGAGCGATAACTCATTCTAGCAAAAGCCAAGCTGTAAAGTGCGAACAAACTCAGGATGAAGCACAGAATCCAATCGAGAATGTACGAATCCACCATTTCGAAAAGCGAATCAGAGGAATCTTGTTGAAATCAAAGACGTCAATGTCGTCATCAATGGGCCCAATGCCCTCACTGACAACGTCGTCGTCCTTATTGATCCTTCCAAACTTAGTCTCTACAATAGTCTTTGATGTCGTTTTTATTAGTGCCTTACCAGTTTAGGCTTCAGTCCTATTGAGCCACAATTGTTTTGGTCTTTCATATCTGTTTGTAAAAAAAAAAAAAACTATTTTCTATGTTGTTATTTTCTTTCTATATTGTTTATAATTCAAGGTGATTATGGTGATATTACTTATCACCTTGTGAGGGGTGTTAAGAGTAATTAGCTTGTTAGAAATATTAGTTAGTTTTAACAAACTCTATAAATAGAGAATATATAGAGTCTCATTGTATATCTTTTATCATTCAATCAATTACATAATGGATTACTTTTATGGTACTCTTCTTTAAATTCTATGATGTGTGGCCATATCAAATAAATGTTACATGTGTCTCCTCTCAATTTTCTAATATGATATGAGCTAATAAAGATTTGAGTATAGTTTCTCTCCTTAATAACTATTGTACATTAGTTTTGACTGTTTTCTTTGGTTACTTAGTATGCAACTGGAACTTATTGTACATGAATACTCTGATCAATGAATTTCATTCTGATAATTTATCTACTATATATCAGTCTCTATATGGTATCAGGAGATTGAATCATTCTTCTGCACTCAGCAACTTCATAATTTTGGAGGTCCCAAACTTGTCCTCGTTTGGAGATCTGAATTCACTGTAGTTACAATTTTTACTTATTCATGCAGTTAATAAATCAGAATTATTAGATGAATATTATGGGAGGACCTATCAGTAAAACTCGCAACTTTATAGCAGTCACTAATTGGTGCAAATTACAACACTTGAAGCTGCGCCATGATCGTATCGTAGCTCTCTCAGTCAAGAGTAAAGTTGGATTCATTATTGGTTCCATCTCCAAACCTAACGAATCTGATCCACAATTGCTCAATGCTTGGATCCGCAGCACTTACATTTTCACGTTCTTTAATTTAATTTTAATATCATTTTTTTACATCTTAATTTTCATGTGATCTTAATTTTTATACTTCTGTTTATATATATATATATATATATATATATATCACGTCTTTATTATATTTATTATTTTTTTATTTTCTTTCTATTTTTTCCTTCTCAAGATGAAAATATTTTCGTATAAACAAATGCATTTTCCTTTAATTTTAATGTCACTCATACTTATTTTCAATAAAAATATTAAAACGTTAATAAAAAAGAATATGAGGAGTATTAGAATTTTCTATTATCTTTTTTTTATTACTTATTGTAAAATATTTAATAAAATTTCATAATATTAACAATAATTAAATATTTTTTCAATTTCACCTTTAATAATTAATTAATGTATATTTCAGGGAAGTTAATTAATACAAGTGAGAGAGACTTAAATAAAATTAGTTAATAATTTTCATAAAAATTATAACATTAATTATATTTTTTTAATTTTTATGTCTATATAATTTTAATGATAAAACGAAAGGAGTTAAATTTTTCTTACTTCTTTTTTTCGTACACACTGAATTGTAGAATCAAAATTCAAATTTCACTTCGGAACTCTGTGATCAGAAGAAGCAAAATAGAGAAAGTGACAAACGTGGAAAAGACACTTCAATGTTCACATGAAAGCAAAGCATAAAGGGTTAAAATGAAATGTTATTTTCAATAAAATTGACAAATATAATTTTGTTCTGGGCGTTTTCTAGTAATCAGTGTTTTTCTTTCAAAATTAACACACGTAAAAATTTGCTATATTCAATTAAAGGTCTGTCACCAACGTCTTGTCTAGTCTGAAGAAAAAGTAATGTAAAACAATATATTTTTTTCATGTACCTTTATGAGATGTGAAATAAGCATAAGGAAAAGAGAAATTAAAAAAGCAAAATAAAAATATGATAATGATATAATAAAAAGAAAGAAAATATAAAATAAATGTGTAATTAAGTAAGTATGGAAAAAAAAAATCAAAAATCATATAAAAAAGTTAACTTGCATCACATGGTGTGACCTTGTAAATAGGGCAAGACCTTACAACTTTTTACTTCATTTGACCCATCCCGTGAAGGAGACCAATCCCATCTCCCCATGTATGTCTTATTCAGCTGCCTCTCCTTTTCTCGGGGCCCAAGTTCCTTAGTTTACTTTTCCAAAGTAAGTTTAGTTGTTGACGTCAATATCACAGTTTAGGCATTTCAAGTGGAAAGGCATTCAATTTCAAGAACCATTGCTAAATTAAGTAAACAGTATTTATATTAAAAATTCAAATAAATAAAACAATAAATGCACTAATTATATCAATATCCATATAAGAAAATGAAGAAAATTAAAATAAACATAAATGAGATATAAAGTTGTGAAATGAGACCTAATTGATCATTGGAAAAAAGAGTTATTAAGTTGTAAAATATATATATAAAAAAAAGCGAAGTGTTATAATGAGATTCATTTAAACAACTTTGCTTAATATGAAGGTTGGAGATGCTCTTATACTCTATTTAACTTGAGAAAGAAAAATAAAAGAGAGAGAGAGAAAATAAAAAAAGAATTTGAATATAAAAAAACTGTGAGAAAAAAATAAATTTTTAAGTTATTTGAAAGGAAAAAAAGTTTGTAAATAATGAAAAGAAAGAAAAGTAATTTTTTTTCTCTCCATTTATTTGATTAGAAAAAAAAAAGATTTTTTCATTAGATGGACAATTGTCTCCTTGAAAAAAAAATATGAATAATATGGTAACTGAACAATACTTGCAAGGATACACGTGAACTAAGAAAAGAATATTAAACTCTCTCTCTCCACTTTCTTTAAATTTTTGCCAAGACTGAAAAATATGTAGATCTCATGATGTTTCTTTCTCTCTTCTCTTGATTCTCACTTAAATGAAATATGGAAGATTTTCCTTTTCACTCCTATTTTTCTATTTTTAATTTCTTTCTTGATTTGTAGTGTAAGATGGATGTGGAGCTTCTTGACCTGCATCTTCAATCTTCTCTCATGTTTCAATCTTATGCTAAGGATTTTAATTTTTTGTTTTATTCTTTTTGTAGTGATTGAATACTTTGATTTTAAACTTTTAGATTCACTATTCTTGTTGTATGTTAACTCTTATATTGCAATTAATCTTAACTCTTTATGCTTAATTTTTTTTATGATAGAAATCAAATTAATGATTATTATTTAAGGTGACAATTGAAAAATTAGTAAGTACTTGAGTAAGAAGAATTTGAGACATATGATTCATGGATTCTAAGAATATGAGCATGACATTATGTGCATCCTTCTGAATCATTGCACTTAATACTTGGTTAGCTGATTACGTCTAAGGAATTAGTATGCTCTTTTAGTAAACATAGGATTAATTACCAAAGAATTAAGATTAATTTACATTAGTAGATTCATATCTTAATTCAACGTGTGAAATGAAGATCTCAAGAGTGTTTTCTTGAGAGAGATATTAAGAGAACCTTGATATATGCTTTGAGTGTGAGTCTTTTTTGGAGATGGTGTAGCAACCAGAACCATGACAAGACAGTGAAAAATAATTAAAATTAGAAGAATTGTCACCAAAGTTTATTGTGAGAAAACATTAAAAACCCTTAAAAGAAAATGACCATTGAAACCAAAATTTTGGTTTTGGAGTCAATTACACGTAAGGAAGGTCTAGCACCCTACAACATTCGTCATAAAGACGATTGCCTATAATTAAATGTACAAAATTAATGTTACTTTAAAAATATTTATTTTACCCGATAAAAAAAGGACACATTTTAAAAGATTTTTTTATTTATTATTGATTTTCTTATCATGAGAATTTTATTATTAAAAAAACATATTTTATTATTTAAAAAAGGAGGATTATTATTTTTTTAATCTTTTCAACTCAACAAGGATAGACCTTTGCTCCTATGTATTCTCGGATGCAATGAGAAATCAAAGTTATGTAGTTCTTTTAGTAGAAAATGCTTGTGAGTTGATTTTTTTAGTTTTGAATTTTTAATTTTTTTTCAAGTAAGAAATTTTTGTCTTAATTATAATCCACATTGCACAGGATATAAGATAGTGTGGGCTATGTATATCCTTACAAGTAATACAACAAGCAAAGGTAGCGTAACATGTTGATGTTGTAGAGTGTTGCGTGGATTTTAAATAAAATGTTATTATTGTTATTATCCTTATTATCATTAAAATATATCAAAATGATTTTTGATTTAATATAACCCACATTGCACACGGTACAAGATAGTGCGAACAGTTATACATATACCTTTACGAGTCATACAACAAGCGAAATTAATGTAAACTACATGTTGATGTTGTAGAGTGTTGCGTGGTCTTTTAGTTATTTTTAGATAAAACTTAATATTATTACTATTAATTTATATTAAAATGTTTTTTTTTTATTTTAATAGAATCAACATGGCACTAAGTATAAGATAAAGCGTGCGGTTATACATACACCTATATGATTTTTTTAATGTGTAAAGACAATGTAAACTACACATTTACATTAAAAAAACAGATGCAAAAATTTATAACCCAACATATATGTATTATATCCATATATATATTTTCTGGATACCCAATTTAATTAAATTATTTAAAAGTTAATTTTAATTATACTAATAAATTGAAATACAGGATCAATTAATGCTAGTTTTTTCTTGTTATTTTCATTTTATTCATTTTTTAGAGAATGAGTTCAATTGAAAAATGAAACAAAGCAAGACTTGAGAACGAATCCCTAATTTGCTAATTATCATGTCCGCTTGCCAAGTTGCACAAATCAAGCAATTAGAAAAGCAAACATAACATGGATTAGGCCTTTAAACCAAAGCAACGACAATAAGATGAAGGTCATTGTTATTCCTACCCCCCATAATTACTCTTCCCACTCCCCACCCTAAGTAAATAAATTAAAATGTCCTTCACTCTTCATCTACCCAAACCCCCCCCTTTAAACTTTCCTCCACCCCAACCCTTTTCATTCTCTCTTTTCGTTCTCACACCCTCTTGTTCTTCGACACCCCGTCTTTGACACCCCTTTCATTTGCCCACTCTCACACCTCCATTGTTTCATTTAGTGAGCTCGTGAGTTGCATTGGTGAGTCGCTGCTTCATTGCATCGACATTTTTGCATCTTTGCAACTCGCAAACTTCAGTGAGTCGTTACAATTTTTTTTTGCTTGCATGCTTGATTTGACAGATTTATGTTTTTGTTGTGTATGTGAGTTGCATGCACAACAAAATCACGTTTCCATTGTGTATGCAACTCGCATACACAATAGAAACAAGTTTCCTATTCTAATAGCAATAGTTTTTTTCACGATGCTTATAGAAATTTAATAACCGTTGCTTCACATATGACAATAAACAACACTTTTTTAGAACACTTTTAAGCAACAATTTTATTTTTCAAGTTTAGACAATGATTTAATAAATGTTGCTTATACATTTAGACCACAGATATACAAGTAGTATGTTAAGACAAAGGACAAAACCCTCATTTATTTTGATAATAACAAACAGTCCAAAACATTTTTTCAAGCAATCGTTTGGTCACTCAAGAATTGCATGTTTGCTATTGTCTGAGCACCTGTTTATGTACCATCTTTAACTTTCTTTAAAAGTTTCAGTAACTAACTATTTTCAGACGATGTTCTAATAATTCGCACACTAGTTAATTGTAAAAGTGTAAACAACCTCGAAATAAATGAAGTCTATGTACCTACTCTCAAGGAAAGTTAACTTTACACGTAAAGGAAGGTATGTGCTTGCGGATGTCAAAACGAAAAAGCATATACGTCCACTACTACAAGATTGAGTACGAGAATGGTAAAGATAAGCAGACTGTTTTATCTTATCAAAATGACAAGTTAGTGAAAGGTATTAAATGTTGTATTTAATGCTTCAACAACTCTTTTCAACAGATGAAGGTTATCTCTTGCAAGCACTCACAACGAACACTTTTTTGGAGAAGCCTATAAATAGAAGAAGATACCTCAGTCTCAAAAGTTAGTTAGCTGACTGATTGAAAATCTCTACCTGTTGAAAAGCTCTCATCTTGTTATATTCATATACGCTGCTTATAAAAAGTTTTATTTGTACTTCATTGTATATTCGTCTGATAAGACATTAAACTACGTGAGATAACTCACGTTCAACCTTGTTCTTTAAGAAATCGGTAAAAGCCTGAAGAAGCTTTGATTCAAATAATACTTGGGTTTTTGCTTGGAGAGACAAGTTGAAGACTACTTGGGTTGAGCCTGAGGAGGCCTGGTTAAAAGAATACTTGTAACTTGTTTTAAGTTAGTAGAACTTGGTTGTTGCCAAGAACTGGACGTAGTCTGTAACACCCTCACTTTTATTTAATTAATTGTTTTATTTATTTATTTATTCTATATTTAATTCTGAAAAATCGGGAAGGAATCTAAAAATTCTGATCCCCACAATTAAACTCAGAATATTGAAAACTATCTAATCGTGATTTTCAATAATTTTTCCAAGTTGAAGCTCGGAGAAATTCAAAAATGACGATTTTGTCCTTATTTGTCAATATTAAGGGCTAACATGAGAAAAATATTCAATTGATATTAAAATGTCAAATTGAGTTTAAAATCATGTCATATGTATTAAAATATAATTTTGGGAATTTTTTTGGGAATTTTCTGAAATTCCTGTACAACATGACCAAAATACCCCTAGTTGTCAAATAACCAACTCAGTATTGGTTTGACATCCAAAAATGATGAAAATGATATTTTTAATACATTTCTAGGTAAAATATGTAATTTTAGAATTTTCATAAAAATTTGAGCATTTATTGAATTAAAATGAATTTAATATGAATTTTCTAAGCTTAAAATATATATATATATATTATAATTCGAAAAAATTAAATTTATTTTTAGAAATTATTTTTGATGAAAATATTACATTTGTTCGATTTATATCTAAATTAATTATTTTGGTATTAAAAGTTTTTTTTCAGTTTAGGCGATTTTATCGGTACCGGCTATTAATTAACAGTCAAAATTTATACTGCAATATTTGGGACAGCTGCTATCCCCACGTTTCTGATCTACCAAGGGGTGATTCATCCCCTATATGAATATGTGTCCCTAATAAAAAAATAAAAATTGAAATTTGACATCATGGGTGACATAACTCCATGGACACCTAAGCCAATTTTTTTCCTATAATAGCTATGACCTTGAATTGAGTTTTCATCCCTCTTCTCAGCCGTGAGCTTCCATAGATAATTCTCTCTCTTTAGAAAAATTTCTTTTACTTTGTTTTATGCTAAAATTTTACTAGTTTTTCAATAACTAGTAAAAATCCTCTTCCTAGGAGCTCTGCACCAACAATTTCACCAACTCTTTGAGGTAATGGGGGGAGTGGGGTTGGTTCTAAATTTCAATTACTTTGCATGTTGGTAGGAAGGGTTTTCCCCTAAACCCGTTTAGGCTTTAGTTTTACTATTAATATTATTGTTATATTATTTGATGTTAAACTTTAAATTTTGCTAAGTTATTATTTTGCTCAAATTTAAATTATTAAATTATACCAAGCTGTTACTCTGCTCAATTTTAGAAAATTAAAATGCACTTGCTAAGCTGTTACTCTGCTCATTTTTAGAAAATTAAAATGTATTTACTAAGATGTTACTCTGCTCAATTTTAGATAATTAAAATACTCTTATTAAGTAGTTATGCTGCTCAAATTTAGACAACCATAGTATAAAGTTGTTATACTGCTCGAATTTAAATAATTACAGTAGAATTACTAAGCTGTTATACTGCCCAAATTTAGAAAAAATATTTTTAGCTATTATGATAAATAATTAAATTATTAAATTATCAAATTTTAGTAATACTCAATTAGTTTAGCAAAAATAGTAGAAGAAATAAACCATAAATCTCATAATATGAAACTAAAGATAGAAATTATTTTATGAGCTATTTATGAATTTATTTTTAGAAAACTACTATAGAAATTTCAGTTTAAGTTCTTATCGTTCAGGTAAGGTCTAGACACACTAATAGACCATCTGTAAAAATTTCATAAATTTTAAAGCTTATTTAGTACTTCTAATTGTGCTCTATAAGTGCCTGTAGACACATTTTTCTTAGAAATACTAAATTTCAAAAATTTTCGAAAAAATTCTAAAAATTCATGATAAAATTCTAATTATTTTTCTAAGTTTAAAAATTATTTTTATGGAATTTTTTTGACCATTCTATGATTTATTTCTTAATTATCAGTCTTTATTTTAATTTGTATATCTTTATTTTTATTGAATTATTGCTTATGTGCTTTAATTTGAATTATGACTTATGTGAATGATATGTATGGATCAAATCTCTGTAATATAAGGCAGAGATATTAGTAGAAATTATACTGATGCTCAAATACTTGAGAACAGAATGAACCTTTAGAAATTAATATATTAGTGAGTAATGTAAAGCAAGGGACATGCAGTGGCATGACACCCTGTTAGGGAAGCTACAGTTTGGTACGCTGAGGAATGAAAGGCAGGGACCCATTTGGGAGGTCTCGGGGGTAGGCATCGAGTGGTGAAAGTCCTAATAGCCAGGGTAGCGCCCGTGAGCTGGGATATTCACCTGACCAAGCTCGATAACCCCGACAACTGCTCAGCATTCCAGGATTGGTTTGAGAGTATACCTCTATAAATGGACGTCCTGACTGATATTTGTTCCTCATTGATGATAAGGACTGTACCATGTGATGATGTTGATGAAGTATATGTACTCCCAGTCACTTCCCAAGTTCTGTTAAGAACTATTACTCACTGATGGGAAGTATGGATCCATACCAAGTCAAGGGTAGTGTAGTATAACTTAGAATAAACCCTAGGTTCCCTTCATTAATTATTTAAATTCCTACCATACATGTGAAAGTGATTTAGAACAAACTCACCTCACTCCATTATTTTTGTTATGCATGTTGAATCGTGATTATTGAAGATGATAACAATGCCTGATGATGCTGAGGAAGAGCCAGAGGATACTTCTCCAGATTTGAAGACCTAGTTTATAATATTTTCTTAAGGGATAGGGTAGATAAATACTGCTCTGTATAGGATCTTTTTTTTTATGTATATATTGGGTTAGGTAGTATATGTCTTTTGATGTATTTTGTTTTCTCTTCGACTATTATGTACTACTCAAACCATGATGTACAGTTGGATATATATATATATACATAAGCAGTTTTTATCATTTCACTTCTATTTCTAAATTTGTTTTGCTAGTATCAAAAAAAAAAAATTTACTCACATTTTTATCAACTTAAAGTAATAATTAAATTAATATGAATTATATTTAAAATTAGAGGAGTGCATAGTCTTTAGGGTGAAACGAACCAGTATAATTCCTTTATGCTTCTCTGATTTTCTTTCAACATTCGTCTTTCTCTCAATAACATTTAAAAAAATCTTTTGATTAATCCTTCAGATGATACGTCTTTAAAAAATTTTGGGAAAATTTGCTATAACACAATTCAACTCCCCTTCTTGTGTTATCTTTGTGTTTTACATGGTGTTATGTATTTTAAGCAACATATTTGCAACTATGGACAAACAAATTAGGCAACGATTTAATATTTAAGCAATAGTTATATAACTATTGTCTATACGTTTAGGCAACAATTACAAATGGTGTCATGTAGCTTAGGCAACACTTTTTTAAGCGTGGATAGAAAACATAGGCAACAATTTGTTAAGGTTTAGGCAATAGTTTTTTGAATGTTGCCTAGATATTTAGGCCACAATTATTCATGCATTATCATTTATTTTAGGCAATACTTTTCTTTTAAATGTTGACATATGACAAGGTTTAGGCAATGGTTATTTAAATTTGCCTATATGTTCATGTCATGATTGTCTAAATTTATTATTTATTAATGAAATACTTATTCAAATTTGATGAAATAATATAGACAATCATTATACTAAAAACAATTAAATCATTAATAGGTTTATGACTTAATTATGTTTTTAGTCCTTAAAATTTGGGGTAATTTCATTTTTGGTCCCTCATTGAAAAAATCATTTTAGTCCCTAAAATTTCAGAAAATCTATTTTTAGTCCTTCACAACAGACAGTGTTAATGGAAGTGGCAAAAAGTGGTGATGTGCCTCACAGAAGTCTACACATGGCAAATGTTGGTAGTGCCACATCACCACTTTTTGCCACTTTCACTAACTTCGTCTGTGGCAAGGGACTAAAAACAAATTTTCTAAAATTGTAGGGACTAAAATATATATTTTTTAATTTAGGGGACCAAAAATCATATTTACCCCAAAATTCAAGGACTAAAAATATAATTAAGCCTAGTTTTATTTAGTGACATTGTTAAATAAAATAAGGAAAAATGAATTTGTAAATTATAACACTTCTAACGTATACAATTGCATGCATTCGATGTTTAACCTATATAATCAAAAATAGTAGGTCTATAAAGTCTCAATGTATAAGGGTAAAAAACTTTATAAATTGAAATATTATAACACTACAAACTAAAAATTAACAACTCATCCAAGAATGTTTTTCCAGTGCATCGCATTAACATCATTCTTTAAGAATATGATTTTCTTCATGTCCAAGATGCAAAAATGAAAACATGATATACGATATTTTCCTCTGAACACATTCCATGGTAGTAAAGTGCTTTGGTTTCACACAATAAACAAATGCTAAAAGTTACGAATGACAAACTTTTGTATGTAAGTAAATCATCATCAACATAGAACAATCATTTTGAACTTCAAAATAAAAATTATATTTCTAATAAAATCCTTTCTCAATTCATATTTTCCTCTTTTAGTAAGAAAACATGTCATATACCTAAGAAATAAACCTATTAATTTGATCATAATGGTTTTGATACCATATATGTCGAAAAGCAAATAAACAATAATATGTGCAATTTATTTATAATAAGAGACCATACCATGATTCGCTATTTTCGTTTCATTTTTTGCACATTATGTTAAATATATATGTCATCATCATATGGTATGTAGCATGGCAGAAATGGTCTAGTGATGAAAAAAATAAGCTCATAGTGAGTCTTGTAGGTTTGACCCCTAACTATTGGATTGTTTTCTTTCTTGCAGTAATAAAATAAACTTTGAACTACTTCAATAGGACAACATCTCAATAAAATATAGATATCTATATAGAAAAACACAAACAATTATGATGCAACCTTTATGTGAACAAAGATTACTCATATATGCAAACAATAGTTATATATGTGTGTATTTTGATCAAAGAAGGGATTATTAGAAGTGAAATACAAAACAATGCTCACCAAATTATCTAAAAAAATTGTATTTGTAGCTATCTAGCAAAATTACAATGCAAAATTCAAAAATCGTTGACTAGCAACATCTAAACTATAACACAAACACCAACAAAACCGTTGCACAATCATTTTGCACTTTAAAATTTAGAATCTTCTATTATTATTTTTAAATGAAACCAACCATTGTCTAGCATATTTTTTCATCGCCCCTTCTAAATTTAAGTTTGTTACCAGACGTCCTTTCACTAGTGTCTATATAATAATAATAATAATAATAATAATAATAATAATAATAATTTGTGTGTATGTGTGTTAGAATTGATAGGTATCAAGTATAGTAGGTCTAAAATTTCCATGTCCTTTATTTTTGTAATGTTTATTGATAGTAAATTAAAAAAAACACATTCTAACAAATTTTCTTTATTTATGAAAATATAAAATATACAAGAAAATAATACTTGCAATTAAAATTAACTTAAGTAGCAGAAAAAAATTGACTTGAGTTGAGGAATAAGACAAATAAGAAAAATGGTTCATCATGTGGTCTAATTAATGTGATTACCATTGCTTAGACAAATACATTAGAGAAAATAGATATTAGTATGAAATCCTATAAACGTGGATATAGTGGCTAATCATGTGATGTTAGTATGACAATAAATGAAGGTTCATGTCATGCATTGCACAAAATAAAACTTCCTTACAATTATGTTATGTTGTACAATCATGTTAAAGGTATTGATTATTGGTGTTGTGTTAGTTAATTTCAAGTGATCAATAATTGAGTTTTTAGTTAAATAAATTAATGTACAACATATGCATGTTTGAATTAACTTATTTTACCTATTTTTGGCAAATTTTAATGTAAATTTGAAACTAAATAATAAGTCAATGTTAACATAGGTGATCTTATAGGCACATCCCTCACAATGAATATGTTTAAAAGAAATAACTAAATTAATCAATACTTTTAAATTTTATTTGCTTTTATTTCAAAAAGATTTTAATCAACATATTTTAAATAGAATTTTGACCAAAGCATTTGTTGATTATAACTAAAAAATGTTTATATAAACTATCAACAAACAAAGCGAACTCACTCCAATAACTTAAACAAAGGGAGAAAAGAAAATTGAAAAAAAAAAGAATAAATAAAAAGGCATGTATGATTATTGTTAGCACATATGCATAAAAGTAATAGCACTCTCACATTATTTTTGATTTGACAAACCATATTCAGATTTTTGTCAATTTTTATGGTAATACATCAAACAAAAACAAGAAAGAAGTTATTTTACACCTTTTCCAATCAAAAACAAAAAACATATCTTAGAACAAGGTGCTTTCCATTTACAAGTAAGGATAAGGAATTATAAATCAAAATGACTTGGCATAGTTCAATTCACACCAAATAGTGGAAAAGTTCATAATTGTAGAGCAGAACTACATATACTTGAACAAAGTCTTGTGATTCAAAACCTTTTGTCAACCATCTTGTAAGTTATTAAGCAAGTAGAGTTTTAGATTAGTATTACATGTATCCATATGTCACAAAGCTTAGCATTATTCAGACATAATCGAACAAAGAAGAGCAAGCACTTACATATGCAAAGTCACTCACTCTCTCCAACCTCCATGATTCAAAATATACATCAAACACTGTGTAATCATTTTTCAATGGTTCCTGCACTCCTTGGATAAGAAACTATCAATTAGTCAATCACCCCCTAAAATAACACCTAATGAGTTCATAGCACTGACAATAAATTGGTAATACACAACTCGACCATCATTAAATCACACACACACACATATATATAAGCCGAGGAATAAAACAAAGGCTTTCACATCAAAGTAGACATAACTAGCTATTCTTAATGGCCATGGGAGTTAAAAATTTAAAGACAAAGAGATGCTAAATTGATTCAAACCCTAATTGACTAAGAATCATTTAATTGGGTTCAATGTGCACACTCATCCTGTATGGCTCAACAACTAATATAAAAATAACAAAGGAAAAATAATGAAATGGGAGATGCCATTAAAAATACATACTTTGTAAACTTCAACTTTTTCTCATGAAATTGTAGGGGTGTTAAAAAAACCTGTTTCTCAATTTGGTTTGGTTCGAACAAATTGCTTTTTAGTTCAGTTCAATTTTTATTTTTTGTACTAAATCAAACCATGGATACCCCTATGAAATTGTTCTCACCAAAATGCTCCTGACTGTCTATGGTGCCATACTGCCATTATCCCTTGTTGTCCATGCGATTATAATTTAATTCATATTATGATTAATCAACAAGCACAAATGATAATAAAATTATATAATCCACAGCATAGTTAATAATATAATATAACATCAAATTTACATCAATTTTTTAAATAATATGAAATTGATATTATTATTTTTCCTTTTAAGCAATCAACACACTTGACCTAAAAGGGATAGTATAATTATTAATCACATAACACATCTAAATGTTTAATTTGACTTACAATAGCTCTTAAGATACTACAAGAAATGTAAATATTGAATTAAACAATTAACTAAAATACCAGACTAAAATGAACAAAACATAAAATGTAATGACAAAGAAAAAAAATGAGCCTAATAGAATATATTGAATTCAAGTAAGTAAATTTTAGGAATTAGAATTCAAACTTTTGATTCGTAGCACATGTTTGCTAAACAGGTAGCAGTAGGCAAGCCAAGTTGGGTTTAGCACCATAAAAATATATAACAAATGAAGAGAAAAACCAAACTCATAGCCACCATCATTGACCCGCGACTGCCCTAGCTCTTCAAACCCATCACCATCCCATATCACTTATCGTTGTTAGACCACAAAGCACCACTGCATCATTGAGCCATACAAGTTAGACACCCCCAACACTAGCATCACACCACCATTGCACATCCAAACACAACTTCATCTAACATACTTTCATGGAACAAGGCACTAATTATCCTAAAGAACATATGCATTCCAAGAAGGATTCCCTTAACTTTCATATGATCCCAGACTCTCATTGCCACATCTAATTGTTCTTTATTACAAAACATCTCCTCGCCATGATTTCATACGTGCTAACACTTAGCTCACACCCTAACTAAACTCACCTTTCTTATCTAGAAAACTACGTAAGCCTTTTCAATTCTAATGGCCTTTATCAAGTGATGAAGTATTATATCATGCATTTAAGAATTTGGACCAATCCCATATTTTTTTTTCATCTAATTAACCATCCTATATGCATCATCCATTTGCATTGACCAGCAATAGCCCTCTACATTCATAAGTGAAGTCCTAAAGTCCCTTACCTCACCTTATGAGGCATCAAATTGACTAGTTGTAGCAAGGTTTTTACCCAAAAAAATATATAATAAATTTAAAAATTAATTTAATAATAAATTTAAATAAGCTCAAAACAACTAGTGAATCCTTCCCTTCTCAACGGACTTAAACAAAGCCCCATACTTGTGACTCATAAGTCCTTTCCTTTCCTATCACCCAAACCTAACTGCAATCATTAGATTCCTTTGCAATTGGTGTATCGGCGCATAAGAAGGATTGTCAAGAACCATGATGGAGGCAAAAGGAAAGTAGCTAGAATAATGGGCCTCCTGATTCCTTGTACTTTTCTTTTCTTCATACAAATATGGCCTGTTGGTGGCTTAGAGTCAAAGAGGAGTATAGTGATTTCAAATGAGTACGGAGTGAGATATCAATATTAAATACTCATGCAATATTGTTAGAACAACCTTTTCGTTATAATCCTTGCCAAATATTGGTGCTAAAATGTTTTGTCAGTTGTTATTTTTTTTTCTGTTTTTCTTATGAGTTTTAATTGTCCTGTTCTTTTCCTCAGACCTATTTTGAATGGATTAGAACTAACCTTCCAAAACTGATCTAACCAGAATTGATCATATGATTTAGATGAATTGGATGGCTTTAACCAAAATTGACTAAAACTAATCAATGGATGAAGTCTTTTTCTAGGGCATGTTGTTACCTCTGAAGAGTGACTGCTCTAAGAAGGTGACTTTAAGGGATGAGTTGCTTGTTAATGATGGCTATGAAGAAGAGTTACCAAGATTACTAAAGAGTTCAAGCTAGTGGAAGAGAGATTAGGCCTCAAGAAGGTTTCATCTCAAAAAGACAGTAGTACCTCAAGCATTTTGATCTTTGCACAAGAATTTGTAGTTGAAGAAATTCCTTGAGTCAATGAGTATTTTTCTGTGTAGTACATCAAGTAGTCGTAGCTCTTGTTTGATATATAATGAGTTTCTAATTGCTATTAGTCCTTGTAGCTTGTCAAGCATTTTCTTTGCTTTCTACTATTATCTAAGCAAGTTCTCCAACATATTCCTAACTTTAATTTGATTTCATCTGAGCAAGTTTCTTCCTATGTTACGTTTCTCTATGCAGGAGGGGGGAAAAGATAAATGACATTCTTACGCTAATGATTTCAAAGGCATTGGCAACCATTTGATCATTTAATTCCAATTCACTAAAAGCCAAGCTTAACTTTTGAAGGTGTATTTTGATTCATCCATATAGGGTTTTTGTTTTATGTAAAAGATATACATATTTGTACTGTAAAATCACAACTCGTGAATTTAAAAAATGAGAAAAAAGATTATTTAGTGGAGTAACCCATTAAACAATGCCTTAAACAAAATTGAATTGTATGTTTTAACAAAATGCATTCAGATGCGCAAAAGCATTTTGACAAGTGATTATTAGCCAAAATTAAAAGTCAAGAAATTTTTAAACTATTATTTATTAAGTTTGACGGTGCTGACAAGTGATAATTACCTAAGGTAACCACAAAACAACAACCACCTTATCCCACTAAGTCACATTAAACATATTAAATAATGTGAGAACACATTGAAAATGTAAAACTTTTTTATACCAACAATGCATCAAAATTAAAGAAAAATATCTTTTTGCTTTATATTAGCTTTAGGAATGAAATTGATGCTCCCTTTATTTGTTGTGGTGTTGTGTTTCAAGTCATGGACTTTATCTTTTATTTTCCCATTTATTCTTGTTTGGTTCCATATTTATTTTTGGCTAATGACTTTAAAAATTAACACAATAAATTAGATTAATATGTTCCTTGTTTTTTCTAAAATTTTCTTGTTTACAAGTGTAAAATATCAACTATGATAGACCTATAGAAAAACTAATTAATTCCTTTGGTATCAAAAATAGAAAAGCAATTGAGATGAAATTGCATAAGGCATGAATCAAGATGCCCAAGAGAAGATTGTTAAATGATCCTAAATCAATGTTCAATACAGAAGCTGAGCCAGCACGCAGAAAAGGTGGTCTTTATTACTGAAAAATGATTTTTTTTTTACAGTCATATGAACTGTTTGAGCCTCCTTCACCACTGATATTGCCATTGCTGTTGTAAGCTTTAAGGGTCTAAACTCTAAGAAGTCAATTCTTGCATTGGATTCCCACTCCCTAAATTATTATTCTCTAGTTCATCCCTATCATATTTATTATTTCTATAAAGAGTTAAGGGAAGGAAACAAACATGTACCTCTTATAGTACTCAGTATAAGTTGGATGGATTGCAAAATTTGCAAAATTGAAGCTCCAATTGGACTTTGGTTATCATTGATCTTGTAAAAGAAATGTTCAATAAAGGAAAATGGGGTAATTGCCTCCATTCTCCACCTCAATGTGCGTAGCACCAAAAGCTACATTCTTTGTATTGTTTTAGCTTCAAATATACACTTAGATTCACCCACCTATGGTATAACAAAAAGATCAACTCATGTAAAATCAAAAACATTGGACTCGATGCATGTATAGAAAAATAATAATTTCCTAGAGCATTCTGATGCTTATCTTCCTTCTAGCGCCTGATGTTCCCATCACTCATTGTTCTAAAGTTGGACTTGTAAGACCTGCTCCAAGTGTAGTAAAACCACTTACTCAACACAAACACAAAAAAATAAAAATAAAAAAATCCAAAGACACTAAAAGGCTATACGAGTAAGGAAGATGAAATGCACAAATAAGATTTCATTTTGGTTTTCCTAATCTTGGAAGTGGTTGAAGTCATTGGCTTTCTTCTCAACTTTTGCTCCCTCAATGACATATGCCACACTTGAACCAACTATATACAGTTTCGTACAACAAATTAAACTGCTATCACAATAACGATTGAAATGACAAACTCAAAATAGTAAAATCAAATTAAAAAAAGGACAAAATCCAAAAAAAATACTCTTAATTGAATGTGCGTGCCACTTTAATATTTCTTAGAGACAAACGCCATAGAAGAAGGACTTACAAAAGGGGAAGGATGAGATGCATGGAGAGGCCATGAAGAAAAACATGAAAGATGGATGAGAAATGCGATAAATGGAAGCAAAGTGAAGGGGTTGCAGCAACAAATGGTTGAGGAGACAACGAGAAGAGGGAGTTGTTAAAGCTTGGCATGATTGAACACGAAAGAACAAAGTTTGGTCAAGCAACGAAGCATGGTGATTTCATTGATTTGCGCTTTGTAGAATCGAACCAAAAGCTCTGAATACTATTGATCTCAATATGAGAAAGTTGCTCCAAAAGCCTATCGAACCCAAATCTGAGAAGAAACACTGAGATGCTTGAAGGCAAGGGTCTGAGATCGAAACCAGTGCCAGTCGTCATACAAGAGTTCAAACCCACGACTCTTGTCCTTCACTGGCGACGATGATCACTAGGTTGAACTGGTGGTACGAGCATTGGCTGCCAGGGTTTGAGCTCAATTAAGGACAATTTGGTATTGTTTCAAATTCTAACAATTATACACAAATTAAATTCAAGGAGTACTTTGGCCCATGCATTGCACGGGTCAAATCTAATATGTAAATTTTATTATTATAATTAGTATTTTAGCTAAAATTTATAATAAATATATATTTTTTATATATAAATTATATTATAATTAAAATTCATAATAAATAAATATATTTGAACATATAAATTATATTTTAGATTTACGTTAAATAATTTATATTGTAAAACATGATTATTTTTAACTGTTTAGTAATTTCTTTTGAAAAAATATTGAAATACAACTTAGAAATAAAGATAAAAAATGATAAATTGAAAGAGACAAGCGGTTAAAAAAATAAATATACAAAATGACAAAATGAGAGTTGTTTAAGATAGTCAAGAATTTTTTTTTGATTTGGTTATTAAATCAAATATTTGTAGTAGTCTAGAAGTGATTTAAACAACGAATCCATTAGTGAATTGATAATGAGTGAATTTTACCATCGATAGTACTACAACAGTTGGCTTTTTAATTAGGATAAATAAGAAATACATTGATTTGATGATTCCAAAACTAATATTTCCAAATGTGGACAAATTTTAGGATCCTTCACTTATCTCAACCATAACACTCATTATTTGTAGCATTTACATTAATAATTACTCATCACTCTTGCTGCAAAGCAAATTTGATATCATCCACAATCCTACAAAATTGGCAAGACAATAATCATCAAATGCATGAATTAACTCACAAACTACCCCAAGTTGACGTCATCTTGATTTCGTACATAATTGCTACACACTTTTTGCCTAAGACAAAGGCACACCAATACATGAAGAAATGAATATTAGCCAATTGCCAAACCTCATCATCCAACCTAAAGGAAAAGCATCAATCACAATACTAATTTAACCATCAAAATTAGGAAGCAAGGTTTAGAATTAAGAGCTTTTTTTTCCATGAAACAAAATTTCAATCGACTTCTTAATTGTACATTAGAAGGATGATTCCAATATAACATGAGGCTAAACATAAGTAACACATAAAATGCCCCTAAAAACATAAATTAAAATTTATTTGAATGAGAAGATCAAAAAAGAGAAGTAAAGTGAATAAAGAAATAAGTACTTCTTGATTATGAACATAAGCACCAACATTTGTTGGTTGCGAGCAACAATTTTGAAAAAAATTGTCCCTTATAGTTTGCCTAGCTTTCTCCATTCCTTACCATAATTAACAAAATAATATCATTCAAAATAAATTCATGAGAGAAAATTTTCACTTCCAATGATAATATGGAAGCATGCACACACATATTTCTTAGAATAATTACTCCAAGTACATAATAAAAAATAATAAATATACTTGTACTCTTAAATCTCCTAAAAAAGTGAGTTGCAATACTCCCATTTTGAAGTAGTAATATCTTACAAAAATAAAATATGATGCTTAATATTATATTATTCGGTGATCCTTCTTTAGTCATAACGGTAAGAACAGAGAGGGTAATTTCAATTTTTAGTAGCAGTAGCCATATGGTAAGGTAAACTTGGATACGATTACCAGAGAGAACAATGAAGGTATAGTTTGAATCCCACCAGGTTGATTCTCATTGTGTCCTGCATTTCTCATTTCAAAGCTTCTTGAAAGTGGTAAGGACATTTGGTAGCTAAGCTTGAAGCCTTTGTTTTTTGAGAAGGACATGGTGTTCTTAAGTCTTTTGTCTCAGCTAACATATCTTTTTGTTTTGGTCCGATGTTTGTGTAGGGCTAAGACATATATACTTTTTCTCCAATCTTTGGATCAAAGCCTGTTGTAAAGTAAAAAAATTGCCCAATCAATAATGTATAGCCGACCAATCAAAACAACAAGGCCATGTTTATGTATTACACCATATTCAACTGAAGCCAATCAATTCACAAACATTCAACACATTATAAAACAAAGATGCAAAAGCCATTATGTATACCAAAGATACTATGAAGCAACTTATTTGATACATAAACATAAGCTATTTCACACTTTTTCACATTAATCAAGCACTTATGTGAAAGTACTATATAAGAATTAAAACTAGAAAAAAATAGACATATATAAGCCATATAAGAATTAAAAATACCAAAAATGAAATTCAAAACATCATTTTTTACATGTAATAACTGTCATATATCAGGACATGAATATGCAAAAGATTGTTATTTCCGCCGAGTAAATGTTAATATATCAATATTAGTCAGAGATTGTGGAAGGCTCATAAACCATGTTTACAATTAAATGACACAAAAGAAATTCTGAAAAGAGAAAGAGTCAACAAAATTAAACAAACAAACAAAATACCTAATGAAGCATATACTAAGTCACACATCCCTATTAGCTTAAACCTCTTCCCTTTTGCAATAGGCCATTCCAATAAGAATACCTTAGTGTCAATGAAGATATTGGTAATTTTATAGGCAAAAGTTTAAATTTTAAATAAAGGATAGAGACAAATAAAACTAATTTTGGAAGAAGATAAAAGTTGTTGATAAGGAGAAGTTGAGGGAAGTATTTTTATTTTTTTTTGGTGATGTTATTACTGTTATAGGAGATTTTTAGAGTTTTGGGAAGAGTTTTATTTGGTTGCTACTGTGAGATATTTTCGGAGATTTGGATAGAGAGCTCTATTTGGTTGCTATTATGGGAGATTTTCATAGATTTGGTAAGAGCTTTGTATCAGAGAAGAAATGGGGAAATGAAAACTAAAATACCTTAATTGCCATTAAAGAGAGATGCTTAGAGAAAAAAGAAAACAGATGCATTGTATGCACGTGTGATACATGGTTAAAGGAGATATCAACATTCAAATGAAATTGAATGTGAGGGAGAGTGGAGAGAGTGAAGCCTTTATAGAGTACATAATTATTCTCATTTATATAGAGAGAGTGATATAGCGGCAAAATTATTATTCGGTTGTAAGTCATCGATCTCATTCGTTAATTTTTTTTATTAATATATCTAATAGTAGATTTCAGTGACTCATTGGTGTATCACTTATCTAGGTACTTCATGTTAGATGACACCTAGGCTATTTGGTTTTGTATCTATGGTTTGCACAATGCTCACTCACAAGTGACCACAATATATAAATAGATCTTATTTTATTGTGTATTTTACATAGTAACATTTTTTATTCAATTTTTTTATTTTTATTTTCTTCTAACTACATATACTTGTCTTCTAACATGTTTCATGAACTTAACCCACATCAATTAAAATAACTATATACCCTCATGTACGTATTTAAAGAGCCTTTATTGCATAGGAGCCTTAAAGGTGCGTTATCTTTAATTTTACCTTAATGCATTGAAGATTTTCTTAAATTAGAGAGGATGAAATCCAAATGTTAATTTGCCAGTTTATAAGCAAGTAAGGTGAACAAAGGTGACAAGCAAGTAATTATATATAGACAAAGATTCTGATATGAATTATTTTAATTACTTAAAAATAAAAGTTACAGAATATTCTTTTCATCAAATTAAACAAACTAGTAACACATGCATTCAATGAAGACTTTATAATATTGGTAAAATATTAAAAAAAAATTTAAAAATATTGTTGATTTACAGATAAAAGATAACTTACTTATAATTAATAAATATCATAAATTAAGACATAAAAAAAAGTTTTATAATTGCTAATGCAATTGAAATTATTCTCATGAAAGAGTATTTATGGAATAAGATATAAAATTTAGAAATCACATTTATTTCGTCCCTAAAAGTGTTAGGCACTATTACTTTAGTTCCTGAAACCAAAGAAATTAAAAAAAAAAGTCTTCAAAGCTGGAATCTGTTAGTCATGTTAATCTAATCGTTACATATAACATGCGACATAAGTAATAATATTAACATATGTTTAGGGACCAAAATGACAATAGGTGATAAAGTTTAGAGACTTAGATGAAATGACTGACAGTTTCAAGGATTTGAAATTTCTTTAGTTTTAGGGACCCATATAACACTGCCTAACACTTCTAACAATTTGAAAGTGCATTTATTGTTAACTTAATTAAGTTAGTGACTTATTGGAGTGGCTTAAAAGCATTGATGAAGAAGTATTTAATATATACTTTTAAATGTATTTAATTACATAAAAGAATAAATATTAATTTTTTTATCGTATTTTTATATAATATTATTTTCAAGTTTTTTTGTTTTCTTACAAGAGCACTGATTAACATTTGCCTTTAAATAAAAGTGTCTTTTGAACTTAACTCATGAAAAACTATACAGCCATTTATGTACTTTAGAGCTTTTCTTATTTTTAGAGGTGTCTTATCTTTAATTTTATATCAATGCACTTAAGATTCTTTCATGTTAGATAAAGTGAAATGTTAGTTTCACACACACACACACACACATGGGTGGAGATCAAGTTACTCTAAGAATAACTTTTGGTAGAGTTATTCCACTCAATAACTCTTGATATATATAGAATTTCAATGATCTAACCATTGAGTATTTTGGTATTATGTCAACAATCATACACACCAAATTTTAGATAAATCAGACATTTGTAACTAGTTAATCTTATAGGTGACATTTATTTATAATTTAGAAAAGTATATTATAAGTTAATTTGAATTTATTTAATGGAGTATCAAATAGATTTCAAAACTTTATAAAGATTGATTTACTCAATAAAATCCTTCATACATACATGCATATATATATATATATATATATATAAAGTCAACTATCATGAGATTTATGTTAATATATTTTATTGACATTTTTTGTTTTTGAACTTCTTCCTTCACAACAAAGTACTTCAACTCCATATGCTTAGCATCTTTAGGATCCACATAATTTGTTAAAAAGTATGGTACTGAATAACACAAAAATAATTGTTCCAAGTTTGATTTGAAAAAAGGAACATGGGACAGTACAACTCAAGTGATGATGGACATGACAAAAACTCAATTTTTTGTTACTAAACAAATCATGGGACAATTTTTTAAGTACAAAATACCTAAAAGATAAAAATACCCTACTATCATTGTTGCTAGTGCCGCCACCACAGTGGCCAACACTATCACCACCACCACCACCACTATAATCGTCGCCACCACCATTACCACCATCACCACCACCGTTGTTGTTACCTTCACCACTACCATCATCGTCATTACCACCACCACTGTTGCCGCTGCCGTTGCTGCCACCACCACCATTATTACTACTACCGCTTTCATTACTACCACCACCACCATCCCTCCCAACACCGTCACCACCACTACAGCTGCCATTCCCATCGCCACCACCATCGTTGTAGTATTAAGATAATTAAAATGAATTATATTAAGATAATTAATATTAAAAAAGTTATTGTAGTAAGTTTCATACTATTTTGCTTGTACTGTCCATTATCCACTAAACAATGTACAAGATAAAAAGTCTTATAACTTAAGTGTTTGTCTTGCGCTATTCTTCTTGTGTTGTACCTTAGTGCGTACCAAACATACCCTTAGAGCACTTGTTGTGCTTAGAGAAAAACACTGCTGTAAAGTTATCACAATGCATTTTCAGCAACCTGGCAATACTGTTGACAATTCTAAGCCTTAAAATAAAATTTCCCAGCCAATTAGCTTGAATTGTAGCCTCAAAACATGCTACAAATTCAGCTTCCACGATGGATGCAACAATAATTGACTGTTTTGCACTCTTTGATGATACTACTCCCTCGACTAAAAGAAACACATAATTGAGGGTGGATTTTCTTGTATCCATGCATCCAACAAAAATTTGTGTTTGAATACCCAATAACCTTTAGGTGATTAGATTTCCTATATGTTAACATGTGATCCTTTGTTCTCTATAAGTATCCATAACCTCTTTGTAGCTTTCCAATGTTCCATTCCCAAGTTACATTGGTATCTTCCTAACATTCCAATCGTAAAGCTTATGTCTGGTTGAGTAAAGATTTGAGAATACATAATATTACCAAGAACTGACACATACAAAATTGCTTCCATTTGTTTCCATTCACATTATGCGAGACTAAACTTGTCTCCTTTTTGAATTGGAACAGAAGATGTTGAGCACTTTTCCATCTTGAATCTCTTTAATACTTTACTGATATATGCTTTTTGAGACAAGCTTAATAGTCCATGTGATTTGTATCAAATTATTTCTATTCCTATCACATAGCTTGCCTCACCCATATCCTTCGTTTTAAAGTTACTAGAGAGAAACTTCTTAGTATCATGTAAAAGACCAAGATCATTAGCTGCAAGCAAGATATTGTCAACAAACAAAATCAGAAATACAAACTTACTCCCATTGACCTTTAAATATATACATCAATCAACAATATTTTCCTTAAATCCAAAGGAAACAATAGTATCATTAAACTTCAAATACCATTGATGGGAAGCTTATTTAAGTTTGTATATTAATTTCTTTAATTTGCACACCACGTGTTCCTTTCCTTCAACTAAGAACCCCACTAGTTGGTCCATGTCAACATTTTCCTCTAAATCTCCATTAAGAAAGGCAATTTCACATATATCTTATATAGCTCCAAGTCATAATGGGCTACCAGTGTCATGATGATTCAAAAGGAATCCTTTCGTGAGACTAGTGAAAATGTCTCCTTATAATCAATGTCATCCTATTGAGTAAAACCTTTAGCAACAAGTTTGCCTTTGTAATGTTCAAGCTTGTCATGAAAGTCATATTTAGTCTTAAACACCCATTTACAACCAACTTTCTTGTAACCTTCTAGCAATTCTGCAAGGTCCCAAACATCATTCTATTCCATGGATGTTAACTCTTCTTTTATAGTATCTAACCACTTATAAGAATTATCACAACTTATAGCTTGTGAAAACAAAACTGAATCCTTATCATTGATGCTTAACTCATTTTCTAAATCTCGTCAATATACCACATAATCATTCAAAATAGCTGGTCTTCTTTCTCTTTCAGACCTTTTTAATGCCACTACTTTTGGTTATTCTACAATAGGTTCATTTTGAATCATGAGCTCATTATTGTGTTGCTCTTCTTCATTATTGTTTGACAAAACTAGAGGAGCACTTACTTTATTGCTAGAGACACAAGTCAAAGGGACTTGCACTTTAACTTCTTTAATTTCCACATCGTATGGAACTATACTCCCATTGATTTCACCATTTTCAATGAACCATGCATTTATAGTTTTAACAACTCTCGTACTATGATTAGGACAGTACAATATATGCCCTTTTGTTTTTATTTTTTTAGATAGCCAATGAAATATCCACTGATTGTTCTTGTATCTAGTTTCTTTTTTAGCAAATTGTAAATCCTTATATCAACCTAGCAACCTAAACATGCAGATACCTCAAAATAAGTGTGTTATTTGAAAGAATAAGAAACACACAAGAAAGGGGGGTTGAATTGTGTATATGTGAACTGTAAAAACTTTTTTACAAAATGTTTAAGAATAGATATATAAAATGGTAGTCCAATAAAAACGTGAGGATAAGGAAGGAGAAAAGCACACTCAGAATTTATACTAGTTCAATTGTAACTGAGCTACTTCCAGTATCTTCTTTTCAAAAGGATTTCCACTAACCAAACTCGGTTACAACAAGTAATCTTCTACAGCCTCTTCAAGCCTTACAATAATGATCTATCCCAAGATCATAAAATCCAACTATTCTTTTGTCACAAAGCTTCTCTAGGCTTTCATAACAAGGTTGTTTATACAAAAAATCAACTCACAATGTGAGGATATGAAAGTTAAGCACTATTTACAGAAGCTTGGCTAAGCAAAGTATATGAAAGTGTAAGCGAAATTATTGTCGTCTAGAGAAAGCTTTCTAAGTTCATTCAAGTACGTCTCATATCCCCTTCTTTGATCTTGAAAGTCTCCCTAGAGAAGACCTTGAACTTCATTTTCCTATTTTGAGAAAGCATTAAATGCATGGGAAGAGCTTCATGTTAAACCTTGATACGTGTCTTGAGAAGCTTGGAGAGAGAGAATGTAGCTATCTTTTTTGGTACGTAGTTTGTACCAAGAAGGTAGGTACTATCCTCACGCACAGTGCTACTCTTTTTATCATTCCTTCTTTTGTTCTCTCTTTCTATACTTCAAGCTTGATAAGTTGACTACTTTTTCATGGGGTTGTACTTATACATCAAAAAATCATGCTTTTCATTAAATTCTTAAGATTTTTTAAAACGTTAGAGCATTTCAAGACGTATAAGGACAAAGTTTCAATGTGTACAAGGATAGATAGACTATTTAGCGTGATTGAAACCTTAATAAGATACAGACATTTGAGTAAAAAGCTTTGGATGATATTTTAAGCATTTGCTTTTTAGAAAACACGTATTGAATGTGTTTCACAAAGAGGTGCGTTGGATGTCGAACACTTATTTTAAAGTGGCGTGTCGGATGCCAAGTTTTCAAAAACATTGTGGATGCATCTTAATTAATTAGGAATTATACCTTAATCTCTTATGGATGATCTTTTTGCACATGTAACGCACATGTTATGAAACACTAAAATTTAATGACACTTTTTATCATTAAAACTTTGAGGAGTTAGACGCTTAATATATCTTTAGTTCCAACGTTATTAGTCCATTGTTCAAAAGGTATCTTTGGACCTGCATTATAGGAACCCTATTCAACAAATACATGGTAGTTTTTAAGGCATACATCCACAAAGATACAGGTAAAGATGAATTGCTTAACAACTCCTAACCATATCCATTAATGTCCTATTACGCCTTTCTGATACACCATTTTGTTGTATTGTGCACAAATACCACATTTCTAAAAGAGTTTAGCAAATATACCTAGGTGTTGCCCAATTTCATCATATATTAATACTCACCACCTTTATCAAACCTGACCATTCTCACCTTTTTGTCTAACTGTCTTTTTACTTCATTCAAGTAAATTTTCAGGGCATTACTACTTGAGATTTCTCATACAATAAATAGAGTAAACCATAATATGAATAGTCATAAATAAAAGTAATTAAGTATTTTTCATTTCCAAAAGAATTAATATCAATATGTACAATTTCAAGAAGCTGAGGGCTTCTTGTAGCTCCTTTCTTTGTGTTTTTGTTAATACAATCTACACAAATATTTAGATTAGTAAAATCTAGATTTGGAAGAATTTCATTCTTTAGTAGTCTTTCCATTCTTTCTCTAGAAATATAACCTGAACGTTCATTATTAAACTATGTTTAGTGCCAACATTATGATGCAAAGTCAAGAGGGTTTCAACATACAAACCACCTAACTACAATTTATGTAAACCATCACAAAGTATACTAGTACTAATGAGATAATGGTGCTTAAATAAACTGAAACATTCATTACTAGATTTGAAAGAGTATCTAGTTACATCAAATTTAGATAATGAAACTAAATTTCGAGATAAACTAGGTACATAAAGAGCTTCCAGTAAATTTAAATGATGCCTAGTGTCAAGGATTAAACGATAAGTCTTGAGCTTTCACTTAATCCCCTATGAAGATGAACTTCTCATTTGGGCTTGATTTGGATTGTAAGGAATCCATGCATTGTGTTAGAAACATGAGTCATACATCCAGAATCAATCCACCAAGTATTTTGGGCAACTTTAGTTAAATTTGATTCAAAACATACATGACCATTAAGCTCACCTTTCTTTTCAAACCAAGCCTTACATCCTGGGAAATCCTTTAGGAAATGTTCAAATTTCCCATAGAAATGGAAGTTATTACTCTTTGATGCTTTCTTGTAGATTTGCACAAATGCCTCATTAATTCTTAATGGCCCTTTCCCTTATCATGTTTCTTCACAACTTTCTTCCCAACTCCTTGATTTCTTGGTGACTTACATAGTGGACTAAGTGACTTCCTTGATTCTTAAGCCTCGTTTCCTCCTAAACAAACATATTGTGCAATTCATACACATTTCATTTGTCTTTCATGGTGTTATAGCTCATTTGGAATGGACTGTACTTAGTCGATAATGAGTTAAGAATAAATTGTAAAAGGAAGTTCTCATTCATAGTCATTCCCAAGGTCTTGAAGCTTGCTGCAATATTTGCCATCTTAATGACGTGCTTATGCATTGTTTGAGAGTGATCCACCACTAACCCTATAAACTCTTTAGCACTTTCAATTTTGGGGTGAACTGTCATAATACTATTTGCGACAATCATTCTCATAAACATTAGTCTATTAGATCTTTTCCAAGCTTTATAATAAGCATTCTCTTCATTGCTACTAGAATTAATAATAGTACCAGACTTCTCTTTTAAAATAGCAAGATTAAGATCCAAAATACGTAGTTGAAATTGGACTTGCTTTCTCGTTAGAGAAGTTAAGCCCATTAAAAATTGACATAGATGATACACGAGAATTTAGAGACACAAAGCACATGCTACACATATAAAATATTCAAACAACAATCAATGTATATTGATGCTCTTGTTTGGGTGATACATCAATGCACAACATTCAAACATAATGATGCTAATAAAATTTTAACATTATTTGGCAACAAAATATACACCAATTAGAATTACCTACTACCTTTGGGTATAAAAGTAAACTAATGGTACAGATAAATCACCCATAATTATACTCATTAGTTATAAGAACAACTAATCAACCTTTGGCGATCTATAAATGTCATATTATAATGAATTTCAATATATCAATAAACTAACAATCATATATTTTAGTGAATATTATTCTATGGGTAATTGAAATAAATTAGTCATTAATTTAGAATCAAATAAATATACAAGTTTGACCACTTTGGCAATTAACAAACTTTACATAATATTTAATTCCAAAATTAACATGGCCTACACTAAGGATGACAATTCTACCTAAACTTTATGGGTACCCTCACAAAATACTCGCAATAGATAGGGTAAATACTGCTCAATAGGGATGGACCCGTGGATGAGAATTTACCCACAAAATTTAATGGGATGAGTGTGGATATGAATACTATAGTATCCACCTCATCTATATGTGCGTGTACACACACATAATTATTTAATTTAAATATCTCACATATATATAATTATACATATTATTAACTATTAATTTAATTATATATAATTATTTAATTTAAACATGTCATATATATAATTATAGCTTTTGAGTTACTATAAACTAATTAGTGTAAAATATATCATTTTTTGGTAGGTCTTGGAGAGTACTAATACATGACATTCAAGTTTAAGAATTAGTTGTTCTTGAAGTTTATTGTTATATTTAATCAACTGTAAAAATTATAACATTATATTAAAGAATGATTATGTTCTTAATATTGTATGGTTATATTTGAATGATTTAATAATATTTTTCAATTCAGTTATAGCAATTTCATTAATTAATATTTTGTATTGATTTATTGATTTTACACTTAAGTCAAGTGCAGATAATAGATGCTAGTATGGGTATATAGGAAATTAGCGAATACAGAAATAGGAATTAAATTTGCTACCTACACAAATATAGAACCAGATACATATTTTTTTTTAAACATTGGTACGAGGACTACCCTACCCAAACACTACCCATTGTGATTCATGCCTGACACATGTTTGTTGCTGCCAACAATTCTCAGCATGGTGGTTCACGATTCTTGTCGGGCCACATACAATCCACATTATTTGCATTGTATAACAATTAGTATAAGGTTTATGTTTTTAATCAGGTTCAAGCAACACAAGATTAAATATTGGGATCAATTAAACTGCCATAAAACTTTTCAGTCACGTATAGGTATAGTGCTTTCACTTTCTTGTTTCGAAAAACATTCGAAAATCATTCAATCAAAGATTATCGATCAAGCATCCACATCTTTCGTCATATAAAGTATTATGGCTATCAATTTCTACCACTTTTTGTACTCATCTAAATAATTCTTTTAAGAAATTAAAGTCATTAAGAATTGGGTTTTGAAAACCAATTATTGATAGCCATCATATGGTACATTGAAAACAATATCACCGAAACAACAAGCAATGCAAGCAGCAGAAAAAAAATTATAAATTTATAATTAGGGTTCATACATAATTGAAAGAAATTATTAATAGAAAATCATAAAATTTACAACACATGCTTGATGCAACATGTAAGTTATAGTTTTCTAGAGTTTTCAATAATAGAAAACTACATGATCTTAGAAATTCTCACTATATCATCAAGAAATAACACATACTTTTCTCCATAACAAGAGTTTTACAAAATCTCTTATATGCTTTGATTTGCTTGAATGATGTAGAGCAAGATTTCACTTCTTTGACTCTTTATTCTAGTCTCTCTTCATAAGTGATAGTGAGGAATAAAAGAATATGTTAATATTAGGAAGAGGACCTTGTTTCACATTAGTAAGAATTAATCCCTTTAAACCACTATTCCCATCAAGTAACAGTTACCTTCAGAAACTACTCCACTTTAACTTATTTATAATTTAGCCCTTTAATTAATTAATTATTTTTTATTAGTCTCCTAATTAGTCACTAGCCTCTCACATTAGACATTAACACTATTGTAGAAAAGGATTTTTAATTTAGTTAAAAGAGGCTTTTTAAATTGGTTTTAAAACCGATTTAGATACTAGGCTGATATAAAAAGTATGATCATTTTAAATAGTAACTTGAACCGATTTAAAAAACACTTTTTAACTTGGTTCACTGGGGAATTTTTAACTTGGTTCCAATAGTAACCAAGTTAAAAAGCTTTAACAAGAGTACACAAAAATGAATCATAAGCTGGCATATTTGTAGGATCCTAACCAATCTTAATCACCATATCAGTCAACGTCTCCTTAGCACCACCAATGTCCCCACAAACCAACACAAGACCTTTCAATGTGCTTTGTTCTCACTCATACACGCTCTTGGGAAACTTCTCAGGTGGTCACCCATCCCTAAATTGCTTTAAGTCAAGCATGCTTAACTGTAGAGTTCTTAAGTGATAGGCTACCGAAAAGTATATGCATCTTGTTATTATAGGTAGCACTTATTAATTCTTTTAAGTTATCCTTAACTGTACAGTCTCATGCCTGCACAACCTTTGGATCCTTCTCATTCTAGTGTGTATTCGATTCATTTATATACCCTTATCACTAGAAGCCTGCCAGGAGCTGCTCCTTGTCTGTGTCTCATCTCTTTTGCATCGACGATCAGTCCTCACCTTCGTCAGCACCCAGGGGTTTACATGCCCACCAGCTTTTGCTTGGTTCATCCTCAAACCACACCGTACTAAGAGAGAGGCCTTGCTTTGATACCATTTTGTAACGCCTAACCGCTTTCAGGATCGACTGCTGTCCCCACAAACCAACACAAGACTTTTCAACGTGCTTTGTCTTCACTCACACGCTTCTTGGGAAACTTCCCAAGTGGTCACCCATCTTTAAATTGCTCCAAGTTAAGTACGCTTAACTATGAAGTTCTTATGTGATAGGCTACCGAAAAGTAGATGCATCTTGTTGTTATAGGTAGCACTTATTAATTCTTTAAACTATCATTAACTGTACAGTCCCATACCTGCACAGCCTCTGGATCCCTTTCATTCTGGTGTGTATTCGATTCATTCATGTACCCTCCCGCTGGAAGCCTACTAGGAGCTGCTCCTTGTCCGTACCTTATCTTTTTTACACCGGTGATCACTCCCCGCCCTCGTCAGCGCCCGGAATGTTACAACCAACACCCTTCTCCCCCTCCCACCCTCCATCAAAATCACGTAACTATCGACATCCAATCAAACAAATTTCTTAGCAACCTGCAGGTAATCACGAGCATCAACAGTCCTACCATCTCTATAAATAGCACTCAACAAGGAATTCAAAGCACTAAATTAATTAGGGTGATACAGTCATCAAATATAATCATTGAAACTCAACATTATCTCATCTACTTCATCTCAATAGAATATCATAAAAAAAATAAAATTATCAGCTAGTACATTCACCACTGGATAGCTAAACAAAATGGATATTGATTCAAAAAACTACTTCATTCAAAACTCCACAATCACCAGCGGGTATAGCCACCCATCCAACTCTGAAAATTCCAATTTTGGGTTCTTATTCTTACCTCAAACTAACCCTCGGAATTTGAGAACGCGAAGGTGAACAGCACTTTGAGGACGTCAAAGCGCATGCCAAAGCAGACATTGATAATGTAATGCCTCCTGAGAGCGACCTGAGAAAACACGGTGGTCATGGCCCAAGCCCAAATGGCTGTGATGAGTAGATTAATGGCTAGAATCTCGTCTCCCCTAATGGAGACATATGGATGGTTCAAATCCATCGTGATCCAAGGAGGGAGAAGGAAATGATGAGGTGGCATCTTGGAGGGACTACTCGACAACAGCAGTGGAGGTGGTGGCGATGAGGTGCTAGAAGGGATTTGATGTTGGAAGGGAGGTTCTAGATGTCTTAGAACAAAGGGAAGTTGGTGCAGGTCTTGGTGGTGGAGATTGGTGAAGAGGGAGAGTGAAGAATGAACGCGTGTGATGCTTGAAACAGAGCTAAAAATGGTTCTTTTTAATCAGGGTGAGAGGGAACCAATTTAAAAACACACTTTTTAAATCGATTCCTATTGAATTGATTTAAAAAGTGTGTTTTTAAATCAGTTCAAAAGGAACTGATTTAAAATGTTGCCCAGATTTTATTTTTTTTAACTAGCGAAAATGTTTTAAATTAGTTCATTTTGAACCAAGTTAAAAAAGTTACAATAAATTTCAAAAATGCCACCGCTTCCTTATTTTAAATCGGTTTATTTTAAATCGAGTTAAATTCCTGTTTTAAAAAATGAATTTTGTAGTAGTGTAAAAAAGGAATGAGGATCCCTTGTAGTCAGAGGAGAGAAAAAAATTTGAATCTTAACCCTTAGTTTTATTTTTTAGCTTTATAAAAATAATATAATATAAGAAGAAGAAAATGAGCCATTAAATCATGATTGCACGACAGGGACGGATGCACGTTATCTATTGGGGAGGCCTTGGCCCCCCTTAACTTTTTTTTTCCTTCTAATTTTAAAAATTTATATAACTATTGAGAAAACATAATGTTTATTTGGGTGAGAATTTCATTAAATTTGGGGCACGAGTCCGCATATTTCATAGGTTAACCATGCACAATGGTGTGTGTGTGTATATATTATTTTTATTTTGTGAGTTTTATTGTGGAAATAATAATTTTTAGGTGTCATTTATCTCTTTTTTATTTTTGATAATTTATTTCATTCCCATTTTGTAATTTTCATCGCAAAGATAATGACACTTTTTTTTAATCTTTTTAGATAAAATTTTTATTGTCTTTTTATAGTGTTTATTGTGGAAATAATTGTATTCTGTCCTCTTTCTAGACAAAATATTCAAACATCATTTTTTTAATAGTCTTTTTCTTTTATCATCCAATATTGTTGTTTTTAAAGTTACAAACAATATATTGTTTACAATCAAATGATTTTATTAGTCTTTTCTTTATATTGATTTGATTATAGATTTGAGAATTAAATACTATTTATTAACCTTAACTATTTGTGTTTTGAGACATGCCAACAATTATTCTCTTTTTCTATCACTTCTTTTTCGTATACCAATTTTTATTACAAATTTGAAATTCATAAAAGTTTTTTGTGACATATGAAATTGATAATTGACATTTATAATTTTGAGTCTTTAAAAAAATGTTTAATTTATCTTTTTTGTAAATATATTTTTTATTAATATTTTAACAAATTACTAATTTAATTAACATTTTAAAATATATAATTATAAATATTTTATATAAAATTTGATACACATACACACCCCCTTATATATTTATTAAATAACTTTAATTTTTGTGATCGACCCCCTATCAATCAAGTTTGGCTTTGTCCCTGACACCCTTGTTTATGTGAAATGTGACTATAGTGAATCTAGGTCCTTAAAAATGTCTTACACCATCATCAGAGCATCTCTCTCTATTCTCTCACTTTTGTTGTTCGTCATTCGCTTTGCATATGCTAGGAAAAACTGTAGGTTTCCAAAATACACACTTTTTTTTAGGATTACTTGCATTTTTTATCCAAATTTTTTTACAATTTTGCCCCCTCAAATTTTTTTTTGTGAATTTTGTCCTCAGTTTACAAAATTTCATGAATTTTGTCCTAAGATTAAAAAACCACCACAATTAAGACATTTTGTGACGATTTTCCTTTAAATCGTCACAATTAAGATAATTTTGTGACGATTTTTCTTTAATTGTGGTAATTTCTACTTAGGGGCAAATTTTTGATATTTTGTAAATTGGGGGGCAAAATTTGTGAAAAAAAAATTTGGTGGCAAAATTTGCGAAATTATAAAACTTCGGGGACAAAAAAATGCAATTAAGCCTTTTTTTTTAATTTTTTCCCCAATTTTGTCGTTTTGATATATTGGTAAGAGAAAATAAACTACGTATTGACAATATAAAATAGTTTTATACTGTTATCTAATCACAAATCACTATATACGATAAGTTTATTAATTTTTATAATAACTATCTTAAAAATCACACTAACGATGATTTCTGATTGATTGACAGTATAAAATTTTTTACACTGATCATTAAACTCTATTGGTAAAGTTTCTAAAATGGGTGTTGAACTGTTCCAACTATGCTTGTTTCGTGGTTCTTGTGAATTGGAAATTTGGAATGTGGTCCAGCACCGCGTTTTACTGTTCTGGAAAAATGCTTCCTTTGTACGTTTCCATAGTAGCATTGGCATTTTAAGCTAATTTTTTTGTTCTCTTATTTATTAATTTTGTGCAGATGTTGGATTGAATGCTGTATTGCATTCAACTTTTACAATGACATTTGTGTGAATTTTTTTGGTAGACATTGTATTTCCTGTATGTATGTAGGTTGTGAATAATCTGTCCATCTTTTCAATAACTGAAAAGAAAACTTTTTTTATTTTCCAAACCCTGAATTCGTCAGTATCTGGAGATGCTTATTAAGGATATCGATAACTTACAATTCTTTATGCTGAAACGTGCAAAGAAAGAAGAAACCTATGCCATTTATTGACACTAATCCATTCAGAATCTTATATATATATATATATATATATATATATATATATATATATATATATTTCAAAACTAAAAATCGATAAAAAAATTAGATATACAAATACTATATTAACACTTTTTCTTAAAACATAATAATAACAATAAATATTATAATATTGTAAAAAAGTTAGATATATTTAAAAACTAATAATTTTATGAATATGTAGTTAAATTTAAAATGATTCACAATATTTTATTTTAATTAATAATATAAATTAAAAAATAAATTATTATGTATGTACATAAATCTATTTATTTTTTAATTTAGTTAATTTAAAATATTTTTTTGAACAATAATAATTAAAAATAAAGATTATATAGATAAAAGTTAGATATATAAATAATATGATAATAACATTAAATCTTATATATTATAAAAAGTTAGATATTTTTCAAACATAATAATTTTATAAATATGTAGCTAAATTTAAAACAAAACCAAAGATGATAAAAAAAAGTTAGATATATAAATAGTATAATAGTATCGTTCAGTATGATAATATTATAAAAAGTTAGATATATTTCAAAACTAATAATTTTATAAATATGTAGTTAATTTTAAATGATTCATAATATTTTATTTTAATTAATAATTAAAGAAAAAATTAAGAAAAATTATTATGAATATATGTAAGTTTATTATAATATTGTAAAAAGATAGATATATTTTAAAAATAATTATTTAATAAATACTATAATAATCCTTATAAATAAATAACTTTAAATAATAATAATGAAATTAAAATATAATAATAATGAAATAATAATAATAATAATAATAATAATAATAATAATAATGATGATGATGATGATGATGATGATAGAAAAATCTTATCGCACTGGTTGGAAGCATTCAATTTATGTCGTCATGAGGTTAACCAACTCAACTTTAACAATATTACATAATTATAATTAATATCTTCAAATAATTAAAAATATAATTTAAATAATTAATAGCTATCTCTATTTAATAAAACTACACTTACTTTTCAACAAATTTAAATAATTTATAATTTTTTAAATAAATACATTTAAAAATTATTTAATTATAAGCACATACAAAATCAGATTATGTTAACATAATATCCACAATAACGAAAATGATACGTAAATTTAAATAATTATATATATATATTATATATTCACATTTATTATATTTACATTGTTTTGAATTTATACATTATATATAGGTATTGCATCACAATTATTACTTAAAAAGAATAAATTATAATAAATTTCAATACGCTTACTCTTTTTGAAAACAAGATTTACTCAATTAAAATATAATTAATCATCTTTCTCAATTTTAATATAATTATATTATATAATATTAAATATTTAAAAATAATAGCTTTTATTTATGTACATATATATTAAAAAATACTGAATACAAATATATAAAAAAAATATACACTTTATAACAACCCGTGACTCATTTAAATCTAGTGTGGTCATATGATCGACTGAACTGGTGTAGTATAACAATTAAGTCTTGCAGCAATCGAAATTGGAGGTATAGAAAAGCTGACTAAATATAAAAATAAAATTTCTCTGTGGATGTCAATGTAAAACCCATTTAGAAAATAAACTAAAGCGATTTTGTATTCATCACTTTTACATTTGTAAATTATTTTCATGACATTCGCTCATTTTCTTTCATGCCTATGTATATTGAAATTGATATGGTGCTTTGTCTAGCTTGGGCTAGAAAAATGACGTTCCATGTTATCCACGGTAATGTACTAAACCTGAAAAGATGCACCATGGCCAATTATAGCAAAGTTTGAAAGAAATCACAACCAAGGTAACAAAAGCAGATAAAAATCAGATGAGCTAATGAAATTAAAATTCATATAAAATCATGCATCATATCACCCATGGTTAAATTACACATCATAACTGAAAGCATGGATGGAAAGGTACAAAACCATTGCTATACACAGAATATTTGAAATCAGGATAACTATTGTGCAAATGTTGGGGGTACTCCTTGACATCCGCGAGTGGCACCCATTGGTATTAGAATATCTTTGGGGTTAACCAAAATTATATCACCAATATACAAATGGTTGGGTGGCTAAGAAAACGTAAGTGTTCAGATGGGTTGTGCATGGTGAAAAGGGCAATGGGGCTTCAATGGCAACTTTAAGTTTAACTTGGCCTTAAGAAAAATTTACAGGGAAATTGATCATATGAGGTGATATCCACTTAACATGTCAACTCTAACTTTTAACAGTGGTATATGATAGTTGGTAACAAAGAGATTAAATTGATTTACAATTTTTAAATTCAGGAATTATTTTATTTATTTATTTATTAATTTTAGATACCAATATGTCTATTTTTTATTATTTTAGGGACCAAATCGATAATTCACTTAAAGAATTTAATCCTTTTAAAATAATAAAGCAAAATTTAAAATTGAAAAATAAAATATAATTATAATTGCAAATTGAAAAGTTAATAATTAAAATTTTTATAATTTTATAATATTATATATATAATTTCAAGAATTCAATTGCCAAATTAAAACTTTTTATTAAATAAATCAAGTTTATAAAATTTTAAACTTGTTTGACAATTCGTTAAATAAATTTAATTTAACATATAATAATTTTTTTAAAATATAAGTAAATATTGTTATAAGATTAATTAACTATAAATATTCTATTATCTAAAATTCAGTATGTATGATTGTTTATATTATATCAAAATATTTATTAGTTACATAGTTGAAATTTACCATATATATAAAAAGTTATTAAACAAAATAATTCTGCTCAGAATTACTTACTTTTAAAATGTGTTTGGCTTACTTTATTTTTAGCTTATTTTCTTCTTAAAAAAGAAGCCAGGTCACATTTCATAAAAAGCTTTTAAAAAAATAAGCTACTTATTTTCATAGAACAAAATTTGAAAAAAAAGTAACTTATAAATAAGTTGGTAGGAAGAGTGTTTTTTTTTCTTTCTAGTTTATATAGAGCCTATTCTTACAATTTCCTCTTCGAATCCCAATGCAACCAAAAATACTATCTTTTTATTTTTCACTGTTTTTCCAATTTAAGTATTTCAACTGGCTTTTCTATTAAATAATACACATATATTAGTTTATTTTGAATTATGTTATTTATTGTAAGGTTTTAATTTTTTTAAATTATTTATTTTAGAAAATTAAAAAAATATTATTTATTTTTTAACATTTAACATTCTTTACATAAAATAAAAGAGCATTAATGAAATGACTAATAATATAGTTAAATAATTTTTTATATTTTTTTATATTTATAATTTTTATTCTTTAAATTTAACATAGATGCAATATTGTTTTTTAAAATTTTAATTTATAGTTAAGTTTTAAATTCTTAATTAAACACTATATTATTCCATACTTTTTGAGTTATTTATTAAATATTTTTTAATATATATTGATATTATTAAATTTTGTTTAAATAAGTTATTTTTTATCTTATAAAAATATTATTGAAAAATAATATAATTTTTTTAAAATAATATTTTAAATAATATTTATAAATCATATTTAAAAGTAAATTTTATTAATTAAAATGGTTTTTGACATTTTTAAAATTAAAAATTTTAAATTTATTTATTTTTGTTATCATTAAAATAAATTTATGTAGATTAAATTAATTTTACATAATTGTAACTAAAAATTAACTTTATATTAAATTTTTTATTTTATCACTATCTATATTATTTTATTAAGTGAGACAACTAGTTTTAAGTAAAATTTAAATTTAAATTTTTTTTTTACCAAACAACTTTTAACTTAAAAGGAGCATTAAAACTAAAAAAAATAAAAATTACCAAACAACTTCTATTTTATTTTTAAATTTCTTAATTTTAACTTTAATTTTAAAGTAGCTTTTAGTCCAAAATCTTTTTTAATTAACGAATATAATTTTACTTTTCCACTTTCTAAACACTACACTTTCGAAAGTTTGACTGAGAGAAAAAAGATATAATAATAATAACACATTTATTATTTATTTGATTAAAAAGAAAAAAAATTAGCTTTTAAATTTCTTTATTCTAAATCCTTTCTCCTTCCCAAGGGGAGGGGGAGGGGGAGGGGGAGTGTAACTGTATCATTACACCATTTCCTTGTGACTAATATAAGCTGCTCCTTCCTTTGAAAGCGCTGTTCAGTCTTTCAGTCTTGGCGACCCTCTCTTACTCGGTCCCATCATCAGAGCATCTCTCTCTCTTCATCGTTCGCTTTGCGTATGCCATAAAAAATGTAGGCTTCCAAAATGCACCCTCTTTCCTTTTCTTTTTTTTTTTTTAAAAAAATAATTCTTCCCAGTTCTTGATTATAGCCACAAAATGAAAGGTTTTGGCTTGGTTTTGAATTTTCCATGCCGTTTTAGAGTCTTGGCATTTTGGGGGTGTTGGAATAAGCCCCATTTCATCAATTTTGGATTTTTGAACTGGGTTTGTTCTCTTTTTTGGTCCCTACTTGCACGTTCTTGGGCAGTGAATGCCACTTATGAAAGGTTTTGGTTTGGTTTTGAAATTTCCGTGTGGTTTTAGAGTTTTGGGTTTGTTGGGATAAACCCATTTCATCAATTTTGGAATTTTGAACTGGCTTTGTTCTATTGTTCTCTTTTCTTGTTCCTTTTGCATGGGCAGTGAATGCCACTTATGATGTTTTGATACATTGATAAAGTTTATAAACATGGGAGTTTTTACTGTTGAACTGTTCTAGTTTTTGTTGTTTCATGGTTCTTGTGAATTGGAAAATTGGAATGTGGTCCATGATCGTTTTGCTTTTCTGGAAAAATGCTTCCTTTCTCAGTTTTCATTTTGGTATTGACATTTTAAGCTAAATTTTTGGTTCTCTTATTTATTAATTTTGTTCAGATGTTGGATTGAGTTGCATTCAACTTTTACACTGACATTTGTGTGAAATGTATGTATGTAGTTTGTGAATAATCTATCTATCTTTTCAATAACTCAAAAAGAAAACCCATTTTTATCATCCAAACCCTGAATTCGTTTGTCTCTGGAGATGCTTTGTCAGGATACTGATAACTTACAATTCTTTATGCTTTAATTTTGCCATAGATTGTAAATGAAATCACCTCTCTCTTCTTATGCCAGGGCGGGGGCATGGAAGAAAACACAAACTTCTCAATTCAGTGGGACTCAAGCTTTCTCTCCAAATTTAGCATGTGGCAGAAATTTGACGAAGAATCAACTTGGTGGTGTCATCTTTGGATGTAAGAACGCCACAATGAAGGAATGTCTATCTAAACAACTCTTTGGTCAGTTCTTCTCTCTCTCTCCTTTTTTTTCCCCCCTCCTTTCTTCTTTTCCTTTTTTAAAATACAGCGTGAGATAGCTGTTAGTATGAGTCTAAAAACACTAACATGACATTATATGGTTTTGAAAAATGGTCTGCACCCGCAATTGCGGCCACAATCTAAAGGTTTTTTGACTCACGACAACCGCATTGTGTTCGCATCAGTCACAATTTCCCGCAATGTCAAGGATCGTGACAAAACCGGATCATGCCAAAACCGCATCCGTGACCGTAACCGCAATTTAAAACCATTTATGATATTTAGCATTTTGAAATGAACATTGTGTTGTGCTCATCGGAAGTCCCTACTCTATATGACATGGAAATACTTATATCTTCTCACGAATTTAGTGCTTAAAATTTGTATTATTTACATATGATACTCAGTACTGCTAGTGATGATAAGGATCATAATCTCTAGCTCATGGGAACTTTTATCTGTTTTGAACAGGCTTACCAGCTCAGCACTTCTCTTATGTGAAGAATATTGATCCAGGGTTGCCTCTGTTTCTGTTTAATTATACTGACAGGAAGCTTCATGGAATTTTTGAGGCAGCTAGCAGTGGGAGAATGTTTATAGACCCCTATGGATGGACTACTGATGGTTCAGAAAGAACGCAATATCCTGCGCAGGTATCACTCACTCGAAGACTATAATGTATAGTTCTATTCAAGACAGTTGTGGTCATGATTCATGAAAAGGCCCTTATGCTCATGCTTTTTAATTAATTTTTAAGGTGCAAATTTGTGTCCGACTTCAGTGCCAGCCGCTATCTGAAGATAAATTTAAACAAGTAATTGCAGACAACTACTACACTCATAACCATTTCTGGTTTGAAGTAGACCATGGACAAACAAGCAAACTTATTTCCTTACTATCATCTGGAGCAATTGCCTCTGGTAATTCTGTCCCTCAGAATACACAGAAGTGGATAACTGCATCTCGTTCTCTTGCATCACACGAAACTCCGAGGGAAGGTGAAACATCTAAAATGCTTGAATTAGAGACAGAGCATTCTACTCACTCAAGTACAAGATCTGATTTGACTGAAAATGATCTTTTTTTAGATGGAAACATCTGGCCATTAGATACTAATGAGGTTGAGAATGAAGTAAGAGAGGATGAGAAGAACAGCATATTTATGAAACTAAAGGAATTAACTCTTAACAGTGAAAGTCAAGATCTATCTTTGGCAAACAATGTCAATGATATTCCTGATATGGATAACACAGAAAAGGGTTATATGGAGGCGTTGGCTGGTTTAGATAAGAAGGAAGAGAGTTCTAATCCTCCATTTGAGTATCAATACAACATAGCTCAGGTGGTTGAGGATGTTTGATGGAAAACATTAAATGTGATATGTTAATTTTGTTTGCAAGCTACTAACTTTTAATGTATTTATAGTTGGTGCAAGAGGTTAAAGAATTGACAAATTTCAAGAAAATACAAACAGAGAGGAATTGCTACCTGGAACAGAAGCTGGTACTCTTTTCTATGTTGTAGATTCTATCTGAAATTTATCATATTTCTCAATTGTTTCTCCATCCCAAACATCTTTAAGCATATTGCTTGCATGCATTAAAATGTAGAAGGTTATCGTAGAAATTGACCAAGTATGTGGAATTTCTCAATCTACTATGTTTATAGATTCTTGTTAAGTAATTATCCCCATATGTAATTTTTAACTTCTGCTACTGTTTGAACTCCCCAAATATGTAGATCACCTGCTGGTATGCTTGTTTTTACTTGTTACACTCTCTTTGCAGATTTGAAATTTCGTTTTCAATTGATTCATTTTCACGAAGTTTTGGTTCTACCGCAGCAATGCAGTGGGAGAGTGAAATAAAACAACTTGAGTCCAACAATTTAAATATAGTGAGATTCACTCTTTTTTTTTAGTTATAGTAGAATCCAATTGCAAGGTATGGGACTTGAGCCCTACATTGGAAGTATGGCATTCTATTGTGGGGTTTATAAGGCCTTAGGCTCTTCAACTACAACAACTAGCTTTTGTGGTGTGGTTTTTCCAAGGTTCTAATCAATTCGTAACAAAGCCTTCCACCATGTCTCTCAGCTGCCAACGAGCGGTGCAACTGGTGACACCATCGTTGCAGTGTTTGCCTTGAACTAGTCAAGGGGCTAGTGCACAGCCAGCTTATGTGGGCGCTGAGGCGGTAGAGCGTGGTGGGATGTTAGGATCCAATTACAAGGTATGGGACTTGAGTCTGACAGTGTAAGTATGGGATTCTAGTGTTGGGTTTATATGGCCTTGGGCTCTCCAACTACAACAACTAGTTTTTTTGGTGTGGTGCTCCCAAAGTTCTTATCGGGTTCTTTTTCTCCCACTACATCTATTCAATGATCATTGAAGATCCAAACCTGGAGTTTCTTTCCTCCTAAGTTTGAGAATGCATAATTTAATGTAATTTAAAGTCTTTAGAAAGTAAACCGAAGATAATGTAAGTTGAAACTTGAAAGTATTAATGGATGGCTGGATAAACAAAGAAAAACTAAGAATGGAAGTACATTAAGAATGGCTAAGAAGCTTGCATTGATTACTTGAGAAGCTCTATAATAAGTAAAGGCCCAAGAAGTATAAATGACTGCAATTAAATATAGGTTGGGGATAATTTGAATAAATTTATCTGAAAGGTATTGAAGTCAGAACAATCTTGTGGAAGTAATTTTGGTATCTTTAATTGCACTCATTTTCTATTTTTCATACCATATATGACAAAGCCTTCTCCCATATCAATATTGGCTTATTTTTTACTTGCCATTCAGATTGAGGCAGAAATGGAAATTCGGCATCTAAAAGATCGTTGTACACTTTTAGAATCTGCATGTAATATTCCTAATCATCTGACACATGTTGAGAAGACAGTAATAAAGTCGACTGCTGAGCTGCATTTAGATCCCGAAGATTCATTATTTTTAATAGGAGGCTTTGATGGAAAATCATGGTTAGCAACTATGGATTTGTATTGTGCTTCTCAGAATGTGATCAAATCTTTTAAGCCTATGAGTTCAGTTCGTTCATATGCTTCAGTTGTGCGGTTGAATGGTGAAATTTTTGTTTTTGGTGGTGGAAATGGTTATGTTTGGTATGACACAGGTATGAGATCTAGCTGTGCTTTTCAAATAATTATATTTTGGAATAAGATGAAGTTTTGTCAACCCCTTTATCTTTTGTGTAGTTGAATCATACAATCCAGTTCATGACAACTGGACGTTGTGCCCCTCTTTGAACCAGAAGAAAGGAAGCTTGTCTGGAGCTGCTTTGAATGACAAAATATTTGCTGTTGGTGGTGGCAATGGAGTTGACTGCTTTTCTGATGTTGAGATGCTTGACTTAGATATTGGGCGGTGGATCCCTACACGCTCAATGCTAGAGAAGGTAAAATGGGACAATCAAATGGTCAAAATTTCAGGTCTTGACTGAGATTTGAGAGATATAAATATAATTATGGGTAACTGCAAAATAACATGAGAGATTATGTGATTTTTGAGGCTTAAGCTTCTAAAGATGTCAGTTATTTTTTACAAGAGGTAACTATAAAATGGTTTATGGCAGCTTATATCATGATGTAGTCCGTATGTTTGCATCAAGTATTGTAATTGGCCTTATGCCTTTAATACTTCTACATATTAGTCACTTCTAGGATGTGAAGTCACAGCTTTGCCTCACTCGAGTCTCGTCTTCTTACATGGCAGAATAAATTAAGTGATCATTTAGATCATTTCTTTGAAAAGCATAACTATTTAACTTATTGCTTGAATGCTCTTTTATGTTTCCAGAGATTTGCTCTTGCTGCAGTGGAACTTAATGGTGTGATTTATGCCACTGGCGGATTTGATGGAAATGATTACTTAAGGTAATATTTATAACTTGATTTTGGTTCAATTTATTTATATCATTAGTTGAAACTCATCATGCAAACACTGTTGATCTAGACTATAATTTTTTGTTGTTGATATAATAGGATGTTATTTTATATTTGTACTAATGTGAATGACACTTCTACATAACTGCAGGTCTGCTGAAAGATTTGATCCCAGGGAACATTCTTGGACCAAAATACCAAACATGAATGTAAAGCGGGGCTGCCATTCATTAGTTGTTCTAAATGAAAAGTTGTGAGTTCAACATCTTTTCTTCTCCTTAATTGCCTTCAATTTTCATTTTATTGATGAAGTAGTAATTAAACTTGCACAAGTGTGCTGTGTTTTGCAATATGTTGCTCTTGACAATGCTATTCAGAATTGTTCTTCCTGAACAATCTGTGACCTCCTCTAGTGGATGATTTTCAAAAGATTGGAGGGAAAAAATAGATAGAATGTGGATGTCATAAGGGGTCCATTTTCTGCTTAAAAGTAGGGGTGCAAGCGGGTACGGATGGCCTGCTAACATGGTTGACCCTAGCCAATCCTAATCCAAAGCTTGTCCGTATGAGTGGTATGGGTAAACCCAAGTCTTACGATTAGTACTTTTACCATTGTTTGGTGTTTGGAAAACCTTTTCGTAAGCCAATGGAGCGGCTATTTTCTCGGTTTGGTTTGGATAATCGGTTCAGTTCAGTTTGTGTTGACTGAACCTGATCTTGTTCGGTTTGGGTGTCAGGTTTCCACTTTTCACACCTGATTAAAACCGACCCGACAAAGGAAGCACAGCAATGCAGGTTTGGTGCGCAGACATCTCTGTTTTCATAGTCGGGCTCAAGGGTTTGGTGTGTGGGCATGGTGTTGCTGCGCCATTGCAGTTTCTGGTTTGCCATGGTGTTGCAGGGGTTTGGCATTGTCTAGTTTTTTGTTGTGGTTTCTGGTTTGAGATTTGCTCTTGGGAATGGGAACTGGTTTGGAAGATGAAAGATGCATGTAGCGATCTGATTTCCATCAAGATAGTGTTTTGCTTTTTTTTTTTTTAATAATAAATCATTATTTTTATTATTATGTGACCTGATGACCCGGCTTAAAACAACTTGATAGAGAGTGGATTGGTTCATTTCGGGTTGTTTACCCAAAAGCAAAGAACCCTGAACCAACCCAACTCGATGTTATTTAATGACTGAGAACGGATTCTTGAATACCCTAAACTCAACCCGATTACACCCCTGCTTAAAAGTTAGTAAATTTTATAAATCTAAATTTGTTTTCTAGAACCATTAGGTGATTGTTTTTGGAGTTTAATTATTATACATTGTCAATATAAAAATTTTACATTGTCAACCAATCAGAAATTACTGTTGGTATGATTTTTAAGGTAGTTATTGTAAAAGTCAACAAACTTATTATACATGGTGGTTTGTGATTAAATGACAATATAAAACTTACACTGTTGGTGTGTATCTTATTTTCTCTTGATTTTGGGCAGTGCTCAACATATCTACAAATCATTTTGGACAAAACTATGTAGTCATTAACAGGGTACAGTTCTATTAAGTTCTGCTATTCTAATCATAGACCTAACTTTCTTGATCTGAAATTTTCAGTGCTAACTGAGACATGATTCACTTAAAATTTATGCATTACACAGGTATGCGCTTGGTGGCTTTAATGGAGACAAAATGGTTCCAAGTATCGAAGTGTTTGATCCTCGTCTTGGGGCATGGACAATGGGGGAACCAATGAATCATCCTAGGGGGTATTCTGCTGCTGTAGTTGTCAAGGAATCCATTTATATGATTGGAGGAGTTAAAGTTGGAGAGAACATTGTAGATGCAGTAAGTAAATCTATTAATGCAAATCTTTTGCCTTTGAAGATACATTTAGGACTAGCCTCATAATTATACTTTATAACTTATTTATCTATCTAAATATACACATTACAGGTTGAGAATTATAAGAAAGATCAGGGATGGAAGGAAACTTGCCCAACAGCAGCTGTTAAAAGGTGTTTCTTGTCAGCTATTGCCTGCAGTCATCAGTGACAGAAGGTTCTTCAATGGTCATGTAGACGCAATTTTTGTAAAGTCATAGGATGAGGACATAATTTTGCGTGACTTTGTGTGTGCATAAAAAGATTTAATAGGACATTAACATTGTATATGAATTGTTTGGTTATTCCAGTAGGTGGCCCCTTTTTCAATTTTAATCAACTAAAATCTGAAGCTGTCAGTGTTTGCAGTTTCCTAATTCATCAGACGAGGTTAATGGTAATGATGAAGACATTTAGGGCAATCACCACTCGGACGCACAGCTAATATGCTAATTGACAAGTCAGATGTAATTATTTGCTCAAACAGGATGCTAGTTGTATGAATCTAATTTGTAGATTTAATGGTGCATGTAGTGCACTCTAGTATAGACTCTGCCCGAACATCTACTCAATAAAACCATAAAAGTATTTGCAATACTCTCTCTCTCTCTCTCTTTCTCTCTCTCTATATAGATATATATATATATGCACACACACACACACACCCACATTTTTTTTTAATTCATTTGAATGAATAATTATATTAAGGTAATTAGAAGCAGTATAATTTTCATGATTTGAATATTTAAATTAATAATATAATTATATATTTTGATTTAAATTTATTGATAATACAAATCTATATTTTGGTTCAAATTCATAACAGATTCAAATTAAGAAATCTTGCATTATTTGAATTAGTATATAAATCGTTAATTAACATTTAGTATTATTTTACCATACAAATTTGGTAAAATGGTTTGGTAACAACCACGAAGTGGATGGATCTTTTGGCGAGTTTGTTTTAGTTTAACAAGTAGTTTTGAATTCAAGTTTTGGATATATAGTTACGTTAAATATTTGGAAAAATTTTTATTGCCTGTAGCTATCTTATCTAGTTCGAACAATATTGTCTCATGGAGAATGCTTGTGGTCTTTACCAAAAATACAAATTTGGTAACTTTTAATTTGACATTATGTAATTTGTAATAATACAAAAAATATCATTTAAACCCATATATATATATATATATATATATATATATATATATCTACATCCTTAAGCAATCGTTTTTCTCCTTTTTTAGCGTTGGAGTTCACCATGGTGTAAGTGACATTGCTCAATGGTTGCTTAAATAAGCAACCATTTCTTAACCAGTAAAGTGGACAAAAAATGATTATTTTTTTTTTGCAATAGATTTGAGAGGAAAAATAACACAATGAAAATCAAGCCAAAATACAAAATTGAAATTATAGGAATAAAATAAAAATAAAAATTACAATCAGATATCAAAATCAAACAAGAAATTAGGAGATATAAGCATGGACCGTCAAAAAATTACAAAATAAAAATAAAAGTTACAGGAAGTCAAAATTGGCTTTACAAGTACAAAGAAGGGGAAACTTTGTTGCAGTGTAGGCAAATCTACTGCACCTATCACCTTATGCATGGAGGACCCAAGATGGAGGAGATCGGTTGCCGTTTGAGAGAACAGGGTCAGAGGCGAGGAGAAAAGTGAATGTTCTATTTAAAAGACTAATTTTATTATTTGTCTATATAATATATATTTTTTTCCTAAGGTTGTCACATGCAATTTTTATACTTTTATTTTAAAAAAAATACATTATTAATTATAAATTCATCTATTTTCTTTAATCATTTTTTTTCTTAATTTCTCATTATGTTTAACTTATTGTCATAAATAAATAAATTTGTAATATTTTTAATATTTTATAAATTTATTATTTTAAAATTATAATACAAATAAAATAATGTTTTAAGCTGAAATAAAAAAAATATAAATATAAGGATTAATAAGCGAGGTCAATTGTAGGACTCACAAAATTAAGTTAAGAACTCATTTTAAGAACCTTAGCATTGGAGTAGAATTTTGTGTACAGTTCTTAAACTTAGGTGGTATTGTAGGATCCACAAATTTAAGATAAGAACTCACTTTAAGTAACAATGGATTGGAGGTGCCCTTATAAGCATTTGATTGTTATGCATTTTCATATGATTATTGTGTTTGTATTTCCTTGTTGCCTTGTTTGTGTTTGTGTTCATCGAGTAGATGACAAGGAGGGGCATGCATTTGGGCACACTATAGATTGAGTTTTGTGGATGATGATGACGATACTCGTAGGGCATGGTGTTTTGACTATGGGGGTTGAGGCATTATATATGAAGACAATTTCAACCTTTAGCCCTGCTAATTGTCTTACATTCTTGTTTTTCTACTTAGATGACTCTAGATTTCAATCTGCTGATAGAGTGCATGTGAAGGGTTCCTTACTACACCCCAAGCGGGGATCTATTACTTTGTCTGCATGTGATCTGAGACCTTGTCTAGTGATTTGAGTTTCAAGAAGATCGCTTTGAGGATACTCATTATTAGTTAGAGAATAAAATGGCCAATTGTAGGGAGTAATGATGTCTTTTGTTGTTTTTCTGGGGTTATTTTGAAGTATCTTATTTGAGGGATCTCTACATGACTTGATGGTCATCTATTTTGATTTAGGTGTCACCCTATTACTTCGTCTGGGGTTATGTATTTTGTTTTATTATGTCTATATTTGGTATTTTGTTATGACAGTTATGTCACACTTACAAGCGCGTGACTATTTATTTTCCCTATACATAAATTACGATGATTATGGTTTTTAGGCATTGGTGGTATTTATTCTATTTATATGTTGTTCTTGTATATATTTATTATTCAAAAAAATACCTACATTTTTAGGGTGTGTTTGGAAATCATATTGAACGTAATTCCAATCCATCCTTAGAGTTCTTTCCACGCTTGTGCATTGGAATGCCAAAAATCTATGTTCAACATGATCCAAATGGATTTCCAAACACACTTATTTATTGTAAATGAAAACATTTCTACAAATTCATTTTTTTTATATAATTAGAATTAATTTAGTTAATGTAATGAGTGTTACATTCTACAAAGTTATTTTTTCCTCTCTTAACAATAAGCAAATGATAATTAAAATACAGGGGCCCACTTTTCATAATTACCCATACATAATCCAGCTACTAATTAGTTTAGAATCAGCTACTAATTTTTTTGCTAGTTAATTAAAATTAGTAACAAAACTTAAAAATTCTTGTAATGATCCAACCATTAACAATAGCCAATAAATGATAATCCAGCTGCACAGCAAAACTAGGGTGCTCCAAAAATCATTCACAAATTCTATCCAACATTCATTTATCAACGCATAAAATACAAAAGAATCAAAAACAACAGATGCAATTAGGAACAACGAATTGTCACGGAGCAACACCTAGTATCTTCTAGGCGAAACCAAGCTTTGAACGTAATCCAAAGCATAGATCCAACGTGTGTTGCAGGAAATTTTACTACGTTCCAATATATTCTTTCTCCCATCATAAAAAACTGCTCGCAATGGATGATATTCATTGTCGATCATGAGGACACCGTCATTCTCCGACACGATCAATGGTAGTAAATCACCACATGGGGTGCAATCAATTTGAAGATCCATAATCCGAGTCCAAGATTTTTGATCCCGAAACTCCTTCATTTGCCATGAGGAAAAATGGTTTGTCCTGTGATTGTGAAGAAAGAGACTCAAACAACCATTCAAAACCCCAAAACTTGGACTTCCATCAGAGTTGAATTCATCTTCAGCAGAGTGGAAATCGTGTATGTGGACCCCATCAAGACCGCGAGGCAGCAAGAATTGTGTGTACGTCTCACTCCCAAGATCAAGTGAAACAATCACCAATTCATCAAATGTAATATCCGAGTCATCATAGTCATGGTGGTGGCTATGGGGAAGTGCTAACGCTATCCAATTAAGAGTGCTGTTTAGATACACTCCACAACAACCTTGTATTGTGGCGGGATCAGCGGGGAAACTTCGAATGTTTCTCCAACAATTATTGTCACTTATGTTGCAGACTTTCACATCACAGGATTTCAGCGAACCATCGTTAAAATCAAGAGTGGAAACGATTGATACCGCCTTGTAAGTATCACTTAGATTATCATAGCCGAACCCAGGCGTGACAACAAGATCATCGTTTTCAGGAAGGGCTAAAACACATTGTGGGTCTTCAAATGTTTTCCTAGTGGCAGGGTTCCACACGCGAAACATGCACGCTTCGTACTTGTTAATCGTAGCAACCAAACAGACCAACCCATTGCAGGTTCCGACAACCTCGTACTCGTACTTGTCGTTGAGGTCAAACACGAGGCTGTGATCTTCGGCAATAAGGGATAGTGGGTCGTCTAATATAGAACCAACAGGGCAGGGAAGGACAAAGGGGCGATTCGGAGCGTCTTTGTTTGAGCACTTTAATAGGAAGTCGACGCTTTTGGGTGATCTATGAAGGTGCAGTTTCACGAAACTTGGATCGGAGATCAAGGAATGAAACGACTTGCTCACGCACTTGTATCGCAGAAGAGATTTCACCGGAAGCCATGACAGAATTTCCATCATGAGTTCGTCACACAAGACTGGAGGTGTCGTGTTGTCGTGCATGGCTTTGGGGTTGCGCCGCAATCTGATTCACCTCGCGGCACGTATACGTTTTTTCAAGTTTCAACGTTACTTGAGAGGCAACAGCGTATGCCAATCACTGTTTTTCGACCTAAAAGAAAAGACAAAAATACTATGAAAATAATATTATATAATTTATAAAATAGAGAAATCTTGGGGATTAAAATAGATAATGGGGCGAATCTTGGAGATTACCATGTCACCAATTTTAAAGGAGATTTAATCAAATATGAATAGATTCAGTATTAGTAAATTAATTTTCAAAAAATTTCTTTTGGTTTTATGTATCATAACTTAAAAAAATTTTTAGAAAAAATTTAATTTTAAATATGTCTATAAGTATTAATAACATATTATCAGTATATTCTAGTTAAATTTAAAACATATTTTATTTTTTCATAATATTATTTGTTAGTAGTCGATAGATATGGCGAAAAAAAATCCGTACTGCGCAGGTATTTGTGGTAAAACTTGCTACAGATAAAAAATGAATAACCTAAGATAAAATAAATGATTTTTTTTTATCAGTTTGTTTATTAATAGGGTGGGACCGGGTAACAAGGTCTTTGTGTCCGTAGATAGCCGTAATTTAAAATTAATTAAATATTTTTAATTATATATAAAATAAGTTATTATAATTTATTTTTATTATAAATATATGTTTCAAAATTATTTATTTCTAATCTAAATATATACATGTTTAAAAATTATTTATTTTTAGTATAAATATATTTCAAAATGATTTATTTTTAATTTTGTTTTGATTTTTTTTTTAAATTATTCTACTATTATTAGTGCCACTACTACTACTACTAATAATAAAAGAACAAGTCATCATGTTTTATAAAAAGGTTAAACTAATTAATAGGTTCCTGAACTATTTGAGAATTTTTAATTAGATCCCTAAATTAAAAAAATTTGTAATTGAATCCTTGATATTGTAAAGTTTTTGTAATTGTGTCCCTGTGTTAGTTTATAACAGCTTGAAATCATCAAAAAATGACAATTTGTGACGGTTTTAAAAATCTTAAAGACTTAATTAGAAAAATTTTACAAGATCAAAGATTTAATTATAAATTTTTTTAATTTAGGAATTTAATTAAAATTTTTTAAATAGTTCAAGGACCTACTCATTAATTTAACTTAATAAAAACAACACCACAATGATAGCAAGTTGGTTATACATGAAATTTATCTTAACCAATGATAAGGTTTGAGCACTTTGGCAATTTAGCTCTATTTTTGTCGATAGAAATTGGTCAATATCACTCTATATATTGAAATTAGGGGTGAGGAGGACTCAACTCATCCCACTAAGCCGGCCCTAATTAATGTTGATTTTAACAGGTTTTAAAATTAGATTCGATGCATTTATTAGGATAGATTCAAGTTATGCTTTAAGTCATTTCAACTAGTTTGGTGTCGTATATTTCCTTAAAAAGTATAATTTTTTTAACAATTGTGTATTTATAATAAAACTTTTTTATTTAATAGATAATATTTATTATAACATGATGTTATATTTAAAATGATATTATTTGTTTTAAAATATATATTATAAAATATACCTTAATTTAAGTTATATACTTTTATTTTACGATTTAACTATATGTAATATTAATATTGATATGTTACATTAAAAAATTGGGCTAACTCCGATCTTGTCCCATATATTTTAAGTCTTGATCGAATTGAATTTGAATTCAAATAAATGAGCCAATGAAAATTTCGAGTCAAATAAGAACAAAAATTAATCTGTCTCAACCTATCCCTTACTTAACCCTAGTTGAAATAATATCACATATCTTAGATATCAACGTTTGAACATGATAAGATCATCACTACTTTTAGTGAAAGCTCATTTAGACCTAAATAGTTAGAAGAATATTAATATCATACTCTAACATGTTCTATTTACTGAAAAATTATAAAATCAAATCTCCCTCCTTTAATAAACTCCTTTATCAACTTTGCGATTTCCAAAATGAGTCAATAATAGTGTATTAATATATATATAAAAGAGTATGTTATTAATATTTCTCAAATAATTAGAGTTTAATTTCTATTTGTCAATGTAAAAATTTATATTGTTAAGCAATTAAAAATTATGATAAATATAATTTTTAAGATGATTATTATAAAAATAAATAAACTTACCATATATAACAATTGTAATTAAATGACAATAAAAAAAACCATTTACACTATCAATATATTGATTATTTACTCGTAATTATAACCATGACTACAAGATGATTACGGTACAACCCCAGAAAATGTTGACGTAATAAAACTCGTATTAAAAATATAGAATTTCGTCCAAGATATCCACAGTTCCAAACTCGAGTAATTTCAAACTACCTCATGCCGTAATTTACAAAGTGGATCACTTGGAAATGCGTAGGTATTTAACGAGCAGTAGTTTCCACTAGCATATCCAAAAACAAGAAAAAATTAATTAATTACTCTTTATTAACCTTGGAAAGATAAACTTGTTTTTCTTTACAAAGAAGTACTAGTTCATGTTTTGGTCCCCCAAACCTTTGGACTGGATTAACATTTTCAAACAAACATTCTGAACCAATGCAAACCTTCAAAGTAAGAGAATTAGCTTCTGTTCTGTAGAACGGCGCAACAAAGGTAAAATTTCTCACCTCTTCAGAGCCTTCAAAACGGTCCAAATCTAGAAAGACATATTGTATGAAACCATCATCCACAGTCATCCTTAGCCATAACCTATTCTCACTTAAAATATTATGGAGAGTGATTTCACATGGTACACCAACGGGTAGTCCTGGAACAAAGGGAAGAGGATGTTCCAAGTCATTATTGGGAATACTTAGTTCTGCCTTTATATTTTTTATTGGTCCATGAAACACAAACTGCTTCAGGGAGAAGAACTTGAGACATGCATCAAACTGAAGTGGACTGCAGGAAGCTCCATTGATGGAGGTGCTACTTAATACTTTCCCAAGTTCAACTACGAAATTGGATGGCAAAGCTGATTTTTCTTTAAGGATAGATTCAAAACGTAAATATAAAGCAGTCAAACTCTTGAATGTACGATTAAGACAGCTGATTTCATCTTTACATATCCTGAGGGCATAAGTCAATAACATTAGCTCCAAGACATTCAATTCCTCTTCTGCAGAAAAACCTACAAACCTACTTATCAATTCTTTAACCCTCCTATCAAGCTTTCCCAGTTTGGATTCCAATACTCCTATTCCCTGAGAACACAACATTTTTGCTGGAAGCAAGTATTCCCATACTTCTGCAAGTAGCTCTATTACCCGGAGATATAGTAAAGTATACACCAAAGTATCAACATCACCAGATCCCAAAGAATCAAATTTCATAGTGGTTAACTCCTTCAAACACCTGTGTCATTGACATTAGCACCCCAAAGGAAGCAATGATTAAAAAGAACAAAGAGACAATATTAGATGCATGGATGCAAAATTAAAACAATCAAAATATAAGAAAATGTCATATTTAAGTATATCATAAGCTTGCAGGACGTCTTAAATTTCAAGCACAGAAACCGAAGATAGACACTATCAACTAAACCAGAATCCCCATATTTTGTATGTAATGTAAACTCATCACACAAACATACATTGACATGCCCAAATTGAGTTATTGTTAAGTGAAGTCTGTACACATGTTTGGGATTACTTATATGCAACATACACATAATACAAATATTGGAAGAAGCAACAGCAAATGCCAAGGCACATATGTTACTGAAGTTATACTACAATTCATTACCTTAAGGACCTTAGCACTTCATTTGTATGACCTGACTGTATCCTCGGCCACATATCAGGGGGCTTTGCAAGGATGTAATTTGTGAGGTTTATAACTTCATTATGCACTGATTGCTGTTGTTCTACCTGATAATTTGCTACCTCTTTTGGCTCCCTTGTGATATGGGAGTCAATTTGGGAGTCAACCACCTCATTGTTGGCAAAATTTGGAGCATCACCTTCAAATAAAGGCATCTGCTGCTCCCCTTCCCTAAGGTTAATATTTGCTGCAGAATATTCCGTAGATCTGCTTTTCTCACATAGGCAGGCCAAAAGGGCATCCCTATTCATGATATCACTAAAAGCATTACAAATTCTACCCAGGAATGTAACTGCATAAGAAAACATTACTGGTGGTATACTGCCTACATCAGCATTCAAGAGTGAAGCAGATATAGAAAGGATTAACAGTGCAGCTATCCTTGCACTATTAAATTCTACATTTCCTTCCAAAGCTGCTTCTACCTGTAAAAGCAAAATAAAAAACTAATCAGTGACACTCCTTCAAAGAAATATAGGTATATCTGTTTCATTGACATGCAAAATATGCCAAATGTTCAAGATGTTCCAGTATATGGTTATATACGATAAACCAAATGAGCGCACCTCTACAAACGTGTCCTTGATAATCAACCTTACAAATTTTTTGTGATTTCGACCCAGATGAGAAAAAGTAGAAAATACATCAGCTTCATCCTGGAAATATAAAAGTTGAAAGTTAAACATATGGAAGAAATAAGAGTTAAAAAGTGGTTGTATTGAGAATCTTGCTCCATCTTTTAAAAGAACAGGATTAAGAAGCATATAACTGATAAAGCAAAGGCAATATTTTGGATGTAATGAGGAAGGGATAAGCTCGGTAATTTTCCTATCGCATCCTTTTGTTTTAACAAGCTAACGATCACTTTTCGATTCTGCTATGAGATAATTCCCTCTTTCACTTTTGCTCTTTCAATAGTTTAGGGAAAGCAAGTGCTATGAAGGACCATAAAATATTCTGTTGTTCACAGCCGGTTCTGAATGCTGGATGATAACTTCAGTAATTAATCCATCCGTACTGTTGTGAACCTAGTTTTCACTTAACCACCTCCACCTCCCTCAGTGCCCAAGTGACCATGATGATACTCTCCTCTTCCTGTGTTTTTTTTGATAATGACAAAGGGGGAGAAATAAAATAAAGCTGTCTGTATAAGACTTAATATGTGGTCTTAAGTTTCATGAAATAAGTACAAGTTTTCTATATGATCTGTTCTCAAGTTTTTCAATGTTTTGTTTACTTTGATGCCTTAATTATGTTGTTACTCTGATTGATTGCTCTGATACGTTAATCTCTGACTGCTCTGATACCTGCTCGCTCTGATACCTATTCCTTCTGCATTATATGACATTCATACATAAACATTCTATACTTTGACGATTAGATGTTGACTAATATCTTGTATGACTCAAATACGCAAAACTTGACATATCAGACTCAGGGGGAGCATAGTAAGTTCATCGAAACCTAGATATACATGCATTCTCTCTTTGATATATATTCGCAAAACTTAAAAATTAATAAGATTTGTTATTATAAAAAAGGGGGAGATTGTTGGAACCAAAGATGTATGAAGCGTTAGTCCCTCAAAGTTTTGAAGATAACAAACTTATTAAAGTGCTTTGTTTATCTTATCCGGTTCTGCTACACACCTCTATGGCTATTGATAATACTTTTGAAGCCACAATGAAAGTTTAAACCATGATGGAATATTGCGACATGAATGCAGCAAAGATAAGAATATTATGTAAAAGGGTGAAAAATAGATGTAAATAAGGATATTCTTCCTAAGGGACCAGTAGCTTCAATTGAGGACTTAAAACTGCCAATAGTGCAACTGTGAAAGAAGAGATGACGATGATGATGCAAAATGGAAATTATTACTTATTTAAAAATGAATAACAGATAAGATAAAATGGATAAAAAAAAGACATAATTATATGCAGTCAAGGATATAGTTCTTTATTGCCTGAATTGTGAAATAAAAATAAATGTACATGTGTGTTTGGTTTTGAGTTTGACATTTTGGGCAAAAGCTTGTTTCTAGCAGCTTTTGATCAAACACACTACTAGTCATCAAGGTCAAGCTTTTCCCTTCTATACTGCTTTTCATTTAATTCCAAGGATTCTGGCAGCCAGTGACGGATCCAAGACCCCGGGTCAGTGGGGACAATCTATTTAAAAAAATAAAAAATAATAATGATAATTATCATATATATAAACATAAAGACATAAATGTTAAAATTGTAAAATTTTATCAATAGAGTGGGTTCAAATATATAAAAATAAGGGAGACAAAATATATAAAATTAACATATTTATTTGTAATTTTATCAAATTAAGGGGATGCATTTGCATACTCTTATTTAAGTATAGGTCTACCCTTAGTAGTGGATTCAAATATATTAAAATAGAGAGGGCAAAATATAAAAAATTAACATATTTATTTATAGTTTTATCAAATTGAGGGGCTGCATTTGCACACCCTCATTTAAGTGTAGGTCCGCCCCTGCCGGCAGCCAAATGTGAGCGAATGGGACAATGGCAGGTTGAGTTGTGCATCAAGTTTGACTTTGAGGTGAGTTTTATATGTAATGAGTAACATAATTATTAGATATGAGAAAAATGAATTTTCAGAGGATATATCAAGAACAATAATGAGGATGAGCTCAAAGAACAATATAGTTAAACCATCAAAATTAAAATGACCACACAAGTGAAATGAAATTTTCATAAGTATTGTAATAATAACAACTTTATCTAATGAGGTTACATATTTTTGCAGATGAAACCCTCTTGCATCTTGAAAATTAAAAAATTAATAAGAGACTTCACATAGCCATTTGAAAAAAATAAGAGACAAGTGGAACATAGTATAAAACAAACCTGTGGATAACTGTCTAAATTTCCCAGAAGTCTGTCAATAGATGATTTGAACATTGCCAGATCATTTAGCTTCACTACTTTAAGTATTTTCCTATCGGTATATCTTACATCCCAACTGTTGTCCACCAGAGCATCAAGAAACTGCAAAATAAAATGAAATATAAAACTAATATCAATAATAAATTGCAAAATAGATAAGAAAAAAAATAGTAATACTAATACCATTAATTGAGTCAGTAAGAGAAAACTTCATCATTTTGGCAATTTAGCTTTATTATAAAAAATATTAAGATCACTTAAGAATTCAACTCAGAAAAACACACTCAATAATATCCATAACCAGTTTCAATAAAATCCCCACAACCTATTCATGCTGTTCACCAGGTTGGTTAAGAAAAAGTTTTTATTGGCTGAAACTTATGGACTGTCCAAGACAGTTTTTAGTCAAAAAGTTATTGTTTTTAAAAGAGGCAAAAGACATAACAGTCCCTGGTATTTGATTTGATTACCAGTAACAAAATCTATTGTTTCTGTGTTTAAATAGATCTTCCCACAGATACCAAAACACTCATTCTTTTCTGTTTAGTATACCTCAAATAGGCAATCTAACCAATCTCAGAAACAATGCCTTTCTGGCCACCATCAAGTACTTTTCCATGCACCCCACTACTCATTCTTCACTTTCCAAAAGCAATTTTTTCAACCCTAGTGACCTAGTTCATTCTACAAATCTTGTAAAAACCTTAAGGGCCGTTTGGTTTGAGAAAATGATTTCTATTTTCATTTTCTATTTTCACTTTTAATTACAAAAATGTCACTTTGTTCTTACTTTGTTTTCTATTTTCAAAAGTCTGTATAGGAAATGTTGAAAAACAAAAAAATAAAACAGAAAACAGTAAAAAGTTATTTTCACTGTTTCCAATACAAGCTTTTGAAAATAGGAAACAAAATGAAAACAAGATGATATTTTAGTAATTAAAAGTGAAAATGGAAAATGAAAACAAGATGACATTTTTGTAATTAAAAGTGAAATTAGAAAATAAAAACAGAAATCGTTTTCTCAAAATGATACCTTATTAATTTGAAACCCAAACAACTACAACTCTATTCATCTACCGGGAAAATGACTACACCACCAGCATAACTCCTTAACCATAAAACTTCCAAATAAAAAGACATGGGATTTTTCCCCCAAATTTTGTCCTACCTTCTACCACAGTAAACAAGGTAAAACTTCTGATTAAAAAAAAAAAAGCATACAATTTGTAATCATTAAATCTCCATACAGAAATAGGAAGGAGGTTCCATAATTTGTCCAACATGAGACACATCTTGCAGTTTCAAAGGAAAAACTGTAGGCACTAAAATATATACTGGACATAGAGCAAAATGATTAATGAAGGATCAGCAACATACCAAGTACAAATGTTTTTCACGAAGCTTAAAACGGCCATTAATTGCCATATGATGCATGGTTTCTAAAGCTTGCAATCGAACCACCACTGAATCATCATTCAACACCTCCATTAACAAGTCTAAGGCTTCACGTGCAAACTCAACAGATAGGCTTGTCAGTGTGCATAAGGACTCACATACAGACTTCCTCACCTTCAAGGTAAGGCAGAAATGAAGTCAATATTTTCATATAATCACATAAGGAAGAAGCATTATAACTATACCAGATAATTGCCGTCAAATTTGAGATGAACCTCTGCAAACAAGGAGCTATATATGACTAAGGGATTTTCAAAAGTTACCTCAAAGAACTCATCCTCAAGTCCATGAAATAGTGCACCAGCAACACTAGTTGCTAACATGACAAATTGTTCAGATGTGCGCTGACCCAGAGTTTCCTTTTGCTTTCCGAGCCCTAAAACTCTCTTTGATAAACTTTGCAACAGAAGGTCCTCCGATACCATTTTCATCTTTCTGAGGCCATTAAAGGTTTCAAGCCTGACCTTCATACTCATATCTCTTGCCATGGAGCATACCTATATGCACATACAGTGAATGTGTTATGTGATATTGAGGGACCAGCCAACAACTGTCAGAAATGCTAGAAAACTTAACAGATACTTAGCACCAAAAAAAATTGGGACATAGAATCCATCAAACCCTGTGCAAATCACAGTATAAGAGTATACCTTGGCAAATACTTCGTTGGACCAATAGGCTTTCATGTCTGAGTTAGAAGCTGCCAACATCAGACCCCATGAAGCCACCTGAAAATTGAAATAGCAGCTTACATCATTCAAAGACTCACCACCATCAACTAGCTCAAAAACAGAATATTAATCATTCGGCATTGACTGAACTCAACAAGAACACAAAATCTGATGACACTAACAGAGATATCTGATTTTCTCATTTCTAATCTCCCCGCAACACAATAACTAGCAATAATAAAAAAGGAGTAAACACTTTGTTTAGTCAACTAAAGATATACCCTACATTACATTGGCCTTTGTAGGTGATCATTGATCAATAATAGGTGATATCAAATTAGTCTTTCAATGCAGTAAACCCCCATTTGTCCTCCAAAAAATACACTCCAAATCACATTAGCCCTTCGTTCATATATCCAATTGGTCTTCAGATTGCAATTAATAGGAATGCCATCAGTTTGGTCCACTAGAAGACCAATTTCATGGCATTAACTGACACTGAAATACTACTCTGATGTCACCAGGTTTTAAATGCAGTCCACTGCAGTTGAAGTATACTAGTATTACAGTTTTTAGAATCTCAGCAATTCACAACGCAGACCACAATTTAAAACCATGGGCATCATTATATATAGAAAACCTGTATAATTGAAATATATTTTAACATAAGATCATTTTAAACATTTCCTCTAGAAAAACAATATTTTGAAAGTCACCCACGAGGGATTCATGTTTAAATCTAAAACTCCTTTTCAAGTTATCTTAAAAAAAAAACACACTTTAATTGTTAGATTTATATGCGTAAGTTACAAGTTAACAAATATTAGTAAACAAATAGGCATGGTAACACTGGTGGCTGAGACCGAGCTTGACTCTCTTCGTCTTTGTCGGAACAGGTTTAGGTTCGAGTTCAAAAAAGATGAAAATGAAAAATTTAAACTTAATCTCATATCTGTCAAGCAATCAGGGAAAAATTGTAGAAAACCTGCCTCGTCTTTCTTTAAAAATTTAATTTACCTATATAAAAAATTAATAAATAATAATTTTTTAAAAATTATTATAATTTAAATTTAAATTTAAATTATTTAATTGTTATAATAATCAATTTATATTTTCAATAATTATAAGAAATGATGATGAAAAAATAAAATCTTAACCTACATATATGTGTGCAAGTGCGTGTAGTAGTAGACTAGTAGTTACATATTTATCCTATCTTATATTATATATTTGAACATATAATTTGGAGAGTGTAGACAATCACAATTTGAAAATGCATTTCACACACTAACTTCACAACTAACGCCCCCAATCAGTGCAATGAGACATGTCTATTTATTTATTCTTGACTAGAAATGGAAGCAAGTTTGAAAAAAAATCTTAGTGTCTAGGGTTGTGCTAGGAAGGTCTCTTATCGCCTTCCTTTTTCTTCTCGTCAGAGTTATTTCACAAAGACTTACTATGGTAAAGAAGAAAGGGGAACAAGCACAGTTAGAGAGCGCAGTACAATGGATAGTTATATGCTGCATTCGGACGAGATGAATAGCTCTCGAAAAAGAATATATTGATTCTCTCCTAATTGGTTGGATTGTAGGTTAACTTTATATTACAATTTAAATTATTTATTATAAATTTAAAATATAATTTATATATTTAAAGATATTTTTTTATTATAATTTTGAATTATAATATAAGTTATATATTTAAAAATATTTATTTATTATAAATTTTAATTACATAAAAATAAACACTTATCCGATGAAATATAAATACTAAAATACTGGTTTTTTCATTAAAACCAGATGAGGATTAAACAGGCACATACAAGTTCCAACTTAATTGTTATGTTAATGAACAAATAGAATGACAAAAGGAGTAAAACCAATAACCCAACATTTTATAAAACAATTTAGGTTAAACTATTTACTCACTCCCTATAATTATACTCCATACGAGAAAATTACAAGTTTTAGTCTTTAAACATGAATAAAAACTAAGTGTGATTCCTATTAAAAAAAACTTTTTGATGATATAAAACAGCTACAAAAACTTTTAAACAGTAATAAACCGCCACAAAAAACTGTACGAACACTAAAATTTACAATTTTCGTATGCAGACTAAACTTTAAAATGAAACAGTTATAAGAATCAAATGATTAGTTTAACTAAGAATTTAAGTCGAATTCCTGATCTCCTTTTATCAAAATTAAACTCAATCAGTACATGTTTAAATTTCAACATAGATACCTCAGAAATACTTTTATTTTCAAAACAATAATTTTTTGGATAAAACTTAAATACAATATCATATATTTTGTTGGTATTATTTTCTAATCAGAATTAGAGTTTTATCTTAATAATACGTATTAATATTTAATAAAATCTTTTATTTTGCAGACCAACCGTACTTATAATACTATAGTTATTACATTTAAGTTTTGTCCTAATTTTTTTATGATTTAATTATTAATTTAGTTTCTTAATTTACTTATTTTATTTAATTTAGTCACTCTTTTATTAAAAGATTTAATTAGATTTTATTATTTTTAAAAATGATACAATTTTTCCCTTTTTGTTCAAGTCATTTTTCATGTCATTTGAATAAAATTAGACAAAAAACAATGTCATTTTTAGTGAAAAAGATAACATTAGAATATTTTTAAAAATAATAAAACCTAATTTTAATTAAAAAAATAAATAAATAAAGAGAATTAAACTTTTTCTTCTTCTTCATTTACGCATTGAAACTTACAATTTTACATTGAAATTTCCAAAATTACTTTTGCAAACTCAAATGAAATCAAAAGTTATCTTTCGTCTGGTTGAGTAGATTTTAGAAAAAGAGAAGTATATGAAAAAAGTGTAAGAAAAAATAAAGTTTTTGATTCTTTAGAAAATAAAAAAGTGGGAGAAAAGAAAAAATATAGTGAGACCACACCAAAAAAAAAACTCCTCATAAGTGAAAAGATTTTGATAAAAAAATAACAACAGAAATTGTAAGACAATAAAAAAATTAAAATAACTTTTTTATCTTTTAATTTTAAACTACATAAATATATTAATAAAAATAAATATGTTTTTATAATATACACTCACCTTTCTTTTTTTTATACTTCTTTTAATATTCTCTATTCATTCTTTCTTATTTCTCTTTTCTCTACTTTCCTCTTTTCTGCTAATTTGTTTAGCCAAACAAAGCATTAAAGTGTGCGCGAGAGAGAAAAAAGAGAAGTCAGTGAGAGTTGAAATGCGAACTTACCACGCGAACCGCAGAGACCCTAACGCAAGGATTGACATCCCGAAGCAGCTGAACCGCGCGTCGATAGCACGCTTCCACCAAGCCGCCGCCGCCTCTCAACTCTCCACCGCGCTCGGTGAAGCCAACGAGCCCTTCCAGCGCCGCCTCTCGCACGAGAGGGTACGGGTCCTTCGTGAACCCCAGCAGCACCGCGATTAGCGACGCGGGTCGGACCGCGAACCGCGACCCCGCGTTCCTCAGCATCCACGCGCGCTCGGGCACGGAGTTTCCGAAGCACAGCGACGCGAAGCGCGCGTCGTCGAGGTCAAGCCCCGAGAGCGGCGACGCGAGGGCCTCCACGGCGAGGCGAGGCGGGGACCCGGCGACGGGGAGGACCGGGTCGAGGGCGAGTTCGGGGTGGACGGTGGCATAGTCGGAGAGGAGCTTGAGCGCGTGGTGAGTGAGGTGCGGGGAGCGCGTTAGGGTTTCGAGGATGAACGAAACGGTGCGTTTTGGAGTTGAGGGGTTGAGGAGGAGGGACCTCATGGCAGAGAGGGCGCGGAGAGAGAGAGGTTGTTCGGGAGTGTCGTCTTGTTGTTCGGCCATGGTGGTGGTAGTGAGGGAGAAGGTGAAGGTGGCTCCTAATTTTCAGATTTTAATAAACATTTCTCTTAAAAAGTATTTAGGTTTTTTTTTTTTTTTTAATTTTGTTTTACACTGGAGCCAATTTTTTAAATGGAGGGAATAAATATAATTAGCTTTTTAATTTAGCCTTCTATGGAAAGAAAAAGGAAAAACAAAGAAAAAATTTAAGTTTAAATGGAAGAAAAAGTAAAGGAAAATTATATATATAAATTTTTGTGTCTGAAAATTATTTTTTCTTTAATTATATAAAAATATATTATTATTTGTATTTTTGTTTCCCTCTAAACGTGAGATAGAAGTAAATTATGTTAACAAAAGGGATATCTCATATCTCATAATTGGCTTAGCATTCAAAAATTTAAATATGTTGTATATTTTGTTGATTGGAATTTTTTTTTTTTTTTTTAAATGCAGCTTCAGTTTTCCAGATCAAAATGGGCTTATCTGATAGACACATTAAAGCTACAGAGTTGTTTACATGTTTCCCACATTTTGTATCAATATATGCTACTGTATTCTAAGCATTGATCCTCAATTCAAGACAAATTGCACTGCGGGGTATGTATCTCCACACTCGCAAAGCCATTCGGCCTTTTGGTCGAAGCTAATATTTGAGAACAGAACAGAAATAATAATATTTTTGATTTTTAAATCAAAATCAACATCAATAAAAATAGAAACTTCATTTTCAACATCTCAAATATTCATATCAATAAATTTAATAAAAATTTTCATCCTCTCTTTCTAATAATATCCTTCACCATTAAAAGTTAGAGCACAATTTGTAAAACTACACTATTATGAAAAAGAGTTATTACAAGTCATCTCCTCTTGAAGCAATTAAGCTTGACCAAAGAGTCAAGCTCTGATCCCACTTGTTAACCAAGTGGCCTCAATAACTCAAGAGGGGGAGGGTGAGTTGAGTTATTATGAAAACTTTTTTGCAAGCGTTTCACCCCAAATCATGAAGAATATAATTTAGCAAAGAGACGAAGTAGGAATTATTTTTGTTTGTTTTAGATTAAGGAAATTCAAAACGAAACAAAAACACAACACAAAGAAAATAGACAAAGCAATAAAGAGAAGAGTTAGAGAAGAGTGTACCATGATTTATCTGGTTCAGTCACAAACTGCGACCTATGTCCAATCTCTAAGCCACGCTTGAAATTAATCCACTAACTGATTAGAATTTACAGTACAACAAGCCTTTTACACGTAAGGAACCCATCTTGGCAACCCAACCCGAGACGCTCCGTACCTTCTCACTCTAATCACTTATTAGGAAAACCCTATTCTTAGACTAAGGGAAACTTACCCCTAGATTTCCTTGCCAGGGGAACATACCTTGAGACTTCCTTTCCAGAGATTACTCGCCTCAGGAATTCCTTGCCAAGAGAACATACTCTTGGACTTTTTCAAAAGAGAAAACAAAAGTAATTACCACTCTCAATAGTAGAGATAGCACAACTTGAAGCTTTATGACTCATAATTCTGTCTAAGTATTGGCTCAAGTAGAATAACCCCAATTCCCAACAATTTTCTTTGCTCTCACAATTTTGGTGTTGAAAAGATTTAGCTTTTATAATGATTAAGGGGCCAAAACAGTTTAAACCATGATCTCTAAAAGATAAGATTTGATGTAGAAATGATTAATCAGTTATCGAAATCACACTTTCCTTAATTATTAATCTTGACCGTTGGGGAATCGATTCCTTCCATGAGGGAATCGATTCCTTTACATGGGAAAAGATTCCTCCATCGAGGGAATTGATTCCTTTAGACAAACTTACATTCAAAAATTAATTCAATCGCTTTCCACCCTATTCCACCTTGTGGGAATCAATTCTAAGTTGGGGAAATTGATTATTAAGCCAAGTTTGGCTTAGTATGTGATTTGTCACTCAAATTTTTTTTGCTTGTTAGTTTAAAAACTATTTTAGTTTTCCCAATTCATCCTTTTGAGCTAGACTTAGCTAAAATTGATGAGTCTTACACAATTGCTCAAGATATTGACACAAATCTTCTTAATAGCTGTTGTTTTGGTTCGAAACTCTTCAATTCCTTTTGATTTAATTTTTGTCTTCATAAGTTCCTTTCAACTTTGAGTTGGTCTTCATTGAAGCTCTTTTAATGTTGGTATTGTCTTCATCAAAACCTTTGCAATAGATGACATGTCAAAAGTCATGTTCAACAATTTTTTCCTTTGTTTTTAGATGACACCAAAGTAGAAAATTAGAATCAAGCTTAGATCTTATTGGGTGCCCCTTATAGAGGATTCGTGCAAGCAGATACTAGATGTAGCAAGGACTACCAATGCAAAAAACCATGGGTCCTATACCGTTACCAACTAAGAAGCAAGTGTATTGTGTTCTTTCATAAAACTGCATAAACCAACTTTATTTTTTAGTTTGCAGTGGTTTGTAGCCAATGATTATAACAAATAGCGCACATAAATGAGCAAAAAGCAATGCCCAAAAAGAAATTTGAATTCTTGAAAAATATATGAGTAAATGCCTCCTTCTTTCACTAAGAAATTACATTGACTTACTATGAATGCTAGTTACAATTAGCATTAACTGTTCTTTTGAAAGGATGCTATATTGCTCTAGCAAGTTACATCAATACAGCAAGTTATAAAAATTACATTGGCGCTCTCCAATCTTCTCGAGTGACAACCATATAAATGGTCTTTTTGTCATTTCCAAGGCTAAGGCCAACTCCAAAAGATATGAAGGAATTAAATTGTGCATAAGCTTCTAAGCCAAGCATAGAGCACAAACTTAGGTTGTTCTTGTTGCAAATTTGATCACGTCCAGCACTTGTATTCATTATAGATGCCTTGAATTTATTTATTAGGATAATCGGTTTCCATTTCAATAGTGAATTGAAATGCTTTGTTTTCACCTTTCACAACCACGTGTTCAATTAACACATAGTCTAGCAGGTCATAAAACCTTCTTTACTTTTACACATAAAGTAAAAATGCAATTTAAATTATAATATTATAAGCATGTCTTCCATTATAGCACACTAACAAGAACTGAATATTATAAGCATGCCCTTATCAAAAACGTGTAGTGGATATAACTAGATTTTTAATATAAAATTAGGTGGGTTAGACACCTAATATTATAAGTGTAACACTTGTGTTTTCTTAATGTGTGATTAAGTGATTTAATAACCAAAAGTGAAAATTAATGTGATCTTGGTGATTAAAATGATAAAATAAGTTGTTGTTGTGTGGTTGTGGTTTTGTGTTGTTGTCTTGGAATTTTCGTTTTAAATTTAGGGAATTGGAAGAAAATGTGCTTAGGCCGAATAAGAGTTTTGGTTGTGTTTATTTGGGTTGTTGAGGGAACAATAGTGTTGGGCCAGTTGTGAGGCCTTGGAGAGTTTTAAGACACCTAAGGAGCCCTCCCCTCTCATTTTGTTAAGAGCCACCCAAAGACACTCTTTCATTTCTCTTCTCTCATTCTCTCAAACTCTCTCAAATCCCCCAAAAGTATAGCAAGATTCCAAGCCTTGATCCTATTCCCTTATGTTGAGAAAGGTAGATTCCTTGAAGGTTTGGCTATAGAGCTCGCATTCTTTACTTCTTCCTTTTCCCCAAATTTGATTTTGAAAGCTCCAAGAGGTAAGAAAAGCTTACATTCGTTGAATACTTGTTGTATGATTGTTGTTGGGTGTGAATATTACCTTGTTTTGTGTTGATAAACGAATCTGAGTGAGCTATGTTAGAATTTCGTTGAAAATGGGTTGCTTTGAATTAGTGATGATTTATTATTAAAACATTGTGTTAGTTGTGAAATCTGTTGAGTATGTTGTTGTGGATTGTTGTATGTTGTCATTCGACTTCTATGGGGTTGATTTGGAGTGTGAGTGAGTGTAAAGTTTGAATTTTTGGGTTTTTACATGAGAGTTGCGGGTTCTATTATCTAGTAATCGCTAAGTGATGAGGGCTCTCGCTGAGCGAGAATGCCCCTAGGAGTGAATTGAGGCTGTCGGGTGGGAGTTTGCTAAGCGATCCTTGGTGTTGTTGAGCGAGCGTTCTTGTGAGGTAGTGATGGTTGAACAGAAAAAGGAAATTTGCTGAGCAAAGTGCAGTTCGCTGAGCGAGTGCTCATAAAGATCTGGAAATTTTTCCAAAAGGTGGTTCGCTAAGCGAGTAGTGGGCATTCCAGAATGCCTAAGAGTAATTCGCTGAGCAAGAACTAGACTCGCTAAGTGATTTGATGCCCTGGAGAGTTAGTGTTCTATGTTGTTAGCTTTCTGCTAAGCGAGTATGATATTCACTCAACGAGATACGGTTTTAAAGATCTATTACTCTCTAGAGCAGTGGATCGCTGAGCGAGTAGGGAAACTCGCTTAGCAAATGGTGTTGGAGAAAAAATGTGGAAAGTCCCTGGTATGAATTTCGTTAAGCGACCCCTGTTATCACTAAGCGAGAACCCTGAGGCTAGAGACCGGTGCTCTCTAGAGTGGATGTTCACTGAGCGAGACTTATGGTCACTAAGCAAGAACCTTTGTAGGGGAAAGTAGGCCTTCTGTAAAGAAGGTCCTTGCTAAGCGAGCATATGGACCGCTGAGCGAATGGAGTAGTCTGCTGATTTACTTAAATTTAAAAAGTGTAACTGTATCAAATGTGCTTGGGAAAGGACTCCTAATGCGAGTCTAATGTGAGAATTGTTGGGAATGTATGAGAAGTGGAAGGTTGCTTGGATAGAACCTCCCCTTGTTATGAATAATGTAGTTGTTGTAAGACTTCTCTCATAGGGTGTGGGCTACTTGGATAGGGGCTCACCTGTTGGCCATGCATGGGGCTAGATTTAGGCTTGCATGGGGTTGATAGTAGTTGTCTGGATATCTGTGGTGCTGGATTGGGCCCTACGTTGATGTTGACTTGTTGTTGTTGGGTTGATGTTGTAATGTGGTACATGCATTTTATGCATATGTTGTTTGCTGAGGTTGTGGTTGGTAAACCTCAAGTCGTGGTGCGGGTAGGCACGTAAGTTGGCTGGTTGATAGGAACCACGGCTTAGACGGGCCTCTAACCTAGTGCCTGGATAAGACATAGGGTCTTAAAGATGGGCCTTCAGGGATGAGTGGGTGGGCGATTTCGCAGGGGGCCAAGATGGTGCAAACCTTGAGTCGCGATGAGCCACCACCCACATACACTTATCTCAACACACCACATAATTCTATCTATAGATCAGAGTTTGACACTCCCTGAATGGTGAGAGGCATGAAATTGGGTGCTATTAATGCCATGTTAGGGGGTGAGACCTGGTTGATTGCCCGAGATGTTGTAAATTTCTTGAGAGTCGTGTCTTCATGTATTGACATGGTAGTGGTGAAGTTGTTGTGTGATGTGTATTGATGTTACGAAACCCATAGCATTATGATTTACAATTCGTATTTGTATGCTGATGATGCTATGAATTGTTGATGGAGTACTATGTTGTTTTTAAAAGTAAGCTTACCATTGCCTTGCTGTTGTGTTGTATTTGTTGTTGTTGCCATTGATGTGTTGGTGTGACTGTGATGATCACGTTGTTAAGCGTGGAAATAGATGGTGAGCCCTCAATGGATTCGGTTGCTCAGAGCTGAAGGTGGAACTGCTAACAGGAGTGCTTTTTTGGATGTTTTGTTTTCTATTTCATTCTTTTGATGGGATTTATAGTGTGACCAGCCATAGGGAGTGTGTTTTGTACCCCTCTCCCCTCGTTGATGTATATATATGTATTATGGCGATGGTGTTATACCCTCGTTCTTTTATTCTTAATGGGTTGCAAGAACAGGTATGATGTGATGTAAATAAGTTGGTAGAGACAGATGGGTTTCATATGATGATTACATGTGCGTTTATATATATATATATATATATATATATATATATATATATATATATATATTTGCTTCCATAAGACGGTGTAGTGAGGTTGTGGTGTAGTAGCGACAGTAGGTCGTTATAATAAGCATGCCCTTATCAGATTCTTAAGAGGTTATGTGAAGGAAAAGCTCTATCAAAAATCCACAACAAACTAATTGGACCAAGTACTCATATTTTTCATTCTTTAATGTGTTTATTATATGCGACATGGAAATACTCCAAAGTATATGTAGCACAAACATATGTGATGTACAAAACTTCAGTTAATATAAAAATAATAATTTTAGTTACAATTTTTTATTTGGCTTGCTATCCACTTATAGAATTCCCAAGCCCAAAGTTTGGCAAATGTCACTCAATATCTATGTCAATGAGAAGCCACTGTATCAGTGGAACCAAAGTCCAATGCACCAGTTCAAGTTTTTTAGTGGAAAGTGGTCAAGCCCAACAACCAAAAATATCTTGTTTTGCAAACATTTTCAATAAGCTCGAGGGAAGTGAAGATTACACATTTTACAAGCATTGCTAAGCATTGTGGCATATTACTTCTAATTATTGGGTCAACTAATGGATTAGTAACAAGCATCACAACTATGGATAATTAGGGTCAAATTGGTGAATCATTTGTCTACCTTGCTACTATAAATTGAACACCAACAATGTTATATCTAAAATATGTCACATGGAAGTATATAATAATAGTACATAATAGTTAAAAAACCAACATTAAAAAACCAATAACCATAAATGTAAGAAAAGTTCTACAATATGCTAATATTAAAAGCCAAAGTCAATAACCATTTTTCCTTTGATATTTTGGCGTTCCAGGAAAAGATGTTATTGTGAGCCATTTAACAAATGATGTGCAAATAATTATAAAATGGTGAGGTGGTTTGAGGGAAAGGTACCAAAAAAAAGGTGCCTACAAAGTAAATGATGATGAGTGTGTTCACCGGTAGGAGTAAGTTGCGACTTGTGGAAGATTGATTAGGAATGCCTCTGTTTGGTTTCATTTTTTAAGTTGGGTGTTTGTTCCCCCTATAAATATTGATCCCAAGTTTTAAGCTTGTGCTACATCATGGACCTACAATGTGATGCTTGGAATGGACTCTCTAGTGGTTCTTGTGTTGGTTGTAACCATCAGTTTTGGGTTACTGTTGAGGACATTGGAGCTATCCTTCAAAATTGTGGAAACATTTCCCTTCACCATGTTTGCAAGGAATTTTTGATTTCTTGGCCAACCTCGACCATGGTGTTTGCTATTTATTGGATCACCCTATTCCAAATTATTTCCAAATTCCAAGTAATGTGTTTTGTAAAATTTATTTCCAAATTACACCCACTACGTTTCGTAATCTTTTGTATATAACATAGGAATAAGAAACAACGATAGACTCAGAGTTAATGAGAAGAAGAAGATAACAAACTAATGAACGTGTTTCAGAAAATGAAGATGTAGGAAAGAAATAAAGAACTCTATCACATGACTCAATTTCACTAAATTATTATGAATCATTAGATTAAAATAAAATGAAAGGTGGGGATGAAGAGTAACTTTAAAGAGTTATTCTTAAAGTAACTTGATCCTTCCTCTTTCTTTCTTTCTTTCTTTCTCTCTCTCTCTCTATATATATATATATGTATATGTATATATATGTATATATATATGTATATGTATATATGTACTACAAAAAAAAAACACTATTTAGTGATTGAATTGACATGGTCGCAAAACCCTGAGTCACTGAGCAATTTAGCAACTGAATCAACATTTGTTGTTGCCTCGCAACCGAAGCATTTGGTCATTATCAAAAACTAGTCTGTCATAATCATTTCAGTTGCTTTCCTTAATGGGGACCAAGTTGGTGACTTAATTTTTTTCATCACCAATTCGGTTGCTATATTTAAAATTAATTTTTTTTAAAATAGTGATTAAAATCGGACATAGTTGATTAGATCTAAAAAGTGAAAAATGTGTTCACATAACTAAGCATTTTGGCCATGTAACATGACATCATAATAGTCACTTGTCAGAAAGCCCAAATTGTCAATCTGATCGTCAGAAATAATAGCCTAAACAAGGTCAAGTATCATCCACTCCGACAATACTTGTGTATTTGACGGTAGAACTAAGTCTTCGCATTTATCGCAGATTTGTTGAGCCTTATGGGATATGGCATGAGAGTAGGCTCTGTGAGTGATGGGTGATATATGATAAGAGAGTGAGTGCTTTTGTACATGAACGTGATGAGAGAAAATGACATATGAGTGATTCTGTTAGTGTTAATGTGTGTTGAAAAATGTGGAGAGAGAAAAAGATGATGAGTGTATTGTGTGATTGCATGAAGCAATTGTAGTTTCTTCAAAGCGTAAGTTGGTCGCTATGAATTTCATCATTGGTGCCTTAAACTGAAATAACCAAAGTTTTAGAAGCTTTAATTATTGGTAGAAAATAGGCACTCCTCAATACGTCCAACTGAACACCTCATCACACTTTGATTATGCTAAAGTCCAACAACTTTCATTCACGTTAAGTATTATTCATTAATTGAGAGTGATAAAAATATAAAGTTTGTCTATTATATATTCATATCTTATTATGGGTTATATCGAGGCAATTTAATATTTATATGCCTTTCACTTCAATCATAGGTTATAACCTTCATATATGCTCCTAGTAAACTTGCTCCCAATAAACCACAATTGGGAATAAAAAAGATCATATATATACCCAAGAAAGTTTAATTACTAGATTCACTCTGCTTGTCAAGCCAAACCATCTTATTTGGATATATATTTAAAACTTTTTTGCTTCCCGCCATATAAAACTCTAACGTCTTCAACAACTACAGTTATTGTTTGAAAGCTAGGAAGTCTAAGACTTGTTTCCTTCCTTTTGATGACATTGATGATATTTCATAAGCATGAGTAATTAAGTAGTAATCCACATGAGAGAAAAGACTTGCTAGTAGAATTTTATTTTTTTCCTTAGTTTTTTAATTATTCATACCATTATGTAGCTCGATTGTTTCATGTGGTTACCTTTGAGCTAACCAATGCATTTCCATTTCTTACCTTTCTAAAACAAAAATACTTGACGAAACATACCGGTCATGTCTATATGATCCACCTTTGTTACGAGATAGAGAATGAAATAAGCAAAAGATGAAGGAAACAAAACCAAGAATTATACCTTTTAATTTAAACTCACCAAAATGATGAAAATATGACAATTTTTTTACTAGCATATTGATATAACTCCTTTCTCTACCAATGCCACAATGACTAAAATAAGCTCCTTTCTCACTCAAGTAGTTTTCTATGCTAAGTTACTTTCCCTTTAATACATTGTTAGCTGCCAACAAAATGAAATTTTTTAACAAAAAACAAAAACAATGATAGAGTAGTAAACTAAAGGTCCAACACCTTTTGATTATATTTATAGCATTGGTTGATCACTTGATCTACTCAACACCCTTTTGTAACTAGTTTTCAACCATATCAAACCCAAATAAACTAGAAATTTTAGGACTCTTTTAATAAATCATGCACCACTGTTTGGACCAGATTTTAATCAATTTGTGATGTTTAATCCTTTGCTTATATGATGCTAACTATGTGGATAAAAATATGGAGCCAATCAGATTAGTAAATCTAAAGTTTTAGATTATGTATTTAAAATGTGGAGCTCAATTCCTATGCATGTTGAATTTTGTTTCTTTTAATTAATTATTCAAATTTAGGTGACTAGGTGTCTTGAATGATTAGTTTCTTTTAAAATACTCATTTAAAAAAAATGGTTGATATGACAAAGAGTAGACATTGATGTGCATAAGGAGAACGCCTTATTATAATCTAATTAATGCCAACTTACCTTGACATGGTTGTCCATATTAATTGCCGATGGGTTCCAACTTAAGATTATCTTTTATAAAGGTTTAAATATATAGTGTAGTTTTCTTTGCAAGTATAATAAATGGTTAAATTACTCTTTTGGTTTCTTTTTTTATTTAAATTATTCAATTTAGTTCCTCTATTTTTAAAATGTTCAATTTGCTCTTCTAATTTTAAAAAATGTTCAAAGTTACCTTTTTGTCTATTTGATAGTAACTGTGTTAGTGTGGTTGGACACGTTTCACCTCTGCCTCTCTTAACATCGTTAGTATCAATTTGGACAGAAGGGTAACATTGAACATTTTTAAAAAATTAGAGGACCAAATTGAACATTTTAAAAATAGAGGGACCAAATTGAATAATTTAAATAAAAAGAGGGACTAAAAGAGTAATTTAACTTTAATAAATTCATAAAAAGGTAAAAGGAAAAATGTCACAAAATATATCTTTTCTATCATAAAGAAAGGAAATTTTGGTGCATTTTTTTTGCCCAAATTAGGGGCACTTTAGACATTTTCTTTTTAGTTAGTATTAGTCAAACCTTTAAATTATTATTTATTAGGACTCAAATAGTAAAGTCTTTTTTATTAATACATTATAATAATCTCATATATTCCTTAAATAATATGAACTTGACATAAAAACACTAATAAAAAAAGGTTAAATTTGATTCAGTTAGCTAATGATATATCTTAGGGGCGAATAGTGTAACCTATATTTTTAAATGAATAAGGGCTAAATTTAAAATACTTTACATTAACCTATATTCCAATGTATCTTACTAGCCCAAGGATCCTCCCTTTATGCATGTATTAACATACATGCATGCATCAAATGAAATGGTTAGAGATAAAGAATGAGTAAGTCTTGTAGGTGGAGCGAATGAAATATGCTAAATGTTGTATGTGTAATTTATTTTTAGATTGTTAATGCTATCTTTAACTTCTACATCATATTGACAGCCGTTTTGTTTAGTATTAATTTGAATACCCTTAACTGTAATTTACTTCAACTTATAATGTACTTTTATTTCATTAGATTCATATGAATTTGGACTTTTTCCTTTTCTTGTATGAGTGCCTTTAAATTGTAATGGTGTTGATCATTATAGATGACACTAAGTACCATGCCTACGATGCTTAGGATGATTGTGTTGATGACACACAAGAGGACCATTGATTGCATGTTTATTTTTATTTTATTTTCATTTTACAATATTATATATTTTTGTTGGTACTTGTTATCAGTTATGATTCTGCACTTTGTCACACATTGCATCTATTGGTGTTGATCACTACAGATGACATTAAGCACCATGTCTATGATCCTTAGGATGATTGCGTTGATGACACACAAGAAGACCATTGATTGCATGTTTATTTTTATTTTATTTTCATTTTACAATATTATATATTTTTGTTGGTACTTGTTATCAGTTATGATTCTACACTTTATCACACATAACACCATTACAATTTAAAGGCATTCATACAGGAAAAGGAAAAAGTCTAGATTCATATGAATCTAATGAAATAAAAGTACATTATAAGTTGAAATAAATTACAGTTAAGGGTATTCAAATTAATACTAAACAAAACTGCTGTCAATATGATGTAGAAGTTAAAGATAGCATTAACAATCTAAAAATAAATTACACATACAACATTTAATATATTTCATTCACTCCACCTACAAGACTTGCTTATTCTTTATCTTTGATCATTTCATTTGATGCATGCATGTATGTTAACACGCATAAAGGGAGGATCCTTGGGCTAGTTAGATACATTGGAATATAGGTTAATGTAAAATATTTTTAAATTAGACCTTTTACTTTTAAAAATATAGGTTACATTAAGGTATATCACTAGCTAACTACTTCAAATTTAACCTTTTTTTTTATTAGTGTTTTTATGTCAAGTTCATATTATTTAGGCTTAATTACTAATTTGGTCCCTTAATTTATGTAATCTAGGTCCATTTATTATTAAAAGGTTCAATTTGGTCCTATAACTTTTTAAAAAAATTCAATTTGGTCCCATAATTTTCAAAAATGCTCCAATGTTACCTTTTCATCGAAAACAACTTCATTTTTTTGTCTAATTTTATACTAAAAGACATGAAAAACATAATGAAAAACAATGTCGTTTTTGATGAAAAGGGTAACATTGGAGTGTTTTTGAAAATTACGAGACAAATGACCTAATTGAACTTTTTAATAATAGAGGGAACCAATTGAATCAAATAAATAAATTATGAGACTAAATTAGTAATATAGCCTGTTATTTAAGGAGTATATGAGATTATTATAATGAATTAATAAAAAAAACTTTACTATTTGAGTCCTAACTGAGGATATAAGAAAAATAGTCTAAAGCTCCTATAAGTATTAAAGAATAACAATAATGTATTGTACCTCAAAATATAACAATTAGAAAAGATTTGCCAAATATATATCACAAATATACCATTTATAATGATATAGAATAATGGTATAAAGTAGAAAAATTATTCTCAACAAATTTTTTTAGCTAATATTGGGATTCCATTATATTCTCTTAACAAGAATTGTTGTTAATAATATAAAACAATATGAAGTTTAGTGTATAACAATGTTCTGGAAAAGACTATAATTTTCTTGATATAAGTTCTCATAACAAAGTGATGACAAACAATAAGTAAAAGGGAAATATTAAAAAAAAGGATATTTTAAAAAATAAATATATTTACTTTTTCATGTCTAATTAATTGGGCATTTAATTAGGGTAGAGACCTTGTATGACCTTTGTATCAATACAATCTTGTTTATAGGATATGCAAGACTCTCCTACTTGATAAAGAAAGATAGTTGAAATAAGATATTAAAATATAAAAAGCACTGAAAATAAACATTCAACTATTTTCTTCTATTACACAATAATTACGTCAAGTAACGTCATATCGATAGAATACGTCCATCACTTACATAATACAAGGATAATAACAATTCGTTCTAATAAAAGAATTTCATTAAACATAATTTGCATCGCGATAGGCAAAAGCAAAATTTTAGAATAACATTGGATTACATAAAATTAAATAAAATATGCCTAATTAAAAGTTAGGGAATGAGACTAATATTAAGCAACAAAAAAAATCATTTAATATGCATAAATTATCACACAATTAGAGAGTTAAATGATTTCATATATAAATCTAGCCACAACATGCCTTTTATAGAGATGATTCCTTACTTATTGTGATACAGCCTACGGGTCTCAAAGCACAATAAATAAGAAATACAACAATACAATGCATGAATCTTATATCATAACAATTCTAATATGGATAGAGTAATCAAAAAATGATATAAGCATAAAATTAATGAAACATTGCATAATAACAAAATATATTAATAATAACACACCAATAGGGTATAATTATTATTAATATAATATAAATTATAATTAAAAAAACTTTAATTATTTAACTCACAAAATTTGCATAATTGTACCTATGATAGGTGGGTTGACAACGGTACAAATTACTAGCAATTATGTCCAATAGAATATAACAAAATCATGCATAATATTCTAAGAAGCAATCACCCTCATATGTAATTGCAATGGTAAAAAAAAAAAAACCCACAAAAGGAGAACAATATATATTATTCACAAAATTCTCCATATATACAATTATTTAATAAGTCAATGGATCAATATTAACATTAAAGAGTGTGTTGTTCATTCTTGTGTAGAGACAATAAATGTTTGATAATTCAATGAGAACATCTCACATAATTTATATATTATTATCTCAAATAATTTACAAATCAAAGTTAAATCGTAATTATAATGGAAATTTATATTTTAAATAGGCTGTTATTATAAATCAATGTAAAACATACATTATAGGGGTGATACAATTTTCAATTTCCTCAAAGATTGCTAACAAAATAATTTTAATAAAATTTTACTAATGGGCATGTAAAAAAAAAATATAGCAAGGCAATATAAATTATATACTTGGCATAAAATGACACATAATTGCAAATTCACTACCTGCATTAATTTAATATAGAATATAGAGGTTTAGCCTGGATTATAATCCCAAGTTTATTTTGTGACTAAAATATATCATTAAAGAGAGTATCCATTATACAAAAGTCACAAAATAAGAATAATAAATTAGAAAATTTTGGATCTGAATGATAAAAGTATAGTAGTGAAAAGCAATATATTACAAAATATAAAAATATGCCATAAAAAATTATACAATACCCTAAAATTCCAATAACCAAACTTTGATTCAAATAACAATGATAGTAATAACAATAACAATTCAAATAAGTCTCAAAATTAATTTTAAAAAATTATAACACTTTTCGGAGAGAGTACAAAATATGTTAACGTTATTTAAAATCATATATTTCTCTCAAATTATACACACACACACGCACACATTAAGTGCCTTTTAAAAAAAATATCAAAATTTCATAAATATAAATATAAATACTTTAGTATAAAAAATTATTATGACTTATAAAAGTGATATTCTCATGGCTTAACATATTTAATTTTGCTTGTGGGTTTACATTACTTGATACATTAAAGTCTTTTACACATGTGGTAAGCTATAGAGATAATGTAATTAATTGCACACACACACATTCAAATGCAAAAATTAAATGATAAAAAAATAAAAATAAAACACGTTGACATTATTGACTTTAAAAAATGAAGATGTGTTTGGTAATAGTTTTCTAATAAAAAGTTAGAAATGGTTTGCAATCAGCATAAATCTCTCCAAATTCAAAAGGATCTCAACCGAGGGTTTTGCTTCGTTAACCAACAAAGAATAAAGAGTGCATAATAACCATATATAAAAAGTTGCAACAACAAAGCTAATAAGCCATATCATTATACCATATAAAAGCAAATAAATGGTATCATTATTTCACCCATCAATAGAAAATTCACAAATCAAGTTGTCACAGTATTGAGAGGGTAGTTTGTATCTAATAACAGTGAATGACTAAGAGAATGAAGCAATTAAAATTTGTAACACGAGTTTGAATAGAGTAAAAAAAATTGATCATTTCTTTTGATTTGGGCAACCATTTACCTTGAAATTTAGGGCATTTTGATTACACATGATCAATTTAGAGAAGCCCCAAAACAATTGTGATCATTTTTTTTCACCCAAAATGCAACAAGAAGCATGAAATGCTATGATTTTCATTTCAAGAATTTCAAACACGAAGTAAAATGAAAAAAAAAACATGTTTTAAGAATGTTCCAATGAAAGAATAATGAAATAAAATAACTATAATATGTATCTATAAGTCTATGATACCAATTGCTGAAATTTAAAAATCCTTAAACCAACCGAATGATGTAATTGCAACATATTAAATCACTAGTTTAAAGAGAATTAGATGATAAAATTTAAGTACCTGGCATAAAGAATCAAACTAACTTGTTCTTCTTGAGATCTGGATGAAACATTTGATTGAGAACTAGAATGAAATAATACTACTCTTTACACAATTGGTTAGTCAAAACTATCTGTTAATCGTCTAATAGGACAACGATTAAATAACCTATTGGATAAGGACAAGGACCTCTCATTGAGCATTAATTGAATAACCTAACCTGTCATGAACTATTCAGAACAAAAGCCCAATGCAATCGTCCATCAAATGATTGGATGTTATAATAATAACTGTTGACCATAATTAATATATTAATAATTAAAAAATTCCTAACAATTGATTAATGTTAATCCATAAAATAGATTAATTAAATAATTAATCCAACATCCCCATGGAAAAATAACATATTCACTAACTGCACAACACTTTCACACATAAAAGATAATAGATTCACTCACTTCAAAAGACAAGAATATCACAGGGAGCTTTATTAGACCTTATTTTTTCATGCAACACAAAAGGAAGATTTGAACAACAAATGAACTTACCTTTCTAATATTCAGTGTGCTAAATGGGCTTGTGACAATTGGAAACAAAGTGTGGGTGAGAGTTGGGGGCAAAGACATGAGAGAGATAACGAAGTGGGACAAGAGAGCGAGATAGAGACATAAGAGAGATTTGCGATTAGGGATTTTAGAGAGTGAGATAGAGTGTAGAATTTGGGATTAAGGATTTTAAAGAGAGAGAAAGAGCGAGATAGAGAGAGCGAGACATAGGAAAAATTAAAAGAGAAACTCAAATATTATATATGAAAAATTAAAAAATAAAAGAATTTATAAATAAGTAAAAAAATAATAATTAATAAATGTTATATAAATAAATATTTTTATTTTTATTTATTTAATATTAATATTATATATATATATATATATATATATATATATAATAAAGTGGAATTTTTCTTATTAATTAAACATCAATATAATTTTAATTAGTATTTATTTAAAAATTTAGAAAATATAACTACAAACATTTAGAAATTAAAATTTGAAGGGCTGAAAACATGAAAAAGTCTAGAAATATATACATAAAATATATACATGAAAAATATTAAAATTTTAAAATAAATAGTAAAATATATATAATAGTATTAATTTTAAAATATTTTAATGATTTAAATTAACAAATTAATTTGTAATAATTTATATAATAGTATAATTAAGCATAGACATAAATTTCAATATCAAATTGAGAAACAATATATTAATATACATTTGTTCAATAAATATTATCCTTCATATACTACATATATAAGATTTGAGATAATAAAAATATTGTTTGAATGAATAAAAAAGACATTTAAATCATTAAAATATTTTAAAATTAATTTATTATATATTATACTATTTATTAATGGAAAATATTGAAAAAAATTGTTAATAATTTTCATATCCATCATTTACTACATATATAAGATTTGACATAATACAACGATCAAGTGGAATCTTCCCCCCGTCAGTTAGGCTAGGCTCAACACGGATGGAGCTACTAAATTGGAATTTGACCAAGCTAGTTGTGGTGAGCTTCTTAGAGATGACAAAGGCAATTGGATGGGAGGCTTTGCTAAAAACATTGGTACAACCTTTGCCTTCATTGTTGAACTTTAGGGGAGGTGCTTGAGGGGCTCCATCTTGCTCATAGGAAAAAGGTCACAGTGTTTGAAATCCATATTGATTCTGAGGCTGTTATGAGGAGCTTACAGTTTGGAAAGAGTGGAAATGTTGTCACCTACAACTTGGTTAAGCAAATTAGAGAAATCATAGTCGGTGATTGGACTACTAAAGTTGACCATATTTATAAAGAAGCAAACATATGTGTTCATTGCTTAGCTGATTTTGCTTGTAATTTGGAGGGTAGGACTATTTTCTTTGAGCATCCCCCTGCTCTGATTAAGCAATTGCTTGTGGATGATTTGGTAGGGGCACCTGCCCATAGGATGATTGTTGTTTGATTCTTTTTTTTTTAGGCCTTAGGTCCTGTTAAAATCCAAAAAAAAAAAGATCTGACATAATAAATATTGTTTAAATGATTAAAAAGACATTTATATCATTAAAATATTTTAAAATTAATATTATTATATATATTTCTATTTATTACTAGAAAACATTATAAAAGTTTAACTTGTTAATAATTTTCATAAATAATTAAAGTAGAAAATTAAACCAAATTAAATGATTTAATTGTTTGATTAAAGTTAACTAATTGATTCTCACAAAAATATGCTAAAATTACTATATATATTAAGATATTATAAAATCATAAGATTATTTTGTATTAATAGTTTAAATTTGGTGTAACTCTTTTAAAGTTACAACAATGTCATTTGATCTCTCTCTCTCTCTCTCTCTTTATATATATATAGGGTCAGGGTCCGTTGACACCAAGTGTCAAAGTTAGTCAAATTACACCTTCAATAACTTTTTGTAGAATGCAAATTTAATCGATTTAATCGTTGAATTTGATGTTCTTATTCATTAGATTAAGTATACAAAATTTTACACAATTTCAAAATTATTTAGTAATTCATTGGATCACTTTGTTTTAACGTACAATAAAAAATTAAAATATGTGTAAATATTCAATGTTAGATGACATATCTAGAAAAGTCCAAATTATGTAAAATTTGATATACATGATCATGAAGATAACATCATATAATTTAATGGTTGGATTGGTTAAATTTGCATTCTACAAAAAGTTATTGAAGGTGTAATTTGACTAACTTTGACACCCGGTGTCAACGGATCCTGATCCATATATATATATATATGGGTAGGATCAAGTTACTCCAAGAGTAACTCTTGGTAGAGTTACTCTACTCAATAACTCTTGATAAGTATTGAATTTCAACGATCCAACTATTGAATATTTCGAGATTGTGTTAACGATTATGCACACCAAATTTTAGATAAATCGAACATTTGTAACTAGTTAATCTTATAAGTGACATTTACTTATAATTTTAAAAAATATATTATATGTTAATTTGAATTTATCTAATGAAGTGTCAAATAATTTTTAAACTTTATAAACAATTGTATAATTGATCTACTCAATAAAATCCTTTAATTTAATGGTAGGATCATTGAAATTTAACACATATCAAGAGTTATTGAGTAAAGTAACTTTATTACGAGTTACTTTTGGAGTAACTTGATTCCCACCCACATATACATATATATATATATATATATATATATATACATATACATATATATATATAAGAGAGAGAGAGAGAGAGAGGGGGGGGGGGGAGATCAAGTTACTACAAGAGAAATTTTAAAAAAGTTATTCCTTATTCTCATCTTTCATTTCTCTTAATCTAATGGTTCTAATGACTAACTCATCTTTAATTGTTAGATTAAAAACAAAGGGTAGGGATGGAGTAACGTTTTTAGAGTTACTATTGGAGTTACTTAATCCCTCCTATCTCTATTTCTCTCTCTCTCTCTTTATCTCTTTATCTTTCTATCTATCTCTCCCCTTTCTCTCTCTTTTTCTGTTTTTTTCTCTCTATCCCTCCCTCCCTCCCTCTCTCTCTCTCTCTCTCTCTCTCTCTCTCTCTCTCTCTATATATATATATATATATATATATATATATATATATATTTCTTAAAATCTCTTTTTTTTTCTGCGTAAGTTATATAACGATGTTTGACTTTCCAATGAAGCCCATGTGATACAGTAATGTTTGACCCAAGCCTAATGAAACCTATGTGATTTAGTGAGGTTTGACCAAGCCTAATGAAGCTTAAGTAATATAGCAGTGTTTTACCAAGCTCAATGAAGCCCAAACAATCCAATGATGTTTGACCCAAGCCTAATGAAGCGTAAGTGATATAGTGATGTTTAACCTAAATCTAATGTAGCCTAAGTGATCTAGTGATGAATGTTTCCTAAGTGATACAATGATGTTTGACCTAAGCCCAATGTAGCCTAAATGATATAATGATGTTGACTCAAGTCCAATATAGACCAGATGATACAACAATGTTTGACCCAAGCCTAATGAAGCCCAAGTGATATAATGATGTTTAACCTAAGCCTAGTGTAACCTAAGTGATATAGTGATGTTTGACTCAAGCCTAATGAAGCTCACGTGATCTAATGATGTTTGAGTCAAGCCCAATGTAACCAAAATGATCTAGTGATGTTTGACTTAAGCCCAATGAATCCCAAGAAATACAATTTGTATGACTCAAGCCTAATATAGACAAAGTGATACAACAATGTTTGACCTAAGTCAAATGAAGCTCAAGTGATATAATGATGTTTAACCCAAGCCCAACGTAGCCAAAGTTATATAGTGATGTTAGACCCAAGCCCAGTGTAGCCCAAGTGACCTAATGATGTTTAACCCAAGCCTAATGCAACCAAAGTGATTCATTGATGTTTGACTCAAGCCTAATGAAACCAAAGTGATATAGTGAATTTTGACCCAAGCCCAATGTAGCCCAAGTGATACAGTGATGTTTGACTCAAACCCAATATAGACCAAGTGATACAATGATGTTTGACCTAAGCCTAATGAAGCCTAAGTGAAATAGTGATTTTGACGTAAGCCCAATGCAACCCAAGTGATATAATGATATAGTGATGTTTGACTCAGACCTAATGAAGCCCATGTGATTTAGGGATGAAAGTGATTGCATACCAGATGGTTGAATGCTTCAAGAAGAGAGTGATTGTGGCCCTATGTTTCTATACAAGTGAGGGAAAGAGAGAGCTCCGAAAAGGGAGGTTTGGGCTGGGTCGGGCTTAGAGGCTTTAAGGGCTTTCTCATTAAGGTTCCTTGTGAAGGAAAAGAGAGGTTTGAATTGGTTAAAGAAAACACTTGGCCTCCTTCCCCCTCTTTTAAATATTTAATATATTATTAAATATAAATATTTAATATATTATATTTAAATATTTTAAATATAAATCTCTCTTTCTCTCTCTCTCTATATATGTATGTATATATGTATGTGTATATATAAATGATTTATCATAAATCTAAAATATAATTTATAAGTTCAAATATATTTATTTATTACGTATTTTAATTATAATATAATTTATATATTCAAAAAATTTATTTATTATAATTTTTTGTTATATAAAAGTTACATGTGTATTGCATATATATATATATATATATATATATATATATATATATTTGTATTTGTATTTCAAAATATTATTATATATTATTGAATATAAATATTTCAAATATTATAATATTATATATTATTCATTATAAGTATTTCAAATTATTTAAATGATAAATATTAAATTATATTTTATATTTTTAAATCAATTTAATATAAAATAAATTTAATATTAAGAATAACATAAATTTAAAATTAAGAAGTGAATGCCATTACATAAAGAAAAACTAAATTTAAATTATTTTATATATTTAAATTCTTAAATTGTAATAATAATTATTCTTTAAAATTAATTGAATTTTAGTTTGAATATTGCACAAGATAAATATTTATTTTATATATTTTAAATTTATAATATATAAATATTTTTTAATACATAAATTATACAAAATATTTATCTTTTTGCTTTTTTACATTGAAATTTTTATTTTTCAAATGGGTTTTTTGTTTTGGGAATTTAGTGACCAAAATCCATCAGTCGCTATTGCCCATTAATTTTGTTTTAGCAACCGCTACTCACTCGATCGCTATTTACCATAGGCGAATTCTACGGTGAAACATTGCAACAAGTGGTGCACCAATGGACCACTACTTATAACCATTAGATATAATATTTAAATAATGAATGGTTGAGATTTATTGTTTTTATTCACTTAAGCTTACCTGCTATAGCAGGTTCTAAACCGGTACATAAAAAGTTGTTGAATTTTTTTCATCCGCTCCTACTTTGCTTTGCTTCGTCAACTGCATCACTATGCCTCCAGCTCTCCCTCTCATCTCATTTACTTTTTCTTTGCACCTGAACTACCTTCCATCTTCATTCCATGCTAAGGATGACTATTACAACAATCTTTATTATAAGCTGCTATTATAACTATTATATGGTCTGTTAGATAGTGCCTATCAAATGTTCAACACAATGACTATGAGAGACTTGGAAACTCATTTGTTTGATAATGCTCACCATTAATAATGGTTATGAAGGGCAATATTTTTTTCTTATTATTTATTTCGTTCTTTGTCATTGTGTTCTAGGAAAATGCATCCATTATGTTTAATGAGGTGTCTCACTAATAGCATCGCAACTTTCTAGGCTAAAATGACCAAAGATTGCAAGGAATGGCAATTTAAATCCACAAATTATTAAGAAAAAGGTGTTTGAAATGAAGGAAACCCTGCTTCTTGGTATGCCATGCTGTGAGTTACATACAATATCGCCTATACATTGGGGCTATTTAGTTTTTTATGCACTTGTAATTTGTAAGTGCAAAAGATTGTGAAGAGTCATCTACTTTACAGAGTAAAAGAAAAGGTGACCAGAGAGTAAAAACAATCCCTGGATAAAAATAATGCAAACAAGTAGAGGTTCTGAATCGTAAATACTAAATACTATTAAGACAAAGGAGATGATAAAAGAACGACATTCACACACCTAAATGAAGATGATAAAACAAAAGAATCCATAAATGTAACATCTCGTAACATAAATCTTCTCAAAATCTAAACATTTCTTTATAAGTTTTAGTTCTGTAGAACCAAGAGGAGGGTAGGGACTTCCTTGAGTGTTCTTCCCAACCAACCAAAGCAAATCCCACCGTTCTCTTCTTTCATAGTGAGTCTCGCATTGACTCAGTTACTCCCCAAGGTGAGTTGAAATTTTTTTTGACTCGGCCATGCTTAAACTCAATGTTGTCAACTGTAACCCTACCATACTCATACGCGTGCCATTTCCCGAACACCTTGCATCGCTCCCACGGGAACTCTTCTTTCTCAAGCTATTGAGTTACACAATTTCCGATTTAGTCCCTTCTCTCCACAACGCTTCCAGCAACTAGTGTCTACCTTTGGTTTTAGCCACCACCACAACCCCCACCGCAACCTCAAGTTGCAAAACCACCCCTTCGATGGTGACAGCAACCTTTAGGTCTCTGACATCAGCCTCTTTGCGCTGCCAGAGCAGCTTAAGAACGACCTCCTCCAGCTTCGTGAAAATGGCGAGAAGGAGGAAACAAAAGTGAGGATGGTGACTGTAAATTAACGGTGATTTTAACTCCACTCCGTGTTGAGTTGCTGGAATTAAAAGAGATAGATGGTGGTTGGATAAGGAGATGACAAAGCGGAAGAGGAGATAAGATCGAAACAAAAGACTTAAATTGAAAAAAAAAAAATTTAAAATCTTAATCACAGTAAGTTATCGGTTATACATATCAGCCGTTGATTATTTTATTATTTCATCTGACGGTAAATTTTAATGGTCCATTCATGGACCACTTGTTTCACTAGTTCACCATAGCATTTGCCATTTACCATATACATTTTTAGTCATTGTTTCTCATTTTAATTTAGTGTTTTAGCGACAGATTTTTTTTTAATCACTAATTGATTATACATTGGCTCATTACATCGGTTGCTAATAGGTTGTTGAAATATAACAAAGTCAATTAGTGACAAATTTAGTGATTGATCGTTTTGCCATGAAAAAAAAAATCTATTACTAATTCCATATAGTGACCAAAAGTTTCATTTGTGTTGAATTGATTGTGAGTTAGCGTCCAAATTATTTTAGTCACTAAATTTGGTGGTTATTTTGCCTTTTTCTATATGTGTATGTGTATATGTACATGTATACATATGTGTGTGTGTATATGTATACACACACACACACATACACACATACATATATGTGTGTGTGTGTGTGTGTATAATAGGATCAAGTTACTCTAAAAGTAACTCTTGGTAGATTTATTCCATTTAATAACTTTTTGTATATATTAAATTTCAACGATCCAATCATTAAATTAAAAGATTTTATTGAGTAGATCAAGTTTAGAAATTTTTATAAAGTTTGAAAAATTCACTAAATAAATTTAAATTAACTTATAATACTTTTTTTAGATTACAAGTAAATATCAACTATAGGATTAACTAACTACAATTGTCCAATTTACCTAAAATTTAATATGTATGATCATTGACATAATATTAAAATATTTAATGGTTAGATCGTTAAATTTAATATATATATATATATATATATATATATATATTAATAAATTTTAATCAACAATAGAAAGTGCATATATAACACACTTTCTAATATTTATATATATGTAAAAATTAAAATTTAATTGATTGATTAATATAAAATATGTCAAAATTAGCGTAATTTTATAAATTTTTACTATTTATCATTGAAAATATGTTACTTTTTTATATTAACGGTTTAGATTTAATATAACTCTTTCATAGTTTCACCATATTTCTTGCGCTCTCATGCTTCAGGAACATAAGTTTTTTTTAAAAAAATAATGTTGTAAAACTCTCATTTACTAATTTAATAGTTGACTCTATAAATATAAAACGGAGCTTGAACCAATGGGTGGAATTCCAATCCCGCAACATTTGAATTGGTGGGGCTGTTTTGTTTATTTATTTATTTATTTTTATTTTTATTTTTAGTGCGCGCGCTGTTTCGTGATATTAGCTGGCAATAATACACACATTTTTTTGGTACAGTAGCACACGCATTTGAAAGTAAACGTTTTAGCATTAACAGCAACATGATTTGACTTTGAATTTAAGAACTCTTTATTGACAGACTATGTTATTCTATAGCAATTTCATAGTAAATTTTTGTTGATGTTGGTAATTTACTTTAATTTTGAAACAAAGAGAGTCTTCTATCATCTTAATGTTTTTTCTTTGATTCTCATTTCTTAAGAAGAAGAATATAAACGTTTATATGACCCACAAAGAGGTCGTTGCTGTTCATATTGCAATTCCAACATCCACCACTATGCTTACAACAAGAGGAGTTGGCAGGGCACCACTTCGTTTTTCCACCAGCCAGCCACACTCGCGTCGCTTCAGAATTAATGGTCATTATAACACACTTTTTTATCGAATACGTCATTGCATGTTAACTTCATTGGTATATATGATGATATAAGTGGAAAAATATGATTTTTCAAAAGTTAAATTATAACAGATTTGAATCAGCATGCAGGAGTTCATACTCTCTAACTGAAAAAAGAAGAAGAAGAAGCTAAGATAACTTCATTGGTATATATGATGATATAAGTGGAAAAATATGATTTTTCAAAAGTTAAATTATAACAGATTTGAATCAGCTTGCAGGAGTTCATACTCTCAAACTGAAAAAAAAGAAGAAGCTAAGATAGCCTTAATTTCGAGTATGATTGGTAAGAACATACAGTTTATTTAAAGGATTAATAGTGTTTTTAGTTTTTGAAAAATTTCTAAATTTTGATTTTTATCTCCAACTTTTAAAACCAATAATTTTCGTTTCTATACTTTGAAAATACTAAAATACTCAATTTTTAGTTCCTAAAACTAACATTTTTTCTCTTATCATAGGGACCAAAGATTGAAATTTCAAAAAATATAATTTTTGTCCCTGCATTTTAAAAATGTTAAAATCTTAGTTTTTAAAATTAACTCTTCCCCTACACGGGTAAAAAATCAATGTTTTAAAAATCGAAGACTAAAACCAAAATTAATTTTTTTTTTCAGAGTCTAAAAATACCATTAACCCTTACCTAAATCAACAGAATAGAATAATTAAATTATATTTATAATTATTTTATCATAAGATAGACATATTTTTTATATTATGAATGAGATGCATCGTGATCCATAGTCACCATACACGACATGACTAGTTTGTTATGCATTGACAAATTTGGTGGGTCATATAGCCAAGTACAGGGGAAACCTAACAGACAAGCCTGCCTGCAACTAGTCCGTTTGCAACAGTGTCTTCCCAAGAACAATAAGAAATGGAGCATTATAGAAGGAACCACTCCCACATATCACAATCACACATAGCAATGTGTATTGCAATTCTTGAAAGATAACATAATATTTATAGGCATAGTCAACAAAATGTTTTTGATAGGTTTAAATTAGTGTAAATATCTTTTTAGTCTTTATAATATAGTTTTTTTTTGTATTCTTAAAAAAAATTTGATATATTTTGATCTCTATAATTTTTTTTCTTTTATTTTGGTGTGATGATGTGATTAACAAAGATTTAAAAATAGATATGATGTTTCCTAAATAAAAGAGACTAAAATGAAAATGTTCTAATATAAAAGGAATTTATATCAAAAGTTTATCATTTTATAGGGACTAAAATGGTAACATTAAGGATTAAAATAAAACAGAAAAATTAATTATTTATAGGAACCAAAAAATTATTTAAGCCGTTAAATTTTAAGATAAGTGAATGGTGTCTCACTTTAAAATAGGAAAAACCTTTGAGTTCAAAAAATACTTTAGAAAATTTACATATTCACCTTACTTAAAGAGAGCGATTGTTCAAATTTATGACAAACTTGCTTATAAAAAAAATGTGACAAACTTATATTAAAATAATGTTAAGAAGAACCCCAATACGTCTTTTATCATTTTAATATATATTTTAAAATTTTGTTTCTTTTTAAAACCAAATTCATTAAACAGAGTACAATGAACACTTCACCCATATACAACCAGTACAAAGGCAATTGTAGAGTTAAATCAATTACATATTCACTTTGTCATCATGAAGTTGTAACTGTTAATTATATTTACTTTTTAAGCGTGTTAAATCGTTAAAAGTATTACGAGAAGATTGATTTCGAATCTAAAATATTAGTCTTCTGAACACAGTGAAACTCAGGAGAGAATAACTAATCAAAAATGTTGATGCTGTTAAAATATGTTTTAAGTTGATGATGATAATGCTTGTTACCTTGTAAGAGATTTTATTTATTGAATTGTTTAGTTGTTCTTCTTTAGCATAAAATCATTCTCTCCTTTTTGGTTACAAGAGTAAAATATTTATGTTGTCCTCAAATACTCGTTATCAATTTAATTAATCCCTTGAGCATTATTTTTATCAAAGCTTAAATTCTCAATATATAATTTATCGTGTTTGGCTTATAGCGGTTTGTTCATCCCAACCTAGATTAATTAGGGTTGCACTAACTATGCTTCATTTAGAAATAAAACATTTTGACAAAGTTGTAATTAATTTATGTTTAAATATTATTCTAGACCTCAAATGATGATGTAGAAATTTAAAAAGAGATACCTTTGAGTTGGATTAAATCATAATTTGTAAATTTTAATCCAAACAAACTATTACATTCCTACATCAATCTATTTATTTTTTACGGAGTGTTTATGTATTATATATCATGATATTTAAATACTTTAATTTGCATTAACAACGCTACAAAAGTTTCAAAGTGTCATTCAGTTAGTATTTTCTGTAATGAATTTAACAATACGTGCCTTGTTAAAAATTCTTTAAATGAAGTGGTAACATATCAATTAATAAACGATAAATGTAATTTTTTTTTTACTTGTATCAAATTAAACTTACATTGAATATTGGCCTTTATTTGTGTGTGCGGATGTGTGTGTAAATTTTAAAGTTTTGCAAATTAGTCCTTATTACCACTTATTGATGATGTGTCATGAATTTAAATATGTCATGTCACATGTCATGTTAATATAGTTGCTCAGGTAACATGTCTAGTTATGTCATATTATTAAATGTTGCAGGTAGAGACTATTTAAAAAAAAAGGTTAAATATGTTTTTATCCTCCAAAAATATGATAGAATTGGTTTTAGTATAACAAAAAAAATTCTTGAATAAAATTTCTCAAATATTAAAAATATTTTAATTAAATCATTGTGCTAAACTCTGTTTAACTTTTCTATTAAATGATATCCACATCAGCATCACTGTCACCATTAATTTGTTGATGTGGTTGTCCATGTCAACTATTATGTCCAGGTTAAATTAGTAACATGCTTTTTAAATAAAATTATTACTTGTTTAATCCTAAACCACGGATTTTTTTTAACCTTAAAGCAAAAGTAATTACACGATTTTTTATTAAAAATTATCACTAAACATTTCAGGTAATAAAATATTTTACTTGGAAGCTAATGTGACCATCATTTAACAAAAAAAGTTAAATAGAGTTTACCACAGGAATCTAATTAAGATATTTTTAATATTTAAGGGACTTTATTCAAGAATTTATTTTTCCTAAGGATGAAAACCAATTTTTTCATATTTTTTAAAGGACAAAAACATATTTAACCCTTAAAAAAATTAAATTTACGACAGACAAAAATTAACAAAAAAAAATTGAATAACTAAAATTAAAATTCATCATATTTACATGGTCTAAGAACATATTTATAAGAATAAATTATATTTAAGACACAACTATTCTTTCAGTAAGGATTTTATTTTAAATTGGTACAAATCAAAACAAAATGGTGCTACTCATCATTCCTATTTAAAAAATTTAAATCGATCGTTGATTACCCTTATAAATTTTACTTTCTAAAATATCTTTATTTCCACCATATCTAAGAGTTAACAAGATATTACTCCAATCTCTCTTCAATGATCTAAATAAAAATTTAATTGTGAAGCCATATTTTATCTTCAGCTGATTATATTTTCGAAAAAAGGAAGTGTTTACATTTCTACTATAAAAAAGAAAAGAAAAAATATTTACACATAAAGAGAAAAAAGAAACAGAAATGGTATTGAATGTTGTGAAAGAATTTGATATATATATATTTTTTGGTAATTGATTTGGGCTACATATCTCGTATTTCTTAGTTAATTTTTCTATCTCTCGTCAATATGAAATTCCATTTTATTTATTTTCCCTTTAGGCACAAAAACAATATTCGTTCTTCACATATTCCTCAAACGAGGCTATAATAGGTAACCGGTACCGACACTTGTTAATTGTTTAAGATCCATTGAATATGATAAGAACAGAAGCACCAATTGAGTGTTTTCTGAGGCCTACCTCCCATTAGGAGGGAAGCATAACTGCACAAGTCATATCGTCCATAAAGATAAAGTGCATTTTCTTGAAGATCTTTGCATGCATCAAGTAGCTAATTTAGCAAGAAAATAAATTGCCCTTCTTAAGCCCTTTATTTCCTTTGGATATTCATCTTAAGATATTTGGAAATGCTTGGTGGTGGGGTAGGTGCAGTACACCACCAAAGTATATTGAATTAAATTCAACTTTTTAAATAATATAAAATAAATAAGAAATTGTTTGGTTGTTTAGAGTTGATTGGTTTTTATGTAAAAATTATTGTTATGTACAAACCCAATAATATATTTACTTTTGGCAACACTATTAACTGTGGACATTTTTCTTAACAATAATTGAGAAAGTATTCCCTAAACGCAAGATAGGTAATGGTTCTTTAAATTGGAGAGAATTCCCTTATCAACAGCTGCAAAATCATTCCTAAAATAGAGAGCAGACAACACTCATGAGTCTAGAAAAAACTTTTTCGATCTATTTTTTGCTTTCTAAATCAGTTCTTGGTGCATATGTAAAATTAACTGATCTAAAAAGTGTGTACTTTCTATATCAGTTCTAGTTGCGACATACATATGGCATAAAGTCATGGCTAAAAAGGTTATATATAGAGCTCAAAATGAGAGGGTGATGACAAAACTAAAGTTTTGTACAAGACGAAAGGGCAAGGGCGAGAGATCTGAGCGCGAGAACAAACAAACATCTTGAAGTGGCGTTGATATGAAGCTGGATAAGGGTTTTAGAAAGGATTCTAGATCAGTTGTTCATGCAACTGATCTAGAATAAATTTTATAATAATTTAAAAAATGGCATCGTGTTCTTTCTAAATTGGTTAGCATGCAACCAATTTAAAACCAAGACATGAAAAGCATATTCTGTGCTAGTGACTTTTTCTAACAATTGACTTCTCTTGACAATGGTTACAAAATTGTTCCTAAAACGAATAATAGACAACATTTTTGTTAACCGTAAATAGTGATTTTGCAAATAGTACGTTATAAAATCATTCTTAAAAGAACGATTTTAAAAACCATTACTTATTACTTATTAAATTTTATGTAACATATAAAAATTCATTTCCAAAAACCACATTAGGTCATGGTTTTTCAAGTAGTACCTTTTAAATTTAATAGGAAATACTTATATACTAAAATATTAAATAATACCCTCCTTTGTGATCCCAGACAATGAATGAATTTTCAATTCTAGTACAATATCTCACTTCTTTCATCGATGTTCTAAAATCTCCCAAATCCTAAATCAGGTTCTTAAGATTTCCTTTCATGCATGTGACCCTAAATTCTTGTATCTGACATGCACTTTGTAACACCTCAAGACGTTTCATGGACCAAACCAACTTGAAATCATATGATGAAATGATTTGCAGAAGGCGTTAGTTATTAAATGGTAAGAACACGTGAATTTCCTTTCAAAGGGTAAAAGTTTCGAAAAACTGTAAAACTTCAAAACTTTACAACAAATTAAATCGAAAATAATAAACAGGTCACATGACATAAACAATAGTAACATAAAGAAACATAGCCATGAGCCTGAAGGTCTTACATTAATTGTCAGAGATAAACGAAAAATACAAATATAAACTAAAAGTTTTGAAATAAAAAACTGAACCCAAAACTAAAGTTATATGCATATTAATAAATAACGGAAATTAATTTCAGTTTTTTTTTTTGGTATATAATGCTTTACTTTTTCTTATCCGTGGTGATAGTATGACTCATTTTATATTTATAATTTATACTGAAAATTAATCTTCCAATTATTATTTTAAATAAATCAAGTTCACAAAATATATTGCTTCCCGAAAAAAACAAGTTCACAATATATATTTTGAAAAACTTATCAAATATAAAGACAAGAAAACGTTGGAAATTAATTTACATATGGTTATATAGTATCTGTTTTATTTAACAGTTTTTCCATCAACATGTTTACCTCATGTATTTAATTATATTATTAATTGTGTCTCAAGTAAATCTTACTTATTACTAGTTCGTAAACCTGTGCGATGCACGAAAAATTTATTTTATAAAAATAATTAATTATTTTTATACCATAATTCATTTATAATAATTAATAAATATTGAAGTATATAATAAACTATATAATCAAAATGTATAAACATACAATTAAGTAATTGAATTAAGTATAAAAAAATATAAATAATTAACTGGGGAATTCAATTATATGAAATTCATTAAATCATATTAAGTAAATTATAAAAAAATATAATAAAAAAGAAATTAACAAATAAGAAATATGTATAGGTTGAGATATATATATATATATATATATATATATATATATATATATATATAAAATTTATACATTAATTATAATACTTAATTATTATTATTATTATTATAATAAATAAATTGTCTTAAATTTAATTAAATATCATTAAAATTATTATTTTTAATTATTATTGTTCATAAATATATTTTAAAATAAATAAATTAGAAAATAAAATATACTTATGTATATACATAATAATTTATTTTTTAATTTCTATCCTTAATTATTAATTAAAATAAAATATTATGAATCCTTTTAATTTTAACTACATATTTATAAAATCATTAGTGTTGAATATATTTAACTTTTCGTGATATTATAATATTTAATTTATTGCAATATTTAGTGTTAATGCAATATTGTTTAATATAATATTAAAAAATTGTATAGCAAAAAAAAAATAAAAAATTATTCATTAAATATATTTTAAAGAAAGTAATTTAAAAGAATAATTTTGAGAATAAATATTAATATAATATTTAAAGTTATTATTATAGTATTTATATTTCTAATTTTTCTATCATCTGTTGGTTTTAATATATATATAGGTATTAAATTTTATAATAATAATTTTTTATTTAATAATATTTTTTTATATATATAGATTCTGATGAAATTAATAAATTTATATTTTTAATTATTAAATTTAATAAAGACAATATTTAATACAATTTAAATAAAACATCTCTTGCCTAGAAAATGGAGAGTGAAAGGACTGATAGGGTTTTGGAGAGTGATCCGACTGCTCGCTGCACGAAAAAAAGCCAAGTTTCGTAGGGAAGAGGTGGTTGCAAGGCTTGCGGAGAAGGAGAACGGGGGTCAGGAAGAGAACCATGATAGTTCTTCTTGTAAAAATAAGCTTTTGGTGAGTAATGGTGATTTGGCGATGGAGGATATGGATCTGGTAAAGGAGGATGATATGGAGTTGGCAGAGAGCAAATGGACCCGTAGGTTTTATGATGAAGAGCAGGAGGGAAACACGAAGTATGACCCTTGCCTTAAAATAAGGGTGACATATGAAGAACTACAAAATTGGAGTACTCCTTGGAAAAATTGCCTGGTTGTGAGTGTGTTGGGGAAAAGGATAAGCTTTCGCATGCTGGAAGTTAAGCTTAATAGGGATTGGGCGAAGAAAGGGCTTATCTTGTAAGATAGGAAAAGAACCTGCAACTTATCTCTCACACCACACTCAAGTACACCGAATCTTGATAACGCAAGGGTCTCCTCAATGAGAAACCTTGATAAAAACTTTTATTATTACTCATGTGTCTAATACGGAATGCTCTTTGCTATTTGTCTTCTACAACCTAACTAACTTCTCTAGTCAACTCAACCCACCGTAGTTAGTTACAACAACCTCTCAAATATATATCTAGAATTAGCCAATTAAAGAAAAATGAATGACTAAGCATACATTCCCTTAATGGGTATTACAGGCCCCCCCCATTAACAATAGGCCTTGCCCCTAAGGCCGCTGTAGCACCACTATCTGCACAATGATCGTCTCATTTGAAGTTTGGAAACTGAAGCTTCAAGGAGTATAAGTCCTGCCAAATAGCATCCTCAGGATTGGTATGCTCCCATTGCACCAGGGCCTTTATAACAGTAGCATTCTTCCTTTTCTTCATTCTACGAACCAAAATAGCCATAGGTTGCACCTCAAGGTCCCCATCAGAAGTAAAGTTAGGTCAGTTAGACGACACTAAATGTTGGCCATGATGCTTCTTTAAAATAGACACATGAAAAACATTGTGGATTTTAGTAGTGGCAGGTTAGTCAAGTTTGTATGCCACTTTGCCAATGCGCTCAAGGATTAGAAATGGGCCATAATACTTAGCAGCTAGCTTATAGAAAGCTGTATTTGGATTGAATGTTGCTTATATGGTTGAATCTTCAAATAAATCAAGTCACCACAATTGAATTCCTTTTCCTTCCTCCACTGATCTACATACAACTTCATCTAGGCTTGTGCATTATGCAAGTTCTGCTGTAGTAATTGAGAGATTTGTTGCCGTGATTTTACAGTGAAATCCACAGCCTGAACCAAGGAATCGCCTACTAGTAAGGGAGTAGTTGCGGTTGGGGCATAACCATATAAAGCTTCAAAGGGAGTAAGCTGTGTAGCAGAGTGATATTTTGTATTATACCAATACTCAACCAATGATAAGTAACTAAACCATTTGGATGGAGCTGCTCGTGTAGTGCATCTAAGATAGCTCTCGAACGTCTTATTCAATGCTTCGGATTGACCATCTAATTGAGGGTGTTATGTTGTGGACTTGAGGAGTTCCACCCCATGTATTTTAAACAATTCTTTCCAAAAAGCACTTATAAAGATGGGGTCCCTGTCAGATATAATTTGAGCAGGCCAGCCATGTAATTTAACCACGTTATCCATAAATGCATGAGCTACTTTAACAGCACTAAGAGGTTGGGCAAAAGCAAGAAAGTGAGTATACTTGGTGAGTCGATCAATGATGACTAAGATAACTGTAAACCCATTAGATTTGGCCAAGCTGACAATGAAATCCATGGTTATAGACTGCCAAGCTTGCGTGGGAATAGGAAGTGGTTGTAAAATGCCAGCAGGGACTGTCAACATTGGCTTAAATTGTTGGTAAATAGAGCACTTTAGAACCCAATCAGTAACAAACTTATGTAAACCTTTCCATGCAAAGACTTCCTTAATTCTCTTGTACATTTGGTGGGTGCTAGAGTGTCCACCAAGAGGGGAGGTGTGAAAATAAAACAACAATTTATTCCACAATTGCAAATCATTACCCACCATTATTTTACCTTTTTGTTTCAAAATGTCTTGCTCAAATGTGTAATGTTTGTAAGAGTGCCCACTAAGCTTCAAGTTATCCATCACTTTTTGCAATTTAGGATCGGAGTGCCAAAATTGTTTCACTTCTTGCAGCAAATCAGACCCAACTTGAAACACAGCAGCCAAACTAGTTGAATCTTGTCTGCGTGGCAATGCATCTGCCACAATGTTCTCCTTTCCCTTCTTGTATTTGATGCTGAAATCCAACCCCATCAACTTCTCCAACCCCCAGTTTTGCATCAAAGTCGTGGGTGGTTAGTTCAACATATACTTCAATGCTTTTTGATATGTTTTAATAGTAAAGTGTTGTCCTAACAAGTAAGGCTGCCATTTTTTAACAGCAAATAGAATTGCAAAGAACTCCTTTTCATAAGCCGACAATAACTAGTACTTGCGCCCTATTGCTTTGCTAATGAATGCCAAAGGATGACCATTCTGCATAAGCACCGCCCTATTACCTTGGCCCGAAGCATTAGTCTCAATGGTAAATTCCTATTGAAAATTAGGCAGAGCTAAAACTGGGGCAGAAATAAGAGCATCCTTCAATTGTTAAAATGCTTGATCCTCTTGTGCCCCCATTGAAAGGGTACTTGTTTCCATAATAAGGTCGTCAATGGCATGGCAATCTTGCCATAGTTATGGATAAACCTGCGGTAGTAACCTGAAAGGCCTAGAAAGCCCTTCAAGTCCATCAAGGGCTTAAGGACAGGCCAATTTCTCACAGCTTCTTCTTTTCTTGGATCGGGTTCCACACCTTTTCGGGAAATCATGTGGCCTAAGTAATCAACTTGCTCTTACCGAAACTGCACCTCTTGTAGTTCAACACCAAATTATTATCTTGCAGAATTTGAAAGGTTACTCACAAGGAATTCAAGTGTTCTGCCTATGTTTGATTATAAACCAAAATATCGTCAAAGAAGACCAGAATAAAGCGTCGTAAAAATGGTCAGAATATATCATTCATAAGGTTTTGGAAGGTTGCAAGAGCATTAGTGAGGTCGAATGGAAGTACCACTCATTCATAGTGACCACTGTGTGTTCTAAAAGCCGTTTTGTGAATAGCTTCCTCCCTCATTTGAATTTGATCGTACCCACTGCTAAGATCTAGCTTGGAAAAATAAGTTGTGCCATGAAGTTCATCCGTAAGCTCTTCAGAAAGGGGAATAGGAAATTTATTTTTGACTGTCATGGCATTCAACCTCCATAATCAGTGTAGAACCTCCATGTGCCATCTTTCTTTTTTATGAGTACTATAAGGGATGCAAAGGCACTATTGCTGGCTCGGATTATGCTAGCCTCAAACATTTCTTGGATCATCCTCTCAATTTTTGCCTTTTGAGAATAAGGATACCTATAGGGTTGTGAAGTGAAGGGCTTGTCATTCATTAAGGTGATAGTATGATCATATTTTCTACGGGGTGGTAAAGACCAAGGTTCCTGAAATAAGTGCTGAAACTCACCAAGGAGGGTAGCCAAATCCCGTTGTTGCACAATAAAGAGGTTGTGTTCAACATCTACTGTACCCAGTTGTTGAGCAAGCACCTTTCCCAGTGTGATGGCCTATAACAAGGCTTGCTTTATGATTGTCTTGACCTTCCCTACTTCCCCCTTGAGAATGGCTTTTTGTTTTTCACCTTCTAGGAGAACTGTTTTCCCTTCATGCTCGAATTGCATAGTCAAATTGGCACGATTCCATCTAATTTCGCCAGTGTCTTTAACCATTGCATGCCAAGAATTGCACCATAATTGGAACAAGGAAGCACTGAAAAGTCCTACATGAATTCATGGTTGTTGAACCGCCACCGCAATTTCTCATATTTCTTCGTGATGTGTATGTAGACTCACCTGTCACTATGACTAGAAATGGGTTGATGAATTGTGTTTTGATGCCCAAAGGTTTGACCCACCTATCACTCACAAAATTATGAATGCTGCCTGTATCCATCTAGAACAGAATTTCTTGCTTCTTGATGGTCCCCCGCAATTGTAGTGTTTGACCTTTGGCAATACCTTTTAAGGCATGTATGGAAATATGCACCTCTTCTTCATCCACAGCTTGTTGGTCACACAAAAAGGTTGGGTTCACGTCTGCCTCATCGGAAGGATTCTATTCGTCTTCGACAATCTCTTGTTCATTGAAGATGGCATTCAATCTGCCCCACACTTTTCATTACTGTCGATGGTTTCGGTCCCATTCTTCACCACAAAAATGACACAAGCTCCGAGCAATTCTTTCATTTGCTTCTTTTTGATTGGTCGCCTGTTGATTACTGTCTTTTTTCTCCTTCCAAGGGTTGGGATTGTTGGTGGTGCTTGGTTTAGGTTTATGCAGATTGGTGATAGGATGGGTCAAGGTGGATATTGAGTCTTGGTGGTCCCAGGTGTATAGGTTTTTGGTTGGAAACTGGTAGAAGATTTGGGAGTTTCTCGAATTTGCTTGCCTAAGTCAGCCAATATCTCACTTTGTAATTTAGCCAACTGCATGGTCTCTTGAATTGTATTGGGTTTATGTAACCTAACTGCTTTTTCCAAGGGACTACTCAATCCACCCAAGAAAAAACTCACGGTTATAGCCTCACCAACTTCCACTCCCGCTAACAAAGCATCAAAATTTTCTGAGTAATCATCTAAAGAACCCTCATTTTTCAACTTCGACAACTCCGCAATTGGATCATCATAGTTGCCTGAATCAAATCGAGATCCGACATCCAGCAAATTTGTTTCCATGGTATGGCTTTCTTACCGTTGTGTGCGACATAGTGGCGTTGCCAGGCAAAAGCTTTGCCATCCATGGACAAGAGCAACAACTTGCTGCGTTGCTCTTTTGGTGTCTCTTTAAGTTCAAAAAATTGTTTTGCTTTTGCACTTCATTCCTGGTAGTTCTTGCCATCAAATGAAGGAAAAGGAGTTTAGGTTTCATCAATCACCTTCTGGGGGTGAGAACCAAAGTTCTTGTCATCTGCCTGCTCTGAATTTACTTCATCTTCTTTTGTTGATAGTTCTGGCAGCAGATTCAATAACTTCTCCATTATAAGGCGCATCGCTACCATCGAATTCTTGGTGGATTCTTGGGACTCTTCAAGAGTGCGTTCCAAACCCTTGATTCTTGCTTCCAAATCCTTACTAGATACAGATCCCACCATCATTGCTGACTACTGATACCAATTGTAAGATAGGAAAAGAACCTGCAACTTGTCTCTCACACCACACTCAAGATAACGCAACTTATCTTGTACAACCTAACTAACTAACTTCTCTAGTCAACTCAACCCACACCTTAGTTAGTTACAACAACTTCTCAAATGTATATCTAAAATTAGCCAATTAAAGAAAAATGAATGACTAAGCATACATGTACTTAATGAGTATTACATATCCACATCATTGACATGCCAAGGGACTTCTACGTAGTGCAATTCACATCACTGGAGGATTATAACCATGCCTTGTTTGAGGGGCCTTGGATGGTGGCGGACCATTATTTGGTGGTAATAATATAGAAGTAAAGTGCATGGCTGTATGGGTGATGTTAGTTTTAGAAAATAGGAAAAGGTAGTTTAAATGTTGAGAAATGTTGATCACTCTGGAGAAGGTAAATGATGTGGGGAAGTCTTGAATGATACTAGGCAAATGATAGTTGCTTCACTAATTAGTTTTCATTTGATAATCTAGAAGTGCTTACTACAATACAAAGACATTTTTCTATTTATAGGCTTGCAAGGATAGTTCTACAGATATCTAGACTTTATTGTTCTAAAGTTATCTAATTATTACATTATGTACTATTCTAACTTTTAACTAAAAGTATCAAGATAATTCTAGAATAATATTTACTTTTTTATATACATATGTTACTACTACAATCTTCTAGAAATTTGTAGCAATTTCATCACTCTTCCTTGATACAAATTTTGGAAACTCCAAGCATAGTTCGTAATTGCTTAAACTTAACTCTTGGTAGTGCCTTTGTAAAAATGTCTACAACTTGATCTTCTATCTAGCAGTACTTGAGCTGAATTTGCTTAGTTACCTCTGCTTCTTTGATGAAGTGATATTTAATAGATATATGTTTTGTTTGGTGATGATGGACTGAATTCTTTGCCATTGCTGTTGCTGATTTGTTGTCGCAATAGATTGTAGGAGGCCCTTCTTGTTGTTCACCCATTTCTTTAAGTATTCTTCGAAGCTAGATTACTTGACTAGTAGTTTTAGCAACTGCCACGTACTCTGCTTTAGTTGTTGATTGAGCAACTGTTGCTTGCTTCTGTGATGCCTAAGAGAATACTCCTGATCCTAGTGAAAAGGCATATCTTGACATACTCTTCATGCCATCTATTGATCTTGCCCAATCACTATCGGTGTAGCTAGTCAGCCTTGAGTTGGTCATGGTTTTGTACCATATACCAAACTTGTTCGTGCCTTGCAAGTATCTTAGAATTCTTTTTGCTGCTCCATAGTGAATTTGACTTGGCTTCTACATGAATCTTGATAGAAGACTTACAATATACATGATGTCTAGTCGTGTGGTTGTGAGACATAGTAGGCTTCCGATCAAACTTCTGTAGCGTGATGCGTTTGCTTTTGGTGCTCCATCATCTTTTTGTAGCTTCTCATTTGTCACAAGTGGAGTAGCAACAGACTTACAACCATACATCTTGAATTTATTCAATAATAGTACTTTAGTGTATTTCTTTTGAGATATAAATATTCCTTCCTTTTGTTATCTCACCTTTATGCTGAGGAAGTAATTCATTAAGTCAAGGTTGGTCATCTCGAATGTCTTCATCATGTCTTCTTTGAAATCATTCATCTTCATATTGTTTCCTGTGTAAATAAGATCATCTACATATAGGGAGATGATAAGAGTATCATGTTGACCTTTGGTCTTGACGTATAGTGTTGGCTCACTTTTGCTCCTCCTAAATCCTTGATCGGTGAAGTATTGATCGATTCTGCAGTACCATGCTCGAGGAGCTTGCTTGAGACCATATAAGGCTTTTCTTAGTCTTAGTACTTTGCCTTCATTGCCTTTGCTAATGCAGCCTTATGGTTTGCTCAACATAAATCTTTTCTTTAAGCACTTAATTTAGAAAGGCAGATTTGACATCCAATTGGTAGATGCTCCACCCTTTTTGTGCTACAAGAGCTATTAAAGCTTTGATTGTATCTAGACATCTCATATCTTACTATAAAGCTTATCATGATGCTAAGATATTATTTCTTTCAAATTAGCAAAATCATCTAGTACATCACTCTAGCTTGTCAATTCCTGCAGCAAGTAATATAATCAAACATGACACTCAATACATCTCTTGTAACAATAATAGTGAGTTCCTTTATTATATAGATATATCATAGAACTAAAAAAATATGAAATAATATTGTAATCACATTTTTATATTGTTACTATGCAAAATACAACAAAAAGATGAATGAGTACCCATGTCCATGACTTTGTTTATTTGAAGGTTGTCCCAAGTCATTGCCTCCTATATGATGTATCACAACAACAATAAAAAACTTTCATACATAAAGACTTAAAAAGAAATAAAAATATTGTTAATTTTCTAATGATTTTTCATAGATGACCTCATGGATTTTGTTTGGTACCATTCATATTCTTTAAAATTGTATTTCTAAACAATAACAAGTCCTTAAAATCTACACCCAAATAGCGTGACAATAAGAAATATATAAGTGAGCGATACAATAAACTTAACAATGTTTTTGTTTAAAAGAAAATTTAGCTCATATACCCCATTTATGTCATATTGCAATAAATGAAAATTGCAAGTTAAATAACAAAAATACACATATACCCTATTTATGATGAAGGATAAAAATTGAGAAATGAAACCATAAATGATCATAAATTAGGTTTATAAATAATAGATTGATGAAATTTGAAATTATTTCTTCCTCTGGCAATTTATGATTTAATGAGAAGTATTTTCATATTTATTTGAAACATTACGTTATAATATTTTATTATTGATTGATTAAAATTAGTCGATAATAGGTGAATTTGAATATAAAATACAAAAATATATTTGAGTTTATAAAATAATAAATTGTTAGAATTTGAAATTATCTCTCTCTCTCTCTCTCAGCCAATTTATGATTTAATGAGTAGTATTTTTATATTTATTTGAAATATTACGTTATATTAAGTTATAATATATTATTATTGATTGATTAAAATCAGTCAATAATAGGTGAATCTGAATATAAAATACAAAATATATTTGAGTTTATAAAATAATAGATTGTTAGAATTTGAAATTTTCTCTCTCAATTAATTTATGATTTAATGAGTAATATTTTCATATTTCCTATTGAATAATTTATAATTATTTATATTTATATAGTATATAATAGATTGAAATACTAATAAAATGTGGACTTTTATTTTGAGTTATTCAATTTGATTTTATATTCTATATTCTATTTTATATTATATTAAATTGTATTATATATATTATTGATTATTTATTTATTATTACTAAAATACGAATATTTAGTAATAATGATTATTTATTTATTTATTCAAATAGATTCAAATGCATTCAAATTGAATCAATTCTACTTAGCTAATAATGTGGATCAATTGAATCAATTGATTCATTCAATCTAAAATAAAATATCATAGAATTTTTACCAAAATAAATTAATATGAAATTTGTACACCAATTTAGAAAAATTTGGATATAATGTACAACATTAGGATTTCAAAGGCATTAATCTATTAGTATTTTAATTTAATAAATTAGTATTTTAATTTATTAGTATCTTACTTATAATATTTTAATTTGTTAGTATTTTAATCTATTACCATTTAATCTATTACTTATAATATTCTTAAACAAATAATAGTGTTCGTAAAAAAATAAGAATATTCTTAAACAAACATTCTTTAAATACTAATTCATTATTTGCTTAAGATAAAACAAAATCCTAATGTTACTAATTAATGCACCAAGAATCCTAATGTCGCTAATTAATACCCTAGAAATCTTACAAAATCTTTCTTTTATATATATAAAGATATTTTAATTTGTTAGTATTTTAATCTATTACCATTTAACTATTATTTGTTTAAGAATATATTTAAACAAATAAGAATATTCTTAAACAAACATTATTAAAATATTAATTCATTATTTACTTAAGATAAAACAAAATCTTAATGTTACTAATTAATGCATAAAAACCCTAATGTCGCTAATTAATACCCCATAAACCTTACAAAATCTTTCTTTTATATATATAAAGATATTTTAATTTGTTAGTATTTTCATCTATTTTAATCTATTACCATTTAACTATTATTTGTTTATGAATATTCTTAAATAAATAAGAATATTCTTAAACAATATAATAGTGTTTTTAAAAAAATTAAGAATATTCTTAAACAAATATTCTTAAAATACTAATTTATTATTTCTTTAAGATAAAATGAAACCCTAATGTCACCAATTAATACACCCAAAACTCTAATGTTGCCAATTAATGTCCCAAAAATCTTACAAAACTTTTCTTTTATATATATAAAGATTTGTACATAAGATATGCATGGGTTTGTTTAAATTATATATTTTTTGCATTTTTATTTATTATTATTTTAGAAATATATGTACATAAATAAATTATTAGTTTTTAAAATATTTAATAGTAAATCAAATACAATTACACTAAAATTGAGAAAGATGATTAATTATATTTTTAATTGAACAGATGTTGTGTTCAAAAACATTAGGCATATTGAAATTTATGATGATTTGTTCTTTCTTTAAGTAATGATAGTGTTGCAATACCTATATGAAATGCATAAATTAAAAATGAATGTAAGCATAATAAATATGAATATATAAGTATTTAAATTTGAGTGTTCAATTTTGTTATTGTGGATATTATGTTAATACGTATTTGATTTTTGTGTGTTTATAATTAATAATTTTAAATATATTTATTGTAAATAAATATATTTAAATTCATTTAAAATGCTAATTTATTATTTGCTTAATTTATTAGTATTGAATTTGTACTAAAATTTATTTTTGAAAACAATTTAATATAAAATTATTGATTGATTAAAATGAGTCAATAATAGATTTAATGAGTAGTATATATTTGAATGTAGAAACCTTGAAATTATTGCCTTTCTTATTAAGTAATAATAATGCTTTATCAAATTTATTATTGCCTTTCTCCTATTAAAATGAGTCAATAATAGCCAATTAAAGTCATTAAAACCCTACAAAACCTTTCTTTTATAATATACATATACAAAACTCTAATGTCACCAATTAATGCACTAAAACCCCAATGTAATCAATTGATGCACCAAAAACTCTAATGTTGCCAATTAATGCTTCAGAAATCCTACAAAACCTTACTTATATATATATAAAGATTATTATTATTGTTGTTGTTGTTTTTGTATTATTTGTATATTATTTTTATATTAAATTTAATCAATGTTGTAGATTATGTCCTATTTAATTGATCAATTTAATGCATTATTACTACTACTATTATTATTATTAAGGTCTGAATTTATAAAAATAATTATAACATATAATATATTGGCCCTTAAAAATTTAAAAGGATTCTATTTATATCAACAACAACAACAACAATAATAATTTCAAAATTGTGTAATAATAATCATTAATATAATCAATTTAATTCCTTATTAAAAGTAAACCTCAAGAATATATAAAATTGAGTGTTCATTTTATTATTGTGAATATTATATTAACATGTATTTTTATATAATTAAATTTTTTTAACTATATTTATTGTAAAAATAACAGATAATATGAAAAAATACATATAAAATAATATATAATTTGATAGTGATACATACAATAATAGAATATTTTTATTCTTATAATAGAAATATAATTTTTATTAAAAAATAAAATTAATTATGTATTATACTTAATAAATACATATAATAATTAATAATATAGAAAGAACAACTATTTATTTATATATATACAAAAATACTACATTAATAACATTAAAAACTACATTAATTTTTTTCTTAAGTTTATTTTACTGTTTTAATATTATTACTTTAATATATGTTTTATGAATAATAATAACTAAAGATATATTTCATCATTTACAAATTTTAATTAATTAATTGATTGTTATATATTTTGTAATAGTTCTTATGATTTCTTTATTGATAAATATTAATTCTTATTTGTGTAATATTCTCTTCATTTTTTATTTTTTTAATTTATTTATAAATATTTTTATTAATTTTTATGTTTTGATATTTTTATTCAACAACTAGATTTTGAAATAACTTTTATGAAGTCTCGTACAGATTAACATTGAAATTCAACTTCATATTTAATACAATTTTATAAAAGTCATATAAAATAACATCGAAATTCAACTTCATATTTAATACAATTAATAATTCAATTTAATACAATTTTGCAAAAGTCATATAGAATAACATTGATATTCAACTTCATATTTAATACAATTAATAATTCAATTTAATGCAATTTTTCAAAAGTCTCATATTGAAAAATTCAAATTCATATTTATTGAAAAAAATTTGGAAAAAAAAATTCAACATTTTTATCAAATTAGAGTGTTGTAAAAGTCAAAATTGGTAGGTCGTATACTAATTATCATCAATGTTATTGCTAAAATATTTTTTCTTTATATTTTTTTAATTGACATATAAAATTGATTTAGTATTTTTTTATTTATTCGGATTAAATTTATGATTAGTGTTAACGGTGTAAAAAATAGTATGTAAAATGAAATAAAATTCATACAAATTGAGTTGAGTTTGGTTATGTAAAAAAATTGCTAATTGGACAATGTATTTGGTTGCACAAACATTAACATGTTTATCACTAACAATCAAAAACTCATTTTGCTCCTTATCATAAGATTTTTCTTCATTTGGTTGCAACCTAAAACAAAATTGTAACAAAAATAAAGATTACATTTCATATTTATAGTCTCAAAGTATTTTAGAATTTGCTATATACATTTCACCTAAACTTGTCGTTATTGTTTTAACATCAATTTTTTTTTAATTATGTATACTTCTCCTTCTTACAAAATTGTCTTGAACTTACATGCAATATTTCTCCTATAATAGCATGCACATATAATTACTTTGAAACAAACAATATAAAAAAAATAGCATAAAAGAATATATTGAGTAAAAGACTAATGAGTTAATACTCATAAAATCACTTTAAATTGTTAGAAAAAAAGGGTTGATAATAGAATAAAGTTGTGCAATGGTATAACTTAAAATTCTTACCAATCAGACTTAAATAAGAGATAGCAATAAGTAAACTATTGAAATAGAAAAAAAATAAAAAATCACTAAAATCAGAATAAAAGGACCTAAAATGCTTATTCTTGTAGCACTTTGCTTTAACTTATATAGAAAGTGTAATCTATCAATCTAATGGCCAAAAGTCAGAAATAGTAATATAATATTAATTTTAATTAATAGCTATAAATAATATTGAATTTAAAAACAGTTTGATTCTTTGTTTTAATATCATTAAATACTAATTTAATATAATTAAACTCGTTAAATCTAATTAAGTCAATGACTATTTATATGTTAATACAATTATATTTGTTAAATATATATAGATCATTTAAATTTGATTAGATTCGATCAATGGCTATTGTAAAATTCAAGTATCCACCAATGGCTCACATTAGTTCTAGTCTATTTTTCATAGATATATAATCATTTTAAATTTAACTTCATATTTATAAAATCATTACTTTTAATTATTATTGTTCACGAAATATATTTTAATAACTAAATGAAAAAATAAAGTATAATGATATATACATAATAATTTATTTATTAAGTACTATCCTTATATAATTATTAATTAAATAACATATTATGAATTATTTTAAATTTAACTATATATTTATAAAATCATTCCCTTCAATTACTATTGTTCGTGAAATATATTTTAAAGTAACTAATTTAAAAAAATTGAGCATAAATAGAAATAAAATATGTAATGTTACTACTTAATATCAAAATTAATATTTAATTATTAAAATTGTATAATAAATAGCATGTTACTGTACTTAATATCAAAATTATCAAAATTAATATTTAATTGTCAAAATTGTATAATAAATAGCATTAATGTGAGCAATTTAATTCTTTTTTAAATACAATTAGGTCTATTAAATTTAATTACATCCAATCAACGGTTATTGTGAAGTTGAAATTTGGATCAACAACTAACTTTTGTTCAAGTCTCCTTTACTATATATATAGATATAGATATAGATAATAGATTAAAATATTTATAATTATTTTAGATAATAGGTTAAAATAATTATATAATTATTATTTATGTAAGATAGTAAACTTCTCTTGTTATGTTATGGTAACAAAATATCTCTTTTATTTCCATATATAATTATTTATATATGAATAATTTATAATTATTTTATATTTATATAATATATAATAGATTAAAATACTAATTTATTATTTTTTAAGAATATTCTCATTTATTTAAAGATATTCAATGTAAAATAAAATATCATCAAATTTTTACTAAGATAAATTAATATGAAATTTGTTCACCAATTTATTTTTGGAAACAATTGAATATGAAATCAATATGAAATTATTGATTAATTAAAATAAGCCAATAATAGGAGAATTTGAATATAAAATACGAAACTCTAATGTCACCAATTAATACTCTATAAACCTTATGTCACCAATTAATATCTCAGAAACATTACAAAACCTTTCTTAGTAAAGATAAAGATTTATATTTATATAATATATAATAGATTAAAATACTAATAAATTAAAATACTAATTTTTTTTTTGTTTAAAAATATTCTCATTTATTTAAAGATATTCGATATAAAATAAATATCATTAAATTTTTAATAAGATAAATTAATATGAATTTTGTATACAAATTTATTTTTGAAAACAATTGAATATGAAATCAATATGAAATTATGGATTGATTAAAATCAGTCAATAATAGGAGAATTTGAATATAAAATACGACAATCTAATATCGCCAATTAATGCCCTAGAAACCTTAATGACGTCAATTAATGTCTCAAAAACTTTAATGTCACCAATTAATATCCCAGAAATCCTACAAAACCTTTTTTTTATACATATAAAGATTTTAAAATAATATGTTTATGAATTACGTTAATTACTTTAATTTTATATTTTAAAATAATATACTTACCTTTAATTATTATAATATATAATATATACAATCTTTTTTGTAATTTTTCATGACCTCATTTTAAAATAATTACCTTTATTAAACAATTTATATTATTTATTATATTATTTATTTATATGTCATATTTTTATTATAATGTGTACACCAATTTATTTTAAAAAACAATTTAATATGAAATCATTATGAAATTATTAATTGATTAAAATCAGTCAATAATAGGGGAATTTGAATATAAAGTACAAAACCTTAGTGTCGCCAATTAATAGCCCAGAAACTCTAATGTCACCAATTAATGCCTTAGAAACCCTTATGTCGTCAATTAATATCCCAAAAATCCTACGAAACCTTTCTTTTATATATATAAAAATATTACTTATTTATATATCATAGTTTTATTATAATGTGTACACCAATTTATTTTCAGAAACAATTTAATAAATATGAAGTCAATATGAAATTATTGATTGATTAAAATCATTTAATAATAGGAGAATTTGAATATAAAGTATGAAACCCTAGTGTCACCAATTAATACCCAAAAAATCCTAATATCGTCAATTAATGTCTCAAAAACCCTAATGTTGTTAATTAATACCCTAGAAACCCTACAAAACTTTTCTTTTATATATATAAAGATTTAGTTACTTTATAATATGTTTTGCAAACAATGATTGTTAAATTTTTTAGATATTTAGTTAAATTTAAAATAATTCATAATAATTTATTTGAAATAATAGTTAGGGATAGAAATTTACAGACAAACTATTATATATATTTAACAATACATACATACATACATATACATATATATATATATATATATATATATATATATATATATATATATATCTATATATATATATATATATATATATATATATATATATATATATATATATATTTATTAAATTTAGGAATAATTAATTTTGATTTAATAATAAATTTTTAATTATATCAATAGAGCATAAAGAATATTTAATAGCATTAAATATCATATTAATGCTTAGGTTCAAGTTTATTTTACTATATAGATCGGTTACTTTATAATATACTTTATCAACAATAATAATTAAAAAATATTTTTTAGATATTTAATTTAACTAAAATGATTCATAGTAATTTATTTAAAATAATAGTTAAAGATAACATTTAAGAAAAAATTATTATATATATATAATTTTAATATATATTTACATTTTTATAGAATTTAACTATATATTTATAAAATTATTAGTTTTGAAATATATCTAACATTTTATAATATTATAATATTTAATGTTATCAATATACTATTTATATATCTAATTATTTTATTATCTTTTGGTTTTGTAATAAATTTAACTATATATTTATAAAATCATTAGGTTTGAAAAATATCTAACTTTTAATATTATAATATTTAATATTATTATTATAGTATTATATATCTAAATTTATCCATAAAATCTTTATTTTTAATTATTATTGTTTCAAAAATATATTTAAGTAACTAAATTAAAAATAAAATAGATTTATGTATATACACAATAATTTATTTTTTAATTTATATCCTTAATTATTAATTAAAATAAAATATTATGAATAATTTAAAATTTAACTACATATTATAAAATCCTTAGTTTTGAAATATATCTAACTTTTTATAATATTATAATATTTATTGTTATTATGTTTTAAGAAAAATTTTATTATTATAGTACTTATATATCTAACTTTTTTATCGTCTTTTGGTTTTGAAATATTTATTAATAACATAAAATTATTAAAATTGTATAATAAATAACATTAATGGGAGCAATTAAATTCTTCATTAAATATAATTAGGTCCATTAAATTTTATTAGATCTAACTACTATTGTAACATTCAAATTTCAATCAATGGTTGAGGTTTGTTCAAGTCTCCTTTACATATATAGATAGATAGATAGATAAAGATATAGACTATATCTTAGACTCGTGCGTTACATGAATTTATTTATATTATATATCTTGAATATTGTAAATTTTTTAAATGTGTATACATAAATAAAATTAAGATTTTTTAAATATTTAGTGATATGTCAGATATAATTACATTGAAATTGAGGATGTTGTTTTAAAAAATACCTAGTCAGATTTATTAAAAGTAAAGATTCAATAAATATGTAATTAAATTTAAAATAATTTATGATAATTAAGGTAAAATAATAATTAAGGAGAAAAATTAAGAAATAAATTATTATATATATTAAAGTCTATTTCATTTTTAATTTGGTTACTTTTAATATGTTTTATGAAAACTAATAATTATTTAAAGAATTAAAATCATAACTAATTTTAATATATATTAAAATTTTTAATAATTACTTTTTATTTAACAATGGATTTTTAAAATATATAAATACTACATTTATAATATTATCACATTAATGCTTAGGTGGTGGTACCATATTAACACATACAATAAAGAGCTATAATGTTTTATTTTGATGTTATGAATACAAAAGAACTTTATTATATCTTCTTCTTTATGAATAAAAAAGAAATTTATTTTATATTATTATTATTATTATTATCAAATAATTCTTCTTCTTCTTATTATAGTCTGCTAATCTAAGCAATGACTATGTAAAGTTTAAGTATTCTTTTCATAACCAATCAACGACCGTGTAAAGTTTAACATAAAATAGACAAATGTATATACATTATAATTTATATTCTTAATTATTAATTAAAATAAAATATTATGAATTATGTTAAATTTAAGTACATGTTTATATCATCATTACTTTTAATTATTATTCGTAAAATATATTTTAATAATTAAATTAAAAAATAAAGTATACTTATATGTATACATAATAATTTATTTCTTAATTTCTCTCTTCTATTATTAATTAAATAAAAAATTATGAATTATTAAAAATTTAAATACATATTTGTAAAATTGTTACTTTTAATTTTTATTGTTTGTGAAATATATTTTAAATTAACTAATTTAAAAATAAATAAATTTGAGCATAAGTATTAATATAATATTTAATGATATTATTATAGTATTTATATAGTTCTAAAAACATAGATTTTAAAGCTATTTTAATGAGGATTTTAGTACACATAGTTCTGAAAATATAGAAAGTGAATTAAAAGACAGCTTTTACGCATGAACCTTTTGACTTTGATCTATTTCTATTTTTTTTCAACATCATTAAATGCTAATTTAATATAATTAGGTCTGATGAACGATTATGCATTAACCTTTTGCAATTGATGTATTACAATTTTTAATATCATTAAATGCTAATTTAATATAATTAAGTGTGTTAATTCAATCAATGGATATGTAAAGTTTAGGTATTCTTTAGATAACTAATCAACTACTATGAAAAGTTTAAAATATTATGTATATACAGAATAATTTATTTCTTAATTTCTATTCCTAATTATTAATTAAAATAAAATGTTATGAACCATTTTAGATTTAATTACATATTTATAACATTATTACTTTTAATTATTATTATTCAGTAAAATATATTTTAATAATTAAATTAAAAATAATGTATGCTTATACATATACATAATAATATATTTCTTAATTTCTATCTTTAATTATTAATTAAAATAAAACATGAATTATTGAAAATATAACTACATATTTATAAGATTGTTACTTTTAATTATTTTTTTTCCTAAAATATATTTTAAAGTAACTAATTTAAAAATTAATAAATTTGAGCATAAGTATCAATGTAATATTTAATAATATTATTATAGTATTTATATAGTTTTAAAAGCATAGATTCTTAAAGTTATTTAAATGAGAATTTTAGTGTATATAGTTCTAAATATATAGAAAGTGAATTAAAAGAAAGTTTTCATGAATGAACCTTTTGACTTTGATTTATTACTATTTTTTTGAACATCATTAAATGTTAATTTAATATAATTAGGTCTTATCAACCATTATGCATGAACCTTTTGCCATTGATGTATTACTGCTTTTAATATCATTAAATGTCAATTTAATATAATTAAGTCTATTAATCCAATCTATGGATGAGCATCGATCGGTTACAATTGGATTCGGTCCAAAAAATCCAAAACCAACACAAATTAACTGAATATTGATTTGGACTGCTACCGTCCAATTATTCTATCGGTTAAATCGGGTGATGGGTCGATCGGGTTATAGGTGGGTTGGATGGGTATGTGCGGGTTTGTTTCTGAATCAACATTAGAGCTCTGGTTTGATGGAGAGAAGAAGTGTTTAGTTGAAAGCATTCACGGGAGGGTCATGGCACCGGGAATTGACAAGCACTACCCAAACTAGTTGCCACCAGAAACCACTGAGCACCATTGGAAATCTCAAACATAACCCCAGCCAACAAACCCAAAAGGTGAAATAAAAAACAGAAGAAGAAGAAAAACAAGAAGGGGCAAAGAGGAGGATGCGGTAGCCATCGGATTTGATGGAAGATTAGTGCACAAAAGAGATCCTCGCCATCGTTGTTGGGCTTGATGAAGTCAAAGCCTTTGCCATTGTTGAACCACTGCACGAAGCCCGTGAATCTCTCTTTCACCATGGAATTGGTTCAATTTGAGAGCCAACAACAAAAACTCTAAAAAGAGTTACAATGATGGAATAGAGAGAGTCATTGTGCATAGTCATAGACCATGTTAATTGCTGTATAGTATATAAGACCGTTGAGAGTGAAAATGGTGCAATGCCTACCGTAAAATCTGAGCCTTTGAGAAATTCTAAACCCCCTAATTATTAGCTTTGTAAGCTGAAATTTGTATTTGAAATCTCACGTTTTGGACATTCAAAATTCAAATTGTTATTCGGTAGGGTGTGATTTTTGACGAATTTTTTTTTTCCTAACCAGCACCAGCCTGAGTTTATCCATATTAAACTGATTTTCCATTAAATTTAACCCGAGACTGTAATCACCCACCTGAGATACATGTTTTTAGTCTGATTTATTCAGGTTTCGAGCAGGTCGGCAATTTTTGCTCACCTCTAATCCAATCAATAACTATGTAAAGTTCAAATCTTCTTTAGATAATCGATCAACGACTTTATAAAGTTCAAAATAAAAAGATTTATGTATATACATGATAATTTTTTCTTAATTTTTATCTTTAATTATTAATTAAAATAAAATATTATGAATCATTTTAAATTTAATTACATATTTATAACATCATTACTTTTAATTATTGTTGTTCGTGAAATATATTTTAATAATTAAATTAGAAAATAAAGTATAATTATATATACACATTATAATTTATTTCTTAATTTCTATCTTTAATTATTAATTAAAATAAAATTATGAATTATTGAAAATTTAACTACATATTCATAAAAACATCACTTTTAATGATTAATGTTCATGAGATATATTTTAAAGCAACTAATTAAATAAATTTGAACCTAAGTTTTAATATAATATTTAATGATATTATTATAGTATTATATAAATCTAAAAACATAGATTTTTAAAGTTATCTTAATGAGGATTTTAGTATATATAATTCTAAAAATAGAGAAAGTAAACTAAAAGAAAGTTTTTACGCATGAATTTTTTGACTCTGATCTATTAATATTTTTTCAATATAATTAAATGATAATTTAATGTAATTAGGTCCAATCAACAATTATACACGAACCTTTTGCCATCGATGTTTACTACTTTTTAATATCATTAAATTCTAATTTAATATATTATTTAAGTTCGTTAAACGATCAATGAATATATAAAATTCAAGTCTTCTTTACATAACTAATCAATGAATATGTAAAGTTCAAAATAAATATACTTATTTATATATATAGTAATTTATTCCTTAATTCCTATCCTTAATTATTAATTAAAATAAAATATTATGAATCATTTAAATTTAAGTACATATTTATAACATCATTACTTTTAATTATTATTGTTCGTGAAATATATTGTAATAATTAAATTTTAAAAAAGTATACTTATATATATAATATAATTTTTTTTAATTTCTATCTTTAGTTATTATTAGTCAAAATAAAACATTATGAGTTATGAAAAATTTAATTACATATTTATAAAATCATTACTTTAAATTATTATTGTTTATGAAATATATTTTAAAGTAACTAATTTAAAAATAAATAAATTTGAGCATAAGTATTACTATAATATTTAATGATATTATTGTAGTATTTATATAAGAGTAAACTACCATTTTCGTCCTTGATTTTGTAGGACACTGTCATAGTAATCTTTGACATTAAAAAAATACCAACTAAAATCCCGACTTTATATTCTATTAGTCAGTTAAGTCCATGTCATGGTTCTAAATTGCGGTTGCAGTCGCGGGCGTTGCAATTGCTGCGATGCGAATTGCAGCTGTTGCGATGTGAAATTATTATGTATTTGCACTTCTCCTTTTCCCTTGCCCCCATCACCTTACCTTTCCCCTACTGGTCTATCTCTACCACCTCACCCTTTTTCCTTGCCTTGAATGCATCATGCAACCTACCAGCACCTAAACCAGCCACTGTCAAATGCCTCCTTCCCTTCCTCCACATTCCACACGACAACACCCATTAAAATAAAAGATTTAAGTTGGATCTTTGTTTATTTTTTCACAAGAAAATGGAACAGGATGGTGTTGCGGCTTTGTTGTGGTTCCATTGTGGGCCTGTTGAAGTAATTTCTGTGATTTTATTTGACACCACAATTGTAGGCCATTGCGGTTGCGGTTGCGGTTGCGGACCCGCAATTGCAATATTACGGTCGCAACACGTGTTGCGGTCCGCAATTTAGAACTATGTCCCTGTCGTCATTTGAACGTTAAGGTCATCAGTTAACGTGTCAGTTGGCATGTTATGTGCCACATAGGCACACACGTGGCATGCCACTTGGCTCTAGAGTGAGGACAGCTCAACTAGGACTTAAATGACATATTTTTTACTCATATGTTGGATTAAATTGACAATGAATGATTTGAAACATGAAAAGGGGTGAAATTGAAAAAAAGAAAGATTCCCAACAATTATTTCTTCTTCTTCAACATTAAATACCAATATTTAGCTTCCTTTCGCCATCTCAGAATTTGTCACCCTTCTTCTTCATCTTCAGTTGTCATTGTTCATCTTCTTTTATCCACAAACATCTCGTCCCTTTTGTTTTCATTTTAATGTTTGATGGAAGCCCATTGATACAACAAAGGAAGAGGAAAAAAATCCTCAAGTGTCATGTCTGCAAGTGGAATCTCAAGGTTCACTAGTGCCAATATGTGTGTTTGTTACTATGGTAGAAGAGTTGTGATTCGAACAGCTAGGACAAGGAGGAACCCTTTCGTCATAAAATGAAAACTCAATGACGTTCAAAAACACCAACGTCAATAACAAATGTACACACAATAATAGTAAAATAAAACAAAAAAATTATAAACTAACCTTCCACTTCATTACAACTATAGATTGAGGGAACAAGGAAGAAGTACAAATGAATGCACACAGCTAAAGATCGAGGGAAGAAGGAAGAACAACAATGCTTCACTCACAAGCAATGAGTGTCCGAGGGACACTTATGATTGGCGCCAAGAAAGATAACAATGATCGCAAGGTAAGAAATTAGGGCTCAGGTCCCAAAAGTTTTGGTCAATTTAATCCAAAAGTTTCACACAAAAAATTGTCAAATAAGTTCCTATTGAGGTGTCCCTTAGTATAAAGCCACGTGGCATGCCATGTAGGTGCCTATGTGGCACATAACGTGCCAACTCAGATGTTCACTAACGGTGTTAACAGTTTAGATGACGATAGGTACTTAACTGACTAACAAAATATAAAGTCAGGATTTTATTTGGTACTTTTTTAATGTCAAGAACTACAATGACAACACCCTACAAAGTCAAGAACTAAATTGGTAATTTACTCATTTATATAGTTCGAAAACCATAGATTTCAAAGTTATTTTAATGAAGATTTTACTACATATAATTCTAAAAATATAGAAAGTGAATTAAAAGACAGTTTTTACGCATGAATCTTTTGGCTTTAATCTATTACTATTTTTTTCAATAGTATTAAATGCTAATTTAATATTATTAGGTCTCATCAACGATTATGCACAAACCTTTTGTCATTGCTGTATTACTATTTTTTAATATCATTAAATGTTAATGACTATATAAAGTTGAAGTCTTCTTTACATAACCGATCATCAACTATGTAAAGCTCAAAATAAAATAGACTTGCGTATATACATAATAGTTTATTTCTTAATTTTGATCCTTAATTATAAATTAACATAAAATATTATAAATCATTTTAAGTTTAACTACATATTTATAACATCATTACTTTTAATTATTATTGTTCATGAAATATGTCTTAATAAAGTAATTACAAAAATAAAGTATACATATATAGATACATAATAATTTATTTTTTAATTTCTATTTTTAATTATTAATTAAAATAAAATATTATGAATTATTAAAAATTTAATTACATATTTAAAAAATCGTTATTTTAAATTATGATTGTTCGTGAAATATATTTTAAAGTAACTAATTTTTAAAAAACAATAAGTTTGAGTACAAGTATTAATATAATATTTAATGATATTATTATAATATTTATATATTTAACTTTTTTATCATCTTTTGGTTTTGAAATATATATTATTTACTTAAAATTATCTAAATTGTATAATAAATATCATTAAATGTGAGCAATTTAATTATTTATTTAATATAATTAGATCCATTAAATTTGATTAAATTCAATCAATGACTATTATAAAGTTTAAGTTTCCATCAATAGTTTTATAAAGTTCAATTATATATATATATATATATATAAAGCCAGGATCCGTTGACATCAGATGTCAAAGTTAGTCAAATTACACTTTCAATAACTTTTTGTAGAATGCAAATTTAAATGATCCAACCATTGAATTTGATGTTCTTATTCATTAGATTAAGTATACAAAATTTCACACAATTCCAAAATTATTTAGTAGTTCATTGCATCATTTTATTTTAACGTATAATAAAAAATTAAAATATAAGTAAATATTCAATGTTAGATGACATATATAAAAAAGTCTAAATTATGTGAAATTTTTTATACACGATCATGAAGATAATATCACATAATTCAACAGTTGGATTGGTTAAATTTGCATTCTACAAAAAGTTATTAAATGTGTAATTTGATTAACTTTGACACCTGATGTCAACGAATCCTAACACCCCCCCCCCCCCCCACACACAGATATATATATATATATATATATATATATATATATATATATATATATATATATATATATATATATATATATATATATATATATATTAATTGGTATTGAAAATAACTCATCATACTGTCATTCAATTATAAATTATGCGGGCTAAGATTGTTGATTATTACAATTATTACTTTAAAAGTAATTTATAAAATATTTTTTAATTAGCTAATAATGTAAAATTTTTTATACTAATATAAAAATTAGGCTAAATTGTACTTTTGGTTTTAATTATAAAATTTTACAAGATCAATGACCTAATTACAAATTTTTTTAGTTTAGAGACTTAATTAAAAATTCTTAAATAGTTCAGGGATCTACTAATTAATTTAACCTAAATATAAATGTACAATCACTTTTGTCTTTCATATTTTTTTTTACTCCATTTTCTTTTCATCTTTTTCTAACACATCACTAATTGTTAAAAAGATAATTGTAGCTTAAAATAAATAATATAATATTAGTGATATGGCAGAAAAAGATGAGAAAAAAACAGGGTAAAAGGGGGAGATGAAAGACAAGAGTGATTGTATGTTTATATTTATTGTATTAAAAATATATTAAATAATAAATTATATAATTTATTTATTAAAAATTTAATATTAGTTTTGTTATATAAATTTAGAATAAATTATACTAACACTTCCTTCGATTTTTTTAGATTGTACATAATCCCCCTACTTTTTTAACGTTTACAACAACTTTTCTTATAGGGATACACCATATAATATTTTTTAAACAATTAAGGGGGTTAATGTAATGTATAAGGGATGTTAGTGTAATGTTTTTCAAACAATTAAGAGAATTAGTGTAGGGATAAAAAAAGAAGAAATATCATGTGCAATTTAAAAAAATCTCAAAGAGTGTCAACATAATTTACTCATAAATTTATTATTTATTATTTTTAAACTAGATTTAACATTAAATAAGTATTTCAAAATTTTTATATTTATTTTTTATATATAGTATAGTGTTTATATTATAATTCAAATAAGCTAAAAGACAGTGATTTATATGGTGAAAGATAAAGGGCAGGTCATGGGTTCAAAATCTCCCTTCAATAACTTTTACTATTTTCTAAATTATAAATTTTGTTGGAGGACTAAAATAGCGTAATTAAAAAATTGGAAGACCAAAATTGCAAATTGGATATTATAGAAAGATCAAAAGTGTAATTTAGCCTAAATATTATTAATTGTCACATCATCTACTTAATGTCAAATTATAGTCAAGATTATAATTTTAATGGTCAATGCATAAACATTTAACGGTTGGACCAAAATTGTAGATTTTATAAAATTGATGGGCTAAAATTGCAGAATTAAAAATTGGAAAACCAAAATTTTGGATTGGATATTATACTCCAATATTATATGAGATTAATTTTATTATGCTGAACGTGAAACTGTGCTTAGACGATCATTCAGTTTTACATTTTATATTGATAACTTATTAAATAAGTTTAATCAGGTTAACAACTATACAAGTCATATGCTATCACAACAAATCATTATATATATATATATTACTGATCAGACTTATAGTTTATATGTAAGGTTTATCTCTCTTATTCTCGTTGTTTATAGTTAGTCTTTATAATATTTTAATTATTAATTAATTTCTTCATCTTATACTATTAATAATCAACCGAAACCTAACATAGGTATAACCATAACATAACATTAACTCATATAGATTGATAATGAAAAATATATCAAATATTTAAATAAAAATAAAAAAACAAAAAATTGGCTTTTGTTTATGTTTTATACATTTTGTTTTTAGTTTCATTTAAATAGTTTATATATTTTTTCTTGTTTTGCCAATTTATGCAAATCAATGTTACGTTTTACTTGTTCAGTCATTGGGTATATAATTGCGTTAAATACTTAGACAAAAAACTTTGTCATTCATAATAGTTCTATTTAACTCAAGTAGGATTATCTCCTGTAAATGATACATAAGGTTTGTATATAAAAAAAAAATGGTACAATTTACTTCTATTATACTGCCACTAATTATTGAATGAATTTTGAGATAAAAAAACTTAATTTTAACGATATAAAATTATGGGAGACTAAATATGAGCAATTAAATTTCGGAAAATCAAAATTACACATTAAACTAAAATATGAAGACTAAAAATACAATTAAACCTACTAGTTGTGTCTCGAAATTTAATTTACGTATCATACATTCTTATGTTACCATAAAAATTTATCAATTATTGCAATTTGTTTGAAATGGTGCCAAAATATGTCGCATGTTGTTTCGGCTATTATTATATTTTCCCTTACAAAGTTTTCTTGTATCTTGTATGAAATTAATTTTTGCTCAATATGCTGAAGTAGTCTTCCTCACAAATTGTTTCCTGTGAGTTCAAATCCTTATCATTATAAAATTCTCTCATTTGTTCAAATTAATATCTTTTTACCACTTAAGTCATCTTTTTATGGATAATTAATCTCAATATTATAAATTTATATTATTTAAATTATCATTCTTATGTGGAGATCTCTTTTTATTATGGATCTTATCATTTTAACTGTTAAATCTCTAGATAACAGCTAACGTACTCGTTCGTAGGCCAAGATTTCAAGAGGCGTTAAAAATAGCACAATGATAAACAATTTATATTATGATACAAGGTTATATTTAACTATTTATAATTTCTTTTAAAAAGATATTGAAATTTAATTTAAAAATAAAGATAAAAATAATAGATTGAAAAAAGAGGTTAAAAATATTCTTAAAAATACTCTTGTCAAAGAATAACTCTTAAAATAACTCTTAAAAATACTTTTATTTAAAATAATTATTCTAATTTATAGAAAGAAGATTTGACTGATAATAAAACTAATTAATAAATAAACAATTTTAGCTAAGGACACTGAAAAATAAACAGGTGTGAAAATGTTAGATTGTCGGTACTCGGAATGACGGTATGTCAATATGTGGATCGTGATTCGTGAGATAAATTTGTTTTTCATCAAACAATTTAATATAAAATTTTGCAACTGTATAATGAGATTGCAAGTTGTGAAGTTAGAGCAAATGTTTTTGAAATCAGAGTTGTTATATGGAACGAAAAATATCGTAGGAATTTGATACCAAAACAACATGATTATTTTAACTATTTATAATTATGTGATAAATTTTATTATGGTATGATATATTATTTTCATCAATAAGATTATATAATTTTAAGATATGTAAATTTTTCAAGTGTATTTTTATTAATTATTATTTAGTTAAAAATAGTTAAGAAAAATAATTTTGTATGTATTTTAGACTCTACCTCCCAATCTCACCCCCATAAAAGGCTATTAAAATTAGTATACAACTTAAATTTCATGAATAAATATATGATCTATAACAAAGAGATAATCACGTAGATCAATTAGCATAGGATTATTGCAACTTAACCAGTGGTCTTGAATTTGAATCTTAGGTATGCAGTCGTGTTAAATACTCGAAATGAAAGTTTTTGTTAAGGGTAGCAAATGGGTTCGATCTGCTAGGTCGACTCGCCTGACCTGTCATTTTTGGCGAGATGGGTAAGCTAGTAAAACCTGCCAACCCACCTCAACCCAACCCGCCCAACTCGCAACCCGCCACATTTTCAATTTTTTTTCCCCCTTCTTTAGTTATTGTATCATACATTAAAATTTAATAATAAAAAAATTAAAACACGCACACGCTCCACAATCTGCAATGTTTTACAAAGTTTTTTGGTACCTCATTATGGTATAGTAGTATACAAAGTAGCTTAAAAACTTTGCATTGCGGGTATTGATATTTTCTTATTTTGTAAAGTAAAATAAACTTTCCTTTATTTTCTTTATTTTATTTTGATTTTTTTATATCATTTTCAACTTTTTAAATCAACTAATCATAAAAAAAAATTTCTTAAAAAAAATAAATGAGCGAGTAAAAGAGTGAAATTATATGTCAAATAATCAAAGTGATATAATGTGTATTAAAATAAAATTTATTTAATCCAATTTAATTAGATGATAATAAAAAATATTCAAATTTAATTGAGTTTTTTTTAAAAAAATTAGGTGAGTTGAAAGTGGGGTGAGTCACCCGCCAACCCACCCTTTTAAATCCGCCAATCCATTTTAGCGGATTGACCCGTTTAACAACTTGTCGACCCATTTATTATTCTTTCGCGGGCCAACTCACTACTAAGCAGGGAGGATTAAATACTCCAACCCACTTCTCGACAGCAGGTCAATCCACCTCGCCCCGCTCTTGGCGAGTTGATGGCGAGTCGGGGTGAGTTTGGCCTACTTTGCCACCCCTAGTTTTTGTCGTCCATAGTAGTCCTATTCGGTTTGACCAAGATTACTTTTAGTGAAAGATATATATTTGTGGTCTATACCAAAAAAAAAAAAATGATCTTAATTAAAAAGGATATGTTGAAAAAAATGTTAGTGAGAAGATCACATATTTAACTAAACATTATTTTCATATTGATTATTTTGCATACATATTGGATTAATTTACTTCTTCTATTGAAAGTCAATTTGAACAATATTCATATTATGAAATTATGTTTGATTTTTTTATTTGATTCCTAGAAATTGAAAACTTTGGATGAGGGTGAATTGAAAAGAAATATTATATGAATCTTGAAAAGATTATAAGTTCTAGTGAATGTTATAACTAATATTGAAGATCTTGATTTATTTTTAAAAATGATGATAAGAAGTTAAACAAAAGAAATTCATACCACTAAAAGTGTTAAATTATATCAAAAGATAATATAATATTTCAAATATGTACATTATTTTTAAAATATTATTGACGATACATGTAGCTATTATTTAAAATTAAATTTATTCAAATTTTATTTAATATTACCTTTGTTAAATGATGAATTAAATGAGTTTGTCATTTTATATATTTTACATATTAAGAATGAAATATTAGAAATGTTTAATTATAAACTTTGATACATAATTTTGTAATTGATAAAAAAATAAAAATTTATGAATTAAATTTTAAATATAAATTTCACTTATATTTTAATTTATAGTTAAAATTTAATTCATAAATTTTCATTTATTTTTTTATCGATTACAAAATTATGTATCAAAGTTTATAATTAAACATTTTCTAATATTTCATTTTTAATGTATAAAATATATAAAATGACAAACTTTTACCAAAAAAATATATAAATTTCACTTAATAAACCTTCAAAATGTCTGTATACGGCCTTAACATAGCCTTTTACCTTAAGTTAAGTGTGCATCACAATTACACTAAGTTGCAACAGGGAAAAATCAGAATTTCGCGATCTTACTATTTTTTTTTATATTGTACTAGAATTGACTTATATGTTGTTGTGGGCTTGTGGCATGTAAACGAGATGAATGGGAAAAGAAAAAATAATTACGAAATGAAAATGGAGGGTATGCTGGCATCTCCACTGTCACTTTCGGCCATGACAGTGAAAGCTATAGCTCTTAGCTGCCCCTTGCTTATATATATATATACACGCATCCAAAGTGGGATTGTGCCATGAATATTGGAACTTGCAATATAGGCTCAACCCTACCAACTTGGCCAAGTTCCAACTCTTTGAACAAACCAGCTAGCTCAGAAAAAGAGGAACATGCCTTGCCTCTACATCACCACCAACCTTAACTTAGATGGAGTTGACACCAACCCCATCTTTTCTGAAGCCACCACTGCTGTCTCTACAATCATCGGCAAACCTGAAAAGGTACTTGTAAGCCTTTGCCTCCCTTTCTTCGTCAAGTAAACTTATGATCACATGATCTGTCTTTCAGAACAATTTTTTATAAAAATAATTATTTATTTTTTAAGAGCATATTAGAAGCGATTATTGTTTTTAAAATAAATTGAATTACCCACACATCCCATATATACCTGGGTAAGAATCCTTGTTGGGGTTGACCCAAATTATAAACTGATCAGTTTATGTTATTTTATTATCTTTTGGTTGGTAAAGAAATCATGATACTTCTCAATAGAATTGTTGATTGTCTTCTGGTAAGTTTAGATACAATTGAGTTAATGGATCAATTGTCTAGCTTTTTTCAGCTAGATTGTACTCAACGCGAGTTCTTTTATAGCTAAGCTAAGCAATATCTGAATCTAAATTACATATAAAATTGGAACCTCCTTTAAATTCGACAGAATTTGAGGCTATGATGTTCAGGTTTCAGACGTACAAGCTTTTCATTGCTCTGTAGGTAAGCAATTGACGCTTACAATGGAGCAGTTTTTCATCCGGTATCATGAAAACTTTTCACAGAATAATGTTATTTGTACTCAAAATTTCTAGAGCTCTTTCATCACATCATTCTTCTTTCTTTTCTTCTTATATCTATCCTTGTTGTAAAAATTATTATGAGAATTTTATGTGAAAATTCATGTACAAGTTTATGATCATTTGTTTTGTTACTCATTATCCTGCAATTTGGGACCAAACCAGGCAAGTTGTAAGCTTTGGTAGGGAAGAGTGCATTAATAAATTGTTCATAATTTGAGATTGACATACAAAATCAGTTCCAAGCTAGTAATAAAATAATGTGGTGGACGATTAAAATATTAATGTTTTAAGTACCATGATAATGGCGTGTTTTCCATGTAGCAGGACAACTATATGGCCTGAAGAACAAATTAAAATCACACAGCAGCTCTATGAATTCTGAAGTAATAAATTGTCAGTAACCAGTGTTTATTTTAAAAATGAATTAAATTAATTTCAAACCGTTAAATATAATTAAATATATGCTCAAATTTATTTAAATCATAAATTTTATATTAAAACATATATGTCATTAGAGAAAATAATTATAAAACAAAAGTCTAAGATTCTTCCAATTTCTTTCCCGTGTGAAAAGGGAAAAGATGGTGCAAAAAGTGGTATGGAACGAATTGCACTTTGGAGGAAGTAGGTTTACATCCTTTAAATCGAGTGGGGTACACCTGCACCATCATCACTACTATTTGTTTATCAAAATTGCGAAACAGAACGAATTCGTCTCCAATGAAAAATTGATAACTGTAATCCAATACTTGGTTGATTTCCTTTTAAATCCTTATTTCTTTTCCTATTCTTTAATTTATTATTTTCTCGATAATATTAACCCACATTAATTCGTAACAATTTTTTACAAAATTATTTATTTAAAGCTGAAATTCTCCCATTGACTTTTTAATATTAATTTTATACTTTTCTTTTTGACCATAATATAAAAGGAAAAGTGTGAGAATAATATAAAATATTAGTGTTTGAGAAACATTTTTCTTGTTCATATTTGTGACAGTAAAATTAATCTCAATCTCTTATAAAATAACATTTGAACATAACTTTTTGGACTTAACATGTTTTAAAAAATAAAATTAAAATGAGCACAATTTTCATATTTTATGACTTAGAAATGATGTAAAAATAATATAAATTTGTCAATGTACATATATTATTATTGCAACCCCGTACCAAAAAAGTATTATTATTGCAACCTCATAGCCAACCTCTAGGCACATGTGCACTCACAGTCTCACACCAAGAAAGAAATATTATTACACATATGTGGCCTTCAATGCTAGTTGCTGGCTAGCAGCCTAGCACTATCAAACTTGAAAAATAGTCACTCTTCAATTCTGTGGTTTTTATTGTGACTTCTTTCTCTATATTGTGAATATAATTGTGCAGTTTGTGATGGTCATATTGAAGTCTTCAGTGCCAATATCATTTGAGGGTAACAAGGAACCAGCAGCGTATGCTGAGATAGTTTCAATGGGTGGCATAAATTCAGAAGTGAAGAGGAAGCTCATTGCTACCATTGGAACCATATTGCAGTCCAAGCTGTCGATCCCAAGAGCACGATTTTTCCTCAAAGTCTTTGATACGACTGCGTTTCGCACCAACTCCAAAATGTGATGCTTTCAGATTCTGACAATCCTCATGATTGTGTTTTAATCATCAATATTCGTTTTAAACGTGCGTACCTTATTGCTATTAATATTCTCTTATGTTCTACTTCATTTGAATATCTATGCAAAGTTGTTCCTGCAATTCTCCTATATTGTACTCTTCTCTTCTCTATTGAAAAATCAAATAAAGACTAGTTTTATTAAAAGAGTAAATTCACAATCCACGTACGCACTGCTTTAAAGTTTGTCCAAATGAAATGGCAACAAATTTTAAATGATAAAAAAAATTACATCCTATCCTTTATTGCCTTACCTTTGGCTAATTATATTAATATTAAACAACCTTAAATTTTCTTTAAAACAATACTTCTATTTAGATTTTGAACTTCTCCTCATAACATTATAAGAATATAACTAATAAAAAACTTGTTACACAAGTGTTTTTAATTATAAGTAAAGTATTAAAAACTAAGGACACGTTTACTTGTGTTTTCATTTCCTGTTTTCATTTTTTGATTTTATTTTTTTATTACAATAGTACTACTTTTTTTTCAATCTATTTTATATTTTCAAAAATTTGCACTTGAAATAAAGAAAACAAAAAAAATTGTTTTCAGTGTTCTCTATACAAATATTTGAAAATAGAAAACATATTGAAAACAAAGTGATAGTTTTGTAATTAAAAAGTAAAAAGAGAAAATAAAAACACAAGCAAGCGAGCCCTAATGTAAAAAAATACTCAAAAAGATTATTTTAAATGATAGGAAATTTTCTTCATTAAACTACGTTGTTTTTTTGAAAAATCTTTTTCTTAAAATTTATTTGATATAAATTTTTTCTTTCAAGGAAAAGAGAAATCCAATTTGATTGTGATAATGGGGTGTAGTGTACTGTATTGCTAGATTTAAGGTTTATATATTCATTTCAACAAACCCGAATGTAATTTACCTTTTATTTTAAGATATTTAACGGTGTTAAGTAAATAACTAGTTGAAAAAAAAAGGTATCAGATGAGAAGTTAAAAATAAAATATTTTTGTTAAAATAAAAATATTTATTATATTTAAAATTTAAATTTATTTAATACTTTTTTTTAAAATAATTCAAAGTATATAACATGATTTATTTAATGCTTTGTACGTATATTATAGACACACAATAAAAAGTCCCTTTTATATTAATATTTTTCTTTCTTTCCAATCTTAGCTAGTTATTCAATTTTTTAAATATATTAAATTACCATTTTTATAATTTAAATATTTTAAATTTATATTTTTATATTTATCTAAATTAATTATATATTGTTTATAATTTAGTTTTATATTAAATATTTTTTAATTTATTTTTAAAATTATATCTAAATATAGAAATATTTCTTCAATTCAGGATTTTCTTACTAATTATGTTAACAAAACTCAAACAAGGGAAATGTATTTGACCTTGTTTAAAAGTAATGCTCATTTTAGGAGGACGCTTATTAGTGGAATAGGAATCCCATCTCTGCGAGTTTAGATAGAACGTTTAGTTTATATAAATACTTATGCAGATAAGAAGTTTAGTATTCATCCTTATATTTTATGGATACCCTAAATACTTATACCTGACCTATTATCAACACTTTAATTAAACAAAAATATTATTTCATGTTATAATTATAAAACAAAACAATCGATCAGTAGATTCAATGAGTTGCTGCATAGAAGGAAAAAAAAAAAAAATCCTAATTGACCCCATAAAATCAAAAATCAAAAATCCCAAGAACACACATCAAATCCAACAAAGCTACTGTTTTAATTCAAATGGAATTTAACAATCATTCATGAACTTAAAAAGACAATAACCTAATTGCTTGTTGAATCATTTCACCAAGATGTGTTCAGTTGAAGCGTGGGATACTTTTTGACATCTTGTTTAACATAAAGCTGTAGTTACTCTCAGGTGGTCCTTGAAGATGCACTAAAAGGGATAACTTGAGATGAACCCACAATCAGGTGGTCCTTTAATAAGATGAAGTCGCATAAAACAATGTCTCGCTGAATATCCTTTAAGATGAAACTAAAAGACAAACATGATAGAGGTCGAAGATGATCCTTGAAGAACTGTCGACCAATTGATCCTTGAAGATGGATATGACAAACTGAAGTCACAGCGGCAGCAACGAATACAAATTAGTTAAGTGTGGCATAACGAATAAGAAGTATAAATCACAAGAGTTTAATGACTATACACTGTCAGTATAAAAACTTTTACACCGTCAATCAATCAAAACTATTATTATGACTTTTAAAATAATTACTATAAAAATCAATAAACTTATCATAAATGGTGGCTACAAATGTAACTTTTTAATAAAATGCAGGCATAAGATGAGGTAGGTACTGTCTGTAGCCATCCTAATTTTTTTTTTCATTAAATACTCTTACCCCAGTATGTACCTCGCTGTAGGGTGGAGGCTAGTGTGGGAAAGGAGAACATATCTCCCATTGTGGATAAGTTTTTGTGACAGTTAGATATATTAATTTTTAATTAGAAGGCCGAGATTTTTCTTCTTTTTTCTTTTTTTGATTTTCTCCCCCTCTTTCCCAAGTTGCCCTCTTTCTTTCTTTTTCCATCTTCCTCATTGCCCACGTTTGCAGGGTTGGTAGACATCGAACAAGTCGGGGTTTTGGTTTAGAAGGTTTCGACTTTGACCTTGAGGTGCATCCTTTCGCAACACTTTTTTGAGATTGCGCAGAGGGATAACTTGACCTGGTTCGTTGAGGACTTTTTTGACGACGCAAACACATTACTAATAATGCTTGTCGTACTCTATGGCTCGGTCTAATGCTAGGTCCTTGTGCCATGTAACACTCCGATGTTTTTCCTTCTAATTATTATTATTATTATTATTAGTATTAGTATTTTCTGTTTTACTTTATTTTTAATAAAATAGTATTTTGAAAAAAAGAGATATTGAGCTTTTAAAATAGGGTTTTGTAATTAAAGTGTCTTTAAAAGTTTTAAGACTCTAGTGTTGGGCTTAGTTTTCATAAACCAAAGTTATCTTTAAGAGCCTCTTAGGTTTCTTAAAAACCTAACATTTTTTCTCGTTTTCTCTTTTGCCTCTTTGGAGATATATATTGTGTCATCGGAGTCATTGCAATAAAGGAGTGAGGGGCTGTAAGAAGATGTTGTTGCACCATTCGCATCCTCTTATTAGAGATCGTCTCTTTCGAGGTAAGGAGGAGTGAGTTATCTCATTCATGAGTATGAACATGAATTGTGGGTAGTGGGGTTGGCCCTAAACTTCAATTGGTTGTGTATGTTATGTTTTAATTCATTATATTCATGTTTTGATTTGACTGGATGGGTTGTGAACACCGTGGAGCACTTGATTTTTGATTATGGCTAATCTTGGTGTCTTGCCCTTTTTGGGATTTTTGTGATTGAGAAATCATGTTTGACTGTGTGTTATGTGTTTATTGTAACCTTTGAAATGTTAATTAATCCATCCTGTCGTAGTCCTAATTTGTGTTGGGATTGTTGTTAAAACATTAGAGAGTGCTTGGTGAGCCTAGGAAACCATTGGGGGGAACATGAGTTTGTAAAAACCCAAATTGCAATATTCTGCGCGTTGTAATTCACTGAGTGAATCAAGAATTTGCTGAGCGAAATAGGCATAGGGACAAGGGTGTGTCCTTGGAAGGAATTTTCTGAGCAAAATCATTTTTCACTTAGCAAATAGGGGAAATTTGTTGAGCGAATCTCATATTTGCTAAGCAAAATTCGAACAGAAACTGGGTGAGTTTTTGGAGGAAATTCGCTCAGCGAATGAGTGCTTCGTCCAACGAATTAGATGGCCGAATTAGATTTGGATGCCTTCATAAGAAATGTAGCCCTAGATGTTAGCTAACCAATGGATTTAGAATCACTCAAAAATAAGGTCCATAGCACAATATATGTTCATATTAGTGAGCAAAGGTCAAGCTGTTAGGATTAGATAGCGAGTTCATGTTCCTTCTAATTTTAAGTATAGTAGACGATGAAACCAGCTTTTGAGGTCAACATAAGAGTTGTATATTATTCTCTTAGCTTTCAAACAAGATAAAAATCAACTTGATAGGATTAGTATAACTCTAGATTTGATGCTTACACTCTACAGAGGTCGTAGTTACATAGGGAAAATGTGATGATATGTCATGAGAATCTTAATAAGTATGATATGTAATATGATGACATGCCATGGTATGTACAATGAAATGAGATGAATAAAGACCTAGCCTATGAGAAGTAGGATCCGCCATGTGAAATGTTAAGTAAGACCATGTGCATTTGTATGAGTTATGCATCATGACTTGAGATATATGTGTTTTTGAAAGTACAGTTATGAGCTTGACTAAGGAGACTACAAAAGGTTATTGAATGCTGGCCTTGAGGGTGGTGGTACCTGGTGTGGAAACTCTGTAGGCTAATGCTGATCGCATGGGTTTGAGCATACATGCAAAGCTGAGTAACCCTGACGAGCTACCAGGGGTGTCATCCTAGTAGAGAGTGTTAGTGTCAGATACCCATGGTGGGGGCAGTTCATTGACTCGCATGTACTCTTAGGCTATTTTCACAAAAAGTTTTGAATGGTACACATGCATATGATAGTAGGAGCGAGAAAGGCATTGCATTGCATCAACACCTTATGATAAGTGTGTTTGACCTATGTGGTTGTGACATGACTGCTATGTGTGTGTGTGTGTGTGTGCTGCCCGGCTTTCATTTTCATATTAGGAGCATGTGGTGAGATGTATCTTACTCCCTTGTGTTTTGTTTGTGTTTGTGTTTCCTTGGCCGAATGTCGTTTATAGGTGATGTCCAACTGAACCTTGAGGATGATGCTAGAAAGGAGGCGTAAGCCTTATCGATATAGTAATTTATGTTTAGACATAGGACTATAAAGCTTTGATAGTTGTGACACTAGGGCTCAAAGAACTTTTTATTCCTTATGTATGGATTCAGTTTATCATTCCTTTTGTTGGTTTATATTTTGGTTTTTTATGGCATTTGGAGAGCCAAAACTTATTTATAAAGTTTTACTTTTATTGTAAAGTTGAATTTGATATGAAGTGAAAGCGTGATACCATTTACCACGAAAGAAAGTTTTTAAAAAATATTATTTACTTATTTTTTTTTGTGACAATTATATATTCTAAAATGTATTTGGGGTAAAGGGTGTCACATGCCACACTACTTTGAAGCTTGATATAGATCTTGCATGAAGGTAGAAGAGAGTGTGGGTTTTGGTTTTGGAGAACATACCTTGAACTAGCTGTCAAGGTCTCTGCCGCTTCGTCGTCAACCTCTGGCGGCCTCCGATGATGTCTGATGACACCCAAAAGTCTCGGGTTTTCCATGAACAACAATGCGCTTGTGTTTGTTGGCAGAATTGATTGCCACTTCGGATCTGTGTTTGAGTCACGGTTTCTACTTTAGATCCCATTCCAATCATTTTGATGCAAGCAGTTATTGGTTTGCGAGACTTTGATGGTGGTGGTTGGGTGAGAATTCAACCAAAACAAATCTATTTTATTTGGTTTGAGTCGATGAGCTTCACAACGACGGGCTTGTTGACGAAGGTGTCGAAGAAGATGGGGCCGTTGGAGGAGGGTCTTGACCGGGGCGTTGTTATAGTTAGCTATAGGGGTAAAGATGATGGAGGGGGAAAATCGAAAAAGAGGAAAAAAAAAGAAAAAAAAAATCTACGCCATTCATTTTAAAATGAACATAACTAATGGACAAAAATTGTTTCCCACGATGGAAGACATGTCTAGGTCTCCCATCCTAACCTCCACTCTCGTTGTAGATATATATTTTTTTGGAACACCCATTAAATCTAAGTCTAATATAATTGTCGTCTTTAATGATTTATTATGTACAAGAATATATCCGCATATAAATGAAATAATTATCTTAGGTCATTCTTTATATGATGAGGCTTAAAAAAACATGATTAAAAAACCATAAAACATAAACACAAATTGATGTTTTTTAAATTTATTAAAAGCGCGTGTTAAATTTCCTAAGGACAAGTATTGAAATTAGAGATTAATAAATATGCATTATTGGTGTAAATTTTTTTTTTTACACTGATATCCAATGAAATTTAAACAATTAGTCATGTTATTATTTTCATTAAAGTACAATTGAAATTAAAAATTTTAAAAAGAAGGGAGAGTTACTTCATGTTTCTTCCTGTCTCTATGACCTCTATTAATTTCCTTGAGGGAGTGGAGCAGAGGAGGATAGCCGAAAAAAGATGGAAAGTTAAGATTTTGAGATGGAGTAGAATGGATGAGGGTAGTCAAAAAACTGGAATGTTAGAGTTTTGAGATGAGAGAGTGAGATGAAGGATGACCGGAAAAAATAGGAGTTGTGTTTGATAAAGGAATAAGATAGAGGATAATTCAAAAAAATGAAGAGTTGGTTAATTTTTTTTAACTTTTTAATTAAAAATAAATTTAAGCTAGTGTAACTAAATGTTTAAATTTTATTGGATGTCAATGTAAATAAGCTTTACATTTACAGTGTATACACCATTTTCTCTTGAAATAATTGAACTTACATTGTAGAAGCATCAGTCACACTATTCATCAAATTATATAAGATACGCCAAATTATTAAATCGTTTAGAGAAACGTAATTAAAAGACAATAATAATAATTATATTTATATAACAAATTAAATATGGTGTTTATTATATATATTTTTCTTATCACATAAATTTTAGGAAGGAAGAATAACATCCCAAATCTAAAGTAGGAATTGAAAAACCTCTCAAATCAAAGAAAACATTTATAGAAGATTTATATTTACTTTACTCTAAAAAATTGAGGAGAATTCAAACTAACAACTTATCAAAGTTGCATATTATATTTTGACATCTTATCTAACCAATTTGTCTTATACTTATGCAGTCAATGATTATATGACTAATAAATGCAATATATAAACTAATAACTTTGTATCATTCTTTCTGCTTAGAAGGATAGTGTGGTTTTATGTCGATTCAAATAATCCGCACTCTCTGTTTCACATTTCTGACGCAAGTTTTGGGCTTCTAACACAAGACCAGTTTATGGGGAATGTTTAATTACTCTCCAATACTAAAGAAAATCTATCAAAGAATCTTCAATTAGTGTACAAACATATTACGTTTTCTTGGCTCCAAATCTAAAAAACGTGAAAAAGGGTCACTTTGCGTCGTCAACATATGCAACTAATGATAATTAGAGTAGGATTTGCACGAAAGAAATAACAAAATCACTTGTACTGTGCACTAATCCATCGTTCGTCATTTCCCACATCAGGTGGAATCCTGTTCCTGTTAGAAAAATATTGGTCAACCGTTTATTATAATATTGTTTATATTTTTTATCTCTTGCTTTTGGTTTAAATTTTGAATCTAACAAAGGATATTCAATTAGTGTACAAACATGTTACGCTTTCTTGGCTCCAAATCTTAAAAAGGTGAAAGAGTCACTTTGCGTCGTCAACATATGCAGCTAATGACTATTAGAGTAGGATTTGCACAAAAATGGAAATAACAAAATAACTAATCCATAGTCATTTCCCAGATCTATTAGAAAAATCTTGGTCAAATGTTTATTTGTTTATATTTTTATCTCATCCTTTGGGCTTAAATTTTGAATCTTTTAAAATTAATTTTAAACTTTCTCTAAATATTTTCAAAATCAGTTCATATTATATAAAATAATTTTGAACCAAAAAGTACATTATTAGAAAATAATTAATATAGAGTCTAATTAATTTTATACACCATCTGACTATCAATATAAATTTTTTAACATTGTTAATCAATTAATAATCACTTTATATATGGCTTTTAGAATAATTATTATAAAAGTTAACAATCTTATCATACATAACAATTCATATTAGATGACTGTATAAAATTTTTTTACACTATTAATATATTCTGATTAAATTTATAATTATAATAAAAAGGGATGAAAGAGTATTTTTCTCAAAAAGAAAAAAAATTAAAGAAACCGTTACAAGAAATACTGGCTTGTCAAAAAAAAAAAAAAAAATCGTGTTCAAGCAGAAGCTTTACAAATTAATTATGAAAGGCCAGTCCTAAAAAAATCTACTGAATTTCATTAACAATTAATTTTAACATAATTCATCCACAATTCAATTCACAGCGTGTGTAAGCATAAAGGAATAGGAACTTTTGTGTGTACCTTAGAATATTAAATATAGGATCTTAAAAGTCAAAAAGTGTTAGGTGGAGCGACAATAGTTAATATCCTAATCTAAATGAATGAAAGTAGGATGTAGTAATTTCCGCCACTTGTACAAAAAAATTATAATATTGAAAAACAAAATACAGTAACATGCTATCTTTTTTAAATATAAAATTAACACACTATTTAATACATTTTTTTATTGATTAAAATTTATTAAAAATTGTGGGTTTTATATCTTGTTTAATGAATCTTATTCATAATTAATTTTATAATTTTCAATAAATTTTAACTAATAGTAGAAAGTATGTTAGAAATGATGTATTAGAAAGTGTGTGCAATTCTTGAAAAATCAATGTAGTATAAGAGGCAATGACATTTTTGTAATATTGGGATGAACATTCTATATCAGTTTTCTTAGAACTGATATAAAAAATACTTTTACATTGGTTATACTAAGAACTGACATAAAAAGTACTTTCAAGATCGGTTCTTTATTAATCGATCTAAAATGTGGACGTTCTTACAATTTTTGAAATTCTTGACAATACTTTATAAATCAATTGTACAAAGAATCGATTTAGAGAACACTTTCTAGATCTGGTTTTTTAGTAAAACTAATCAACCTTTTCCAAATTTTGAAATTCTTAACAAGTCTTTCTAGATTGGTTGTATTAAGAACCGCTCGAGAAAGTCACTTTATACATTAGTTCTTTGTACAATTGATCTAGAAAATTGATTAAAGTTTTCTAAATTGAGTAACACGCTTATATTTGTGTTCTCACTTTAATTTTTAAACCCTTGTTCTCTTGTTCCTAGACATCTTGAGGAAAGGATGATCAAACCATGTGCCCCTCAATCTTCCTCTTATATAAGTATGATTTCATTTTACCCATTCTTATTACACACATCTCATTTTCATTTTTCTGAATCTTCTCCTCTCATTGTTATTTTCCTTCTTTATAAATGTGTTCATCTTTTATTCAAAACCTAGCCTTATGAAGTAATATTCTCTCTTAATGTTGTTAAACCCTAACATTGTTATCTTTCTCCCTTGTAGATGGGGTGTAAGACTAATATTTGAAAGCAAGTGAAGGAATAATAACAGTGTTTGAAGGAAAGAAACACTATCCTTAAGGAATCGTTTGCTTTTACAAACAACAATGAAGAGCACATGAACCTTCTCTTTTTTGGTTACATGGGTCACATATAGGAAATTTGCTTGCACTTTTGTCTTTTATTTTCATTTAATCTAATAGGAAATTCAACTCCTTCCTACAAGCTAGCTCGATCTTTTTTGTCTTTTTTGTTCATTTCTATTATCATAAACCTTCTACGTGGATTATATTTATTTATCTTTGTTAAAGCTTCCTTTGAAAACATAGGTGAAAGCTTTGATTGAGATGAATGAACATCCCCTAAGTGGAAGGTTTATAATAGCATAAATGTGGAACAAAAGAGAGATAAGAAAATTGAGCTAACTTGATGGAAAGAGTTAGTGTTGCTATTGTATCAAATGAAAATAAAGACAAGGAACAATCAAATTTCTTGCATTGAGCCATGTAACCTAAAAATAGAATGTTCATGGTATCTTTGTTGTTGTTTGAAAAAGGAAATGATTCTTTAAGCTAGTTGTCAATAGTGCTTTTGCCCTTCGAACACACTATTTTGAGTTTAGTCATTGTAATAGGAAAATTATGTACATTCAATTTAGCCATTATAATAGGAAGATTGCACTTGTATTTACATATACACACACAAACACACATATGAGATATATCATTTATATATAAATAATGAAATGAAATTGTTTTATTTTTTTGTATGTTTCCTTTTTTGTACTTGTAGTTTGTGAATTGATATATTATATATTACATGAATGCAATGTAGTTGTATTGTTTTTTTTAAAAAATAAACTTGTTACATCAATCGTTACCATAACCGATGTAGAAAGTCATTTTCTACATTGGTTGTGCCAAGAATCGATGTAGAATGAGGACTTTTTACATTGGTTCTTGCTACAACCAATACAGAAAGTAAACATTGATTCTGAAATCAATCTAGAAAGTACTCACTTTTTACATCAGTCAATTTTACATTCCGTTGAAATTAATATAGAAAGTCGAAAATAACTTATATGAAAAATCCTTTTTGGTACTAGTGTAGATAGTTTAACCAATCATATATAGATAATCCAAATTTAATAATAATAATAATGCCATAGGAATTTATATAACTTAAACAAATCACATAACATCATAATAATATTATTAACATTTTTATTAATCTTATCTTAATCTATTTTAAACAATAAAGGTTTACACTAATCGAGAAAAAAAACTATACACCCTCCACTTAAATTCATAAATATATTCTTGCTAAAAGAAGAAGAAAAAAACTTGAATTGACATAATCCATGTTAATCAAATTATAGAGGGTATGAATTAGTTTTGCTAGTTGACAAGCATTAGGCCTTATAGAAGTCAAGGGAGTCTAAAGAAAACCAAGTCTTGGAATATATGTTATGGTTAGTCTTCAAGTAAAAAGCGAAACTAGTTTAAAGAGATTAATAAGAGTTTTTTGAGGATATTGAAGCACTTGAGCAGTTATGAGAAGTTACAAGTAGATGAGGTTCTGCTACATAATGGGTCAAATGTAGACAATTTTTATAGTTATTAAAAGTTTGTTTGTAGCAAAGGTTATTTGATCAGTTAAATAATTGTTTTGATGTGTCTTTTTGTAACGATTTAGCTGTTAGGATTTTTGTCTATAAATAATATATTGATCAAAAGGCTCGTGGTTGAAAAATCACATTACTTGCATGAAGGCTACAACATCTGCTCTTATTTAGGGGTATTGGCAAATGTTGGAGACAATGTATGTAGTTATAACATTTCTCTAATTCAATTCCTGGCATTCATTCACTCTTCTTTTGATGTTAATTATCTTTTCACTTGTCTTTATGTTAGTTTGTTCAATTGTTACATTACTTGTTCCCTTTATTCATTTACAAGTGTTTTTTTTTCCCTTATTGTATGTTTCTTTGTCCCCGTGATTATTCTTTTCATTAATCATATTTTGATAGTTCATTGTATTTATTGCACTGTGTTATTATATTATTCGTTTTGATTGCACTTTGGACACTATAAACCTTTCAATTTGTTGATTCCCTTGAGGACTGGATTCGAATCCCAAATTAGTTGTTGAATCAAAATAGTATTAAATCACCATTAACAAACTAACATGCCTAATAAGACCAAGTTAGTAATATTAGGTGTCAAGAGTTACACAGGCAATTACATAATGGTAAAACCACATAAATGGTTAATTCATATAGATAAAAGGTGTCGAGAAGTCCACCAAATCAAAGGAATAGGTCTAGGTCAAATGCAAAAAAATCACCATGAAAATAGTGATGAAAATAATGATGAGAGTAATATTCCTACATCTTATGTTCACCTTGACTTAATGGTGAACACAAGTTTACCCATGAATATTATCATAGGTCACACTTTGCCAAACAATGGTATAAGTGTATGCAAGGAGGTACATAACCTAAGTCTAAATACACCATTATATGGCATACTTCTTGGTTATATACCTCCCATTGCATCACAACCTCTAGGAAGCTTACATATGATATGTTTGGGCCTTATAGTTTCAATTGGCTACTTTCAACTGACTCGATGTAAAATTAGGAGGTAATGACCTCACCAACCTAAATATAGTTAAGAACATAAATCTATTATTTCAAGTAGTTAGGGTAAAAATATAATATTACTTCAACATTTATGACCAATAACACTTTGCACTCAATCAAGCAATAAATGGATGAAAGCAATCATGAAATGGTGAACATGTTGACTCACTAGATGGCTATAGAAATGAATTCCTTAACAGAAACAACAAATAATAATTATTAGCAGTTAGTAAAACAAATGGGTCAAATTGCTAAAGTTTTTGGGGCTCCCTAGGAACCTATTTTAGAACAAAGGATTAATGAAGTTCAAAAGCCCAACGTACAACCTTTTCGAATTGTTAAGTTGAATCAAAATAATCTCTTATTAGTTAACTGAAGTCAAAGTTTTGATAATGTTATAAAGTGAATGTAATAGATTGTTAGGGGCATCAATTGAAAATTTAGTTGAAAGGATATTTAATAGACATGGGTTCAATGTAGGGTACACAAATTAACGTTACATTGTGTTAGCCTTTTCAAATATAATTTTTGCAAATAGAACACCCAAGGATCTAGAGGGTTCCAAAGATTACTAATTTTTTTGGTAAAGAGAATGAGTCTACAGTAGAACATGTGGCAAGATATAAAATCGAGTGTGGAGAATCAACCAATATTGAGTCCTTAAAGATGAAATGTTTTCCCAGTTCTTTGACTAATAATGCTTTTACTAATTTAATACTTTACCCCCAAATTTCGTCCACACTTGCAATTAATTGGAGATGTTTCATGAACAATTTTTAAGAAATGAAACCAAGATTACTCTTCTAGACTTGGCAGATATTAAAAAGTTTCATAGTGAGCCCATTGATGACTATCTTAACACATTTTAACAAATAAAGGCTATATGTTTAATCCTAATCCCTAAACATGAGTTGGTTCAAATGGTCACTGTAAGATTATTCAATTAGGAAAAAAATTATTAATTGATAATAAAGAGATGTGTCTCAATTGGCAAACAAGACAAGACAAATCAAATACTTAAAATTTGAGAAAGAAAGGTTAAACAAAGCACACAAATTTTGTCGAAAATGGAAAGTTGTTTATGTGGGAATGATATAACATTATTTGAGTGTTGATGAAAATAATTTTGATTTATAATAGAATGGATTAAATTTGGATGAATTAAATATAGGACTTCTATATGTTTGTTGATCATTTGAAACCTTCACCCAGTAAAGATGAGTCCAAATTTACTAAAAAGAATTACAATTTCAATATAACTAATGCTAACCAAATTTTTGATATTTTAATAAAAGATTAATAGATGGTTCTTCTTCAAGGACACCAAATTTCCCTTGGTCGAACAAATAAAAGGTAAAAATTATTGTAAGATTCACAATGTCTAAGGCCATACTACTAACAACTATTTACATTTCGCGAATCTAATCTAAAAGGCTATCGACAAGGGATGATTGATTTTCAAGCAAAAAGGGTAAGGGTGCAATGAAAGTAGACACTAAAACCCTTTTAGGTACTTACCAATTATGTTGAGACCTTTGACTTATTGGCAGTAGGGGCCTAGAAAGCTAATGCCAAAGAAGCGATGGACAAGGCTATTGATAACTTCCTAAGGGGCATTTATGAGATATACCTAAAGGCATAATTTACTTGAGTTTTTGCAAATAATATGCACATCTAATAAGGAGGTAATGTTATGCCTAAGGTGTAGTGTTGCATTTGTTGAGGTTGTTGCTAAGGCCTTCGAGCAGTTACATTTTAGGAAGCATTATGAGGAAGTTAGGTCCAAGAAGGGAAAAGTAGAATATGCATTGGCCTAAGGAATGGTTCTCAACCATAGAGTTAGGAACATACCAATGTTCGATCATACCAAGTCCCTTTGAATAACTGGGTTAGCGGGGTTAGCAACAAGACTAGAAATAAGTAGTGGGTGATGGCTAGAGCTTGGTGGACCAAGGCTTAGTAAGATCATGACAAAAGGAAACAACTTAGGATTGGTTGAGAGCGACTTCTTTAATAAATGGCCTATGTAAAAAACATAACTTCAATGGACCCAAAGGTTAAAGAAAGATGCCTTTGAGGTGTGCAAGGCTATAAGAATAACCGATCCGATTGTTTGACAAAAGAGATGACAACAAGCTCAATTATTAGAAAAAAGTTGGTAGTGTCCTAGGGAAGATTGTAAGTAAGTGTTTAAAAGGTTTTGATTTTAAAAAGAAGGATGAGCTTATCACTAATTATTTTGAATCTACGTTCGATGCCGAAATGGAAGACATATATGGGGTGGTGTTTATCCTACCTACAAAATATGCTAAAAAAATTGAGAAATTTGAAGGTTCAGATGACTTAAAGGACTCTAGCAAGGAAATCATGGCCCAAACTTCATTATAAAGAACCGTTTTGAAAACAATTTTCTTTAAAAAATAATATCTCAAAAAGTCAATATCCCTACAAGGTTAGAAAGAGATAAAAAGGATAAAGAAGAAAACTTAGAGATTTATACTTATTTACTCCACAAACCTAAGGCTAAATCAAATCCTTGACCAACTAGCCAAGATTTTCACTATCCTCAAACTATTTGCACTACGTATATTTATTAGCCTAAGTATTCTTTTACTAGTTTCTCTAGACTACTCCACTCAAAACTCAAGGTAAAATAAAAATTTAATGCTATCTGGAAATATACAAAGAATGATTAATGATAACTAATAAATAAAGGAATGTTCTATATATAAAGAATTAAATAACTAAGAGCTTGTATTGAATGTATTGATACACGGTAGTTGAATTCTTTGATTCTTTAACATTTATAGCTCTTGTTTTCCTTGTAACACCCACTATAATAAGACATACATTATTTCTTAATTTGTTGTTAGAACGTAGGCTTGATTTAAAACTAATATGTACTTATTTTTCGCAAACGTTTAGTAATTCTAAGGGACATTATATACAGAACCATGATTGTGAAATAGACATCAAGTCTTACATACAAAATCAAAGCACATATATAAGAAATACATCAGCAAATACAACAAAAGTACATCCTAAATACCTGCTCGTAACTGTACAACAAAATGACCTATGTCAGAGCAGTATAGGTCTATACTAGGCTAGCCTATCCTATAAAATCTACAAAAGTCATACGTAGAGTAGTCGTCACTGCCAGTCCTCAGAGTCCATCTGCTTGTACTACGATCGTATATGAAAAGAAACAAACAAGAAAGGAGTGAGGTTTTTATAAAAGCCTTATTCGTTTCTTAATAGGCTACAAACAACAAATTAAACAAGTAATCAGGGGAAACCCTAAGGTCTGACCTACGTTATTACGACTCAATCCCAACCTTTACCAAACGTATGGATCCATACCTATCTCTAATGATTTACTTTAACCATTAGGAATCCCTGGGAAGTGATTGGGAGTTCGTATAATCCCTCACAAGATACAGACATATATGTTGTAATCATCGTCCTTGAGGAAAGGGTCACATGCCCATCAGGGATATACACTACACCAATCATGGTGATGCTGAGCAGGCGTCAGGGTTGCCAAGTTGGTTTACGTGATATACCCTGGCTTAGGGTGCTAACCTGGCCATTAGGATGTTTACAACTCAGCACCTTTACCCTCAAGACCCGACCAATGGTCCCTGCCTTTCATCCAACAGTGTACCATACTGTGACTTCCCAAACACAGGCACTCATGCTTCTCAACATGGTCCTAACTCAATCGGGTTTTCCTATGACTTTGCTTTCTAAGTTTTAAGACATACTCTCTGGATAATCCAGCAGAGTTCCAGAGTTACTCATTACAGAGATTTCATTCATCCATCACATTTTCATAGAACTTAGAAACAATTTAATATGAATATCACAAGGAAGGAAATATCAATAACCAAAGTGTCATGCATATTCATTCTCACACGTTTATACATTTATTGTGATTCTTATTTTAATTATTTTGATTTGTCCTTATCCTTTTCTAACTTTTCAAATTAGACTATTTTAAAGAGAAAAACTTTCGTCTACAATTATGACTAGGACGTAAAATTTTAAGAGAAGTTCTTTTCTGATGTGGAAGGTCAGACTATGCTGCAACCACAGAGCATACTTAGAGTTTCTCTTTAGTTATTTCCTTTTTACTAAAATTTGGGTTGTTCATCTTACAAAACCAACACTCTTAATTTCAAAAAAACGCGCAATTGCATGCATTTTATTAAAACCTTTGTTAACATTATTTACTTATTTCCATACTAGCCATAATTTGTTCAAAATGATGGTACTAATTTAAAATTGTCTAATAAGGTCTTTATTCTAAAAACTTTTCCTAATTTGGGCCTAAAGTCCAAAACTCTATTTCTAAAAACTTAGTAGAACTTGCTTTTTCAAGAAAGCCTTTTCTTCAACTTTCCTTAGGATTTATTCTTACCAATTTTAACCAATTCAAGTAATTATCAAAAATGCTAAATCTAAATGAAAGATTCATCTTCTTAATTATTTTATTCCTTTAATGGGCCGAATGCCCTTTTTTTAGAAAAAGCCCAAATTATTGTTTTTCTTTTTAGAAATTGAGTTCATTTTCTATGTGGTCCGAAAATTAATTTTATAGTAATTATTATTTCCCAACCATCTTACCCATTCTAATAAGTTAATTGACATAAAAAAAATATTTCTTACCCTTTTCTTTAAATATGGCCGAGAGCCTTGTGAGGAGAAAATGGCTTCTAAAAATTTGTTGCTCCAAGTGATCTTAAGGCTTAAAAAGAAATTGGTTTTCAAGAAAATAACTAGCTTGCATAAAAATAGGCTCGTTGATGGTTATTTATAATAGGATATTAAGTTATAATATGGTACCAACAATAAAATAAAATTAACATAAAATAAATAACAATAATTAAGATGACAATAAAATAAAGCTTAAGTAAATAACAATAGAATAGACATAACAATTTTAAACAACAATAAGGTAAATGACAAAAATTTAAATGGGCAAAATATAAATTGCAATAAGTAAAGCAAGAAATTAAAGGGCAAGAATTTAAATAGCAAAAATTAAACAATAAGGTAAATGACATAAGGTAAATGGGCAAAAATATAAATAGAGCACAAAATAAAAATAAATGGAAACATAATGGAAATAATAACAAGACAAGAAAATAAATGAACATTAAAGTAAATAACTTAATAAAACAAGAATTTAAATGAACAAGAATATAAATTATTATATAGTAGTAGTAGTAGGATTAGTAAATTAATTGGGTTTAAGGGATAATCCACATACACACTCATTAAGAAACAAATATAGAGCCTAAACCTCACTCCCCCTTACGTCCAAATAAGGTTTGTTGGTGAAAGAATAGAAGAGGAGAGGTGGCTTGGAGGTTTAATGGTCTAAACTTAATGGAAAGCTTTTAAAGGTGGAAAAAATAAAATTTCAAGAGCTTGGGGAGGGAAGGATTCACGTCTCCAGCTGGAAGGCAGAGAAAGAGAGCTCTGATTTGTGAAGGAAAGGGAGCAATAGTGTAATGATTGAAGGGATTCTATTTATAGGACAAAAAATAGGTATTTTAGATTTAATTTTTGAGTCAAAAACCATATAATAACAATTTTATGTGTACTTTTCCCATGTGGGCTGAGAGGCAACGTCGCAGACTAGTCAAAGGTCAAAAAAATCCAAAAAAATTATTTTATATAATTATTATATATTAAAAATAATTAAATATTAATTTAATGCAACCAAATTAGATAGAAATTTTGGATAGGTTTTTGGAAAATCTGGACACACCACGTTTTCAAGTATATTTTATTAAGACTTTAAAAAAAATTTCAGATTTTTCTCATGTACATATTATTTATAATAAATTTTTTCACTAAAAAGTCATTTATTAAGCCAATAAATCCAATTTTTTCCAAATAAATATATTTTTTGAGTTTTCACTATTTTTCCATTAAAATAATATTGGTATAATTAAAATATACTCAATATAAAATTTTCAAATTTTTTTGAGGTTAAAAAGTCTCCTGCCAACTTTCACAGTCGATTAAGGGCATACTGGTTATTTCACAAAAACTGTCTCAAAAAAATTCTCAAAAATTTATAAAATTATTATTAATTATTTTGAATATAAATATGGTTTAAAATAATTTTTAAACCTCTCTAGCTAATTTTTATTTTATTTTATCCTATTAAGCAAGTTTCTAGGGACGAAGCGGTTGTTTTATCGCTTCCGGGCCTTAACCCGATAAAATAAAAATCTAAACTAGATAGAACTTGCTAATATGAATATAACTATGAGAATCATACTCTTGAGATTTCCATTTAATTTTTCACAGTTAATCATAGAATAATTAGAAAACAAACAAGCAAGTTAAAGTGGGGGGTGTTACATTCCTTCTAGTTGTTAGAGATAAAGCTTGAAATTCTTTGAAAATATTAGGTTAATGTTTAAATTATGCATTTAATGCAGAAATATACTGTTCTTAATCTTCTGGCAAAATTATTATTTTGAACTTTATTTGTTTTATCAAACTATAGCCTAAGCTTTGTAGTAAATTTAAGTGGAACTTTCTATTCAAAATTTTACTTTCGATTACTTTTACTAACTATCCATCTTGTTGCATTTATTTTTGTGAGTGACACATTCTCTAAAGAGATTTGATTTTTCTTAAAACACTTTTGTCAAAGCCTCAGATAGTACTCATAATCGTCTAAGACTTATGAACATATCAAACTTTTTATCTATATTGAACATTTAGTTGTTCAGACATTAGGATAAATAGATATTCAATTTTTAAGGCTATTCTGATTATTCTGCACGCTTAATACACTTGTCAATTATTTCGTAAAAAAATGTCTATGTTATTTGTCAAATTTTTATTGTGTCAACAATCTTGACTTTAACAATTTCAATGCTAAATTGCTTAAGTAATAAATATCCAACAAATAAGAATACCATATTTGATTCCATATGACCAAAATCAATTGTTTGTGATGTTAACACTATGCGAATAAAAACAAATGACAATGTCACAGAACACTTGGCGGAGGTGAGCATAGTTATCATGATGCACATTTATGGGATATTAAGACTGTAACAAACATGAGAGAAATTATTTGATTTAATGAATTGAAGATACAAAATTGAAAAACCAACTTGTCACTATACATCAAGACTTTACACATATATAGTGAATCAGATAACAAACTTAACCCAAAATGAACTAATCAATTCCTTAACTAACTAATAATAAAAAGCAACTTGTTTTAATACAAAATATGAATGTCTAATACTTCCTCTAAAGTTGGGAGATAAATGTCAAAGAAACCCAACTTGGAAATTAAGGATGTGAAGAAAGGTTTGAAAAATGCTTTTATTAGTGGATTAGCTAATTAGTCTTGAGAAACTATATGTACCAACTTGATAAATTAGGATTATACATGCTCACGTATGAAGTGGTAAATCAGTGTCAATATGTTTTAATCACTCATTACAAGTGGAATTACTTGCTAGTTGTATTGCAAATTTACTGTTACAAAATGCCATTATTTAAGCTAAAGTAGTTCAAAATTTAATATTGCAAGGCTCAATATTCTACTGCAGTTGAACTTTTGGCTACTATAACTTTTTTTTTTCAAGTGATAGAGCAACTTCTCAAATTTGCATTAACATGTGTAAAGACTTTAAGGTTGGAAATAATAGGGAAAAAAAAATCCTCTGGCCTAGAGTGTCCTTAATGTATTTGAGTAAGTGATGGATTGTAAATGAGGTACCCTTGGCCTTGTGCATAAATTGGTAAAGATTACTAATCGAGTAAGCAATGTTATTTCTTGAAATGGAAAGGTACATCAACCTTCCAACAAGCTTGTGGTATTAAGAAGCATCAGAAACTAAGTTACCATCAGTGTCATTAAGGGGAACAATAAGATCCATAGGATGATGGTTTAGTTGTAGTGAAACCAGTGTTAACTAGCAATTGAAAGGCATATTTTCATTGGTACAAATGAATACCCTTTGCTAATTTGGTTATTTCAAGACCTAAAAATATTTTAGATTACCAATTACTTTCAATTTAAAATGATCTTCTAATATTTTTCTAGTTGACTAAATCAAATATCCATTTGGGTTTGCGTCTATTATGTGATCAACATATACAAGGAGCACTGCCAAGGACTGATCATATCCTATTGTGAATAAACAAGTATCAGCTGTATTCTAATTAAAACCTTTACTAATGATTGTAGAGGAGAAGTTGTTGTACCATTTCCTCGAAGGTTGTCTCAACCTGTATAAGGATTTATTAGGCTTATATATTAGTTACTCTCCCTGAATTGGATAGCCTAATGGTAACTTCATGTAAACTTCTTCATGTAATTCCTTGTTGAGGAATATATTATTGACGTCCAATTGAAGTGATTTCCATTGTTTTTGGTCTGCAATCGAAAGCAACACTTTCACCTTGGCAAAGTTGGCCACAAGTGAAAATGTGTCAATGAAATCTACGCTAGCTTGTTGAGAGAATCCTTATGCAATTAACAAGTTGATCTTTGCATCTATCCACACTCATATTTGCCTTGTACTTCACCTTATATAATCATTGATGTCCCATAGGCTACTTCCCTGAAGCTAAAGGTTAAACTATCCAAGTTTAACTTCCTTCAAAAGCTATCAATTCTTCAGCCATGGCAAGCTTCCATTGAGGGAACTTCGCTGCCTAATGGTAGAATTAAGGTTCAAAAATATTAGACACTTGAAAACGTAGATTCTTTAACTAGGTGACAACCTATCATAAAGCAAGTGGTGCTGAATTAGATGAGGCACATTACATATATAATCTTGTAGGTATGAAGGTGCAATATGTTGTTGAGTGGATATTTCGATAAGGTTAATTAGTGGTGTTATTTATGCTATTTGGACAAGTTGAGAATTGTTTCGAGCAAGTGTTTGATTTGCATGGGTGTTTCAGTTTTAGCAAAAGGTATTATGATTATTGTATTAAGAAAAAGGTTAACTATGTCTTGGTTGTCACAATTGATATTGGGAATTTGATCCATGAGAATAATTTGTCTTCTAACCTGACTAAAGCTTTCATTAAGACCTATTAAGAATGTACTCCTTTTGCATATGATCAATGAGGGGTTGAACACCTCCACACTTGCAAAGATATTGGTTTATATTCCCCAAGTTCTTCCCAAAGAGACTTTATTTTGGTAAAATATTGACTTACTATCAAAGATCCTTGGCTGCATGCAAGAAGATTGCGCTTCAATTGGAAAAAACGAGGCCATTATGTTACTAAAATTGCTTCCCTAAGATCATTTCAATTATCTATTGTTGTTACTAAATATATCACAATGGTGTTGATCTCTTTGGAAATTAAGTACAAAAGCCAAGATGCTACCACATTATTATGGAGCAATCTTTGATACATATCATTGTTGAGCAAAAATCACAAACGCACGGTTATCGTCAAGTAATAATATTGAATCCCATGTGTTGGGCTTAGCACTTATTGTGATTCAATGATAATTTAACAAAAGGGAATAATTTAAATGAATATCAATTCAATGAAGAGAAATTACAAGTAAATTTAGAAACAAACAAATAATTTAAAATTAGGGAAAATTTGATAATTGAAACTTCCAGGATTGGGATTCACACCATGACACTTAATAAATTAATTCCATTACCGTTGTGCTTCTACCAGTTCTCATTGAGGGTGAATTAACTTAAGGTATCCTCCATTCCCTTTCAAGATACGAAGGGTGTCTAATCAAATTACCCACCTACTTTCATGATGGTTGTGTTTAATTAAACACATTGCGCTCTTTGTTAATTCAATTAATTCCCCGAAGGTTTCACCTACTTTCGTGGTTTAGACCTAAGTCTCGTCCTTATGGTTCCGATGTTTGGGTTTCCTTTCAATACTTCCCCAAACCCCTAAAATTATGTAAAATGCAGGCCTAATCATTTCGCATATAGGTAAATAATAGAGAAGGAATCAAGAGAAGAATAAGATTCACACAATGATTATAGAAATTAATTCATTAAGAAGTTCATAGTGCTACGCCCAATTCTATAATAAAGAAGAATTACTCAGACTTATAAAGACAAAATAAAAAATAAGAAAGAAGAACATCAAATCGAAAAAGAAGAGGAGAAAATGATTCCTAGCTTTTGCCTCTCCGTTCCAAGCTTTGTTTTTAAAAAGGTGTCCATCCCTCTTTTCTAAACCTTTATAAATAAAAAGGGTTAAGAAGGGTTTAGGCCCATATTACATGTGAAAAACGCGAAAAAGAGAAATGCTATTAGTTTGAGTTCACAGGGGTGATTATGAGTTCACAAGGGTGAACTCCTCTACCCTAAGCATAAAAATCATGAAGCAAAGAAGTGGGGGTGAACTCTTCTGGACCACCAAAGAGTGCTTGAAATTTGTCTGTCGGGTCTCCAAACTTGCTGGCTCAAGTCCTACTGCCTCTAAATGCTTCCAATCTTTACCTTTAGTCCCTCCAAATCCATGATACCGATTTCTACAACAAGAAAATACCAAACATATAATAAGTTCCAAAAATAAAGGAAAAGCAATGTAAATATGCTACAATTAAGTCCTAAATGCAAAGACATATAATGTATCCTAAGTGAGATGCTATGCATAAATGATGTAAAATGAAAAGCATCAATCATCACTATCTATAGGTCGCATAATCAAATCTTCAACAAAGCCAATCTTGTTCTTGGCTATCAATACCATTTGCATAACTTTCTTCCATGAGTTGTAATCCTCACCAATGAATGGTTAAGATATAAGGATCAACCCAAGGTTGTTAGAAGGATGTATTACATAGGGATTTTCTAGGTCTTTCATAATGAATAATTAGACATAGGAAGGATGATATCGATGAATGAAAAAGAATGCAAAAAGATATAATTATTGTTAAACAAAGTGATCAAGCATAGATGTGCTAAATGGAAGACTCTACTAATACCATATTAAGACTGTAAATGAGCATAAGAGAAATTCTATGATTTAATGAATTGGAGATACAAAATTGAAAATCCTACCAATCATCATACATTGAGACTTTACACATATATAGTGAACTAGATAATAAACTTAACCCAAATCAAAACTAACTCCTCCACTAACTAATAACAAAAAGTAACCAATTTCAACAGAAAATCTAAATATCTAATATGAGATGGAGATTTGAGTTTGGTTGAGGTTGATTTTGATAGTGTTGGTGAAATAAGCAAAAATAACACACAAGAAGGGGGTTTAATTGTGTGTTGTGTATTTTCGAAAACTTTTTGCAAAAGCGTTTTTGTGTGCACTACGTAGAAGATTCTCCATAAAAAGCAACGTGAAGGATAAAGAATAAGGAAGAGAGGTAACACACAAAACGATTATATTGGTTTACTCTTAGCTAAGGGCTATGTCCAGTCTTTTTAACCTAAAGGTGTTCCACTAAGTAATCTGCTTATATAAACAAGTATTTTCTAAGCCTCTTATGGCTTTACAACGAAGTAACCTTAACCCAAGGTTACTTCTACCTAAGTATTCTTTAACACTAAGCCTCTCTAGGCTTTCATAAAGATTGTTCTTTGAAAAGATAACTCATAACAGTGAGCTTTTACAAGTTTAAGCACAAATACAAATAACTTTGTGTGTATAAAGAATATGAAAGTTTTAAAGCAAATACGAGATCGTCCAAGGAGTGATAAATCTTTTTGTAACTTTGCTATTTCGTCAACTTCTCTTCTTCACTCTTGATACTTCTTATAGAAGCTTGAAAAATATCCATTGAGAGATAGAGTCTTCACATTTTGAATGCATTTAATACAAAAGATAGCATATTGTAAAACACAAACTAAACACAAGAAGGGGGGTTGAATTGTGTTAAGGCCAATTTTCACAATCCTTTCTTCCTTTTTTAAAGGCAACTTAATTATTTAAACAAGATTAGAAAGATTTTCAAAACGTTTTAAAAGGCAGGCGAAAGAAGAAAGAACAAATAGAAAGGCACACAAATTTTATACTGGTTCATCTCACCCCAGAGACTACGTCTAGTTCTTGGCAACAAACAAGTTCTACTAACTTTACAAGTTACAAGTATTCTTTCCACAAGCCTTTTTAGGCTCAATCCTAAGTAGTCTTTCACTTGCCTCTCCAAGCAAACACTCAAGTATTCTTTGAAACAAAGCCTCTTCAGGCTTCAACCAATCTCTTAAAGAAAGAGATTTGTGTGAGTTTACCTCACTGGGTTTAACGTCTTATCAGACGAATATACAATGAAGTTCAAAACAGATTTTCAAACTGATTTTACAAAGACTTTTTCTTTTCTCAAAGCAGTTATGAATATTTGGATTCAGCAACAAATATATCAACAACACTTGTAAATTCGACAACGGCTTGAAGGAGGTCTCTTTTTCTATTTATAGGCTTCTCCAAAAGTATCCGTTGAGTATTTTGTAGGAGACGGCCTTCGTCTGATGCAGAGAGTCGTTGGAGTATTAAATGTATCATTTAATGCTTTTCACCAACTAGTCATATGATAAGATAAAGCAGTCTGCTTATCTTTTCTATTTTTGTACTCAATCTTTTGGCAGTTGTCATGTCCGCTTTCCTGTTCTGACATTCACACACATATTCTTTCTTTTTCGCTGACTTTCCTCGAGAGTAGGTGTATAGGCTTTATACATTTTAAGGTAGCTTACGCTCTGATTGATATGTAGATCATTTTAGAACATTGTCATTGTCTGTAAGCTTTGTTAGTTACGAAGTTTATACAAATAAAGATAAGACGATATTCAATTTGAAAAACGTTAGACGATATAATGCGAACTAGAGATCAAACGATAATGTAAGCGAGAGATCAGACGATAATGTGAGGACATATAATTTTAACTATTTGTTATTATCAAAATATTTGAGGACTACAAATTCGTCCTTTGTCTTAACACATATCACGCAACGTTAAGGAGAGAGATTTTGACACCGTTAGTAGCAGTGGTAGTTTATAACAAAATGATGTTCCTCTTTCATAACACGCATAAGGTTCATTCGACCTTTATCTCTTTAATTTGTTCAGCTACTTCATACTTCTCCTAATAAGTTGATTTACTTTTTCTACTTTAGCTTGTATAAAGTATCAAAGCATTTGTCTGATCTAGACCTGCTTTACAACATTCAAAAAGACAAAGCATATGTATTCGTTGAAAACACTTAGTCATTTTTTGAAAAAGCATGTTTAGGTTTCTTTTTCGTAGGATAACTTCATCCATATATATAAGCAATACAACATACAGGGTCCCTTCTAAAAGGATTTTTGACAAAACAATTGTAAGATACAAAAATAACACAAGAAGGGGGGGTTGAATTGTGTTATAGCAAATTTTCGCAAAACCTTTCGCAAGATGTATCGTTTGAAGGGTATGATCAAAGAAGTTTTCAAAGACATTTTATAAAACAAACGAATATTAAAACTAAGCAAAGCAAACTAAAAGGCACACAAGATTTATACTGGTTCGTCTCACCCAGAGACTACATCTAGTTTTTAGCTACAACCAAATTCCACTAAGTTTTTCAAGTTACAAGTATTCTTTCCACAAGCCTCTTCAAGCTCAACCCAAGTAGTCTTTTACTTGCCTCTCCAAGCAAAAGCCCAAGTATTCTTTGAATTAAAGCCTCTTCAGGCTTCCACCAATCTCGTTAAGAAAAAGGTTTACGTGTAAGTTACCTCACTGGGTTTAATGTCTTAACAGAAGAATATACAATGAAGTACAAAAAGAATTTTACAATCAGAATATACAAGAGCTTTTTCTTTTCTTAAAGAAGTTATGATTTTTCAGAATCAGCAGTGATTGTGACAACAACAACTATTTGAAAGAGGTCTCTTCTTCTATTTATAGGCTTCTCCAAAAGTATCCGTTGAGTGCTTTGCAGAAGATGGCCTTCGTCTGATGAAAAGAGTCGTTGGAGCATTAAATGCAACATTTAATGCCTTTCGCCAACTTGTCATATGATAAGATAAAGCAGTCTGCTTATCTTTTCTATTCTTGTACTCAATCTTGTAGCAGTTGTCATGTCTACTTTCCCGTTTTGACATTTGCACACATATTCCTTCTTTTTCGCTGACTTTTCTCGAGAATAGGTATATAGGCTTTATGAGTTTCGAGGTAGTTTATGCTCTGATTGATGTATAGATCATTTTTAGAACAGTGATATCGTCTGTAAGATCTGTTACTAATTTAGTCAAAGGTTAAATACGATATATATATTTTTAAAGATATTAGACAGTTGCTTATAAACTTGCTACATATGACTAGACGATTGCGTAAAAACATATATTTTAACTGTTTGTTATTATCAAAATATTTGAGGGTTACAAATTCGTCCTTTGGCTTAACAATCTCCCCCTTTTTGATGATAACAAGCAATTATAGTTATTGTAAAACATTTTTCTATGAAAAAAGCTTTTTGGTAAGTGAGTTTTAATTTTGAAGGCATTTTTCATATAGGTGTACTTCAGTTAAGTAGATGTAAAAAAAAATATACCTAGACAATGTGACTAAAAGAAACTAGACGATATCATTCAAAAGATAATTCATCATTGTATATATAAAAAACTTATACTCATACTCCCCCTAAGATTGATATCTTTTGTCTGTTTTTCTCTTCAAGATTTTTCCTTAGACTTTTCTCCCCTTGTCTTCTATTTTTCTCCCCCTTTTGGCATCATCAATCAGAAGATTCAGAGTTTGAAGGTGTAGATGATGAGCCGAGGTCACTTTTGAAGCGCTTTGCCAGCTTGGCTAACAGAACTTCTGCTCGTTTGCATTTCCTATGTTCTTTCCTAAGATCAGCTTTAAGACGCTGCATAGTATGCTTCAATTCATTGAAAGCTTATCTGTCGTCTAAAGGTTGTGGTGCAGGTGCAGAGTTGGTAGCTGCTTCATCACTGGGTTCTTCTATAAAACATAAGTTGAAAACATAGGGTACATGAGGACCACAGAACCAGAAGTTGCCGCAGGGTAAAGAAATTTCAAAGGTTTCGGATGAGAAAAAGATGTAGGTTTGGGGTAAGTTTATGGATAGTTGATTGTTGGAAGTGGATGTACAGGTGGAAGGAGACGGAGAGGCTTACGTCCAGTGACCTATCGGACGGAGTGCAGCTTCATGGCTTAGCAGACTCTTCTCATCAGCAGTCAAACCAAAAAAGTGTTTTAGTGCTTCAACATAGTCTTGCAACCTTTTTTGGTCTGTGCTTTTGAGAGTTGCTTTGCCTTTAAGTTTAACCAGCTGGTCAAACAAAAGAGCTCTCGATCTGATCATCAAGTGCCTTCGGGGGTCACGTCTGAATTTTGGTTCTTTTCCTTTCCCCACGATAGATTTTGGCACGGATAATTCTTCTGGCAGCAAATGCGAAAGGTGGTCCATGGCTTCATGAGAAGCGACATTCGAGAAGCCATGAGTCTAAATGAGCCTAGCTCAAGGTCTGGACACCTTTGCTCACAGATTGCATGCTGCAAAGAGATCTACATCTTCTCCCGTAGGAAGTTGTTCATCACCTTTCCTAACTCCTAGTCATCATCACCAATCCATCATTCTTCAAAATCAAGGCTATGTTCTGGACGGATGGCGAGAGGGTAGGTCTTGATCATCCCATGACAGAACAGATATATAATTTTGGGCTTGTAATGGTACGTTCTGCACATGATCAGATACTCCAAGTAGTTGCATTTCAGCATGAAAGAGGAGGTATGGCAAGGAATCCCACGCTGTCTCCAGACTTCATATCCAGCAGGAAATCTTGTTCTTGTTGAGGGCGAATATACGAAGATTGGAGCGTTTGATAAGGTACTATATCCTTCCTTCCAGACGTAGGGAGTGATGTTGGGCTTATAAGATAGTGCTGTGGTAGCTTCTTCTGGAATCAGAGGCAACTTCTCAGCATGCCCATGGCGTACTAGAAGTGGTCATTCTTCATTCACAATCTTCACCCACATTTGCCAGTTGTTGACTTCGCCTAGTTCATAGTTGAGGATAGCTTTAAGTGTTTCTGGGTTGAAGGGCTCCGGAGTCTGGTATTCCTTTGTTTTTCCAACAAGACAAGACTCAGGCTACTCAAAGTATATAAGTTCTCGTCTGTTGAGTCGTTCAGACGAAGGCGTTTCTAAGCGATATATGTCTGGTGATGTTTCGTCTATTATAGGTGCAGCTCCTCCAAACGAAGTTCCTTCTGCTTTTGGCACAAAGAGTGAAATAACCATTGCAAGCTGATCAATGCTGGGTACGACTGTTAAGTCTACAAAAAGATGGTTGAAGACTTGAGATAAAGAAACAGATTGTGGAACTTCTCAGAAAAGAGATCTAGGTAATCTACCTCTTGAGGTAGCAGCCATGTCCTTTTGAGTCAACAGCTCTTGCGCTTCATGCTCTACAGGGGCTATTTGTAACGAGTGCTTAATCACAGATTGAAGCACTGCTTCCTCAATCTGTTCTTGCTCTGCCTCAGCCAGTTTCTCTTCTTCTTCTTTCTTCTTCTTTTCAGCCTGTTTTGATTCAACTCAGGCTCTCCTGAGCTGTTTTTCCTCTTGAGCTCTTGTTTTTTGTACTGGGATCTTTTTGGATTTTGAGGGCTTTTTAGAAGGTTGGGTAGATGGAGTGGGTTCAGTAGAGGTAGGTAGTGGAGGTGGTTGTTCTAATGGAGGGCCAAGAATGGTTGTGCTTGGAGTAGGAAGAAGGGAGTTAATGGGAAGGTCATCGTCTGAGTCAGGTTGGGGAGTTGGTTTGGATCTCAGGCGAATGGTTAAAGGTTTTTGTTTCTTATGAGGGGAAGACGATGGTGTTTAGGGTTTGGTCTGTTGTGGTTGAGGGTCTGGTTGTGAAGGTCTTTTGATTGGTAGCTTAGGTTTTTGTGGTTTAATTTGTTTCTGTTGTGGTTGGGATGGTTGAGGTTTCGTCTATTGTGGAGGTTGAGTAGAAGCAATACCAATAGATGGATTCACAGATGATTCTACTTTGAAAGCAGATCCAACAACATCTTCTGGAGGTTTTTCCTTAATCAATGCCAACTCTAGATGTCTGGCAACGTATCCAAAGAAAAGGTGTGCAATCCTCATCTTCCTGATGATGGATACATTGATCTCAAAACCTTGCTTCATCTTCTCCAGACCAAATTCTTTAATTCCCGCCAGACGAATGATTTCAATAAGAGCATGGCGTAGGGAATAAGATGTTTCTACTTGCTCTGAGCACTTTCCTTTGACTTGGAGAGATAGGATCTCTAGTTATCCAGGATTAGCGCAGGCAAGTTCACCTTCTGACCAGTCAGCATCTTGTATATGCAGAATCTGTCCTTGGAAGTTACATTATCCTTTGAGCCTTTTCTTGGCAGGATAATGTGTAGTAAGACGTTGTGAATCAATCTGCATTCAGGCTTCATGTTTGAAGAGTATAAAAACCTCTTCAGAACATCCTTGTTCTCGGTTTGAGGCCTAGGCTTTCCATATAGAGCCTTGTCAACAATCTTTGGGGTGATAACCTTCTCCCAGTCTTTAGAAAAGAGGTCACCCTCCTCTTTACAACCAGACGCTGTTGCAATGGTGTCGGTAGAGATGATGATGACCTGATTATCGACAGTTCCAGTGATGGTACCGTTTACTTCAGATGCAGAGGCCTACAAGTAGGCATACGGTGCGTGGTACCAGGTGGTTCTCTTCTGCACGAAAGCTTCCCATCCAACATTTTTGATATACATTTGCAGAGGGAATCCTTCTTCTTCAAGCTTCTGTAAGTCGACCCATTTCTCGGCAACAAAGTCACCTTCTGGGAATCTCTCCATAGGCACAAGCTGTTTCTAGGCGGCCATGAGTGCAAGTTTGAGAGATTTAAGATTTGAGAGTAATGGTGAGGGATAGGGTTTGAGTTCAAAGAGTTTGAGAAGTTTTTAGAGTTCGTAAAGAGAAAGAAAGAGCGGTTAGTTTGAATAAAAGAAAGATTTTGAAAGTACTAAAGGGACGTGCATTAAAGACGACTTAATGTGGCAAGGGAGACAACGCACGTTTCTTAGGTGGTTATCGAGAGTAATCATTAGGGGAAATATCAAACTAATGAATTTAAAAACTTTTCATATTCAAAGACGATCATGTTAGTAAGACGAAATAAGATTAACAGTAAGACGGTATAGAATGAGACGAAACTTTATTTAAACAAGACAATGCATGTGAGACGTTTTACTCTTGCAAAACTTTCATGTGCAAATTTTCTAAGATGAAGATAAAACATTCTACAGGTAAAGCTTTTGTAAAGATATCAGCCCATTGATGGTCTGTATCGATGAACTTAATATCAAAAACACCTTTTTAAACATAGTCACGAATAAAATGATGTCTTATTTCTATATGCTTTGCTTTAGAATGCTGAATGGGGTTTTTAGATAAATTGATTGCACTAATATTGTAACATAACATAGGAATGTTATGCTTAAAGCTAGAGTAATCTTTAAGTTGATACTTTACCCATAGGAGTTGTGAGCAGTAGCTTACAGCAAATACATATTCAGCTTTAGCAGTTGATAATGCAATTGAGTTCTGCTTCTTGCTGGTCCAGGATAGAAGACATGGTTCGATGAAGTGACATCCATCACTTGTGCTTTTTCTTTCAAGTCTATCACCAGCATAGTTTGCATCATAGTATCCTACTAATATGAAATTTTTGTTTTTCTCATAGAATAAACTGAGGTTAAGTGTACCAACAAGATATCTAAAAATCCTCTTAACAACTTTTAAATGAGACTATTTAGGGTCAGATTGAAATCTGGCGCATAAACAAACGCTATGCATAATGTCTGGTCTATTGGTAGTTAGATAAAGAAGTGAGCTAATCATACCTCTGTAGACAGTCTAATCTACAGGTTTACCTTATTCGTCCTTTGTCATGAGAATAGATGGATGCATTGGAGTGCTCATAGGTTTTGATTCATTCATCTTATACTTTTCAAGCAATTCCTTTGTGTATTTTTGCTGATGAATGTATATACCTTTCTTTTCTTGTTTAACTTATAAGCCAAGGAAGAATTTTAATTCTCCCATCATGCTCATCTTAAATTCACTCTACATTAAATCTTCTTATTAATTGTAACCTTGAGCCACTAACCTTGCTTTATTTCTAATTACTTTACCATTTTCATCGAGCTTGTTGCGCAATACCCATCTTGTTCCAATGATGCCCTTATGTTCTGGTTTAGGAATAAGAATCCAAACATCATTTCTTGTGAATTGATGTAATTCTTCTTGCATTGCTATCACCCAGTTATCATCTGTTAGTGCTTCTTCTATCGTCTTAGGTTCAATTTCTGAGACTAAGGCACAAGACGCTTGATTCTTTAGTGATGACCTTGTTTTAACTCCTTTAGTTCATTCTCTAATAGTCTGATCTTGAGGATGATAGGTAATGAACTTCTAGTCCTTGTGAGATCCTTTCGTTTGATTATCGGTCTGTTGTTGTTGAGGAGTATCTTCTAATTCTTTTACTTCATCTGTGTTTGTTTGATCAGACAATCTTATCTGTAAGTCTGCAAAATCTTCTTCCAAATCTGATAGTCTCTTATCAAGGGTTAGTGTATCATTAAATTTAACATGGATAGATTCTTCTACAACAGAAGTTCTAGAGTTGAATACTCTATATGCTTTTGATATGTCGGGATATCTGAGAAAAACACCTTTACTAACCTTAGAGTCAAATTTTCCTAGTTGATCTCTAGTGTTGAGAATATAACATTCACATCTAAAAGGGTGAAAGTATGAAATGTTGGGTTTTCTACCTCTCCACAGTTCATAAGAAGTCTTTCTAATTATTGGTCTGATCAATATTCTGTTTTGAACATAACATGTTGTATTTACAGCTTTTTCCCAGAAGTACTTAGGGATTGAATTTTCACAAAGCATGGTTCTTGCCATCTCTTGTAGAGTTCTATTTTTCCTTTCAACTACCCCATTTTGGTGAGGTGTTCTCAGTGAGGAGAAGTTGTGAAAACTTCCATTCCTTTCACAAAAAGATTTGAATTCAGCATTATCAAATTCAGTTCCATGGTCACTCCTAATTGCAGTAATACAAAAACATTTTTCATTTTGAACTCTCTTACAGAATATTTCAAATACATTAAAAGACTCGTATTTGTGGGTTAGGAAATAAACCCACGTATATCTAGAATAGTCATCAATAATGATAAAGCCATACTTTTTCCTACCAAGACTAAGAGTTTTTGTAGGTCCAAACAAATCCATATGCAGTAATTCTAATGGTCTGGAAGTGGAAACAACATCTTTTGATTTAAAAGAGGTTTTGATTTGTTTCCCTTTCTGACATGCTTTACAAAGATGAGTTTTTCAAGAAATCTCAGGCAATCCTTTTACTAAACTCTTTTTATATAGTTTTAAAATAGGTTTCAAATTGATATGCCCAGTACAAGCAAAATCATTATTAGCTACGGACGAAATCCGTAGGTAAAGCCAAAAATACGTGTGTAAATGTAAGTTACCGACGGATTATCTACGAACAATAATCAGTCGGTAATATGGTTGTCGCTAATTATTACCGATGGATTTGTATTTCTATCAGTAATTACTATCGGATATATTCTGTAGAAAAGTCTATGATTACCCACGGATCTATCCATGGGTGATTACCTATGAATCTCTCCATAAGTAACTATCCCCGAAAAAACTACCCACAGATTTTTTTCGTGGGTAATTACCTACGGATTTGTCCGTGGGTAACTATCCACGAACAAAGTACCCACGGATTTGTTTGTGGGAAGTTGACCGATGGATAAAATCCGTGGGAAATACCCACAGATGTTGTCATTAGCTTGCAAATGTGCCAATTGCAAAATATACAACATACTAATATACTATTATTACATATACGTTTGTTAAATGAATAGAAATAAAAAGGAAAATTAAATAAAATTCAAGTCAATATTTGAACATTGTAACTTAAAAAAAGTAGTATTAAGTTTGAAAAACGTACATATTAGAAAAATATAAAGAGAAATAATCTATTAGTTTCCTACACTAAGTTTAAGCAATCTAATAATTTGAATAGTCTGGAGAGTCATGTCGCTGCTGATCGTGTTGTTGCTGCTGCTGCTGATCATGTTGCTACTACGGCTGGTGGTCGTGCTGCTGCTAGTGGTGGGGGTCGTGTTGCTGCTCTTGCTCTTGTTGAAATTTGTTGTGAGTGTCAGGTGGTAGCAATGGGAGGACAGCACTAAGAAATGATTGGAATTGATGACTCAATCGCTCATTATGCTCCTTCGACTGACAAACCTCCTCTTTCAACTGATGATTATCCTCCCTCATTTGACGAACTTCCTCTTTCAGCTGGACAATCTCTATTGAATATTGAGAGCGGCTAGAAGATGCATGTGTGTTCTGCGTGAGGCTATTCCCACATCGATAACCATAAGCCAATTCTCCAGCCCCATAGATTTGTCCCTTTGTCTTACCACCGGCAGCATCAATCCAACTTTGAGTCTGAAGTCTCTCCTCCACTGTAGGGTCTAAGGGGGAGGTTTCTGGGTCGCCAGGACAAGATGTAGCCTCAAACCTAGCCTGAGAAAATCTAGTCTCAAAATCTTCCTCTTATTGATAAAGAGATATGTTATATCATAAATATAGAAAAACATTGTTAAAATGAAAAATACATGAAAGATTCAAAACTCACGTGTGTTTGCCTAGATCTCTCATCCACAAATTGACCAGTATCCTTTCGTACATGGGTCTGCTGAAATACCTCATCAATATGTACAGGCCGACCAAGTAACTCTGCCTGCAAACAAAAGCATCAATGGTATGTTTTAAATGAATACTAGAAACGACTGGTTTTTTAATATATTTACCATGCGAATGGCATACTCATGCGTGCTGATGGAGCCACCTGTGTGCAAGCTCCCACCCTTTTCAGATGCGCAATTTTTTTGGGCTTGTGCACACTTTGAGCGATACTTAGGTACATTCCACTGTGCTAACAAATTGTTCCATACACTATCTCCCATCCATTTGGGCTTCTTTATATCTCGCCAGGCTTCTATAAACATCTTAGAGAGTTTATGAGAGGCTTTTGAATGAAAATTCTTCTTGATTTGATCCTCATCCTCAAGTCTCCAACTCACCTTCCTCTGCATTAAGAGAAGAAGATGTTAATAATGAGAATATGTTATTGAAGTACTAGAAGTAATGCTTTTAGGGGCTTTAATGATTACTAGCAACTAGTAATCATAGTGCTTTTAGGAATTGTAGCAAGGACAAACATATATAATTACAAACATAAAATGAACAAACTCACGTATGAAATTTGATCAAATGACAAAAAAAAAATATAATATCCAAATGTTTTAATAACATTCTAGAAAGCAATTTAATCTCCCTACAATCAATTTGGATTAGGTACCCATGGTTGGAACAAGCCCCCATTAACTACCACATGTTAGGGTCATCATAATATGCCTGCCAACCTACATTAAGAAAGTAATTTGTCCATGCATCCTTCAACAACATCATAACTTAAAAAAATACTAATCTGCAGTGTTCAAAAAAGAATTGTAGCTAAACTCATCAAACTTTTCAACATATACTATTCTCACAATATTTGAATCTTCTAGGAAATTATAGTTCAAGTCAGAAAAGTTTCAATAATAATTAGGTATAAAAAAGACTCTTGTACCCAAGCTTCCAAAGTTTAAAGAATTCTTCTAAGTTGTCCTTTCCTTTTGGTGTTCAAGGTATATATTACTCCTTGCAAAAGAACCTTTGAAATTGATTTGCATCCAAAACATTAAGAATGGGGCCAAAGTCAACACATGGATAAACAAATTTCTATCAACCTCAAGCATGCAATTCAATCACAAACAATTATATCCGTCTCAAAATATTATATTTGTCAAATTCATTGTTTGGTCATCAATCATTAATGTAATTTGAAACTAAAAACAACAAGCCTTCTATTTTGGATTCCTTCCATCAAATCCTGTATTACAGAAGCCCATTGAATAAAGATTCATCCCAACTATTGGGCATTCATCAACTTTATCATCTGGGTTCAACTCATTCACTTAGAAAATTTAGACAAGTTCTCACCTTGTCATCAAAACATTCCCAAAACATATTCTACATTTATGCTTGCACTAAAGACTAAATAACACCAATGCAAAATGTTTGTCTAGTCCAACTAATATTAAACTTAGATTCTTGAACATTTTACTTTTTGCTTCTCACTAAATATGTTGTTGTAACATTACCATCTTTAACAAAAAGTGAACTTTTCACTTTACACAAATTACTCATATATAACTCACATTAAACAAAGGTATTTCTAGCATATGACTCAATTGAATAGCACCACTAAACAACTATTGTGCAACCAATCACTAAAAGAGTGGACCTTTGACTAATTTATGCAAAGGCTTAAAGGACTTGCAAACCAATTTTGTTACCTCTGACTTCTTTTATTTGAATAAATTAAAAAACAAATTTACAAATTGAAGAAAAATGATACAGCAAAAATTTGAACAAAATTAGAAAACAAATGATAAAGAAAAAAGATCCATAAATTGAACAAATTTAATATGATTTATGCAAAAAAAAACACCCACTTATAAGTCTAATCCATTCTACTTTCTTTCAACCACAGCACCTCCCTTTGAGCATATTATAATTACAAAACTATATTCTACAATTTAAGGTGCAAAGTTGGAGTATAAACTTTCAAAATAATTAAATTCAACACAAAATAGAATAACAATGATAGAATACTAATTAAACATATGCAGAATAGACATGGAATGCCATAAAATGGACAATGCAGCAAACCACAAACTCAAAGATTAAGACCTACATTAATTGGTGATGATACCAATTAACACAGGACCCATCATAGACCATTACAGAACTAGCAACACACATACCCATTCTAACCAAATCATGGTCCATTACAAAATTAGGCACAAGAATTACAAACTTTGATTTACTTTATAGAACATTAACCAAAATTTTAAAGTACCAAAGAATAATAAATACCTTAAAATCTAATAAATAATAATACAAACAGAGGTTGAAAAGCAAAAAATTAAAAACATAAAAGTGAATTAAGTTGATTTTAGTTCTCACCTTGAGAAATTACAAAATTAGAAATCACAAAAGCAAAAATCGATTGGAATAAGCATAGTTCAGACTTACATTCACATGCCCAAACAGTATCCAAATAAATGATTAAATTGTAAGACTGTAAAAGGTTCCATTAACAATACCATTTTAATATTGTCCCTTCAAACAATTCCATTAACAATACCATTTTAAATGCTCCAAAGTGATATATACATTTTCAACTCTCTTCTTACCACAACTTACATAAACTACAATGACAACATATTTAACTAAGAACAACAAACAATTAAGCTCATCATAAGCATCTTTTCGAATTTAAATTTAATGTACCCATCTCACTCAATATGAAATGAACATCAACCAATACGAAAAACCAGGAATACCATGCCATTATCTAATTACAATCTAAATGTATCTTAAATAAAAACCATTATTGATAAAATAAATAGAGAATTTCAAAACTAAAAAAAAAAATGTTTACAAATAAAAAAAAGAGTTCATGTACAAGAAAATTTGGATAAACTTACCTTAAAACGTTGGAAGAAGATCTCCTTATCTAAATCGGGGATCGCTCCCCATGTAATCTATGGTTGACGATATTGCTACCTAATGGTCTTTGTAATAACCTTTGATGCAGTCTTGCATGGATGAAACCTAAATAGAAAAGCAAGTCATGCAAAATTAGCAAACAATAAATTGACAATACATGTAATGACAAATAATTTAAATTCTACTTAATTTTTACCCTAAACCCTAAGGTGAAATTATAGGAAGATCGGCACTAGGTGGAGGATCCTCCTCGTTCTCTGAGTGTGAATTATCTTCACAGTCGTCATCTTGAAGAGGAGAATGATTAACACTGGAGGGTACTGAAAGTGGTGAGGGTATTGTAGGTGATGGGGAACGTATTGATGCAGCAACCAACGATAGGGAAGGTGTGGATGTAGGTACAACGACCAGGGATTGGGAAGGTATGGGTTCAACAGCCAAGGAAAGGGAATGTATGGGTGTAATAACTGGGGATGGGGTAGATGATGACGGTTTGTCTCCACGTGACAGTACTTTAATCACATAACATGACTTCTTCCCCTTCATTGTCCCTTCCCCTTATTGCCACAAGGCGATAGAGGTTGAGGCGAGTCACTACCTCCTGATGACATATCTATATATAGAAACATAATATTACCAATAATAAATCAAAGTCAACATATATAAATTAAAAATAGACAACTAAATAAAGATATGATACCAATATATCAACACATGTTTATCTAATACAATTACATAACAAAAATCAAATCTCAAGAACATTTATCCAATTTGCATAATCCTATTCAAAACTAGAGACTTCAATGTTAGTTTCAAATTCCCTCTCTTCATTGTCTTCTTCTTCCAAATCATTATCTTCGATGTCTTCTTCTTCCAATTCATTATCTTTGAATTCCCCCTCTTCATTGTCTTCTTATTTCGCCCAATCATTATCTTCGAATTCCCCTTCTTCATTGTCTTCTTCTTCCAAATCATTTACTTCTTCTTCATCCACTTCTTCAACTTCAACTTGTGAATGCTACAATCCAGAAATACCTTCAACTTCAATAACTTCATTGACATATGACATTTCATCTACTTGGTAAGGCACATCATCTTCTACTTCATCAGATTCTATGCGACCCCTAGGCTTTGTTCTGATTGCAACACACCAACCATGCTTGTCCATTAGTGATGCTGGATACGAAACATAATACACTTGCCTTACATTATGTGCAATGATAAACAGATCAAACGGTTGATATCTTCTATCCATTCAAATATCCACGACACCATATTTAGGATCCATTCTTGTACTTCTATTCAGTGGATCAAACCAATCACAATAAAATACTACTACTCTCTTAGGACAGCTTAAAGTATTGTACTCTAGCTCATATATGTGCTGAATGACCCCATAAAAATCATCTTTGCCACCTTCTGTAAGACCCTTCACATGAACCCCACTGTTTATTGTTTTTTTGCTATCGCTGCATGCATGAGTGTGGAATTTATACCCATTGACAAAGAACGTGTGCCATTCATTAACGCAACTCAAAGGACCATGTGATAAATCCCTTAAGTGTTGGTTTCTCACACTTAAAGGCTCATTGTGAACCTATGAATGTAAGACACATCAAAAGTTATATTTTGTTTGACATATGATGGAAAACTAAAATAAATTGTAAGGTACATACTTGTTCCTTGAACCATCTAGGAAAATCTACATGTATACGAGCAGAAGCATTTGATTCATCTATTTGTTGAGATTACAAGAACGAACTATCCAAAAATATGGACTCAAAAGGTCAATTTAAAAGGACAGTGTTATTCACTACAAGAATGAAAACAATTGTTCTGAAATATTTACTCAAGGTATGGTTTAACTTTGGTGCAATTGATCAACACATGAACATGGGCTGAGTCCCACTCTGCATCGGTTAACCAATGAGTCGACTTCTTCACAAAATGACGACCGGGCTGGTCAAAGATGGATAGTATTGATGGACATCTTTCACTATCAGTTTCTATTTCATTTCTAGTATTCCGCGATGACAACATGAAGTTGTTGAAATGATGGGAACAGAAATGAGTTGTTTCTCGGTGCAAGTAAGATGCACAAATTGATCCATCAACCCTTGCCTTATTTTTCACTGATCATTTAGAATCACCCATGAATCTATAAAATTAAATAACTAGGCGATGATTGATAAGTATAAAACAAATGAAAGTTAAATAAAATATGATGATAATTTTAATGCCTTTCAAATGGATACATCCACCTATATTGGACCAATCCGCCAAGTCTTGCTTCATATGCAAGATGAATAGAAGATGTTCCATTGAATCAAAGAATTTGAGGGGAAATATTCCTTCCAACTTGCAAAGAATGATTGGAATGTTTTGTTCCATCCTAGCCAAGTCATCATCCCTCAACGATCTAGAGCACAAATCTTTGAAGAAATGACTAACTTCAATAAGTGGATTTAAAACATGCACCGATAATGAACTGAATGCAATAGGAAGTAAACACTCCATGAATACATGACAATCATGGCTTTTCATCCCATGCATCCTTCCCTTATCAACATCGATATATCTTGCCAAGTTGGAAGAATAATCGCTAGGCATCCTAAGTTCTTCTATCCAACAACAAACTAACTTTGTTTCCTCTGCAGTTAAAGTATAATTTTCTTTTGGCTTTAACATCTTCCCATTAGCCTACACTTTAGCTCCAAGTCTGGTTGCCTACAATACAAAGCTAAGTCCATCCTTGCCTTTTCATTGTCTTCGTCTTACCACCCACATTCATCACAGTGTTTAATATGTTGTCAAAGAAATTTTTCTCGATGTGCATAACATCAAGATTGTGTCTCAACAAATTATCTTTCCAATATGGAAGATCCCAAAAGATACTTCTTTTTGTCCAATTATGCCACTCCCCGTATCTTGGCAATTTGGACAACTTAGAGTTTTCTGTGACTTTCGGTAGATCCCTTACTTTATGCCAAATCTGCTCAGGAGTCAACCTAGGTGGTGAGCCATCCATTTCAACTTCCCCTTTTTTGAAGGCCTTCCTGTTCCTCCTAAATGTATGATCATTAGGCAAGAACCTGCGATGCGAATCAAACCAACAACTTTTCCCCCCGTATTTTAATGTAAAGGCCTTTGTATGCTCCATGCAATGCGGACAAGCTAATTTACCATGAGTCCCCCAACCAGACAACATGCCATATGCGGGAAAATCATTAATAGTCCAAATTAAAGTTGCTTTCATCATAAAATTTTGCTCCCTTGAAACATCATATGTCTGAACACCACTCCACAACTTCTTAAGATCGTCAATCAAAGGCTGTAAATAAACATCAATACTTGCCTTTGGATTGCGCAAACCCGGTATGAGACAACTCAAAAACATATAAGGTTGACATACACAATTCAGGAGGAAGGTTGTATAGGGTCACAATAATTGGCCAATAAGAATAAGGCGAAGATAATGCTTGAATATATGGGTTAAATCCATCAGAGCATAAACCAAGTCATACATTACACGAATCAGCGGCAAAATCTAGATGTACTCGATCAAAATGCTTCCAAGCTTCACCATCAGACAGATGATGTAACACACCCGAACTTCTTCTATTCTCATAGTGCCACGTCATTTGTCCTACGGTTTGCATTGATGCAAACATTCTCTGTAACCTTGGAATTATAGGCAAATGGAACATCGTCTTAATTGGAACAAGTTTTTTTGTACTTGTTCTAGTGTTACGGTCACGACACCTCGGCTTACGACAAAATTTGTGTAACACCCTTAACTGTCAACATTTTTGTAACTCAAATTTGAGCTCTAATAGCTCAGTAGTAGAAATTAAGATAGATTTTTTTTTAAATCCTTTAAAACCAAAATTGTAGCATAATATAAAATGTGAAATATTTTTCCATGTAAAACGAAAGAAGAGTTTTACTACCAAACCATTAATAAAATACTATGATAACAAATACCAATAAAAATGAAATACAATTTAAAACTCTACAAAATGCAGCTACATATTCTTGACACGAAAAGAGTTTACATTACATTCTAATAACATTATAGCACGGTCTACCCAACTGGATATTCCTTCAGATTAGAGCATTACCATTCTAATCCCAAAGGAATACCAGTTTTGACATCACACCAGATTATTTCGACATCTGGTATTATAGAATCAAACCATGAACTCATTGTTCCATAGGAATAGGTCTTTTACATCTTTAACTACACTTCTGTCACGTCACTCTAATACCATCGTAGTTGGGGGTTGTAAGCCTTATGATTCATGTAGTGCTTCAAGCCAGTGTGACTCTTTTGTCAATACCACACATTCCTAAGCCATGTACCTGCTCACGTATAAATTAAAAGGCAATCCGCTCCCTATTTCTATTCCAAACATCCGCAGATGAAGGAAGGGACGGATTAATCAGGAGTAAGAACCAGACAATTTGAAACCAAGAAATCAAATAAACTCAGAGACCCACCCAAACCATAGTTCATATCACACAACTAATATGACAAACATTAACATAGTCATATCATTTAATAAATTATAAAATCATGTATCAAACATCATAACATTCAATAAATAGCACATTCACAACTTATAACATATTATCACAATATATGTAATTATTACAATCATTTCATACACATAATGCATCTCATTCCCATGCTGTACACAAACAGAGATTTGATGCATGACCTATCATTTTTCTTTCAATCTATCAACCTTTTCTATCGAATTACTCAATAAATCCAAATGGTAGCACTACAAGTCCATCTATGCTACTACCATCCGAAATTGATGCGTCTCATACCACACCAATTCTGGAGTTTTATTGAGATACTTGTTAATGTAATGCATGTGGACCCATAATCCATTTAGTGTTCATCAATACCCATAGGAAGTGATTGGGAGGACATATACCTCTCTCACACCAAGGTATAATCCTACTCATCATCGATGGAACGAGCAATCTTTCAGCTCAGGACATTCATAGTCCAAACAGAGATATACTCTCACACCAATCCTGGAATGCTGAGCAGTTGTCGGGGTTATCAAGCTTGGTCAAGCGAATATCCCAGCTCAAGGGCACTACCATAGCCATTGGAACCTTTACCACTCAACACCTTACCCCCAAGACCTCACAAGTAGATCCTTGCCTTTCATTCCTCAGCATACCAAACTGTTGCTTCTCCATCCATAACACATGCCATCAGTGCATGGTTCACAACATCAATATATATGTGTATGATGTATGAACATTCACAAGAATAATATATTCAATTATAAACATTCATACTTTTCTATAAAATTTAACAAAACTTCCTCTATTTTGGCACATTTTATCACATCTCTCGTTAGGCATGGACAATAAATCAACAAAGGGAAACCATGGCCAATATATCCATTCCACAATTTCATTTATTTTATTAAAATTGTCATCACAATCAATTGGCCATTTATAGGTATCATTCACATCACATCTTTCATCAATTCAATTGTATTTCATTTTTAATGTCACCATCACAGACTAAATCAATCATTCAGTCAATTCGATTCACTAAAACATATTTTCGTTGATCATTAACCATTCATGCTATTAATTGCCAATTAACAAAAGGATCTCATTTCTTGGTTCAAGAACTCACATCTCATTAACAAACCAATGCTTATTATAATTAAGAGATACTAATTAATCTACACTTGTTCTATCCCAAATTATCTTTTGATTACCAATTTGATGATTCACTTTATCTACCCATACTATAAAACACAAAGCTAAGCTTAGGAATATCAATTACATCATAGGCAATTTTCTATTTTCTACCATATTGTGATACCCTGTTTTTGTTGATCGTTTTGACATAGCAAATAAATTTTTCTTTTAACCATCTTTTGTAGTTTTAACCTTCAATATGTCTGGTTTCTAAATATAATTTTTTCTAATTTTTATAAAATCATTTAAGAGTTCAATTGATCACTTTTTCGTGGCTGATTGCTGCCAGAATTTGACAGAACAGCAGTCAATTAAAAATTCGTCAAATATTCATCACATGGAATTAGAATACGAAATTTTACAGGAATATTCTAAACATACAGAGGCATCTCTCTACCAAAAATTATGCAAAAATTTCAACTACACAGAAATTTATACACAAAAAACAGAGACTGCTCTACTGTAGTAAAATTCAGCAACTTGTAATTTAATCTTTAAACATTGTAATCAAGCAATTGACACATATTTCAAGCAATTCCATCATCAAGAACATCATAAAAGGCCCAACTAAGCTTTATGTGGCCAATCATGTAAGCACATTACAGTTAGAATCCTCAAGGGTCATACAAATGAAATTAATAACACATAATTCATCAGAACCACCATTTAAGCCATTATGATTCTTGAAACCAAATTAATATAGTTTTTATCCCCTTACCCATAGTGATCCGCAGCTGTCCACAAGAGGGAAGGAGAGGGCTTTGCTCATTTATGCCCTAATCAAGCTTCTAATTACACAATCAAGACAAAATAAGTTTTAATTACTATTCTATAACAAAAGCCCCTTAGGAATTTGAAGAAATTTCAAGAAGAGACAAAGAGGGATTGATGGATAATGATGGGTGATGAGAGGTGAAGAATTTATGGAGGAGAAAGAGGAAGAAGAACTCCTACTCACCTTAGCTTGGCCACAAATGGATTGGGAGACTTGGATCTTGAGAAAACTCTTGAAAAATGGAGAAATTTGGAGAAGTAAAGACAGTTTGGAGAAGAAGAAGAAGAAAAGGAACGATAATTGTAGAGGGAAGGGGAGTGTTCAACAAGTTATAGACTAAAGAAGGAGAAAAATATGAGTCTTGGATCACTACATGTCAACATGTGTCACTAAAATGTTCGGTGTTCGTTTTAATTTTGATTCAACAAGCTTATAGAAAATTGTGATTAATGAAATTAGACTTAATTCAGTCCTTCTCTTGTCACATATATTAGGTTTTTCTACAAACAAAGCTAAAAACAACTAGTTTGTTTTGTAAGTGATTTTATGAGCTATTTTTGAATTTATTTTTAAAAAATTGTTATAGATATCTCAGTTTGAGTTCTCCTAGTTCAAGTAGGGTCTAAACACACTAAGAAACTTTCTGTAATTTTTTTGTAATTTTTAAAGCTTATTTAGTATTTCTAATTGTACTCTATAAGTGTCTATGAACACATTATATATGCTAAATTATAAAAGTTCTCAAAAAATTTCTAAAAGTTCATGATAAAATTCTAATCATTTTTCTAAGCTTAAAAATTGTTTTTCTTGAATTTTTTGACTATTCTACAATTTATCTCTTAATATCTTTTTTATTCTAATTTATTAATTGCAATAAATCTAATTTTATTTATAAAATTACCAAAAATTATTTTTATTTCTTAGATACCTTTTTAATATTATTCTAAGATTAGAATATATTTTTTTCAATTTTAGAAATGTCTCTGCTATTTATTTAGACATTTTTATATAATTTCAATTATTACCTTTATTATTGTTGTTATTATTAAGTCTAGATATTATTTATTCATTGAAGCTAAATCAAAGTTTTCAAAACTTATAAATCTCTATCTAGACTTTTGATTAATATCACAAGACAATTAAACAAATAAAAATTATTAGATAGTTATTTAAGTAATATTTTGAGGATGTTACAATTTGCATTCAACTAATACTCCATCATTTTTCCCATATTCATTGTCTTAATAAACCATGCATCCCTTCACACAACAATCAATCCTCTTAGCCTCCAATCCCAACTTTGACACTTACCTCTTAGCATCATAATAATTTTTTGGCAAACCCCCTTTTATGGGTGTTACGTTTAAAAGCATTTTTGTAATAAACTCTAAGCATTGGTCGAGAACATTCTAATTGGACTTGCAAGCTATAAGTCTCACACAAATTGATAATTTAGAATCTGATGCCCCTTCAAACAACGACTTATTAGCCTCTACCAATAGATTATAAAATCTTTGAGTTTCTTCATTTGGAGGCTCTTCCATTTGATTTGAGTCAGGTGCTTCAAATGACTCATACTGCCTAAGAGCATCACACACCATGTCTTGCATTAACATAAACGATTCGCCTTGGGCCACATCTACACCACTACTTGAAGCACCCATGCAATTATCTTCAACATGTGGCATCTCTTCACCGTGATCAGTCCAAACCAAGTAATTAGGCTTGAACCCATCTTTGTAAAGGTGAAGCTTCACAGTTCTATCCGGCAAAATGCTTGTACAATCGCATTTAGTGCACAGACATCTAATCCCCCCGTCATTGACGTAACAATCTTGTTGACAAGCTTTGCTTATAACCTCTTCAACCCTTTTTACAAAAGACTATTTCAAACCTCTTTTACCACCATAGCACCTATCGTACATCCAACCACGATTCGAAGGAAAACAAGCCATCTTCTGTACATTCAAAACAATTTGATATCTTAAAACATGAAGGTGGAAAATAGACTTTTGTATACTAATTTAAAGGCACTAAAATAGGAAGGTGGAAAAAGTCCACACACTTGAATCTAATAAAATAAAATTACATTTACAGGTTGAAAGAGTATTGTGCTAATCAAAGAAGATTTAAAAGAATCAAGAATCAAAGTGAAGATTGCAAAAGAGACCTACAAGCACAAGAATAGCCAAAAAAAGATATTAGTAACGCAAAACTATGAAGTCATATCCGCCCGGCTGGATTGGTGAGCCGCCCGGCGGATCTTGCTTCAGTGGCATCACGCCCAGCGGGAGGTGTATCCCGCCCGGCGGGTAGGCGTGTTTGGGGAGCGGATATTTTCCGAAAATCCGCCCAGGTTTTTCAACCACGCTGGGCGGGTCTGAAATATTGTGGGATTCCAACATCAATTTCTTGGCAAATCAAAACATTCCAGTTAAATATAAATCTCAGGTATTATATTGCATTATTACTTACAAAGAAGAGAGAGAGACGTAACTCCTCATTCTTCTACTCCAAAATGCTTAGCTTTGCCGACTCAATATAAATTAGCAACTTGCATTGTATTCCTTTCTCTCTTGAACCAAAAATTGACGGATAAAAAACAAAGACTTGGTTGTTATCTCCTCATTACATTCCATACATAAAAAATAATTCTCTTTAGCTTTGTCATTATAATAACGAACAAAAATATGCAGATTAAGGAAAACACTTTATGAGCAAAATATAACGAATATAACCTCGTACAAGTGTTCATATCAGTTTAGTCTACTAGTTAAAACAGAGATGTATATCTAAGACAATAGATAAGTATATGATATGTAAGACTTTGGTTCCAAGTGATGCATAACAATCATAATATGTTGAATGGTGGTGAAAGCTAAAGTACCTGCAGGCCTGGCCTGAGAGAAGTAGCGTGTCAGAGAATGAGAGCGACACACAGTAAAATTTCCTCAGGTACGTATTGAACGTCGATCAGCAAACGTTTGTCTAGAACCAACAGAGAGAAATACAACCTAAGTTGAACAATCAATTAGGCATCAAAGGAATGACAAGGCAGAGCAAAAAGGAGAATCATGAAGTGTCTAATCATGAAGGGTGTTTGTGTTTCCAGCCTCCTTACCAACAATGCTGATGTGGTTGCTTCGAAAGGCACTGAGACAAAGGATGGAGAGTCCTCTATAGCGAGTGCTTACAAGGAAGTACCTGAAGAAGTATAGAGAAAGAAAAGGATTAAGCTAATATCGAAATGGCAAGGTCCTAAAAGGATTAAGCTCTCGTGCCCAACACATTGGGAAAGAAAAGGAACTTGTCTAGTCATTCTACCTGCCCAATTTGCATAAAAACTATTGTAGAATTTATAGTGTATACTTGAGTAGTGTAGAAAAACATAGTATATAAGTGGAGTGAGGGTCAAGTAAGGACTATTCATAGAAAAACATAGTATATAAGTGTGAAGCATTCCTAGCTTATTAGCCAATATTTTAAATGAATGTTCAAAATAAATCAGATCCCACTATGGTGTCTAATAAAACACAAGTGTGGTTGAATTACTGCACTATAACTAATATATATAGTAGTCTAACTTAAATAACAATTTTCAATTAAATGCTTATTCATGTGTCACTTTGATTTGCAAGTGTATGTGCTTGGTTTAGGAAATTAAAATTGACTGCTAAAATGTTACCATTCTATTTAACTTCTCTCAACAATTTATTTAGTAAATGAAAAAAAAAATCAGTCATTCAATGAAATGTACCAAAACTAAAAGAAACAAAGTCCAAGTAAAAAGAAAGCATACATTTATAATAGACCTAACTCAACAATCAGCACACAAGCCTAAGCTATATCAAAACAAACTTCTCAATTTCAACACCTATACAAGTGACCTACAACACAACCAACAAATTTTCAATAAAATGAAAATCCAATTCTCTATTTAGTATTTTGAAAGCAGTACCTTGGTACTCTAGGTACAAGTGATTGATTTTGCCAACATTTTTGACTTGAAAAACAGAAAGAGTCTTAATGTCGTACCAATCCTTCTTGGCAAAGGAATCAGCTCTGCACATTCATACACAAACCAAACCCATCATTGAAATTGAATATTACTGCAATTGAAAGAAACTTAAATTACCACAGTTTCGCATTGACAATGAATCAAATTAAAAATCTAAACAATTAATTCTTAGCAAAAGAAAGTAGACAATGTGGACAAGCTAAAGTGAATGATTAATCACTTATTCACTAATGATTGCAAGGTAGGACAAAGCCATAAAATTCATAATCCAATCAAACAAAAATGAAGACTCCAAGTTGCAAAGTTACATAATCTAAACCTTGAGAACACTGTAAGGCACAAGCTAAACACAAGAAGGAGGGTTGAATTGTGTTAGGGCCAATTTTCGCAATCATTTTCTTACTTTTTGAAAACAACTTAATTATTTAAATTGGATCAGAAAGATTTTCAAAACGTTTTAAAAAGGAAGATGAAAGAAGAAAGAACAAATGAAAGGGCACACAGATTTTATACTGGTTCGTCTTATCCCAGAGACTACATCTAGTTCTTGGCAACAATCAAGTTCTACTAACTCTACAAGTTACAAGTATTCTTTCCACAAGCTTCTTCAGGCTCAAACCCAAGTAGTCTTTCACTTGTCTCTCCAAGCAAACACCCAAGTATTCTTTGAAACAAAGCATCTTCAGGCTTCAACCAATCTCGTAAAGAAAGAGATTTGTGAGAGTTTGCCTCACTGGGTTTAACCTCTTATCAGACGAATATACAATGAAGTTCAACTATAGATATTCAAAAACTGTTTTTGCAAAGGTTTTTTGTTTTATCAAAGCAATTATGAGTATTTTGATTCAGCAACAAATATATCAATAACACTTGTAAATTTGACAATCGCTTGAAGGAAGTCTCTTCTTCTATTTATAAGTTTCTCCAAAAGTATCCGTTGAATATTTTGTAGGAGACAGCCTTCGTTTGATGAAGAGAGTCGGTGGAGCATTAATTATTGCATTTAATGCTTTTTACCAACTTGTCATATGATAAGATAAAATAGTCTGCTTATCTTTTCTATTCTTGTACTTAATCTTTTAGCAGTTGTCATGTCCGCTTTCCCGTTTTGACAATTGCACACATATTCCTTCTTTTTCGCTGACTTTTCTCGAGAGTTGGTGTATAGGCTTTATACATGTTGAGGTAGCTTACGCTCTGATTGATATGCGGATCTTTTTAGTGCATAGACATCGTCTGTAAGCTTTGTTAGTTACATAGTTTATACATATAAAGATAAGACGACATTCAATTTGAAAAACATCGTTAGACAATATAGTGCTAACTAGAGATCAGATGATAAAGTGAGGAAACACACTTTTAACTGTTTGTTATTATCAAAATATTTAAGGACTACAAATTCGTCCTTTATTTTAACAGACACTAAACTAGACAATTTTACAAAAAGTAATCATAAAGTACCCAACCCAAATAGAACAAACCAAAACATAGCCCTTCCCAATCACCAAACTTGTGGACACCCTGTACATAAATGCTAAACTCTAGAAGATGTAGATGTCACAAAAACAAACAAAATGTAGCCCCACAATTCCATCGACTAAACAAATTAAATAATAAAAAAATAAAGATCCTTTTTCTTCAGTAAGAAACCACATTTTATTCCAAACAATTCCCACAAAACCACAAACAATAAATTAATAAAATATCAAAAAGAATAAAATGTGTGCAGGAATTAAAAACCCACAATCTCATTTCCTTTTTTGTTCACGTTAAAGCCAAAAAGGAAGAAGACAAATTGGAATCATAATAAAAAAAAAGGGGGTAATTGTAAAACAGAAAGGAGAAGAGGAAACACATGTACCCAATGGATGAAAGAAGTTGAAGAAGAAGAAGGTGGAGGATGCCGTAACAGTGACAGCAAAACAAAAGAAAGGGGACTTTTGCGTTGTGGTTTCAGACCTTTCGATAAAAGTGGCCAACGACAATGTTTCCTTTGATGGTGTGAGACCTCAGTGGTGGTACCTCTTTGATGGTGGCAGAGGAGATGAAGGGGGTGTCTAGGGTTCTCTACGAAAGGGAATGTGAATGTGGGGATTTTTTGAATGTAGGAAGTAGAAGTTAAAAACATATAATAGAAGAAAATGGATTTAATAAAAAGTGTTACACTTACCCATGGATTCTTGAAACTTACCCACATATATAATTACCCACGGAATAATCCATGGGAAATTTAAAAATATTTTTTATTTTTTTTCTAGCTTTTACAGTTACTGACAAATTATTTCATAGTGCCCATGGATAATATTATCTACAGATATTTTGGCCTACATTCTGACGGAATTCTCGTCGATAATACTCTCGCAAAGTTACCTACGACTATTTGTGTTATTGATGGATATTATCCGTGGGTAAGTCAAATTTGCAGACGAATAAAAATCCATGGGTAAATATCCGTCAGTAATAACAAAATTTCTTGTAGTGGCCCGAGCTTTTTATGCCAAATCCATTTTTCATCTTCTTTGGTCATTAGGCAAGTAACATTTTGTTTGTTCAGAGCTTCAAACTCAATCTTATACAGATTGTTATGTCTTTTGGCAGTAAAAAGAATGGATTCATCATTTCTTTTGGCTATGCATGATATTTTGTTAAAGGATACAATAAATCCACTGTCACAAAATTGATTTATGCTAAGTAAGTTGTATTTTAATCCTTCAACACATAAGACATTATCTATAGATGGAAGAGCAGACTTACCAACTTTACATATATCAATGATTTTTCCTTTTCCATTTCCACCAAAAGAGACTGTTCCTTTATGTGGTTGAAGGTCTAGGAACATAGACCTTTCTCCCGTCATGTGACGTGAGCATCCACTGTCCAAGTACCAAAATGAATCTCTCCTTTTTCCTATTAAGGATATCTGCAATAAGAATTATTTGAGATTTTGGTACCCAAATACTTTTGGGTCCTTTCATGTTAGTCCCAAAGTCTTACTTGACCTCTGTTTCTTTTTGTGTTGACATCTTAGGAGTGAATGTCCAAACTTACCACAAAAGTTACAGAAGGTTGAATAAAATTTAGAAAATGATGGTTTAGCATTTCTGTCTTCTACAAATCCTATTTCAAATCTGTCAGACAAAGATATTCTATGTTTTAAAATCATTTGAAGTTTTGAAGATCCGTCTACAAATTTGGTCAGATCATGTTTCAAACTAATGATCTCTTTCTTTAGTCTATCAACTTCAAAAAGAAGTATTGTCTTTTTAGGATCTAAGGCTAGGCTCTTATGCATTCTTGTCAGATCTTTCTTGAGTATTTCATTTTCTGAAATTGCTCTTTGATATTTTTCTTTATATTTCTTATACTCAAAAGCAATCATATGAGAATTAGCAAGAAGAGTGTCATATGACATATCTTCGTCATCAAACTCAGATTCAAAACTGTCAAACAATTGTAAAGAGTTTTTAGGAAAAGAGTATACCTCAAATGTTACTTCCTCAATGTCTGCCATGAGACAAATATTAGCTTTTTCATCGTTTGAACTACTAGTGTTGTTGTCCAGATCTTCCCAGGTGGCTAGGAGGATTTTCTTCTTGTATCTTTTCTTTGAACTCCATTCTTTCTTTAGTTTAGGGCATTCAGCCTTAATATGTCCAGGCTTTTTACACTCAAAGCAGATGATTTCATTATTCTCTTCTTGAGGATGCTTTCTGTATCTAGTGTCCTTCTTTCTGGAGGATTGCTTAAATCTTCATTTCTTCTTGAGCATCTTTTTGAATTTCTTGTGATGAAGGATATCTCATCATCTATTGAATAGCTAGAGTTTTCGTCTGAGCTTTCAGATTCTTCAAACTGAACCTTCAGCACTTTGTTTCTTCCTTTCGTCTCAATCTTTTCGTCTACTCTTCGACTTGATTCTCCAATCTTTAGAGCAATTGAGTCATTATTTTTGACTTTGTCTCTTTTGAAAAGATGCACTTCATGTACTCTTAGCGCTCCCAATAACTCATCCAGAGTTAAAGTCTTCATGTCCCTTGCTCCAGCTATGGTTGTAACCTTGGGTTCCCATACTTTTGGAAAACTGTCTAGGATCTTGAGATTGTTCTGAGCTTTAAAGAACTAAACACCAAGACTTTGAAGTCCATTTAGAATTATTTGAAATCTTCCAAACATTTCATCAATGGTCTCTATCTCTTTCATGATGAACATCTCACAGTGTCTTTGAAGAGTTGCTGCTCTTCTGAGACAAACATCTTCTGTACCTTCATGTGTTATGCATATGGCATCCCACATTTCCTTAGCAGTTTTGCAGCTGCAAAATTTATTATATTCAATTGTTGATAAGGCACAAGTTATGATATACTTAGCTTTTGCATTTTGTTGTAATATGTTGTAGTCATCTTGATTGTATTCGTTTTCTGGCTTAGTTACAACAAGATCCCCATGTGTTATGATTCTCCAAATGCTGTAATCAGTGGACTTGATATACATTTCCATTTTGTCCTTCCAGTAAGCATAATCCTCTCCATTAAAGGTTGGAGGCCTTGACAAAGAGACTCATTTAGGAATGAACTGTCCTTCAAGGTTTGCCATGCGGATCTTTTCCTTTAACACTTCTTAAAGTGCTCAACCCTTAGAGGTTGAGCTCTTATACCAAATTGTAAGATACAAAAATAACACAAGAAAGGGGGTTGAATTGTGTTATAGCAAATTTACGCAAACCTTTCTCGAGATGTATCATCTGAAGGGTATAATCAAAGAAGTTTTCAAAGACATTTTATAAAACAAACAAATATTAAAACTAATCAAAGAAAACTGAAAGGCACACAAGATTTATACTGGTTCGTCTCACCTTAGAGACTATGTCTAGTTCTTGGCTACAACCAAGTTCCACTAACTTTTTCAATTACAAGTATTCTTTCCACAAGCCTCTTTAGGCTTAACCCAAGTAGTCTTTTACTTGTCTCTCCAAGCAAAAACCCAAGTATTCTTTGAATTAAAGCCTCTTCAAGCTTCCACCAATCTCGTTAAAAAAAAGGTTTACGTGTGAGTTACCTCACTGGGTTTAACATCTTAACAGACGAATATACAATAAAGTACAAAATTTTTTTTACAATCACAATATACAAGAGCTTTTTCTTTTCTTAAAGAAGTTATGATTTTTCAAAATCTGTAGTGATTATGACAACATCTATTCGAAAAAGGTTTCTTCTTCTATTTATAGGCTTCTCCAAAAGTATCCATTGAGTGCTTTGTAAAAGATGGCCTTCGTCTGATGAAAAGAGTCATTGGAACATTAAATGCAGCATTTTATGCCTTTCACCAACTTGTCATATGATAAGATAAAGCAGTCTGTTTATCTTTTCTATTCTTGTACTCAATCTTGTAGCAGTTGTCATGTCTACTTTCTCGTTCTGACATTTGCACACATATTTCTCCTTTTTCACTGACTTTCCTCGAGAGTAGGTATATAGGCTTTATGAGTTTCGAGATAGTTAACGTTCTGATTGATGTGCAGATCATTTTTAGAATAGTGTCATCGTCTGTAAGATTTGTTATTGATTTAGTCAAAGTTAAAGACGATATATATATTTTTAAAGATATCAAACGATTGCTTATAAACTTGTTACGGATGACCAGACGATTGCGTAAAAACATATATTTTAACTGTTTATTATTATCAAAATATTTGAGGGTTACAAATTTGTCCTTTGGCTTAACAACAATTTTTAAACTCTTTTTATAAGACAGATAAGGACGCTTTAATTTTATGGATGCTTGTCTAAAAAAATCATTGGAGGACTTGTTTAACAAATATTGGACGCTTGAAAGTATAAGTTCTCAAAATACTTATATCCAATAAAACAATAAATGTTAGACTTTCATAAGTTTTAATAGCCTTTGTTATTATCAAAACATTTTAGGGCTAGACGCTTCATACGTCTTTAGTTTCAACAGTTAAGACTCTAATAAATTTTGGATCAAAGTTAAGGAAAGAATACCAATCTCTATAGGAACAGAACTAAAACTAACGTTACAAATATTAACTATCTAGTTGAAAACGTAGTGGATGTTTGGTCAGAATGTAGAACACTCAATAGCTAAGGAGATAATGTTCTTCTTAGTGTCTAAAAATTGGTTTTCTTTGTAGTGTCTAAATGTAAAGGCATAGTTGGAAGATGAGACACAGGTGGGGTTGCATTTTGTGGACAACAAAGTACATGTTTGGATTAAAGTTTGTGTTAGGACAAAGGATGCCTAACAACTCTTAAGTGTATTGATTAAACAAAGAAAATATGATTAATAAAACAATAAGTGTTTTTATAAAACAAAGAAAAATATGCTTTACGAATTCAAACGATACGTTTTTCTATAAGACGTGCGAAACCAGGTGTCTTACTAAGATGATGGCAAAATACAATGTTTTGTTTAGTCTTATGATTTGTCTATGTTCGTAGTCTTATCATGATTGTAGGAACTATATGCATTTACAGTCTAAAGCTTAACGAAAAGCATATCAAGAAAACTTTGTAAAAGTCAAATGAAGACAACTCACTTTTGTTTTAAAAGATGTACCTACCTGCTTAATAGAGTACAACAAAGTACGTACTTGACTGCACTAAAGCATATATGTCCTCTGTAGCAAGGCAATAGTACGTGAAAAGAAAGATAAGTAAAATGCTTTATCTTATCAATATGACAAGTTGATGAAATGCATTAAATGTAACAAAATGCCCCAAAGTTCACTTACAAGGCTACTAAAGCTAAAGGAAGACAAAGGCACCATCAGTTTTACAACGACCATATTTTCAAGCTGCTTATAAATACTAGAATTTTGAAGAGCAAGAGAACAACTTTGGTCACAAATTGAACCTATCAAGCTCTTGTAATCTTTTTCAGTTTTTGAGTGTGCTAAAACTTAGACTAAGAACTTCACCTTGTAAAATTTGTCTTCTTGAGATGATATAATCAATGGGTTTTTACCCTTAACCTTTTTCTAAGTGAAAAATGGTTGAAGCACGAAAAGGCTTTTGATTAAAGAATACTTGGTGTATTGCTCGAAGAAACATGTCAAAGAATACTTGTAGTGAAGCTTGAAAAGGCTTGGATTAAAAAAATACTTGTAGTTGTGTTATTGATAGTGAAAATCTCAGTGGAATACCAAGGACTAGACGTAGTCTTGAGTTAAGACAAACCAATATAAAAATCCTGTGTTGTTATCTCTTTTCTTATCTCTTTTATTGTGTTTATTAATAAGTATTTCATAAAGCACATAAAAGAAGAAGATATTTCCTAAGTTTTAAAAGAAGCTCATAGAATTTTTCAGATCTTTACACCTTCAAAAGTCTTTTACAACATCCGCTTAGTAAGACGATACTATGTTTATGAAAAGATTTGCAAAAAAATTTTAAAACACAATTTAACCCCCTTCTTATGTTTTTCTTGTGACTTATAGTTTAAACTTAAGTTTGAATGAACTTCATTAGTTTGCAAAAGCAACCCTCCCTTTTGTTCCATTTCAAATTGAGTTTCCATGCAAATTTGATGCAAAAACTGAATTTACTATCGAACCCAACTAAAAAACAAATAAAAGACTTTTTGAATTTTACTTTTTAAACAAACGTTGGGGCCTCCCAAATAAAAACCAAACATAACAAAAGATGTCAACAAAAGTTGCAATTAGCAAAGGAAAGTGAAGGGCCAACAAAGAAAATGTTGAGGAAGAGAGTAAAAATGAAATAAATCCTTTCATATAGGTTTGAAATAAAATATTTAATAATTGTTAAGTTAGAATTTAAATATATAAAATTGTTATACCTTCCAATAATAGGTTAAAGTCTAGGGAGCATAAATGGACCCATAATTATTAGGAACATTGCAGAAACCATTAAATGAGAAACTATATATTTGACTAGAAAATTTGTACAAAAATTAGCTACGCACAAAAAATGTTGAACTTGAAGTCTAGAACATTTCCCTACCTTGAAAGTAACTAAACATCAATTCTTAGCACAAGTAAATAAATAAATAAATATTTTATCACATATTATAACCTTAAGCATAAAGTTAAGATAAAAGAGAAACACAATTCTCATGCATCATGTATTACTAGACCAACCCTACTATTTATGGTTTATAGGCCGAATGGGCTAGGCCACTAATCTATTTTTTTAAGAAAAATTATTTCATAACCACTATAATAATATAAGGCTTAAATTATTTTTTTTAAATACTCATTTTCTTAGTTTAATCCCAATAATTTATTTTCATTTGATCATTAAGTCCTTAAAATGTATGTTTTTAGTTTCTATTATTATATAAATTCCATTAAGCAATGACATGACAAACAAGTAGGTAGTAGACATGTCATATAATTTGATTATGTCACATCATCACTTAATAAATTAAGGTAGTATTTGGTCTAATTTATTTTTGACTTTTCTTCTCCTTAAATGGAGATGTTGAGTCGAATACTTTTTATATAAAAATACTTAAAAATGTGAGTATCTTATTTTTTTAGGAGAAATTATGAGAATAAAGAGCTTTAAGAAAATTTTATTGGAGGAGATTTTAGGGGGCTTATGCTGAGCTTTTTTGTGTTGAACATCACTTCAAATTCTGGATACCTTTATTTTATGCTACTTTTTTATTACTTTGTTGTATACCTATATTTTCTTATTACTTTTTGGAAACTTTTTTTTTATTATGTAGTCTTTTGTACCTTTATGAACGTGGTCTCAAAGTTGCTTTTTTTATTACTTTATTTTTTTATTAATGCTTGATTGTAATGAAATTTTTATTTTTAATTCTTTAAAAATACTATTAAACAACAATATAGGATAAGTTAAACATTTAATCATTTGTAATCAATATTTAAAATTTTTGATTATATATATATATATATATATATATATATATATATATTCAAATCAACACTAAAATAAATTATTATTAAAATAATTTTTGACATTTTTAAAAATTTAAAATTTGAAATATGTGACTTTAATATTTTTATTTATTTTTTTATCAGTAAAATTAAATTAATTTTACTAATATTTTTTGTTTGTATAAATTATTTTTTATTGGACAAGGTAACTATTTTTAAAAAAAAAAATTTTAAATTTTTACCAAAGAACTTTTATCTTAAAGGTGCTTTTAAGCAAAAAAAAAAAACAAACAAACAACTTCTACTTTTTTAAGTTTTTTTTTTTAAGCTTTAACAAGTAGCTTTAAATCTAATTGCAAGAATTGAAAACATGTATTTTAATAAAATTGGAAATCAACCAATTTTTTCTCCATGGATTAAAATAACAAAATAGATAACTTGAAAGTGACAAAATACATATTTAAGCCATAATATAATAATGAACATGTGTATAAAATTGTCAATTTAATATCAAATTCTAACATTATCATACTTTTACATTGACAAATTATATATTTGTATTATATCTTTCTATCATAAATCATTTAATTTATTATTTTTAACATATATACTGATCCAATCTAATATAAAAACTTTAATCAAAATAAATAGTAGTCTAAATAATTATAAAAATATAAGTATAAGAAATTGGCTAAGTGAATTGTCTTAACTCACATGAATCAACTTTTTAGTTTAGGGCTTTTGCTATTTACACCTCGCTCATTCACTAAGCACACCCCCATCTTATTTTTATATATATTTTTATTACCAAATATACCCTTTTAAGTCTTATTTTTATGCCCCATGTTTATTATTCTTTAAATCTTATTTTTACACCCCCATCATTATTATTCTTCAAACCTTAATTTTGAACCCTCATATTCATTATTCTTTAAACCCTAATTATTTAATACCACATTTTCAATCAAATTTATACATGTACTTTTTTTTTATCAAATTTCTACATGATACTATATGTTTTTCTCTACATGACATTGTTTTTCAAGGTATGTCCAACATCAACTTCATCTATTATATGTTTCAATTTACAAAAGCATGCTTATATTAATTTGTCAACCTTTGCCTTTCAACGTTTGATTTGTGTGCGTTTAGTAAGATAATCATCAACTGATGCCTTTCTCAACCTTTGCATCGTTTCAATTTCACTTTCAATTTTGTGTTGACGAAAGGTGAAAATGTATGTTCAGTAATTGCATCGCTTGAATTCGTTTTCTGTTATTTTATTCAAAAATCACTTTCTAGAATAACATCTTCCAATTTTGGAAAGTGTTTTCCAAAATTATGTTTTGTCAAAAAAGACATAGTTTCAAAAATCAATTTTTGAAACAATATCTTTCAATTCCGAAAAGTGATTTTTGTAAATATAAGTGATCTCTAAACTATATAGTTCTAGAAATCACTTTTTGGAATTGAAAGATGTTGTTCTCGAAAGTGATTTCACATAAATTTTTAATTTTCTTTAATCTTGTTACAACTTTATTTCTTTTTAATTTTACTTTTATTTGTATGTGGGCATGGAATACTATTTTAGTAAGATGTTTGAGGTAATAAATACACCAACTGACGAGGCAAAAAAATAAGACTATTGATCGAAGAAGTTGTGGAACAATAAAGAAGAATTAGGTTTCTAGAAGGGTTCGTATAGCATTATTGAGAAAATAAATAAAATGAAGGGTATTTAAGTAAAATTATATAAAAAGGAAAGTGAGTGTACTTAGTAACTAGAATGGTATAAATAGCATAAGCCTTAGTTTAGTTGGTTTAATTAAATGGGCTATTTGAATAGCCCATGAAACTTAGTCCATGTTGACATTTCCATCCCCATGTTTGAATTAAGGCTTAATTGCATTTTGTGTCACCCAAGTTTCATTATTTTGCTAATTTTGTCACTGTGTTTTTTTTTCCTCTCGCATTTTACTACGTTATTTTTGAAATCTTACAAATTTTGTCTAATAATCAATTATTTATTAAATAAATTTGTAAAATTAGACCAAATTTATAAGATTTTAAAAACAAAATAACAAAATACAAGTAAAAAAATACAATAACAAAATTTGTAAAATGATAGAACTTAAGTGGTACGTGTTATTATTAAGCCTTGAATTAAATGACCAAAGTAACAGTGGTCTAAATAAGAAAATGTTGGTTCAGGAAAAGGGCATTTTGGAGAATTTGAAACATCGCTGCCCCGTAAAACGAGACTCGAAGACACAGGTTTTACCATTCACCTTTCACATCAGTGGCAGAAGAATACAAGAGTTGCAGAGTGAAACGATGCCTTGCCTCAACCTCTCCACCAACGTTAACCTCGACGGCGTTGACACCTCTTCCGTTCTCTCCGAAGCCACCTCCACTGTCGCCAACATTACCGGAAAACCTGAGGCCGTATGTTAACTCTCTCTCTTTCGATTTTTGAAATTTCCTTTTCTGGGTTTTGACGCTCTGATTCTCCTTTCTCACTGTAATATTTTAATTTATTTATTTTTTGCGCTTATGTGCAGGCTAGCCTTTTGTTGTTGAATAAATGAATGGAAATTAGTGAAGTGATTAGTTCGGGGGACCTTTCCCCTTTTCTTTCGTAGTTTCTCATGTCTAGGGTTGTTACTATTATTGTTATTTGATTCTTCGGTTATGGTTGTATGGGTGTAGTGGTGATAAGAATTTTGTTTTGAGACTTGGGCTGTGTTGTATGTTGAGACTTCAACTTTACTTTCACTGTTTATGTAGTACACAGTGTGCCATGTTAATTTTGCTGCATGAAATTTTGTTTTTGTGTTTATGAATGAGGTGGAGATGGAAATGATTTTCTCTGTTATGTGGTTTGAAGGATAAAAGGATAGAAACCCATAGTGTGTATTCATATAGTATGTGTTGATCGCCCTTTATATGTTCTGTAATTTTCTCTGTTTTGACCTTTTGATAGCTTAGTGTAGTTTCTTTTTAGTTGAATTGAATTGAATTGGTGGTTCTAGTGTTAATATTTTACTTTTTAAGAAGGGTGCAAGTAGCTAAATCTGAATGATTTGAGTATGTATGTTATTACAAAGCACTTAACCTTTCGATGCATACTTAAAAATGGATAATAACATATTGCGTAGTTAGTTCATACTTATACTTTTTATACATGTGGCATATTTGTATTGCGATTGATTCTAAAGTGGCTGTAGTTTTAATTTGTCAAGTTAAGCTTCTCAAGTCTGTGTTGAACATGACTCAGTGATATCTGGCACCACATATAACTTTATGACAGCAATACAAGTTGTTATATTTTGCGATTTCAATCCTGTATTTGTCAAACTGCTCGTTTAAAACCACAAGCTTCTTGATTGAATTTGTAGGATGCTATTTGAGAGATGTTGCTAACCATGAAATGATAGTCAATGGATATACAGCATGAACTTTTTGCTGTTTAATATATATTATAATAAGTTTGATATTTCTGTTTTCTCCTACCTCTATTCCTCTTGATTTGGTAAAAGATTTTATTCTTGACTTATTTGGATTGTACTTAAGCCTTTTGATTCTGCTTTTTATTGATTTTGCAGTATGTGATGATTGTATTGAAAGGATCGGTGCCTATATCTTTTGGTGGGAATGAGCAGCCTGCAGCTTATGGAGAATTGGTGTCTATTGGTGGTCTCAGCCCTGATGTGAACAAGAAACTTAGTGCTGCCATTGCTTCAATTCTTGAAACCAAGTTGTCTGTGCCAAAGTCACGATTCTTCTTGAAATTTTATGACACTAAGGCAAGTATCTAGACTTCAGAGTTGTCCTCAGAAGAAGGGTCCTTACCTTGCATCCTCTTCTTATTTCATTCTTCCTTTTTGTTTAGGCCCATCAAAGTCAAGAATATGCACAATGTTTGCATGCTTTACACCAGCACTAGGTCATGTAAATAAATCCTCACTGTTCAAGACTTTATAGTAGCTGCCATAAGCTGTACTTAATCATCCAACCAAATTTCTTTTTGATGCTACCTACCAAGATTTTTCTGTGCTCAATAAATAATTGTCACATATTCTTTGCTGATACTGAATGTTGATAGTGCTTTGTGTGTTTTGCAGGGTTCCAACTTGGGATGGAATGGATCTACGTTCTGAATTCCATGTTACTTTGGCAATGATGCCATGGATGTGGGATGGACTCGTTATTCTGTTTTAGAACTTGTTTTTCAGTTAATGTCCTTTGGGGACATTATGCCATCTTAATTTGATTATGTTCAAGGACAACTGCGGATCGTAAATGTTTATGATGCTGTCTCTGGGCAAACATTATCTTGTGACCTTAAATTGAGTGTTGGTGAATTATGCATGGTTAAACTTCAGACCTTGGTGATACGTGCCGAATCCTTTTGCTATTAGTACGATATTACTTCGTAGTTCTAAGAATAGATTAATGGTTGCATTTTAAGTTGTAATCAGTTGACAAAAATTATACACAGGTTAACCAATGGAATTGGTCTTTGTGGACTTTAAATAGCACAATTAGGTTAACGGCCCCCTAAATTTGAGGAAATTGCACTGCTGTCTATTTTTAATTGTTGGTAGTAAAAATGATAGGAGAGTTTTGCTTTCAGAGGGGATTATGAGTTGGAACCGGTAACAAAATATAGTCTAAACTACAATGATGAATACTTTAATTCTAATCTCGGGGTGGTGGCTGCACTCATACATTCTATTCAAGTCAATCATCGAACATGAATAAATTCCCTTGAAGTGAATGCAATTAGGTCAGTGTGTACAAATAAACCAAACACCTTATCATGGTTTGATCATTTCTACCAACTTGAAGTGAATAAATTCCCAAATTCATTTGAGAAATTTGACAATAGATGGTAATTGAATAATGTTTATGTTTATTAAAAGAACCGCAAATGTTCGTTACAGTTATATGTTCAGTAATGCTAAATTTTGGAGAAATAATCGTGTCTAGATTTTAAAAATTCTCCAAGAAAATTATCAATTTTTTTTTTTTAAAAAAAGGCTGAACTAATCACCCACTAATTCATACACTTCTGACACATTATAGGAGGGGATGAATTCAGAGGTTTGCTCTAATGGAAGATAAAACCGGCTCCAGACAAGTTCAAATAGTGCTGATATGGAAGGATGGAGTGCGTTTCGATCTCTGCAGAACTTTTATCTCTGCATGAACTAAGATTAATGCATGTCGGGTAACCTTCACGATACATAGAGTCGACTATGTCATCTTCCTGTGATTCACTTTATCAATTTACTGAAGGGGGAACCACTCATCTTGGCCCAGTTGCATGCATAATTTTTTGACTTCGAGATTGTGTTGGAGACACAAATTGAGTTCGATGTTGCTTCCATAAAGCTATAAGCTTTAGGTATTGTAGTCGTCGATGTTTATTGATTATAGGACTTGTCAACGATTATTTATGGTTGGGGACAAATTCTTACATACACCAAGAAGGAGAAATGTGATGTCAACTTCTTTTGGTGGGCATTCGTGTTTCGATTTGTGTATGAAAATCAACTAAATGTTTTGTTTTTGTTTTTGAAGGAATTTTGGGTGAGCCCAGGTATCTCTTAACTAGAAGCCAATGACTAATTTTTCAAACTACTGAGATCTATTTAAAGAGTCAACCTCTCCTAACATATATATATATTTTCTGAAGGAATGGTTATATATATGAGAATTTCTAATAACTGAAAGTCCATTTAAAAGAATTAACATTTTAATGCAACAACATTAACATGAGTAAACAATAAAGCTCAAGAAAATAAAATACAAACTTTGGTACACGTAGAAGAGTCACATAGCCTCCCATCTTGAGCGTATGATGCATACTAGAGTCATTGAGACATATGCACCATACTTACTGCACATTTGTAGGTCGTAGTTGTAGAATAACTCCAAGAATGCCACATCCACATATATGGCGCTCTTGTAAGCAAAGATGGTGCAGCCAACTAAATGCAGGAAAAAAGCTCTTGCTGCATACTTGAAGCACTGGTCTCGAATGTGTACCTTGTATGAATCTTACAGTCATCTCAAATGCATGTGTGCTCCTCAGGTACTAAAGTCTTTGTGAGTGCCTTTGAGATGGTCACCCTGAGTAGCTCCAATAGGTACGCATAAACATCTTCTCTAGATATGGATGGGTAGAAACATAGCTTCCCAGGTACAAACATAGCTTCCCATATATCAATAAGGGCCTATTTGAATACATATTAAAAGATCTTTTGAAAGCTTATCTTTTAGAATAAGCACTTTGTTATGTAAAAAGTGGTGTTTGGATGTATATTTTTTTTCAGCTTTTGGAAAAGTAAAAGCTCCCAATAGAACTTATGGTGAAGCTAAAATTTTTAGCTTTTCAAATAATTATCATTTTGAATAAGCACTTAACAATGTATTATCCAAACACAATATTAACTTATTTAAAAGGATCTTTTCATAATAGAGCTTCTAAATAAGCTCTTTTTCTATAAGTTCTTTTAGAAAAGCTCATCCAAACAGACCCTAAATGTAAGAGGGAGACACATCATCTAAAGAGATAGAAGGAGTTTGTAAAACACAAAGATAACACAAGAAGAGGGGTTAAATTGTGTTATAGCAAATTTTCTGAAACCTTTTGTTAAAGACGTATCGTCTGAAATAAGATCAAAAGGTTTTTCAAGAATGTTTTATAAGATAGACGAAAGTTGAAAGACAAACTGGAAAGCACACAGGATTTATATTGGTTCATCTCACCACAGAAACTACATCTAGTTCTTGGCAACAACCAAGCTCTACTAACTTTTTCAAGTTACAAGTATTCTTTCCACAAGTCTTTTCAGGCTCAACCCAAGTAGTCTTTTACTTGCTTTTCCAAGCAAAAACCCAAGTATTTTTTGAATTAAAGCCTCTTCAAGCTTCCACCAATCCCGTTAAGAAAAAGGTTTACACGTGAGTTACCTCACTAAGTTTAACGTCTCAACAGACGAATATATAATGAAGTACAAAAAGATTTTTACAATCAGAATATACAAGAGCTTTTTCTTTTTTAAAGATGTTATGATTTTTCAAAATCAGCAGCAACATCATGAAATAGGTGTCTTCTTCTATTTGTAGGCTTTTCCAAAAGTATCCGTTGAGTGCTTTACAAGAGACGGCCTTCATCTGATGAAGAGAGTCATTGGAGCATTTAATGTCTTTCACCAACTTGTCATATGATAAGATAAAGCAGTCTGGTTATCTTTTTATTCTTGTACTCAATCTTGTAGTAGTTGTCCTGTCTACTTTCCCGTTTTGACATTCACACACACATTCTTCCTTTTTTGTTGACTTTCCTCGAGAGTAGGTATATAGGCTTTATAAGTTTCGAGGTAGCTTTCGCTCTAATTAATGTGCAGATCATTTTAGAATGTTGTCATCGTTTGTAAGATCTGTTAGTTACTAATTTATCTAGAAAACGATATTCATTTAAAAACATCAGACAATTGCTTGTGAACGAATGATTAGATGATTATGTAAAAACACACACACACACACACATTAACTGTTTGTTATTATCAAAATATTTAAGGGTTATAAAAACGTTCTTTGTCTTAACAGAGTTGATGTTAATGTGTCATGACTTAGCAAAAGTAGACAAAATGCCTTTATTCACTATACCTGCTTATTGTCCAAGGCCAAATCCATCACTTTTTGTCCATGAGTGACTACCTTTAACTCATGATAATCATTCATAAATACAAGCATATTTTTAAAATAAATGCAAAATATAACAGATATAATAATTTGAAGCTTTATTACCTCTACTATTCACAAGCGAGTGATAATATGGTCTATAAAGGATCTAAGGATAAACAAGTCTTAAGAACCTCCTATAAATGCCTTAGGAACCTATACTGGTTCCAATTCATGGATAAGAACCTGTGGAGGGACCTCCTTAACCTGTATTGGTTCATGTACATAGACATGAACCTCCTTCTACTAGTTCGGTGCTGCAACAGGAACATATTGCGTCACAACACATCTCTGATATGAAGGAGTTGTTCATTGGTGATCAACAAACCACCTCTAGTACATGTCGTGCCCATGTATTTACACAATTTTCACAAGAAGCATGGATATATAATCAACACACCACACCATCTACAAACTAGTTTTTGGTAAATCCATGAAACAAAAAAAAAAAAAACCCCGACAAAAATCACTAATTAGCAACGAGGACAGTGAGGGAGAGGCCGACTACAACAATGATGGGCAAGGGGTGTGTTGAAAGTGAGAGAGAGAAGGAGAGAGCGGTTGTTAACAATAGAGGGAACGTTAGAGGTGTGAATTGAGAAGAAGGTGCAAATAAAGGGGAACACTGGGGGAAGGGAGAAGGTAAGGTTTTTTAAAATGGGGATAAGGGTATTTTTGAAAGAATTTTTTTTGTGCAAAAAAAGGAGGGTATGTAGAAAAAAAAAAAAGGTGCTAAAAGAAGCTCAAGCCAAATATTAAATATTAATTTCAGTTAAAAAGATTATTAATTTCTTGATGGTTTTTAATCAATAGAAAATCAATAAATGTTATAATCAATATATGTTATTAGGAGTGGAAACAACTTAGGTCAAACAATGCTTCCTTAAGTTGGTTTGATTTGTTTGAAAAATTCAAGGCTCAAAGTTGACCTGTTACTTATCAGAGACTTTTTTAAGATTTGTCTTGACGTTTTTGAAAACCTAACTTGGCCTATTAGCCTACTTAAAGGTCTATTTTATATTAAAAATTTTATATAGGTTTGAACTATCTCTAAATAGGCTAATTAGCTAATAGCCAATGAGAAAAAAACTCTATATAAAACAAACTATAAAGTATGAAAATTAAAATAATTGTTATTCAAAATATAAGATAGAGATGGAAATAAGTAGACTAGACTTTATAACAGTCAAGTCTAACTTGTTATATGATATAAGCATATTTATAAAGTCTAATTTGAACTTCATGATAACTTAATTAAAATCCTATTTTTCCGCAAGACATCTAAATTGGACATAAATTTATTCTTTAATCAACTTATAGGCTTAACTCTTTATGTAGGTCAACATACTTAATCTTTAAAATAAATAAACAAAAAATTATTATTTATATTTACTTCAATAAGTTGGCCTATTAATTCTAAAAGACTTTTTGATTAACATAAAGTCTAACTTTTTTAACCAAATAGACTTCTATAAAAACTTTTACATAATTTATTTTTTCAAAAAAGCTTAGCCTAACCAAAACCTAATGTAGACCATGCCATAAACTCCGAGGCCAACCTATTTTCATCCTGACTAGTCATTGTTATGAACTTATACATAGCTAATCGAATATAATGAAAATTATACAAATGAAAACCGAACACTTTTTACCGTTGTTCGGTCAAAAGATAAAAGAAAGAACATATATTTTTAAAATTAAAAACTTTAGACGTCTATAATTTAATATTTTAATTTATTTTTTTAATTCACCAAGATTAGTTTTTATAATTTAAAGTAACCTCTAAAGTTTATATCGAAAAAAAAAAAGAGTAACCGCTAAAGTATTTTTAGTTTATATATTTTTATATTCTTCGTCTGCCCGTACAATCTTGGATACTTGCCCATTCAATTATTAAACAACTACACATGGGATTTCCCAAAAAAAAAAAAACAAAAAACAAAAAACTGTTGTGGCAACTAATTAAGGTAAATTAAAAAGGATAACAAAAATTGTCTGGTGTTTGTTGGAGGAAGGACTGTATGAGATCATACGCAACAGTCAACTGAAGATGCCGTGCCTCACCCTTTCAACCAACGTCAGCCTGGATGGGGTAGACACCTCTTCCATACTCTCCGAAGTCATCTCCACCGTCGCCAAGATCATGGGTAGACCTGACTCTGTATGAATACTTTCCCCTTTCTCTTTCTCCATGCCTCTCTTTACTGTTCGCATGACTGTATATATTATATGAATATGTATATGATATTAATTAATTATTTTCCACCATGGATTGATTTATAGTGTCGATATTTTAATTTTACCTTTCAAGATCAGTGTGGCGTGGGTTCATCGGTTATGGTTAAACGTTGGGTGAAGAGTGAAGACTACATAAAATTCATATGCTCGAATTACACATAAAGTTAAGTAGAAAATTAATTCATGAAAATCTCACCCCTTATCAAACTGACCCTTGGTTCAAATTCAGATTATCGTTATTATCATGCCAACAAGTGCTATTTCTTCATTTTATTATAAAATTAGAATTTATCTCTAAAGTGGTAAAATTTTTAAGGGGAAATCATTTACACTATATAATAATGGCTTGGTAGTGGCCAGTCTGCTCCTGATCTTCTGTAGGTTCAATTGCGTGACAATTCTTGCCTTCTAAGCTTTGACAAACAATCTCTCGTCTCACTTTAGCGAAAAGAGAAGAAACAACCTGGCCAAAAGTTCTTTTTTCCTTGAGACAGTTTGACTTTTCAGCTTTACTTTTTTCCCTCTTAACTATTGAGTTGCAGTATGTGATGACTTCACTGGAAGGATCAATACCCACATGTTTTGGTGGGACTGAGGAGCCAGCTGCCTATGGTGAACTAGTGTCCATTGGTGCTCTCAACCCGGAATTGAACAAGAAACTGAGTGCTGAAATTGCCTGCGTTCTTGAAACCAAGTTGTCGGTGCCCAAGTCACGGTTTTTCTTAAAATTCTATGACATTGAGGCAAGTTCTTTACTAATTCTTCAAATTCTTTTGGTTTTTAAAAACCTCAGAACATCCAGTTATTCTCTATGAGAATAGAGTTCATTAGCTTTATAATTAACCTGTTTCTGTTTTGATGTTAGTGAACGCTTTGTCTTTTCTCACCCACTCCCTCTTTTAACTAGGCAATATTACCGTGCTTTATTTGTTTGTTTGTAGGGCTATAATTGTGGATTCAATGGATCTATCATGGTGATCGAGTCCAATTGAAGGAAAAATAAAACCTGTTACTTTATTGTTATTGTACGTGATCTACATAGTAAATTAGTTATTTTATATAAAACATCTTACTTATTATCTTAAATAACATTTTTCTCTTTTATAAATGATATATAGGATTTAAATCCACAAATAATTTGAATGAGTCAAATGTTATTCTTCCTGTAATATTATGTTTCTATGCTATTAGAAGCGCATGCATGGGTACACCAAAAAAAATTATGAAACATGATAATATTTTGAGGTGGATTAGAGTGAAAGGAGGAGAGAGATAGAGAGAGAAAAAAAAGGTAGAGAGAAAAGGTAATAAAAGTGATATGTGATGTGATGAAAAATGTAGAGAGAGATAAAAAGAAAAATGGGGTGGAAGTGAGTTGTAAGAGAGAGATGTATGATAATAAGAACTCAATTTATAGTACACCAAAAAAAAAAAAAAAAAACAAGAAGAAGAAGAAGAAAAAGTGCACGGGTTGATACTTGATATGAGAATACATGCAAATATCACAGATGGGATTTGAACCAATAAATGGCATATCAATTCATATAACATCAACTATTTCATCCTAATTATATATTTGTTATATGTGGTTGTCTAACTTACTCCAAGTACAAATGAAGTTAAACAATCTCATTAACGATGATTGGTGCAATTTTCTATAAATTTACAAATTATTGATACAATATAGAAAATTGCAAAATTAAGCTTTGATAGGGTTATTTAACCCTATTTTTACTTGGAGTTAGACAACCCCTTGTTTTATTATTCATTTCATTATATTCATCTTATATTGAATTAAATGTACATGCATGTGTGTTTGTATCTCCATTCAGTTCAATTGAATGTGAATCTAATACTTCTCTTCCTTCTCTGTTTTTGCATTGAATTGAAATGTGAGAAATATAATTCAATGCCATTGAAATGGGTTATCAAACACACCCTATATAGTTCAACTTGTCCGATCAATTCAATAAAATACTGAGAGCAACTTTAATGGGGTCTCTTACAGGTTGCTTATATTTAAGCAACCATGTCTTAAAATTAAGAACGCGTTAGAGATGGCAGACGTGGCACAACCGGTTGCTTAAAATTAAGAAATGCATCTTATATAAGACACAGTTCCTTAACATTAAAAAATTATTTACTGGATCAACCACCACTGCAAAATTAGTGGGAAAAAATCGATAATGAAGAAAGAAAGAAAGGAGAATAGATTTGACAACCACTACCATTAAAAAAAAAAACCATAATTTTAATCCACAAAACTAGATTCAGAACCAAATTACAACGAAAAATTATAATAATTACCATACAAAAAAAAAATTACAACAAAACAATATTCACAAGCAGATTTGTGCTATTTCCATTATAAATGTATCAATCCACAAAATAAATCAAACACACAACCAAAAAAAAAAAGAGTGTAAACTACATCTTCAATTGTGAACCAAGGAAGGACAAGGGCATGCATGGTGGAGGAGGGTGTGGACGGAGATTGGGACGGTAGTGGGGAGCGAGATCGATGCGTCGGTGGAGCTGGGGAGCGAGATTAGTGTGGTGGTGGAGGTAAGGAGCCAGATCGGCGAAGTGGTGGAGGTGGGGGTGGGGGGAGAGGAGGCGCAACGACGTAGGGGTTGGGGGAGAGGAGGCGTGACGGGGTTGGGGGTGGAGGGAGAGGAGTGCGACGAGGTTGGGGGTTGGGGAGAGTAGCTCGACGGGGTTGGGGTGGGGGGGGGGAGCGCGTGGGGGGAGAGGAAGCGCGTGGGGAAGGAAAAGGTGCATTGGTGGCGTTTGAATTTGGGGAAAAATGAGAAGATTTAACAAGAATGGGGAAGGTTTTGGTGTTATTATTTTGGGGAAAATTAAAAATAAAAAATTATAAATTATTGGAAAAAAAGTCACTAAATGTAACCGTTGAAGAAATTAGATCGTTTGAAAACCTAAAAAGAGAGAAATAATGAAACGAATTTTACCATTCTGAATGCTTTACTTTATAAAATATTACCATTTGAGAAGTTACTATAAATAAGGGTTCAATTCATACCATTTTTGCACACAACTTCTCAACACTTATCAATTCCTAATCTTGTTTCTTTTCTATCAAATGGATCCTAATCAGTTTAACTATCAGTGTTACATAATTTTTTTGCAAAACCAACCATCTCCTACTAGAGACAATTCTCAAAATCCTTAGTATTTTATGTATCCATCACCACCAACCAACCCCACCATGTGGTATAGGCCTCCATTGGATACCAGTGATGGTGTGGAGTCTCCTAACAATAAACTTGAATCACCATTTGGGTCGATGTCTGAGTCTCTAGTTGGTCTAGAAAATATTACGCTTGATGAAGGAGGAGGACATGATACTCAAAAAAAAAAACTCGTGCCAGATTCTCAGTGGAAGAAGACACACTACTTATTCAATCACGGCTAAACATTTCAAAGGATGCAATTGTGGGAGTTGACAAACAGGAACTAGTTTTGGGTTGAGAATCAACAACAATTATAACAATTACTGTCAGCAGTTTCAAGAAAGGGAACCGAGCCAACTAAAATCATGGTGGTTTCAAATAAATACTGTAGTTCAGAAGTTTGTTAGTTGCTATAAGGAAGCTATTAATCACAAGAAAAGTGGGATCTCAGAGAAGGACATCATGGTTGATGCATATAATATTTTTTCTCAAGATGTACATGAAAAATTTAATTTTGAGCATGCATGACATTTGTTGAAGGATGAACCAAAATGGAAAGGAGAATCATTCGAAAACTCTTTAAAAAGAACAAAGACATATGCTTTCGGGGGGTATTCATCGTCTTCTAACATAGAGACGCCAATCGATTGTTCAGAATATGACCTAGTATCAACAACGGCCTGCCCAATGGGTCAAAAGGCAGCAAAAAGGAGGAGCAAATGAAAAGCAGCTAAAACTTCCTCTAACAAAGTCGATTTGACTGGCATGGAAAATGCTATAAAGGAAAAAAAAATGTTGTCATGGCAAAAATAGCTGAGGCAAAGGAGATAGAGAACATTCGTTTGTTGTATGATATCCTTATGAAGGATACATCTGTTATGTCTAAGAGTCAGTGCAAAGATAATGAGTTGTATTATAGCTTTATTAGGCGCAAGTTAGGAAACCAAATTAATGTTGTACTTTTATTTAGATTCATTGTTATGTTCTGGTCATTATGAAAAATTAGTCATTGTGGAAACTAGCTATTATGAAGAATTACTTGTTATGAAACTAGCCGTTATAAAAAATTGGCCGTTATGAAAAATTAGTCTTTATGGAAAACTAGCCGTTATGAAAAACTAGCCATTATTAAAAACTAGCCGTTATGATCATTTTATATAATTGTGCAATGTTCTTTCATTCTCTCATCCTCTGATAAAATTCTGCAATCTTCTTCTCTTATTTTCTTACGCTTGAATCATTCATAGAATGGATCCAAACACTGACTTTGATACACTTTGGAACCAAATTGTAGATGAACAACTTGAAGACAACACCGAAGAAGAAGTGATAAGGTTAATACTCGAGAGCCAAAACCAAGCTGACAACACCAGTAGGCGCAGATGAAGAAGAACGGTGATAAATCGGAGTTGTGAAGAAGGACATCAACGATTGTTTAATGACTATTTCTCTGAAAATCCTGTATACCCAGAGGCTCAGTTCCGACAAAGGTTTCGAATGTGAAGGCATGCCTTTCTTTGGGTTGTAGAAGCCTTTGGTAATCATGATGATTACTTCCAAATGAGGGTTGATGCAATCGATAGAATAGGCCTTTCACCATTACAGAAGTGCACTATTGCTATTCGTATATTGGCGTATGGATCACCTGCTAATAGTACGGATGACTACGTTTGAATTGATGAAAGCACTGCACTAGAATGCTTAGAGAGATTTGTATCGGGTGTCTGTGCGATATTTAGGGATGAGTACTTGAGGAGACCTAACAACGAAGACCTTGAACAATTACTACAAATGGGAAAGGCACGTGACTTTCCAGGTATGTTAGGTTTCATTGATTGTATGCATTGGGAGTGGAAAAATTGTTCAGTTGCATGGAAAGGTCAGTTTTCTTGAGGTGACCATGGCAAACCAATGATCATGCTTGAAGCCACAAGACTTATGGATTTTGCTTGCATTTTTTTGCACTGTGGGTTCAAATAATGACATTAATGTGTAAAACGCATTTAATGTGTTTAATGACATTTTGTTGGGACAAGCTCTTGCAATGCAATACACAGTGAATGACACATGGGGTGCTATCTAGCAGACGGTATTTATCCTGAGTGGGCTACATTTGTTAAGACCATCCCAATGCTGCAAGGAGAAAAGAGAAAAATATTTGCACAACGACAAGAAGTAGCAAGAAAGGATGTAGAACGGGCGTTTGGAGTGCTCCAATCTTGATTCGCAATTGTATTTGGTTCGGCACATGCTTGGCATGTGAATATAATAAAGAATATAATATATGTATGCATCATCTTACATAACATGATTGTTGAAGACGAACGACACACATACAGTGGTAATTTTGAATACGATCATGTACATAATGACATCTCAACAGTTAAAGTATCTAATGGTCCTCATCCCATTTTTAACAAACACATTGCCAATTTCAAGCAAACTTGGTCGAGCATATTGGGGAACATTTCAGACATAAAAATAATGAAAATTAATTTTTATCTAATGTTATGTATTTTTCATCATTATGTATATCTTATTTTTTTAATATAATGTTATGCATTTCTCATTATTTTTAATTATAAAATTTTACGAAATTGTCATTTATTTATTTATTATGGTAATAGTTAATTAACTTGTATTTGCATTTTTTATATTTAAATTTAATTAGGCATATTAATTAAAATAGATGAATGAATATTTTAATTAAACACAAAATAAATGCAAATAAAAAATATATAAAAGTGTGAGTTGCTTAAAAATTACTTAAAATTATATGCATTGAAACAAAAAATATATAAAATGTTTTAGAATTGCTTAAAAATAATGTAATACTGTGAAACCCACTTAAAAAATACAAAATAAATTCTTATTTTATTACCATTAAAGTTGCTCTAACTGAATATATCCCATGGAATCCGTACCAACTTCAACAACACTGATGGGATCACATGAAGATTTATAAGAAGTTGTCCAATAGCAGAAGAAAATGACACTTAATGGAGAAAGTCTGCTCCGAGTAGAAACGTTGCATTTTTTCTGATTTAAAAGCTGCGGTTAAATAGAGAAATCACAATTGTCCATCAATTTCATAGCATTCTCTTATATAAATAAGTGCAATGTTGTAAGAATATCATAATGGGGTTAAATATAAACCTTTGCGAGTATTTTATAGTAACAATTCTAGAATAGGCATGAAGGAAGCCAAATTAGAATAGGCAAAACAAGCAAGTATTTCACTTCCATCCATCCAACCCTTTCATTTCCTTCACCAAAATCAGAAACCCATCAAAACCTTGTCCATTCTCCCACTTTTTTCCCATCACATTCCCAACAGCATGGCCTCTCCCTCTCCCTCCCCGCCGGTCCTCCCCGTCTCAAACCCCCAAACCGCCACCGAATCCCAATCCCAACCCCAACCCGCGTCCCGCTTCCTCCTAAGCTACCTCTCCGACTCCCTCCGCCACAGCCTCTCCCAGCGCCGCCCCTGGTCGGAGCTCCTCGACCGCACCGCGCTCTCCAAGCCGCTCTCCTTCTCGGAGGCCACCCTCCGCGTCCGCCACAACGTCTCCTACTTCCGCGTCAACTACTACGTCGTCGTTTCCCTCGTCCTCGCCGCGTCGCTCCTCTCCAGCCCCTTCTCCCTCGTCCTCCTCCTCGCGCTCCTCGCCTCCTGGCTCTTCCTCTACCTCCTCCGCCCCGCCGACCAGCCCCTCCGCCTCCTCGGCCGCACCTTCTCCGACTTCGAGACGCTGTCCCTCCTCGGTGCCGCGACCTTCGTTCTCCTGTTCCTCACCTCGCTCGGCTCTCTCCTCGTCACCGCGTTCACGCTCTCCGTCGCGCTCGTCGCTGCGCATGCCGCGTTCAGGGTCCCCGAAGACCTCTTCCTAGACGAGCGCGATGTGTCGCAGCCCGCCGGGTTCCTCTCCATCCTCCGCGCCGCCGTCGCCGTCCCCCCCGCCGCGCCGCCTGTCCCTGCCCGCGGCTGAATCATCAGAGGTCTTTTTTATCACTTAAATTTTTCCTCTCTCAATCAAGGATTGATTGACAAGTTCTTTCATACATTGGCTTAATATTAGGAAATTTGGATACATTTTGTTTTTTATTTTGGGGGGGAAAACTTTGTGTTTTTTTTTTCTTGTCTAGACGGATCTGTTACTTTTTTTTTTACTCTGTAATTTTATTTGTGTGAAGGAATGCCTGGTCGGGCATCTTTGTTTGATTTTGTCTTGGGAAATTTTTTAGTTATCATTTTTTAATGGGCCTGAATAAAAATATTGGGCTCGCCCATGGCCCGTTGGACTGCTGGGATTAATTTTGGGTAGGTTTAATGTTTAAGCCAATTTTATACAATAATGACAAAAAGTGGCAATTTTATTCAACTGTGAATGGTAAGCTAGAGCTGGTATTCTTTTTTTGGTACAAATTACATATATCTTTTATGAGAAACAATCTAGTTTGAGTATTGTAAAATTACTATAAGAAACAAAACTTTTTCTCTGAATATTTAATATGGTTGTATACCCAGAACTTGAATTTGAGACTAATGATTAAGTTGAAACTATTCCATACCAATTAATATACACACTGAATGGTAGAGTTGATATCCTTATTTTCAAGTTAAAGAGTAATATTATATTTTCCTATAAATCTTTCTAATACTTTACAAAAAAATATTAAATGAAAAGTAAATGTATTTAATATCTTAAAAATATAAAAATCATTTAATACTCACTAGGGGGGTAAGCGAGTATGGATTGATCGCAAACTTGATTAACCCAATCCAACCCAACTACATTCAATGGGTTGGGTTGGGTCATCGAGTTGGATTGAGTTTATTTTGACTAACCCAATTATAGTTGAGTTGGGTATTAGGTTAATGAGTTTCAAACCCGATCAACTCTACCCAACTCAACGTAAATATAATATTAATAAGAAATTATTGAAGGAGGCAAGGAGCAAAGGAAAATCATTTTATTTAATAGTCATTAATTGACTTTTAGTTTGTTGATCTTTATTATGTAATTCAAGTAATTGTTAGTGTTGTTTGTGACATGTATTGTGTCATTTGGGATACATATTTTTCTTGTGATGATGTTGATTTGGAAAGTTAAACTTTTATTTTCATTTGGACATGCACCGGAGCCTTTGAATGAGTTGAACTAATTAGTTATTTCATTTTTAATTGTGATTGTGATAAAATGCTACAGGTACTCATTGGGTTCTAAATACATGTTATGAAATTACTATGATCAATATAGTGTTAGTCTTATTTTTTATAAGTGAGATTATCATTTTCTTTTTTCTTTTTTTAGTTTTTGCTATGAAATATCACCTTTTATTTAATTTTTATATTGTATTTGTTTGGATTTTTTTTTCTGATTTTTTTTTTGAATTTCCAAAATATATTAATATTTTAATCATTTGACCCGACTATCCAACTCGAACCAATCCTTAAGATTGGGTTGGTTTGGCTTGAGTCGCTTTCCAAAAAGCTGTGTACTTGGCCTTGACTATGTTTTATTGGGTTGAATATTAAAATAAACTAAACCTGATCCAACTCGACCTACTTTCACTTCTGATACTTATCATACAAAATAAGTAAAAAAATTAATAGAAAGATGTTGTAGAAAGATTTAAATTTTTTCTTAAATTAATGGTTATATGGGTTGATACGACATGGAGTAACTAAAATTAGAGGTGGCAAAATTGGCCTGGCCCGGTGAGCTAGGCCATAAAAATTTTAGGCTAAAAAAAAGTAGTCCAAAATGGTTTGACCACGATGGGCCCATGGACCAAAAAGGGATACTAGGGCCTATTTGGCCTGATGATATTTTTTTCTTTGTAAAATGTATAAAAATTTAAGAAAAAAGAGAGTCATGGGCCAAATGGCCCAGCCCGATAGGCCTTCCAGGCTAGAAAAAATACAACCCATTTTGAATTCAGGCTGGCTCGACCCAACCCGATTTTCACAGTTTGGCCCACCCGTTTTGCCAGCTCTAGCTAAAATGAACTTGTGTACCTTGAGTACTTTGTCTCGTTGACAAGTTAGACAGGTTGATAATGATAGGTTATCTGCCCCTATCTTGAAAAAGAATAATGTTACTTATGTTTATAAATTTTAGAATACTTTTTTTTTATTTCTTTTGGTCACATTACTCAACGTATTTCCCTTTTTTTCTTTGTCTCTTTCCTCTCTATATTGTGGGAATAATATTATTGAAAAAGAGTTTCATAATAATAGGTTGACTAATACTGTCAATCATGGTGTTATAAATATAGTTGATTAAAAGTTTAAGATAATATTAAAAAAATTATTGTACGCTTTAACATGAACTTTATTATATTTTTAATATATCTTGAGCTTTTCATTTACATTTAGAAGTACTATACTGATATAAGAATTGTTGAATATTGTCTATAAAATAAATAAATATATCCTTTAAACTAAAGAATACTAATATAGCCATTGTTAAAGCAAGATCATCAGATCGTGTGAAGCAATTTACAATGACATCGCAATATACACCAAATGATCAAGATTATTTATCAAGAAGTTTTCTATTAACAATTCACGGAGCTGAGTTGTGATTTGCAACGTAACATATTTGTTAAGAAGTAGCAACATTTGCTCACGGAGGAACCTAAAAGAGAGCTTTCAAGTAGGGTAGAAAGTTCTTATTGCATAGGCGCCTCAATCTTAAAAGTAGGAACTTGATTAAGTGGGCAAAATAAGCTCCCATGCTTCATACCGTCCATAGATCAAATGCAACAAAAAAGAGATTACATAAAATAAAAATGGCACTAACTTTTCTAGTATTCTTTGTTTTTAAGGAATTTTTTGAGTGCATTTAATATTAAGGGGTGTGTGTGTGTTTTGAATTATTTTGATTTTAGAAAATGTTAGGTTTAATTACACTTTTGATCCTACAGCTATCGCAATTGTGAGATTTTGATCCTTCAGGTTCCAATTCCACAAATTGGGTCCTCCAAGTATCGCAATTATGCAGTTTTAGTCCCTTTGTTATTCTTCCATTAAATATTTAATAGATTTTGCTGATGTGGCACTGAATGATGATATGATAACTGATGTATTACCTAACACATGCTAACATGACTTAATTGCACTTTTGGTCCCTCACGATTGCGATACTTGAGGGACCAAAAGTGTAATTAAGCCACATTAGTATATGTGCTAGGCAATACTTCAGTTGCCACATCATTGACATATCATCATCCAGTGCCACATAAAATAAAGCTACTAAATATTTAATGAAAGATTGGCAAAGAGACCAAAATCCTACAATTGCAATACCTTAGGGATTAAAAATGTAGTTAAGTCAAAATGTTATTATTAGAATGTACAAGATAGTGATTTTGGTTAAAAAGGTTATAATTTAAGAAAAATGTTAATGATATATTTTTTAATATTTTTTTTTCACACATGAGTCAATTTCATTTGAGTTTTATTAAAAAGAAAGTGAATCCATATTATTTAATGAGATCCCAAATAAAAAATGTATTAAAAAGAGTATTACTACTATTTTTCTTCAAAAATATATAGATGAAATAGATTTGTATCTATTCTACATTTAGTTTGAAATTGAATGAGAACCCACTGAATAACAAGATATTCAAGAGACAATCAATGTCCCTTATAAAATCAATTTTAACTTATAATGAATACAAACATTGACTCATCCAATTATGCACGCATTAGCAATATAGCCAATTGTTGATGTACAAGTATGAATAATGTAACTATGAAGTCCCATATTGGATAAAGATGAGTATGTTGAGTAACATATAAGTGACAAAGACCTACAAACCTGATGCCTTAAAGTTTTGGGTTAGATGTGTTGTTAAGTTTACTTATGTGGTTGGCCTGTGGCCCATGATACAATTCTCCTCGGTGCTTTATCGTAATCATAAACATAGAACCAAAGTATGTCTTTAGAAATTTCAATAAATTTGTTGTATTTTCTCCTATTATACAATGGTACTAGCATAGCAACATGTAAGCAGTTAGTTTGAAGTTCTTGATGAGCGACATTCAACAACTGAGTCCAAGAATTTTGAACTGAGATTTGTTATATTGGCCGAAGTTATTCATAACTCCTAACCAATTACGAGTGTTACTCAAATATATTTCATCGTTTGAGTGTATGACTAAAATTTACTCTTCTCATTTTTCATCAAATATGTCCTCTCTCTCTCTTCTTTCTCTTTATACACATACAGAGGGAGGGAAGTAAAGGGAGTATTACTTATCTAATTTTATTTCATTCACAAACAATCAGTTTGTGTTGTGCTCTTGTTCAGTCTATATTTTGTTCTTGATTATGCTCATAATATATTGTCAATATATCCATGACTTATCTCATGTTTTTCATCTTTATAAAGTCTCTTTGAAAAACATCTGTTGATATATCATCTAAAACTAAAAAGCTTTAATTTGATAAATATCATTTGTCAAAAGCTTATAAAAGAAACTTTTTTAAAACCATAGTTGTTTGTCATCATAAAAAAGGAGGAGATTGTTAAGACAAAGGATATTTATAAGACCCTCATTTTATTTTGATTATAACAAATAGACTAATGTTTGATCATCTGATCACACACTTTTGATATATGTTTAACCATCATAGATGATTTATAGTGAGAATTGTTGGACCAAGTATGGTTTTCGAAGTTCTTACACAAAAAATGATCCTCTTCTTGAAGTTCATACCTACTTTCTCAAAAAAAGAAGATATCAATTTACATTTCTCTGAAAAGAAATAGTTTTCTACAAAAAAGAAGGAACTATAATACACTTGTAAGTACTAAAAAGCAAATATGTCTACTGCAATAAGATTTATTACGAGAAAGGCACGATAAGCAAACTGCTTTATCTTATCAATATGATTGATTGGTGAATATAACATTAAATGTAGCATTTAATACTCCAACATACACTTTCTTCTTTACACGACAACAGATGAAGGATGTCTCTAAAAACTCTCACAACGGACACTTTGGAAGAGCATTATACATAGAAGAGAAGTTTTGTGTTAAAGACATGGAACTCTTGTCAGATTTTCTACTCTTATTCTCTTTAGTGCTAAAGATCTCTCTCTTGATTCTCAAAAAGAATTCCTTTTGAAAAGAGTATTTTAGATAAATCATTGTAAAATTCTTGAGCTTCAGTGTACATTCGCCTGAAAAGACACAATCTTAGTGTGATACTTTACCTTCTAACTATTTCTCTGTGAAATTGGTGGAAGCCTGAAGAGGCTTTGTATCAAAGAATACTTAGATGTTTGTTTGGACAGACAAGTGAAATAATACTTGGGTTGAGCCTGAAGAGGTGTTAAGATCACAGGTAAGTGTATTGGTCGTACAAGTAATAAAGGAAAAAGTAAGAGTTATCATCTCTACAGGGATTGTGGTTTTAATCTCAATTCAACCAAAAATTGCTTATGTGTTTATGAATTAAAAGAAGATTTGGAGTTTTTGTGATTTAGAAATTAAAGAGCAAAATTAAAATGAAAATGCAATTAAGTGATGTTTAGAAAATTAATAAATAAAACGGTTTGGTTTTGGAATTCCCGTGATATTCCTCCAATGTAATTTCTTTCCTTCTAAACCCTTTCCTATTAGGCAATTTACCTTCAATTTCTCTAAATTAGTTCAACCCTAATTCCTTAAGTTTGAAAAGCTTCAAAATGAGTTTTTTAAGCAACATGTAAGACTCTTACAAAAACACTTTGTTCTTTAAGTACTTAGTCTGATAAGCGTAATGTATATAGTAGAAATAATAAAGATATTAAGATATGTCATATGTTAAAAGATCATACAAATATTTATTAGAACAAACATATATAGAGTCATATTAGATCAAGATTATCTTCGAGCATAAGTGTACATATACATATCATGCATCAGATTATGTCAAACAAACATTATCAAAGTAAGAGCATTGTAAAATTTTTTATCAATGTGATCAAAAGTTATCATAGCGAAAAGATTTTCACATCAAGATTATGTATTTTGTTCATAAGCAAAAACAAGAGAAAAGCTCCCCCTGAAACATTTACATGCCTTCCCCCTCAGATTTTGTTTTCTTTTTCAAATAATCCTTTTACCTTTTACTCCTTCTATTAGCATTAGCAAGCAATACCTAAGATTCTGGTTCAGGGTATGAAGAATCTGAAGAAGTTAGGTTCATTTCGTGCTTAGCTTTTAAGACAAAAGCATAGAGTTATGCTTCAACATTCTTCCTGCAAAATTCTTCCCTATGAAGTTGTTCTTGAAGTTGGTGAAAACTTAATTTCAGCTCAAAAACTTCAAGCCTCATATTAGCATCAGATAGTTCGGGGAGATCAGATGGAAGTTCAACAGTATACCATCTATCTAGAAATGCTTCCATGTTTGAAATGAAAGGACGTGCAACAAATCTAAATAAAGAGTAAGGTAAAAAGACGTAAAAACTAGCATTGATTTCAAAACCAATAAGTATATACACGATTGAGTCTAAAAAAAGTGTTTCTATCTTTGTACTTTTGTACACTGACTTCCTCTAAAACACTGTCTTGTCACTTTATTTGTGTGCCAATAACATCTTTTTAGGTATGAGAGTTTGTAAACTCTCATTTTTTTGTTCTTTTTGACTAAGATGAAGAAGCAAGCTTCTGCTGCACGTTATTTGACTTATTTATATGAAAATTCATGGAGTCTTTATCTTCTTATAAGACAAAAACCTTCAAATGAAGCTTGGAGTGTGTTGACAGACCAAAAAAAGTTGTATAGCACCAAGTTACTTATTTATAAAATGAACTATTAGGATGATCTATAAAGAGATTGTTAGACTTTATTACAAAATAATTGTCTTATGTTTTGTTTGTTATCATTAAAACTATTGGCTAAATCTTCTTAGATCTAACAAGATATAAAAAAGATTCAATGATACCTCTATATGATGTTGTTACCTCAATTGGTTTCCCTATTTCATCTTTGTTCGAATATATGATGATGTGCTCATTGGTGTAGGGTCTTCCTTGGCTTTATCCATGCCAAATCTCTTAAGAAGCCCCTTCTAATACTTGGATTAGTTGACGAAGATGCCAATTTGTGTTTGCTTGATTTAGAATCCAAGGAAGAATATTAATTCTCCTATCATGAACATTTCAAATTTGCTCTTCATAAGCTTAGAAAATCCTCATAAAGAAATTTGTAAGTAGCATTGAAGATAATGTCATTAACATATATTTGCACAATTAAAATGCCTTTCCTCTTTTTCATGATAAACAAGGTTGTGTTAATCTTTTCCTTCTCAAAAATCTTTTCTGAAATTTTTTTTACTAAGTTTCTCATACTGAGCTATAGGAGCTTGCTTAATGCCGTAGAGAATTTTTAAAAATATATGAAGCTTAAGGCTTTGTTGCTTGTTAACTGTTCAGTAATAAACTTGCCAACCACCAATATAAGGAATTTATACTTTAGACATAACAAGTTCGAATTGATGTCAATTTGCATACTTAAGAAACTAGTTTTAACTTTTAACTTGAACAATTCTCATCATATTTTAAATTCTCCAAACTTAAACGAAAGTTATAATAATAAACTAGAACAACTAAATAACAATAGCATATAGCTTTTACTTCAATCTCTAGCACATGTATGATCTAAACCCATTAGTCTCATATCAACTTCAGAACATTTCGGTAACAATGAAGTAAAGAAGTGGAAAATGGTTACATATAAATGGATCAAAGTTAGGATAATAAAGACAACTCCTATTAGTCTTAGTAGGGAGGAAAAAATGAGATACGCAAGAAAAATGTAACTTCACACAGGCAATTACGAACCAAAGGTACATATATTTCACTCCATGAAGTGTGGATAAAAATTCGAAAATGAATGGTACAATGGCATGTGACAAACATAAAAATGATATAATAATTGGCCGCAACAAGTTTCAAAATCTGAGATTGAAAAGTAGCAATAAACAAGAGCGGTAAGGTCTATTAGGATATATAAATCCGTCACATCCATCTATAGCATAAACTATATTTGTTCCACACATTAACATTCAAAATTTTTTAAAAACTGAAGTACATTTTCTTTTTCTAATAGAAAACAATATTATTTTGTACGAAAGAACATCTTCATATACTCCTTTGTTAAATTAATATTGTCCAAATAAAAAAAGCAATCTAGGTAGGCCTTTATAGCAAAAGTCAGCAACTATTACAACAGACAAAAAATGCAAAAGAAAAAGTTAGCAACCAAACTCACCATCATCAACCAAACCAACCACACACACACACACTGACACACACCGTAATCAAAAAAATCTAGGTAGGCCTTATATAAGTCAGAAATTACTGCAATAAACACACACACATATCTAAATAGTGCACATATACCAACAAATCATTTGTAGTTCAATTACTGCACGCACACCATAATCAGAAAAATCTAGGCAGGCCTTTATAGCAGAAGTCAGAAATTATTACAATAGGGGACACTCACATATCTAAATAATGCACATATTGTATTACCGTAACTAAAACAATACTTTACAGAAGATAAAGAACTCATTGTAAACTTAAATAAACCTATACATTCAATTATAACAACTCAAAACATGCATACTCAAGGTACCTTACAAATCCTTTAATGTAATTATAAAAAATCTAATCCTCATGTACAAGGTTATTAATGTCATCTTATTAAAAAAGGTCCTAATAAAATTAATCAAAAGAGAATAAAGCACAGTAAGTCCTTTCTATACTCCTTGAACTTGCTTAATCTAAAAACATTTAGAATAAACTAGTGAGACAAAAATCTCAACGAGTGCTCTAGAGACACATAACAACATTATATAACATATAGACATAAAGCATGTGAATATTTAGCATTCAATTGCATAACACATAACATGGATCCTCCTCTTCATCATAACCTTTTAGCATTCATTACATATATTGCTTTATCTTTTCCTTTCTTATTTTTTTTTTTCGTTCCTCCGACAGATTTGTGCTTATAATCTCAAGAGGCGTCCTTCTTGCTTTTGCCATACACCCCTTGGGGATCAAAGGGTTTCACAACCCTTCCTTGTCCAAGGAATGCCCTATGCCACTCTCTAAGAATCGAATCAAAGGAGACTAATATCCTTCCCTGTCTAAATGTGCATCAAGTCTTATCTTTTATCGCCCCCTTTGGGGATTGAATGGGTTACTACCTTTCCTTGTCCAAATGAGACTTTCATAATAATTACATTCATTCAACAATCATATAGCAATTGTGGCAATTAGGAACACTTAGATATCAAAAGGTTATGCCCTAACCCCTCAATCATGCTTAAACATTAGAATCCTTAAACTAATCCCACATGACATTAGATAAAACCCTTATTAAATCATAGCATAATCATACAAGAATCATGTAACACACGCAACAACAATTATCATGGAAAGGGGGACACATGCAAGGGATTGCACTCACTGGAGATGATCAGTAATCCACTAAGGGCTAAGTTCTCCTTTCTCTAGTTCCTTCTTCTCTCTCTCTCTTTCTCTTTCTTTCCCAAATCAAGTGCATTATGTTGAGGGGGGGTGGCTTAGGGGTTATAAACCCTAATCCTCTTATTGGGCCCAAAATGCCCATTCTTTTAAAAGCCCATTCTATTAATAACCCTTCTCCCTTTTCAATTAAGGCTAATTATTATATTATTAATTAAAACACTCCTAATTACTAAAATAACCTATAATTAATATAACATTATTATATCTAATTTTGCAAGTTGTTACACATATACCCTATGTTCTAAAAATCGGATCGGACCGGCATTCAGACTGAAAAACTGGTGAACTGGTCACCTAACTGGTTCAAATCAACCATAGAATCGGCCTGAAAAAAAATCAATCAAAAAACTGAAAAACTAGTCAAAAATCAATAAAACCGGTCAAAACCAACCAAAAACCGATTTACAACGGGTCAAACAAAAATGCTTAATACAACATTATTTTAATTTTTTAAAAATGAAATAAAAACCAACCTAAAATATTTGTTATTTTCTTTTTTATTTTAAATATAACTGTTTATTAATAAATGTTGATGTGTATAGTTAAAACTTATACTTAAGTATCATAACATATTTGATTTCCACTTTTGTAGGTATTGTAAATGTAAAGAACCTATAAAACTATGTTTTATTTTTAATTTTTACTATTATAAAGTTATGATATTATTTTTTTAATATTATTTTATGTATTATTTAATAATTATTATTATTTTATTAATATCAGTTTGACTACGGTTGAACCTATTGAACCTTAAACCAGTACCTTGACCGATTCAATGACTGGTCCAATTTTAAAAACATTGCATATACCAACAAATTTGTAGTTCAATTATAATTTGAAGTTCTTAATGCTTGAATCAAGATTGATGTCAGAGGTTTAGTGTGTGTTTGTTTATCTATTTAAGCATTCATTGAGCACATTCTGATAAATAAAACATGAAAGAGAAAAATTGGTAAATTTCCATTTAATGCCATTTCAACATGTTTACAAAAACACTTTTAGTAAGTTATTTTTTCCTTTACCAACATGTCATTGGTTCGAGTGATACTAGACTTGGATCCCTTAAGTAAAGTCTCAAATTCGAACCTTGTGGATGGAAAAAATGTGGTTGGGAGGGAAGACCCTACGAAAGGTGGCCAACCAAATTTTCTGGCAAAAATTAGTCATCTACAAAGTTAGTAGATACTTTCTACTAATAATATGGTTACTAAAAGGTTAGTTCTTTCTCTCTTAACAACTAATAAATGATAATTAAAATAAAGGGGGTCAACTTATCATGATTAATAATACATAATCTTGTGGAACCACTAGGATTGGCCTAGTAGTAAAGAGTTTGGATAGTTTGTATGAGGACTTACGTTCTATCCTTATTGTCACCATTGTACACAAAATACATAATCATATGGGGATATTAATTAGTTTACAATTAGATGCTAATTTTATTGGTAGTTAAAGTTAGTAATCAAACCATTAGCAATAGGCAATAAATGATCATCCAACAGCACAGAAAAACTAGGGCACTACAAAAATCATCCACAAATTCTATCCATCATTTATTTATCAACGCATAAAATAGAAAAGGATTAAAAACAATAAATGTGATTAAAAACAGCGAATTGTCGTAAAACACCTAGTATCCTCTTGGTGAAACTAAGCTTTGAACGTAATCCTTAGCATAGACACAAAGTATGTTGGTGAAAATTTCGCTATGCTTGACTGTATTATTTCTCCCATCATAAAAAATTGCTTGCATTTGATCATATGTATCATGAATCATGAGGACACGGCCCTTCTCAAACATGCACAACGGTACTAATTCACCGCGTGGCCTGCAATCAATTTGAAGAAGATCCTGAATAGCGATGTTCAGCAATAGAGTCCAAGATTTTTGATCCCCGAACTCCTTCATTTGCCATACGATAAAACGATTTGTCTTCTTATTGTGAAGAAAAAGACTCAAACAATCCTTAAAAACCCCAAAACTTGGACTTTCATTAGAGTGGAGTTCATTTTCAATATAGCGAAAATCATTTGTGTGTACTCCATCAAGACCGCGAGGCAGCAACAGTAGTGTGTATGTCTCATTCACAAGATCAAGTGAAACAATCACCAATTCATCAAATGTAATATCCAAGTCATCAGTGTAATGTGTTGACGCTAACCAATTAAGAGTGCTATTTAAATACACTCCATCACCTTCCATTGTATTGGGATCAGCGGGAAAACTTTGAATGTTTCTCCAACCATTATTGTCACCTATGCTACAAATTTTCACGTCACAGGATTTCAGTGTATCATCCTCGGAAGTGGTAAGAACTGCTACCACTTTGTAAGTATCGCTTAAGTTATCACAGCCAAACCCAAACATAACAGGATAATAGTTTTCAGGAAGGACTAAAACACATTGTGGGTTTTCAAATGTTTTTCTAGTTGCTGGGTTCCATAAGCAAAACGTGCATCCTTCCAAGGAACCTGTGTTAAATTCAGCAATGAAACAGACCAACCCATTACAGGATCCGTGAACCTGGTACTTGTTATTCAAGCCAAATCCAAGGCTATCATGGGCAATGTGAGATAATGGGTTCTCTAATAAAGAACGAGCAGGGCAAGGAAGGACAAAAGAACGAGCCAAGGAGAAAGGGCAGTACTCTACCAGGAAGTTGGCATTTTTGGGTGATCTATGAAGGTGCAATTTCACAAAACTTGAATCGGAGATCAAGGATTGAAATGACTTGCACACGCACGTGAATCGCAACAGAGATTTCACTGGAAGCCATGACAGAATTTCCATCACGAGTTCGTCAAACAAGATTAGTGGCCTCATGTTGTCGTGCGTGGCTTTGGCTTTGGCTTTGGTGTCATGCCATGCCACTCACTGTCTTTTAACCTGAAAGACAAAATACTGTGGAAATGATATTACCTAATTTATAAAGTAGAGAAATCTTCACTGTTGGTTATCGAAATTAAAATAGATAATGGGGAGAATCTTGGAGATTACTTTGTCGCCGATTTTAAAAAAAAGCTTTAATCAAATATGAATAGATCTAGTTTTAGTAATTTTTCCTTTTGGTTTTATTTATTATAATTTTAAAATTTCTTGAAATAAAATTAACTTTAAATATATCTTTAAGTTTAAAAACATTTGAGTTTAATTTTTATACAGATATATTTAAATATTTTTATACTGTTAACTAATTAGAAATTATTTTAAGTATATCGTTTAAAGTAAATACTTTTATTTTTTATATAATAAAAATTTATGATAAATAAATATTTTTTAATATATAAATTATATTTTAAATTTACAATGAAAAATTTAAACTATGATATAAAATTAGTTTTAACTGACTATTCTTTATCAAATAAATTATTAAAATTAAATTTAAAAATAAAGAAATATAATAAATTAAAAGAAATAAATGATTAAGAAGGTATACAATTTGATTCATCTCAACACCTCTAGCCACGTTCTAATGGAGGCTACAATTAATATGGAACTACGTCAAGCTGTTTGACAAGGGCTTACGGCTTAGCCTACATTAAGCCAAGCCAGGTTTTTTTATTAAATAGACTAGGTTAAGACTTTTATAGAAACCTATTTGTTTAAAAATGCTAGACTTTAGGCTATTCAAAAGCCTTTTAAACTTAACAGGTCAACCTATTTAAGTAAATATAAATAACAATCTTTTGTTAGCATTATTATTATATTCAATATATTTATAATGTATTAAAGTTATATGTTTATTCACTTTTTTAAATATTAAGCATTTTACTTTTGTAAAGAATCAAACCTATAATCTTATTGAAAGATAAATTTATATCATATTTAGTGACCTTGTTGCAAAATAAACTTTTAAACAAGTTATCATAACGGTCATATTATACCTTAAAAAATAAGTTTATACCATATAAACAAGTTGGACTCAACTCTCATCAAATCCAACCTACCTATTTTCACCTCTATCCTATGTCTTAAGTAGTAATAAGGTTTTAATTTTTATAGGGTTAAATATGTTTTTAGTCCTCCAAAAATTGACCTATTTTGATTTTAGTCCTCAGAAAAAAATTTCCTTGAATAAAGTCATTCAAATATTAAAAATACCCTAATTAGATCCCTGTGTTAAACTTTGCTTAACGTTTCTGTTAAATGATTGTCATATTAGCTTTCAAGTAAAGTATTTTATTACCTGAAGTGCCCAGTGATATTTTTTAATAAAAAATTGTGCAATTACTTTTGCTTTAGGGTTAAAAAAATCTATGGTTTAAGGTTTAAACATGTAACAATTTTATTCAAAAAGTATGTTACTAATCTGACCTGGACATAACAATTGATATGGACGACCACATCAAGAAATTAATGGTGACTGTGATACTAATGTGACTATTATTTAATAAAAAAGTTAAACAAAATTTAGTGCAGGGATCTAATTATGGTATTTTTTAATATTTGAGGGACTTGATTCAAGGAATTTTTTTTCTGAGGACTAAAACCAAAACTGGTCAATTTTCGGAGGACCAAAAACATATTAAACCCATTTTTATAATTTATATTGTATTTTACATAGAATTTTTCTCCATTGGCCTATTAATCGGTTAATTTATTTAGGGATACGTCATACCTATCTAAAAGCTTTAATATGAAATAGACTTTTAACCAAGTTAATAAGTTAAGTCAAGCTTTCAAAAAGACTAAGTCAAGCCTAAATAAAAAAACCCATGACAGGTAACAAGCCAGACTCCGACCTTAGATATTTTAAATAAGCTAGACCTATTTAAGTAAAGCTTTGTTCAACCTATTCCCCCTCTAGCTACATGTAATATTGTTTAATTTATTATTTATTATTTATATTTGTCTACAAATTATACTTTAACAAGATATCTATATCTATATATTTATATATAGTTGATAACATTGATTTTAAAAAAATTATGGGAAAAGATTAAATTTTACACATTAGATTATAAATACAAAGATATATTTATTAAATCTGAGATATGACAAATAAATAGATATTATTATGTAGCAATTTGATTCCAGTTATCGTTAAAATGTGATATTCTGTCATAATTTTAATTCAAAAAAGATTATCTTACCTTTGCATGCACATAAAATAAATTATAGCAAATTGTGTCCTAAACTAGCAAGTTAATTATGGATTACACACGTATTTAAAATTTAAGTAAAATTTAAAAATAAAAATAAAAATAAATATATATAAGAGATAAAATTATCATGATTGTATTTTTTTTTAGGTTATCATGATTGTTAAATAATATTGAAATTGCATATTTAAGAAACACCAAATATAATAGGAGATGTCTTTATTATTAGTAATGAGAATTTTATTTTATATTATTAAATAAAAATAAGGCTTAATTGAGCTTTTTACTCCCCAAGTTTTATAATTTCATGAATTTTGCCATCTAAGAATTTTTTTCGCAAATTTTGCCCCTAGTAGAAAAATTGTCACAATTAAGACATTTTGTGGCAGTTTTTCCTTTAAACAGCCACAATTAAGATAATTTTGTGACAGTTTTTCTTTAATTGTGGTAGTTTTTCTACTTGGGACTAAAATTCGTCGAAACATATTTTGGGGTAGTAAAATTCGTGAAATTGTAAAACTTTGGAGGTAAAATGTGCAATTAAACCTAAAAATAAATTAAAGTGATACAACTTTTCAAATTGAATATAAATTTATGGAAATAAATTATCTGAATTAAGACATAATTTCTCATTGTATGAATTTGATATTATACGTCAAATTCAAAGTTTAAAATTTAAATTGAGTTTGACTAAATTTAAGTAATAGTATTTGAGATAAATAAAAGATGTCAAAAAATAAAATATGAGATAATTGATGAAGAGAAGTTTTGCGTTTAAATGAGAAGGATAATAAATCTCAAAATTTTAAATTTATTCGTGGTTCTCGTTTATTAAATTCTTTTTCATAGAATTTAGTTGCCATTGTTATTTAGTTGTCTGGTTTCCTATTATAACTTCGTGGAAGTTTGGAAAAATTAAAATATGATGAGAATTGTTCAAGTCTAAAGTTAAAACTAGTTTCTTAAGTCTGCAAATTAGCATCAACTCAAACTTGTTATGTCTAAAATACAAACTTGTTATATAGGTGATTGGCAAGTTCATTATTGAACAGTTAACAAGCAGCAAAGCCTTAAGCTTCATATATTTTTAACAGATTATGTCTTTTTTTTTTTAAGATCTCTTTATTTTTTCGGAGATCATAGATGAGACAGTTACAAATGGATAGTTAGAAAGCTCCTGCTTATTACCTGTGCTTTCTTTTCTTGGTTTTCATTCCCTGCGTGTTTTGTTGTTAGCATGTACAGCTAGCTTTCTGTTTCTTGTAGTTATGCTGTGTATTGTTTAACATTTGGCTCAAGTTATTTCCACTTTTGTACTTTCAGGGGCCTTCTGAGCTCTGATCATCATTCATGGGCTTAATGAACACAGGTAATCTTGCTTTGTCTACTTTTTTTTTTTTGGAAAAATTGCACTCTTTGAGGGCTTAGTGGTTGTTTTCATTGTGGGAGTAGTCTAGTCTGCTTTTTGTTTTTCCAAAATTTGATTTCTCAAGTGATTGTCAATACATTTAAATCTTTCCTGTGATTGTTTCTCCTATAAGATAATAAGATTTATCCCTCATCCGATCACTTCTGATTTAGTAGTCATTTTTGAGCGTAGGATATCCTAACTTCGAGAGGCAATTAATATGCAACTTTGGTGTCTATGCAATGATGTGCATATGAGTGGTTTGCCCTTCGATTGGCCCACTGTAACAGAGATGGTTCAACTTTCAGGGACTTTTTGTTTTCACTTTGAATGCTAAGGAAGCTGAAGAGGGAATTGCTTACCACTTATCAGGGGACCTACATGGTTGAAAATGTGCAAATGTGCAACGTCATTCTAACATGAATACCTCTATTATACATGACATGAAATGACTAGCTCCCTCCTAATTTTGACTAACTTACATGATAGTATCCTAGATCAAAATGCAAACAAAAGACTGCTCCGGAATCAAATCGGAGAATCACCATTGTTGAACACATGAACTTCAAAGAGGAAAAAAATACAAAGATGATAGAGAAGAGGAATGAATTGGAAGAAGAACGCCACACTCAATCGAAGAGCAATAAGTTTGGATCAAAGACTCATCACAAAGGTGATGAAAACCCAAGGTTGGATCAATTTTTCAGCACCAAGAGTAATAAAATCGGAACCAAAATTAGAAACAAAGAAAAGGCGGAATAGATTAGAAATGGTAAGAACGACACCACAATCTAAAAATTGATAAGTTGATGAGGATTCACCACAAATAATATAATTCTTTAATAAGAATCTAAAGGTTCTAAGAAGGAACTAAGAGGAGCATTGCTCACTCAATTAGCCAAAGCTTATTCACATTTAGAAATGCCAAAAGTTCTCTTTTACAAGATGTCCTATAGGCCGATTTATACTATCACTAATAAAAGGCCTAATCAAACTAATAAAGGCCCAAATCAAAAATAGGCCTAAACATTAAAAACAAACAATACTGGAGGCGCCTCCACACACTTAGGCACATACAAAAATGTCCACAAAAAGCCCAACAAAGCCAAATAAAAAAATCTAAAAAAAAATATAAAAAGTCGTAATCTTTTGCTCCTGCTAGGCCTCTATCATCCTCTCCTTCTTAGAAGAAATTCATCCACAAATTTTAGCTCTTTCATTCCTACAAAAAGGAAAAACAAGAATTAGAATTGATTAAAATAATAAAAAGAAAACAAATCCTACTTCTATGGAGACTTAGATCCCTTAAAAAGGGCAAATCTCTTATTATGCAAGTGCTTAGATATCCATCCTCCTGGATCAAATACAAATCTAAAGAAACCATCAATCAACACTAAAATGAAATCTTTTCAAGAAGAATAAAGAATATGCACATTGCATCTATCATTAGACTTGAGTGTATTACGCTTCATGTAATTTCCAAAGGTACTCCTATGCAACATTACACTCTCATCATGAATTCCTCCAATCAATAAATCATGCAAGAAAGATTTAGGCACACAAAATGTAACATCTTTAAATATATGGTCTCTATGCCTATAAAACTCATCATTCTCAATCTTTCCACAAGCAACAACACATGAGGAAGAAGTTTCATTAGAACTATGCAATTTCAAATGATGTGTATCAAGTAAATCACAAACATTATGTGTGACACCCATTCACATTGAACATAACTCATACTCATTTACTTACTTAATAATGTGAGTAAAATTTTCCTCCACTTTTAATAATAGAAAATTTGTAAATTTAACAGAATTTGAAAATGGTAGTAAAAAGAAAATAAAATCTATATGTATTCATCGTAGAACTGTACATCATGATTTCATAATCAAAAAAATTACTAAAATACAGGGAGATCAAGATATACATCAAAATAGTTATTACTTATTTCCAGCATATCAAAAAGATCCTAGTCAGAGCAGTGTCTGTCTACCCTATCCCATAAAATAAAAAGCCATCAAACTAGGCTTATAGGTCCTCATCAACAGTCAGGTCTTCATTAACTGCGATCAATCATGCATAAAAGAAAAAGTAATGGAGTTAGGTGATTTGTTCTAAAATTGCTTTCACATGTTTGGTAGGAAATATACCATAAAATACAGAAAAAATATAGTTGATAAAAAAAAAGGAACCTAGGGTTTATTCTAAGTTATACTATCCTTAACTCGATATGGATCCATACTTTCCATTAACGGATAATAGTTCTTAACAGAACTTGGGAAGTACATATACCTCTCTCAACATCATCATTGAGGAACAAAATAACAATTTAGCATACCTATTTATAGAGGTATATTCTCACCAATCCTGGTGATGCTGAGCAATTGTCAAGGTTATCAAATTGGTTAAGTGATTGTCCTTGCTCAAGAGTGCTACCTTGGCCATTAGGACACTCGCCACTTGATACCATACCCTTTAGACCTAACCATGGGTCCCTACCTTTCATCCCACAGTGTATCAAATTGTAGCTTCCCTAATAGAGTGTCATGCCACAGCATGTCACTTGCTTTATATTACTCACTAATTTATCACTTCCTAACTTCTCAAACAGAGGTCTGCCTGGTCTCAATTAATTTAAGAACCAGTATAGTCAACATTTCTACCTTATATTGCAGAAATTGCATAATACCAAAATTTTAACAGAATAACGACATAATTATTATAGTTTAATTACTAAAATTCTGGCAGAATAATAACTAAATAAATATATTTTAATTTTCTAAATTTGAGTAGAGTAACAGCTTAACAAGTGCATTTTAATTTTCTAAAATTGAGTAAAGTAACAGCTTAACAAGTATAATTTAATATTTAAATTTGAGTGGAGTAACAACTTAGTAATTATAATTTAATAATCTAAATTTGGGTAGAGAAACAACTTAGTAGAAATTAAAGTTTAACATCAAATAATATAATAAAACTCAAGCCTAAACGGGTTTAGGGGAAAACCCTTCCTACCAACATGCAACATGACAATAATTTAGAACCAACCTCACTCCTCCCGTTACCTCTAAGGTGGTTGATGAAGATGATGGAATTGTTGATGCAAAGCTCCTAGGAAGAGTACGAGGTGTCGGTTTTGGAGTTTGCCCATCACAAGTATTTGGATGTAAATACCAACCATTTTGCGCCACTTCTAGTTCTAGTAATGCAAATGGATAGAACCGCGTTGCATAACTAGAAAATGAAGTTCAAGAAATGAAAAAATGAATTAAAAACAAGAGATGAAAAAATGAAGAAACTAGAGGCGCTGCTTGCCCATGTCGTTGTGAGTTTAATACTTCTTATGCCTCCTGATCTAGCTGTTGGCCTTGATGTTGTACATTACTCTTATCTTTACATGACATGTTATAATATTTTGAATTTATATATCGTAATAATAAATCATTCTCTTTTTTATATTCTTGAAGCAAACTCTTGGTGGTGATCCCTCCTTTGAGTTTGACACTAATCAACAATAAGCCATAAAACTTATCTCATTGTTATACTTGGTTTTTGAAGCAGTAGAGTAACTTTTCTTCATTTCTAGTTGTTGTGCAAAATAGTTTGTATTATGGATTTGTCAAATCCTGTGCATTAGGGGGAACCTACATCCAGTGGTAGAGGAAAATAAATAATAGAATTGTAAATGTGTTGTTAGTATACTTGTGCTTACTTTCGTGTGAACTAATTGTCAATCTCTCAATGCTTGTTAATTTGTGAATTTCTCCTTGTTTTATTATGGTATGGGATACATGCTTAATGGCATAACTTGTGTAATAAACACTTGAAAATTTTAAACTAATTTACGATATTTAAATGATTAGTGGACAAGCATGCATGTTATTTTTATAAATTTTAATATCAATTATTCCATAAAGGAGATAATTGATAGTAACAAGGTGCAGTTTGTTGGAACCAAAGACATATGAAGTGTTTAGTCCCTCAAATTTTGAAGATAACAAACTTATTAAACCTTTGTTGCAAAAATGTTTTTACAGCGTCCAATATCATAGCGTCCAACGCGCCAGTTTCAACAAGTGTTCAATAGACTTGTATATGACGACCGTCCAGAAATAAGTCTCTCTCTTAACAGCTAAGTGTTTAAAAGCTGAGACTCATATACAAAGTTCATCCAAGCGTAAGTCTATCTCCAAAATGACTAAGTGTTTAAATCTTGCCTATGCATTTCTCACATATATATCTTGAGACTATGCTTTAACTATTTTTAGAGATCTAACGTTCAAATGTCTAAGCATTAATTGAAAGACAGATACATATTAGTGTATAAGCGCAGTGTTACAGAAAAAGAAAGTCAACTTAACAAGTTGCCAAGTTGGATAAAGAGTGATCAGAAAAGTAGACCTCCAACACAATTATGCACTTTCCATTTTAATGCAAGAACAAAAGCCACTTTTTCTAACTCCTTTGAAAGCTTGATATACAAGCACACCTTCTTTGAGTAAAGCCTGAAGCTGTTTTCTTTAAACGGCTATCTTTTGAAGACTATAAATATCAAGAGAGAAGAACAAAGAGAACAGTGATATATTGATAAAAGAACGACTTCTTTCTTACGCGTAGTGGACGACCGTGAAAACTTTTTGATTTTATCTTCTGTACTGAAACTTTCATACTCTCACGTTGTGAGTTGATTTCTTTATAAACAACTATTTTTTGTTGTTAAAGCTTGGAGAGGCTTAGTGAGAAAGAATACTTAGGTGGTTAAGCAATCTAGGTTGATTGCTTTGTAAAGTTTGAAGAGGCTGTGAGAATACTTGTGTAACCTAAGGTAGTTAGTGAATACCCTCATATTGAAGGGACTGGACATAGCTCAAAGTTGAGTGAATCAGTATAAAATCTCTGTGTTCTTGTTCTTTCATTATCCCTTTGTTAAACTACTTTTCGAAGTCATTTTTGTTTAAGTGAAAAAGTTTTTAAAACACACAATTCAACCCCTCTTCTTGTGCAATTTTTTCCTTTCTAATTGGTATCAGAGTTCGACCTCTTGGGGTTGAGCATCTAACAGCGCAGGGGTTAAAAGATCCTAAGAACTATGGATAACGAAGGACAAGCTGTCAATAAACCACCTCTCTTCAAGGGTCAAAATTATGACTATTGGAAATAGAGAATGATAGCCTTTTTCGATGCTTGCTACATCGACATGTGGGATGTTGTGGAAATAGGTGACTATCAACCTTTGGACCAAAATGGAATCGAGTTACCTAGAGGTCAGTGGACAGAAGCACATAAACAGAGGTATCTGCTTAACTCTAAAGCTTGAAACGTTATTATGTGTGCTTTATCTGAATCTAAATATGAGAAAATGCATAGCCTAAGAAGTGCCAAAAAGATGTAGGATACCCTAGCTCTTGCTTATGAGGATACCTCACAAGTAAAGAGATCTAAACTAAGCTTGCTTGTAAGACAATATGAATTATTTACTATGAAAGAAAGTGAAACTATTGAACTTATGTTTGGTAGATTTCAAACCATTATTAAAAACCTGAGATCCCTAGGTAAAACTTATGATAATTATGATCATATTGACAAAATCTTAAGGAGTTTACCTAGACAGTGGAAACCATAGGTTACAACTTTAAGAGTGTCCAAGGACTTAACAACACTCTCCATGGAAGAGTTACTTCGAACTCTCAAGGTTGATGAGTTGGAGCTGAAACAAGATGAAGGACAGAGAAGAGGAAAATCCATTGCTTTAAGCTTCCAGTGTCCAACAAAGGGATCATCGTCCAAAGCCCTAAATGTGGAAGAATCTTCTAAGGAAACATCTAAAGAAGATGACTCTGATAAGGACGAGATATATTTCATATCCAGAAAGATACAAACCATGTGGAGAAAGAGAGGAGGGTCTAGCACTAGAAACTTTACAAAGAAGTTTAGCAAGGAGCATAAGGAGAAGAGTCCACTAGTTTGTTTCAAATATAAGAAGCATGTACACTTCAAATCTAAGTGTCCAAGTCTACAAAAGGAGAAAAAGAAAACCTTCTTCAAAAAGAAGAAGAAAGGACTCATGGCTACTTGGGAAGACATGGACCTATCCTCGTCAGAAGAAGAAGGAGAAGAAGAAGCAAACATTTGTCTCATGGCTGAGACTAGTTCAGAAAGCTCAGAAAATGAGTAAGACGAAGAGGTAAATTTTAATGACATATTTTCTCTTCAAGAAGCATATAATGAACTGCTTTTTAATTCTTTAACTCTCTCAGTAGGTTATAAAGATTTAAAAAAGAAGTTTTCCAAAATGTCAAAAGAATTCAATTTACTCAAAGAAAATTATGAAAATATTTTGAGAGAAAATGAAGAATTAAAGGCAAACGATGTTCCAAAAGTGACACTTTCCAATGAAGCATTAGAGCTTCAAAAGGAAGTAACTCACCTAAAGAAAAGTCTATCCAAATTTGTCAATGGAACTGAAAACTTAAATAAAATCTTGTCTTATAGATGAAGTCCCCATGACAAATCTAGACTTGGCTTTGTAAAGAAGGAAGCCGCTAAAACAACTAAAAATACTATTTTCTGTAAATTGTGTGGAAAAAGTAGTCATGAATCATCACAATGTACTCATTGTCCAGTTATAGAGGTGTCCAATGCCTTCAGAACTAACAACAAAGGACCCAACTCTATTTGGGTACCTAAGTCCATAATTATTCCTGTTGCATATTTGCTTGACAACAGAAAGGAAACTCCAATCATGGTACCTGGACAGTGGCTGCTCACGACACATGACAGGAGAACAGTCTATATTCCAAAGCCTCCAATCAAAAAATGGTGGATAGGTCACCTTTGGAGGAAATCAAAAAGGGAAGATAACGAGAATAGGTAAAATTGGTAAGCACCCCTTACCCTCTATTGATAATGTCTTATATGTTGAAGGACTTAGACACAATTTGCTAAGCATAAGTCAATTGTGTGACAATGGACATAGTGTCTCCTTCAACAAAGATGAATGTATAGTCAAAAACTTGGATGGATCTATCTTATTTTTGGCTAAGAGGCAAAGTAATCTATATAAGATTGACTCAAATGACCTTACAAATCAAAATGTATCTTATCTAGTATCCATCAATGAGAATCAATGGATTTGGCACAAGAAACTTGGACATGCAAGTTTGAGGTTAATTTCAAAGCTAAACAAGCATAACCTTGTAAGAGGGCTTCCAAATCTTATATACAAATTTGATGTTCTCTGTGATGCATGCCAAAAAGGGAAACAAGTGAAAAACTCTTTTGATTCAAAAATGTTGTTTCCACTACTAGACCACTTGAACTTCTACATATTGATTTGTTTGGACCTACTAGAATAGCCTTTCTTAGTAGAAAACGATATGAATTAGTTGTAGTAGATGATTATACTAGATGGACATGGGTTATGTTGTTAAAATACAAGGATGAGTCTTTCAAAGTCTTCTCTATATTCTATAAAAGAATTCAAAATGAAAAAGGTATTTGCATAGCCTTAATCAGAAGTGATCATGGAGGAGAGTTCGAAAACAAAAGTTTTCAAAGGTTATGTGAGGAGAACGGAATTCTCCACAACTTCTCTGTGCCTCGAACACCTCAACAAAATGGTGTGGTAGAGAGAAAGAATAGGTCATTACAAGAAATGGCTAGAACCATGCTTAACGATAACTCTATTCCTAAACACTTCTGGGCTAAAGCTGTAAACACAGCATACTATTTACAAAACAGAATTTATATTAGACCCATCCTGAAAAAGACTCCCTATGAATTGTGGAAAGGACAAAAATCCAACATATCATATCTCCATCCCTTTGGATGTCAATGTTTCATTCTAAATACTAAGGACAATTTTGGAAAATTTAATTCTAAGTGTGATGATGGAATATTATTAGGCTATTCTAAAACGTCCAAGGCATATAGAGTCTATAACAATAGAAACTTAACAATTGAAGAAGCTATTTATGTTAGGTTCGATGATAATAAGCCTGATAAAGAACTATCAAAGCTAGACGAATCTTTTGTAGATATAAAGTTGGATTATACTAAGCAACCAACGTCCAGAAATTTGTTGGGCGATCCAAAGAAAGAAGAACAAGAAGAACCATTTGGATGACAATGGCATATGAAAACATACCATCCAAAAGATCAAATTCTTATTAGAAGTGTATGTGATCATGTAAGAACAATATCAACCTTCAAGAAGCAAGCTCAAACTACATTAATTTCCCTGGTGGAACCAAAGATAGTAGACGAAGCTCTCTTGGACGAAGGTTGGATTAAAGCCATGAAGGAAAAGCTAAATCAATTCAAAAGGATTGATGTATGGAAGCTAGTTCCTCTACCTAAAGACAAATCTATAATAAGAACAAAATAGGTGTTTCGCAACAAGTTAGACAAAGCAGGTAATGTAGTAAGAAACAAAGCTAGACTTGTAGTTCAAGGATATTCTTAACAAGAAGGTATAGACTTCACTGAAACTTTTGCAACTGTAGCTAGATTAGAAGCCATTCACATTTTACTTTCATTTGCTGCTCATAGAAATATGAAGCTCTATCAAATAGATGTAAAAAGTGCATTTCTTAATGACATACTAAATGAGGTAGTTTATGTGAAACAACTTCCTGATTTTAAGCGTGATACCTTTCCTAAACATGTTTTCAAAATCAAAAAGGCCTTATATGGACTTAAGCAAGCATCTAGAGCATGGTATGAAAAATTAAGTTCTTTCCTTTTAGAAAATGGTTTCTCTAGAGGAAAGGTAGACACCACTCTGTTTCGTAAAAGCTTTCACTCAAATTTTATTATTATGCAAATTTATGCAGACGATATCATATTTGGTGCTACTAACGAAGCTCTATGTAAGGATTTCTCTAAGCTTATGACAATAGAATTTGAGATAAGTATGATGGGAGAATTAAAATTCTTCCTTGGTTTACAAATAAAACAGACAACCAGTGGCATATACATACATCAAACAAAGCATGCAAAAGAGTTACTTAAGAAGTACAAGATGAACAATGCCAAAGAAATGAGCACACCTATGCATCCATCCTTAATACTTGGACTAGACGACACATTGAAAAAGGTAGATGAAACCATATACAGAGGTATGATTGGATTTCTACTATATTTTACAACGTCCATACCTGATATCATGTTTAGTATATGTCTCTGTGCTCGCTTTCAATCTGATCCCAGAGAGATTCATTTCACAACAGTAAAAAAAATATTTAGATACTTAAAAGGAACCACTAATCTTGGTCTATGTTTTAAGTCGAATAAAGAGTGTAGGTTAATTGGATTCTGTGATGCTGACTATGCTGGAGACAAAATAGAACGAAAAAGCATTAGTAGGGAATGTCATTTCATTGGCGGATGTCTTGTCTCTTGGACGAGCAAAAGGCAAGGAACAATTGCCCTATCCATAGCAAAAGCAGAATACATATCAACAGCATCCTGTTACTCACAAATTATATGGACCAAACATCAATTAGAGGACTACAGTATTTATGAGAGTAAAATTCTTATCCTCTGTGATAATACTACTTCCATAAACTTGTCTAAGGATCCTATATTACATTATAGAGCAAAGAACATTGAAATAAAACATCACTTTATAAGAGATTATATTCAAAAAGGGGTTGTTGATATTCAGTTTATTAACACTGCAAATCAGTTAGCAGACATATTTACAAAACCACTTCCTGAAAATAAACTTGTCTATATTCAAGATCGTCTTGGTATAGAATTTATAAAGAAATAGATTACTTTCATGTGCCTTGACCATCCAATGACAAGTAGCGTCCAAATACCATTCAGCGTCCATTATCATTACAACGCCTAACATGCATGCATCCATTAGCATTACAGTTCACATTCTGTAACATTTCACATTTATGTACATAAATATCTTTATTCGTATATAATCATGTTTTCACTAATAATGATTTGAAATAAATGTTTATTCTCTGTCTAAGTCGTAATTGCCCCGAAAATCGCCATCAAGAAACGTGCACGCCTGAACCAACATTTAATGCAAACTATCTCTCTTCAAAATTCAAAAACTGCCAAAACCCAAAACCCTTCAATTACTTACAATACACTCAAAGGCCCTGTGAACCAAACACTTTTACCATCTCTTTTGCTATCTCTAAGAAAATCGCTCTCTCTCTCTCCCTCAACATCTCAAACCAAAACCTCTCGAACCCCAACCTTCAAAAATGGTGATGGAAAAGACAGACGTCACCATGAAGGCCGCAGCTCGTGCTGAAAGTTAGAACAAAGCTATCGTTCTAATTGAGAGTCGCTTTGATATTGAAGCACTTGACAGCATGGGGGTTAAGGTGAAGGACAACCTCACTTGCTGTGGAATCCTGAACTACTTCCATCTAAATGAAATCATCTACCCATAACTCATCCGACGCTTCTAGAAGACTACAGAGTTTACCAAGAATAGTGTGGTTGGAACTGTTTTAGGAGTGAAGGTCACCCTGGACTTGGGGAGCGTCGCTCAAGCAGTTGGTTGTGAGCGAGCTGGCTCCACCCTGCTGCACCAATGCACCGTGCCACCCTACAATTTCACCTCAACTGCACCATTGTATCGCCACCTTGACGGAGATCGTTCTCCAACGAGCGCAGTTGGAGCCTAAATATCATATTAACTATTAGTTGTCTTATTAACTATTACTTGAGAACAAAACATTGTAAATTTTGTAAAAGTTATGAAAGAATGCGTAAATATCTTTAGACTAATTATCTTTCAGTTGGTTACTATAAAGGGTAATTAATTGACCCATTTTAATTGAAATAAAATGTTCCCCAACTATAGAGAATTAAATCCAAAATTTCCAGTATCATCAAAGAAGTTATAGGACTGGTATTAACAAGCTACTTTTATGTATGGTCATTTTTTCACCCTTTACTTTAATCATCACAAGTTCAGTTGGGAATTCAAGATGTGTGAGAAGAAGTCCTACATAGGAAAGAAAATGACAATGTGAGGACTATATAAGTGCAAAAGTGCATGGATCGAGTCTTTAACATGGTATATGTAATTCCTTACATAACGTATTGGTTACAAATCTCCCCACTATTTTGGACCCCCACTCCCAATAGATTCTTGTGACCAGTAGTAACTTGTGTGCTATTAGCTATTTAAATTTGCTTCGTAAATCATAATTCCTTGTTTATGAAGATCAAGGCGCCTTTAGTGAAATAATTCTATCTGCTTGTTCTATTGGCAGGTTTTGCAATGGTGACACAAAATCTCTCTATTGTTATAGTTGGGGCATCTGTAGTTGCCTTACTCGCCCACTCGTCTTTGAAATTTACAAATTTCTCCATTTTCATTTTGCTGGTGCAGTTGAGGTGAAGTTGCAGGGTGGCGATGCAATGATGCAGCAGGGTATTGGTACTGGTTTTGTGGAAGAAGGTGCCGTTGTGAATCAAAGGAGTGGTTTAAATGTGTGGATAATTAATCACAAAGAGAGAGAAGGGTGAGTTTAAATTAATTGCAATGGATAATCACAGAGAGAGAAAGAAAAATTAGTTGCAGTGAATACAAGAGAGAAAAGCAATTAAATTACTATAATATCCTTCAAATAAATTAATTATAATGAAAGAGATTGTGGTTTTTTTTTCCTAAAATTTTGGTGTACATTGCTAATAGCCTAATACATTCCAACTAAAAAGAAAGTGTGAGTATATTAGCAATTTCTATATATATAGGAGTTTGTTAATGTATACTCACTTGTTTTTTAATTAGAATACGTTAACAAGTTATATTATTAGTGTATTTTAAGGTAATTCTTAATTATAACTTACTAACGTATTTTAACAAAAAAAAAATAATGTTGATGTAAGTTAGCAAACTCCACAGGCATTTATTAACGTACACCCATTTGTTTTTTAATTAAAATATGTTAGTAAGCTACCGTTGGTGTATTTTAAGATAATCCTTAATTATCACTTATTAACGTATTCCAACTAAAAATCAAGTGATATAAGTTACACAAGATAAATATTTATTTTATATCACTAAAATTTATAATAAATAAATATTTTTGAATATATAAACTATAATATAATTAAAAATTATAATAAATAAATATTTTTGAGCATATAAATTATATTTTAGATTTATAATAGACAATTTATATTATGATACAACATTGTTTTTAACTATTGATATATTTTTAAAATATTAAAATTTAATTTAGAAATAAATATAAAGACAATAGATTGAAAGAGATAAAAAATTAAAAAAATTCTTAAAAACACTTATTTAAAAAAAAAAATCCTAAAATTACTGTTGATCAAAAATATTTTCATTCAAAATAGTTATTCTAATTTATATATATATATTCCATTTTCTTGTTTTTGAGGTTAAAAGACATTGATTGGCAGGCGCCGTGGCCTCTCAATTCTCGCTGTGGAAAGAACGTAGAAGTGCCGAGGTGAATCAGATAGCGGCGGAAACCCAAAGCCACGCACGACAACATGACACCACCAGTCCTGTTTGACGAACTCGTGATGGAAATTCTGTCACGGCTTCCTGTGAAATCTCTTCTGCGATTCATGTGCGTGAGCAAGTCGTTTGAATCATTGATCTACGATCCAAGTTTCGTGAAGCTGCACCGTCAAAGATCATCCAAAAGCGTCAACTTCCTATTGGAGAACACAGACGACACTCTGGACGGTCCCTTTCTCCTTCCCTGCTCTGTCCGTTCTTTATTAGAGAACCCATCATCCCTCATTGCCGATTCTCTTAGCCCCGGATTTGACCTGCAGAATGGCGAGCACTGGGTTGTCGGTTCCTGCAATGGGTTGGTCTGTTTGGCTTCTGAATTTGACCATAACAAGGACAAAGCATGCATGTTTCGCTTATGGAACCCTGCCACTAGAAAAACATTTGAAGACCCCCAGTGTATTTTAGTCCGTCCTCAAAGCGTTGACAAGCCTGGGTTTGGTGAATTTGGCTATGATAATCTAACTGATTCTTACAAGGTGATAGTAATCTTTTCCACTTTTTGTTCTGAGGACGGTTCACTGAAATCCTCTGACGTGAAAGTTTGCAGCATAAGTGACAATAATTGTTGAAGAAACATTCAAACTTTCCCCGCTGATCCTACTACAATCAAACATGATGGAGTATATCTAAATAGCACTCTTAATTGGATTGCGTTAGCACTTCCCCATAACCACTACGATGAATATGATTACTCAGCTATTATTACATTTGACGAATTGGTGATTGTTTCACTTGATCTTGGGAATGAGACATTCACAAAATTGTTGCTGCCTCGCTGTCTTGATGGAGTCCACACAGATGATTTTGACTCCATTGGAGATGAATTCCACTCTAATAAATTTCCAAGAATTGGGGTTTTGAAAGCTTGTTTGAGTCTCTTTCTCCAGAATCCCAAGACAAACCATTTTGTCATATGGCAAATGAAGAAGTTGGGGAATCGAAAATCTTGGACTCGATTGATGAACATTGCTATTCAGGATCTTCAAATTGATTGCATGCCACGTTGTTATTTACGACCGTTGTGCATGTTTGAGAATGGCCGTGTCCTCACGATTGACGGTAGATATAGTCAACAATTTCGAGCAATTTTTTACGATGGGAGAGATAATAAAGTAGAACATAGTAAAATTTCTAGCAACATACGTCGGGTCCATCATAGGTACGTTCAAAGCTTGGTTTCGCCTAAAAGATACTAGGTGTTTTACGACAATTCGTTGTCTTTTAATTTGTTGTTTTTAATTCTTTTCTATTTGAATTTAATTGTTATACATTGTTAGTGTAACAATTTTTACACTGTCAACCAATCGAAAATCTACTTTTATGTGATTTTTAGGATGTTTATTATCAAAGATAACAAACTTATCATACATGATAGGTTGTGACTGAACGACACTATAAAATTATTTTACACTGTCAGTGCATAGTCTATTTTTTCTTTCTATTTTATTCATTGATAAGTAAATGATGGTTAGAATTGTAGATGATTTTTGTAGTGCCCTAATTTTGCTTTGTTGTTGGATGATCATTTATCGGCTACTGGTCATGGTCTGATCACTACATAAATTTTCAAGTTTTGTTAGTAACGTTAACTATCAATAAAGTTAGTATCTAATTCTAAAATAATTAACATGATCATATGATTATGTATTTTTAATTGCGAAAAGTGGATCCCCTTTATTTTAATTATCATTTTTGTTAAGAGAGGAAAAAATAACTTTGTAGAACATTAAACTTCTGACATTAATATATATAGATTCAACCGTTAAAAACTTGTAACAGTAATTGAACTATAAGCTTATTGGTAAATGAGCATTATTTAGATCGATTATATATAGTTGAGCCTTTTTATAGATGTATATATATACGTTATTTAAGTAACTCTGCTTTAATTAGTTGAAGATTTGGAGGAGAAAAACAGGAATTGATATGCCTAATTTTAGATTTTTAACTATGTAACTTTACAAACCAGGATAAACCAGAAAAGCAGCCGCTTTATAATGGACTAGGGAAAAGAGAGGCGTTCTTTATTTTTAAAAAATAAAAACAAAATAAAAAAGAAAGAGAAAATGTAGTAGATAGTTTAAAAAGTAGTTAAAAGATAAAATAGTAAATAATCAAGAGAGTAATTAAAAAGTAAAGACTAAAAAACAGCATCCTCTATATTATAATTGTAAATTATAGATGATGGTTAGTTTGGTTGCTAACTTTCTTTTTGTCTTGTAATTGCTTGTATAAAGTTACATTTTTCTCCCTCTAAGACTAATAGAAGTTGTCTTCGTTACTGTAACTTCGATATATTTAAATGTAATCATCCCCCTTCCCCCTCTTTACTTCGCAGCAGCCCAAATGTTCTGAAGTTGATACGAGACTAACGGGTTCAGGTCATACATAATGTAGTTTGCTAAAGATAGTGGCCGTTTTATTTTGTTTTCCTAGTTTACTATTATAACTTCGGGGAAGTTTGGCAAATTTAAAATATAATGAAAATTGTTCAAGTTAAAACTAGTTTCTTAAGTCTGCAAATTGGCATCAATTGAAACTTGTTATGTCTAAAATACAAACTTGTTAGGGATTGGCAAGTTTATTATTCAACAGTTAACAAGCAGCAAAGCCAGTGTAGAAATTGGCTCCAATATATACAAAAATGTCATCTTATCTAGTGAGCTAATATTACTAAATTATAGCCAACAGTAAAGATCCAACAATTATTCTTCATTCTGATGATTACTATTTATAAATGCAATAAAGGCTCATACAGGTAGTGAAATGTGTATATTAATTTGCTGAACAGAGTTCTTTGTTCTTTGGTTCTTGAGATGACTCATGCAGCTAGTGAGCAAAGTTCATTGTTATGAAAATTTGTATTTTGTGAAGTCCCTTGTAGCCACAGTAAATATTGTCATCATTTAATGTATTTTTTCTCTCAGATTCTCCTGATTTTTTCTCAAATGTATACTGCAACCAATGCCATTGAAGAGCTGAGAGCTGAGAAACTTTTTTTAATCAATACAAAATAGGGAATATACAAATAGGAAAACAATATTCCATGAATTTTGGTTACAAAAACATAGAAACAAATTAATCATCTACATGAATATTTGAACGAAAAAGAAGCAAATTCAGCATCAAGTTACTTGGATGAAGCATCATCCTTCTTCTCAGAGAGGTACCTATTCAGATCAAAATATCCATCAATTCAGGCTTAGACATGAAAAGCAGAATTCATAGTTCAGTTTTAATCAAATGCTAAGTTGCGCACCCATTCCCTTTTGCCCAACGGGAGAGTTGACATAATTGCACGGCCTCATTGGATGCATGGCAAGAAAAAAGTAGATAGTTTCGAGGTTGCACCATCCATGCAAATCTCATGAACAATGCTGAATAGACACACATCACTGCAGCACCAACACAAACAAGACAGGAAAAAATAAAATAAAACTAGCCGCATACAATGTATGCTATTGCTAAGAACATTCCAAATTCCCCTGAAATAGATATTTTCAACCTGCTGTCATGTTGCAAGAGATCATTTCTGGAGGTTTATTCATGTCCATCAAACCCTGAAAGCAAACACATGAAAATTTAGTCAAATGAGAGCATGGGATTACATGAGACCCTTTTAAGTGGTGAGAATAACAGGTATCATATGCAAATGCTTAAAGAACTATATATATTTAAGGGAATAAAAGGAAAGTAACCTACGGCAGCAACAATCCCCCAGTTGGCAACAGGTCCCCAAAAGTGTGATGTTTTTGGACCAACTGGGCTGTTCCAAAATGCTCGAAAATTAGAAGCCATGTGTTAATATTGTTGCTTAAGCAGTTCTGCCCTTGTCAACATAAAACATAAGTTAGACGATTGGATATATCTCTAATATTCATTATATGGAGAGAATCTCCTTTTTCTTTTCCAATTTCAGAAAATTGAAAAATGATGTTATTATTATATAATCTAAAAGCAAATAATTTTGGTTTGATGACATAGGGAGGCATAGGCAATGATATCAATTTAATGATCCTTTCCCAGAAGAGAAGTAATCATGATTTGAAATTCCAGTTAATTCATCTTCAGAACATTTCCTTACTTTCACCAGCATTGAAAAAAAGTGATTAAAAAAATTACAGCTCATCTGTGATTTATCACTTGATTCAAGCAATTCTCATTAACAGCTGTATCCATAAACAAGTCCTGCATGTAATCATGAACTTATACGTACTTTTAAGCATGCAGTAATTGTCGGGTCACAGATGTTATGCATAACCAAAAAAAATTTATAGTATCTAGAAAGTTCATGCATATAGAGTGATGAACGCGCATTTTTCATATCAAACTCGTAGCCTCACTAATTGACCGAGCATGGGAGTCAAACTTTCAACATAGCCAAACCAAAAACAAAAGAACTTCTGCTACAAGCATTTAACTTCATCCAAATTGCATCGTGTTTACACACGCAAACTTCTGCGACTGTGTGTTATCTCAACATCGCATGTCACGCATTCACATTTGACATGTCATAAAGAACATAAGCTAATGATGGGAAATTAGGGTAGTTTGCATAAGGTTTTAAGTTTGAACTTCAGTGCCGTCGTTGTATACAAAAAAACAAAAAAGGAACATAAGCTTTTGAGCCATGACAAAGAGAAAGTCTTAGCATAAACACCAATTATCTTTGATTTGGCCATTGATCGTGTGGCTATATAACAAAAGAAAAAAAATACTAAACATTCTCAATCAGCCAAAAAATTCTGAATTAAATGAGACAGAGAAAATAAATAAATAAATAAATAAAAAAGAAGCCTCAAAACCCAATAGAAACAAACACAGCGTTCACAACCACACCTATTGTGTTGACGAAAACAATTATGTGATATGTCAAGAACATGGAAGACATGGACTTCACCTTATGGTTAAGCTTGCAACTGCAGAGAATGGGAAAAGACATTCACAAAGAGAAAAGTTCACCAGGGACATAGTTGATGAAATGGCAGATGCATGCACGTGTGGACCAGTCAACTAATTGCTTTTTTGTTGAATGGTAAGGAAAGTTAGTAGGAGTAGGAAAGCGTGTTGAACCGTAGGAGAACAAGGTTCACTAATCACCATTAATCAACAAGGTGGCCATGGCCATGATGGACTTTAACTTTGTGGGCCCATAGTCATGGACTACTTGGAGTTTCAATGTGGAAGCCCAGTGATGAATGATGGATGACCCACATCAAGAGCATAGATAAAATTGATGCATAAGGAAGTGCAATTAAACATTTAAACATAAAAATAAAATGGATAAATGTATGTTTGGATTAAAGTTTGTAAACTTAAATTTAAATGGATTTTATTTTACAAAATGAATTTGCAAAAGCAACCTTGATGTTGCTTTCAATTAAAACTTGGTTTCACACCAAATAGAAGTGGGCAAACGTACTTTTGAGAAAAAGCAAACATATCAACAAATTGAGTTTATTAAGCAAACATGGCCAAACGGTAACCCAAACATAGCCTAAGAATCTACCTCTTATTCTTTATGTGGATAAGAAGTGCTAGCAATACACTTTCTAACACACTCCTCTTAACACACTCTTTCTCATTGGTTAAAAATTTATTGAAAATTACAAAATCATAGAGGTACATTAAATAAGATGTGAAACCCAAAAATTTTATGATTTTCAATAAATTTCAACCAACAAAAGTGATTGTATTCAAAAGTGCGTTTCTGGCACTTTTCTTAGGTAGGCTAATTGATCAATGTAGGTCACTTTTATAAAGTATTTACTAATTTGGGACTGTTTTGAAATATAATGCCAAAGTGGGACAATTAATGGTGAAAAACATTAGTCAAACTAGAGTATTTAGTGCCATGTCAGCTTTCTTATTTTTGTTTTAAAAAAATTAAACTAAAAATGCCACATGTCGTCCACGACTTGTCCATAGCAGTAACGTTTTCAAAAGACGCTACTACTACTGGGGTATCCCATGTGGACAGCACGTGAAATCCAAAGTGGACACGTATACAAAACGCTAATAATAATAGCATGACACATGTACAAAACGCTAATATAACACTAATATAAATAGCATTTTCAATTTGGCAACAACACACTACTGCTAGTAGCATTTCCATTTTCTGTAACAGTGTGTGGACTTTTCTTATTAAATTTTGAGAAGTTAATTAGTTAAAAATACATATTATTTTGTCTTGGACACTTACTTGATCACTATAATAAAAAATAATATTAATAAACACCTAACTTTGTTATTATAACTTAAAATTATGAATACGTGTATATTATAAAATTTAATCATAAACATATTATTATTTATAAATTTTATTATAAACTTGAATTGACAGTAACATAAGTTATATTAAAAAAAAAAATTAACTGACACTATTTATAAATTATTTTGGATTTAGGAGTTTGTCATATACATTCATTGCTAGGCCAACTTTGGGGTTATGCCAAATGCATCGTGAAAGCTGGAAACGCTACTATGTTGCTGCCAAATTCAAAACTGATATTAGTATTAGCGCTTTATACACATGCCTACTTCGGATTTCATGTGTTGTCCACGTGGGATACTTCAATGGCAGTAGCTTTTTCAAAAAATACTACTGCCATTAAGGTATCTCACGTGGACAAGACGTGGATGACACGTGACATTTTCAGTTCAAATTTTTTTAAAAAAATAAAATGTTCATGTGGCACTAAATATCCCAAGTTGACTAGTGTTTTTTACCGTTGACCACCTTATTTTAGTATTATATTTCAAAATAACTCCAGATTGATAAATACTTTGTACAAGTGATTTACATTGTCAATTAGCCCTCTTAGGTGGCTTTAAATGCCCATCCTTCACTTTGTGTTATCGATTTTGTCTTTCCAAAAACATATTGTGAAATAAGAGAAGAAAATTTTCGCGTCTCTTTAGTTGATAGAATTTTTCTTAAAAAATGTGAGCGAATATAGTTACGCCCGTTTGGTAGTCAATATTGAGTTAGAAATATTATTCTTAAAATTGAAATTGAAGCTATTTTTTAATCGATGTATCTATTAAATTTAGAATTTTAATTTTAAATATCAATTTCAAAAGAAATAATTTAAATTGACTTTTTCATCTTTCAGAATAGCAAAAGACGGCTTTATCCAAAAAAACAAAAAAAAGAATAGCAAAAGACGGAGTTAGAAATAAAGTTGGTTTAGGAATATATAACCTTTTTGAATGGTTAACCTACAAATGTAATAAATTTGTCCAGAATACTATGGCACGTCAATTTGTCATCACATTTTTTTTTCTCCCCTCAAATAGTGTTATTGTAATTTTTTTTAAAGAATAAGGACATTTTATTTGAATGGATTTGTGAACTTTAATCCGTACAAAGCATGGGCCCGCCGTTCGATATTCAATATATAGGAAAAAAGTGTATCTTTCTTATTTTGTGATACTGATACATGTCTTACAAAAGTTTATATTAAATCAAATTTATAATTTTCTCTTTATTTAGTTATCTAATCAAAAGACTTTTTATTTTTCAAATTATTTTAATTAATGCTTAAATTTCTTTCATTAACATTAATTATAATGAAATATTTATAAATCGTCATTACAATAATATTTTTATTAATTGAAATAATTTTTAAGCATTTTTTAAAATTAAACATTTTAAATACTTGTATTTAATATTTTTATTTATATTTTTTTATTTCTAATAAAACTTTTTTTCCAAATCTTTCTTAAATTTATAATATTTTATGTTTATTTATAAAAGTTCGTGTAATGTTTGAGATCTTTATTAGTTTAAATTTATATTTTTTAAATTTATAATCAAATAATCTTACTCAAAACATGATTGAATATTAAGTATAAATACCTTTGTAATTAAAATTTTAAACTGCTGTTATTTATTTAGTTAGAAACTAATTCTTTTGGATAGATTTAAGCCTCCATGCATGTTTGTGTTGACAATTATATATTTAGGAGAAAATAGGCTATGCATTCACAGTATAAATCCAATCACAAACCACCATGTATAGTAAGTTTGTTGATTTTTACAATAATTACCTTAAAAGTCATAATGGTGATTTGTGATTAGTTGACAATATAAATTTTTTTATACTGACAGTGCATGGTCATTAAACTCTATATTTAAAATTAGAAGGTAAAGTGTTTTCAGTTGAAATTGTTGGAGTAGGTAATTTTAAATAGTGTTCACCATAAAAAGAAAAGGTAATTTTAAATAGATAAACATTTATAATTTATTCCAAACAAACAAGGTTTTAAATAGACTTAAATTCATGATTTATAAGTATATCGACACATGAAAAATAGTATAAAATTATTTAAGTGTATATTAAATAATAAAAATTCTCATCAAGAAAAATAAATGTTCTAAATAAATTAATACATTTATCAAATATAGAAAAATTAATACTATTTTTAAATAATTTTATAATATATACTTAAAGTTAACAGAATTACTTTACTTAATTATATATTTTTTTCAATTTTTAATTAATTCTGTACAGTTGATGCGTTGCAACTTGCAAGAAGCAAGTAGACTAAGTAGAAAAGGAGCCCTTCGCGATGAAGAAAGCTCTTGCGCGTTGCCACCATGAAACAAATTCTGCCACGTGTCACGACCCTAGCTGCTCATCAGCCTTGCTATTAGAATCTGAAAATGTGCCACGTCGTCAAGCCTATCTAAATCTACCCATTCACATTTGCCTCGTTCAAATGTAAATTGAACACTTCAACTTTTTCCTAGACAACAAGTCAAGAATGACGTTTGTAATGACAACATACACATTCCAGACAAAACAGCCGCAACATAAAAAAAATCCAAAAGGCCAAAACCCCTCTAAAACCCTCAATCACAAACTGCAAAACTAAAAGCACTTCATACAACCACAACGACGCGGAACCAAAATACATGCTTCTTCAATAGCAAAAGCGCATGAAGACTAATAATAACGTTGCTGGGTCAGTTACTTTCTTCTGGTTTCATCTCAATCTCCATCTATCTATAGCTTCGTGTCCTTGTTACTGTTGAATCAGTTTGCTACTTTCATTTGATCCAAACTATATCTGGTTTTTATTTTATGTTTTCATTTCATCCTTTTTTTTCTTTTGGTGCTCCTTCTTAAGCTTCTTTTATGTTTCTACGTATAATTTTCTTTACTTTGAAAAATTAGCTAATGATTTATTGAAGTAAGTACAAAGTTAACAAAAAATTGTTTATTTGCTCGTTGGGATGGCTGCAGGAAGAGGAAATCATGCAAGAGACGCAGTGGTGGAAGTGAATCTGTGGAAGACACTCTTGAAAAGTGGAAGGAGTATAACAGGCAGCAACAACTTGGCTCAAGAGAAAATGGGGTGGAGGTGATTCACAAAGTTCCTGCTAAAGGCTCGAGAAAAGGGTGCATGAGAGGTAAGGGAGGGCCTCAGAACTCTGATTGCAAGTTCAGAGGTGTGAGACAGAGGATTTGGGGCAAATGGGTTGCTGAGATTCGCGAACCTATCAATGGCAAGCTTGTGGGTGAGAAAGCAAACAGGCTTTGGCTTGGCACTTTCTCTACTGCACATGAAGCTGCTCTTGCTTATGATGAAGCAGCTAAGGCCATGTATGGCCCTTGTGCCCGTTTGAATTTTCCTGAGCCTTCTGAGGAGCCAATAGACTCTAATGGATCATCATCTAGTGGATGTGATAAAAAATCACCAAGTGGTTCTTCAGACACCTTGAATGGTGGTGATGTAGCAAAAGCTGAGGAGTTGGAGGGGAACCTTCATCAGTCTCGTGAAGAGAAACCAAGATTTTCTAAGGTTGGTGTTTTTGAGGAAACAGAAGAGAAACCGGTTCTTTCTGGAGGTTGTGTGGCTGATGACTCAATAGAGGAGTTGAAGGAAATGACAACTGGCTTTGAACAATGTCAAAGAAGTGAAGAGTGTAAGGTAATAACTTCGAAGAATGTTAAGTCTGAAGTACCTGGAGAAAGTGGAGGAATAGAGAGAGAATTAGAGGGGGTTTTGAAAAAATCTGGAATAAGTGAAGAGGGTAATCACTTGCAGAAGGAGCCTATGGATATGAATACAAGAGCTAACTATTGTAGCTCTTCTGATGCTACTGAACATGAGATTCTGGTAAAGTGTGAAGAAACAAGAGGAGAATCAGTTGAAACTTTGAAATCTAGTGAGTTGAGCTGCAGCAACCATTGCCTCGGATATATGCATAATATGCTGCCAGATAGCAATCCAAGACCAAATTCTGAGCATTTTAATAACACCCAAAGTGAGGCATCAATTGCAAAGAAACACACGGAGGAAGTAATTTCTGAAATCCTGGGACTATGCCACAGAAAGTGCTTGAAGACTAGCCATGCTCAGTCACCAAATGAGCAATATAGAAGTGAAAATTTTGATGAGATGAAAACTAAGCTTAAGGGTTTGGAATGCAAGCTGAAAGCACATTCTATTCATTACAAGAATCAAGCACCCATAGTTGGGCATTCCAATTATCCTTCTATGCAGGGAATTCATCTGTTTGGTGGTGACACTGTTGGACCAATTGAAAGTATGTCCCAAGTTGAGGCTTTGAACATCAATATAAACAGAAACTCTAAATTGCTAGAGAAAGGAAGTAATGGAAATGCACTAACTGGATTTAGTTCTGGCCATAACAGGAAGTTGTGTGATCTTTCTCAACAGCTACACAAACTTGGTGGTTACCTACCTGAACATTGGAACAGTATGCAGTTTGCAGACTTGGAAGCGGGTTATGATTATAGTTTCTTAAATCCTGATTATGATTTTGGCTTATTGGAAGAGCAGAAGTTACTCGATATATGCTTTCCAAATATAGGATCCTAGTATTCCTACAGGCTTACAATGTTTGTTTTTCGCTTTGGTGGGGTTACTTATACTCTTATAGCATGTTTTTTCCCCACCTTGGTGATTCAATAAGGCTATGTTTCCGTTCCCTTGTCAACATCTCAATCACTATAGAGACTTTGTAGTAAGAATTTTGTATTAAGTTATAAATTATAAATGTTGAGCTATGATGATTACCACTGCAAATGTTGATTACGCCATTCTTATACGGCAAAATGCAATCGCTATCGTATAATCTTAAACTGAATTCTCACATGCATTTTAGTTGCCACTTGCCATAAAGTTATTATTAATATTTGATATCTTAAAGTGCATACTTTTTTATATTTTTAATTTTTGGTACAAAAGACTCATTTTTAGTTTACTGCATACAAAAGTGCATACTATTTGTTTGTCTAGACGGTGAGACTAACTCTCTTAGTTTTATTTTTCATATACAAGACTCAAAACTCAATGTTAATTATAAAATATATAGGCATGTACTAAACTGACCATCTGTTAATAAACACTGTTTATTAAATATAATACTATTATTTATTGATAGAGAAAAATTCCAAAATATTAATTTATCATATATATATATGAGAAATGCTATTTGTACAATTAATAATTCATACAACAGTTTATACAACAATATTTTTGTGTCTATCTCTATCATACATATCATTTATTACTTTCCATAATATAGAGAGAGACACACAAAAAGTATTGTACAAATTATTGTATGTGTATCACACACACACACACACACATATATATATACATATACATATATATTTGTGTTTGTTGTCACACATATAAAGGTAAACTTTTTGGAATTAATAATACATGCACTAGTAGTGAAAAAAAGAAATTACATGGTCATCTAATCACAAATCATTATATATGGTAAGTTTGTTGACTTTTATAATAATAATTACCTTAAAAATCATATTAGAGCGATGATGAATTATGATTGGTTGATTGTGTATCAGTACATACCTATTAAACTCAACTTTTTATACTAATTCTTTATTTTTTGTTATCTAGTGTTTCTAATATTTATTTATTTATTTTTGTTTTAAAGCACAATATACATAAATGTGCTAGTATTACAATTAGCACATAATTTATATAATTAAAATTAATAATGATGATTGTTGATTTGAATTTTAGGAAAAATTGTACTAACTTCCCTTTTAATGACATTCACACATCTAATATATAAAAAACACTCATCTCCCTGATATAGCATAAAAAAATAACACTTTAAAATTCTTATAATCCTCTTCATCTATATGGCTCAAATATCAATCTCTTCCCCCAAAATAACAAAAAATACACAATGAAAAGAAAAATGAGAAACATAAAGAAAGAACAAACACTTCACTAATACTATATAGCAGAATTAGTGAGAATTTGAGAGTGCACAATATAGTTTTGTCTCTACAACATACAACTACTTTTGCCTTTTTAAGAATTGTAGGATGCAAAGTTGTGAAAGAAGTCTTGTCGGTATCTCCTGTTAACAAAGTACCATCTATTATTTTGCACAGTGTGTGTATCACTTGATTAAACAGAATAAGGGGAATTTATGTCAATTGATTAAACAAATAAGGTAGACAAATGCTTGTTTAAAATCTAGAGGGAGTGTCATTTGATAAGACCTTAGGAGAGGTAAATATAACTTCTACTAAACTTTAGAATAGTATTAGAGTAACAATAGGTTTTTCAAAACTTTTATTGAGTGGGACAAAAAATGATATCAGAATAGAATGAGAATCAACATCTTCTAATAAATTAGAAAACTAGTTTACAACCAATAAAATTATCCACTATTAGCATATAGTTGAGTCTTTTAATATGTTAGTTAGAGTTTGATTCCTATTTGTGTGTATGAAAAAAAATATTGAGAAAAACAAAATTCATTTGAATGATCTCTATATTTCAAACGAAATTAGTTTTCCACTATTTGTTGAGAACACTCCCAAATAAAGAAGAAGAACCAGAAAGAAGACATGTATGAAAATTAACAAAAAAGACTGTTAAGAAGTAACATTTAATCTAAAAAAAAAAGGTTAAACATAATTAAAAAGACTAATTTAAGCTTTTATTGGAGAGAAAAGTCATTTATTTTTATACGATTGTTAAAACTATCTTTAATGAAGCCTTTATGACAATATTGACCACTTACACTTAAGTAATAATAACTATTTACTTAATAACCACTCACTGATGTTGATTAATCAAAAATAAGTAATTGTCAGACAAATTAACCAGAGGTAAGTGATAATCGCTAACAGCAAATAGCTGAAGAAGTGTTTTATAAATTGCTTGAAGATTAATGATAACTATCACCGTAATAACTATTAAAAAAAGTGTACACTGACACCTAACTTGAATAACAGCAATGGACAAGTAAGAGTAGAGTACCTAATTCTCACATGGAGCTACCTTTAGCAATGAAAATATACAAAATTGTGCACGATTTACTAATAAATACAAATTTAAAAAAAAAAAAAAGGACTTGCCTCTAAACTGTAGGTTGGTCATTCAATAATTTTCTCCTTCCCTGTTCTATTGGCCATTCAAACTCTATTTGTACCAGCAAGATTTTGGCAATGGCTTAGCGGCAATTAACATTTTTTACTGTAGTTCCTGCCCTCATACTGGATTCTCTTAAATTGCAGGGATTTAGTGTCCGCATATTAGAGCTCTTGAGAATCATGTTTCATCCTGAAAATAGCTTTTTAACCTGATGAGTGAAAGTTGGAACTTCTGAGTACTGAATACATGACTTTGAATGCATGTTAATCAATCTTCTGCTCCATCTTTATACCAGATTGTATCCCAAGGCCCATTTTTGCTGCTCAACCTTAAGAAAATAAACATATTAACTCAATAAAAATCTTAAGAAGAAAATTTTGCTCATGTTATCCATAGAGTGCCCTACCCCTCCCCAATAAAAAACCGAGATAGGAAAGAACAAAAAATAACAAAGCGACTTGATGTCAAATCACATTCATCCAACATGTCCTGTATCATTTTGCCATTGTTCTTTGAGCTAGGATTTGAAATTTTGAATATGAGTAGGAAAATGGGTCGTACTACACCAACGTGAAGTTTTCCAACTATCACCTTCAAAAAGAATTAAATACTTCACCTCCAAACTCCAGCTAGAACACGCAAAGCCATGAAGATAAACAATCCAGTCCAGACTCCAGGAAGCCCTACTGGAGCAGCCACCAGAAGGAAAATTGAAGAAACTAGTCCAACTAGCACCTACCCATAACAAAAGCCAAAAGAAAAAAGGACATAAGGAAAGGAGTTAAGAGGAAAAAATCATATGGAATGTCTAACTATCTTTCAATCATTGAACTAGGTAATTACCATCGAGTAAGCAGCATATCCAAAGTCTGATACCCCATAATAAATCCCGTCAATAACGAATGCCAAAGCATTCACTGGTTGAGATCCAGCAACAAACTGCACATGCAAGTAAATTTCAGATATTCCAAATGACATTACTATGTATACATGCAGGGGCGGAGCTACATTGTTTCATAAGGGGGCCATGGCCACCCTAAATTTTTTAATTTTCTCTATTTTGTATGTAAATTTTTTTATATAAAAGACAAAAATATCAAAATGTATGAAAGAGGATGAAAGAGATTTATCAAAGTTCATTCAATTTTATAATTTAATTGGACAAATCTCACACAACATATAGGTTTATTTTTAGGAAAAATATTTACTATATAATAATAATAACATAAAGAAATTTATATCAAGAAAACTTAACCCATCTTATTATAATATATAACTTTTGACTTCAAATGATAATTTTATGACTCAAATCTCTTAATTTATAGGGTGGTAATTTTTTTAACATATACATGTATCATAGTATGACTTGTAAATATTTTCTAGTTATACTGATGTCAGTTCAATCAAAATTATTCTTCCAAATTTAGTAAACTTGCTCGAATAAATAAAACTTGTGTGTAGGCGACTACAAAATTCTAAAGATTGATTTACTTTTTTTTTTTTTTTGACTAATCCTACATTAAAAGTACTCTATATGCGACTACATATATTAAGTGATTATCATAATTATAAATTTATAAAGTAATTATTGTACAACATATAAAATTTTACAATAAAAGATAGAAATTTTTTTCTTTATTAATATTTTATGTATTTGGTCATCCCAACTAAAACAGTCTAGCTCCACCACTATAAATATATACTCCCTCTGGACTTAAATATAAGCAAAATTAACTAGTACACTAATTAATAAAGTTAATTAATATCATTTAATTCTACTAATCACATTTAAAAAATAAACTTTTTTCCTAAAGTTCCCTTCATTGGAACTTGATATGAAGAATAAAAAAGAGTCATTGATTGAAGGATATTTTTGGAATGGTATCATTAAATAGGTTAAAAGTAGTTAAAATTTGCCTATATTTGAGTCCACTAAACCTTTTTTTGTTGTTGCTTATAATTGAGTCTGAAGGGATTATATGTTTTCCTCTTTCTTTTTACGCTAAAAAAATAAACTTCCACTTACAACTTTCCATCGAAAATGACTCAATAAATTAAAAACATCTATAACTAATATGGAATGTTAAAACCAAAAGAGTGTGTGAATGTGGGAGACAAGGAGACCAGTGATGAAGAGGTAGACGCTGTGATTGCTCATCGTAGCTCATGAACGTCAACAAGGGCTCTTATGTCTTAAAGCGAAGGATCTGGGGGGTAACCATTCTTATTCAAGAACTTGGACTAGCAACTCTAATTTGGCGGCAATAGCGACACATGTTGATGGTTAAGGGTAAGTTTGGAATAATTTTTTTAATAAGGTTAAAATCATTCAATATTTTATAATTAAATAAATTGACATAGCATTTTTTATATATTTTTTTTTCAAATGGTGGTGGGAGCATGCAATGAGAATGATCCGAAATGGGTGCCACACTTTTGTTATTGTGCTTTGACTCCTCTTTAACCCATAGAAAATGGTTTTATTTTTTTCCTATTTAATTTTTTTCTGTCAACCCAAAAATAGAAAATAAAAACTCGCTGAGGAAGTATAACACATACATAGTAACATAAATGTTCAATGGAGGCTCCTCCACAATCCAATTTTAGTGGTGGAAGTATTTACTGTAGCTTGGTTGTTCTGTTTTTTTTTAGTTTACTGATTGTACCATAAAAAACATACATACTAACATAAAGCTGAGCTTATGAGCCAAGGTAAGGTAGGAATAGAGCTAAGGAGTTTGTGGGCTATGAAATGAAAGTAGCAAACTAATAGTAAATCTTTTGTTTCATTTAGGAAGGCTTGGCTCTCACATACCATTCATTTAGGACTATCACAATGCAGTCACCCAAGAAAGATCTCACGGTAAAGAAAAAAAAAATACAAAAACTCATTAATTCATTGCACTTTTGCTTTTGTGGCTTCATTTCACTTGCTCTTTATTTATTTATTTATCATTAGAGAACCCTTCATCCCACATAGTGGAGCCATGAAATCAAAAGTGCAATGAATTAATGAGTTTTTGTATTTTTTTTACTGTGAGATCTTCCTTGGGTGGTTACATTGTGGAGGTCCTAAATGAATGATATGTGGGAGCCAAGTCTTCTTAAATGAAAAAAAAGACTTACTATTAGCTTGTTGCTTTCATTTCATAGCACAAAAACTCCTTAGCTCTATTCTTACCTTACCTTGGCTCACAAGCTCAGCTCTATGTTACTATGTATGTTTTTTACGGTACAATCAGGAAACTAAAAAAAAGAACAACCAACCTACAGTAAGTCAACATCAATACTTCCACCACTAAAATTGGACTTTGGAGGAGCCTTCCATGAACATTCAACGTTACTATGTATGTGTTACACTTCCTCAACGAGTTTTTATTTTCTATTTTTGGGTTGACAAAGAAAAAATTAAATAGAAAAAAGGAAAAAGAAAAGGAAAAAATAAAACCATTTTCTGAGTCAAAGAGGAGTTAAAGCACAATAACAAAAGTGTGGCACTTGTTTCGGATCATTCTCATTGCGTGCTCCCACCACCATTTGAAAAAAAATACATCAAAAATGCGATATCAATTTATTTAATTATAAAATATTAAATGATTTTAACCTTTAAAAAAAATATTATTCCAAATTTACCCTTAACCCTCGACACGTGCTACTATTGCCACTGAATTGGAGTTGTTGGTCCGGGTTCTTGAACGAGAATGGTTACCTCCCATATCCTCTACTTCAAGACGTAACAGCCCTCGCTAGCGTCAACAAGCAGCGATGAGCAGTCACAATGTCTTCCTCTTCATCACTACTCTCCTTGTCCCCCACATTCACACACTCTTCTGCTTTTAACATTCCATATTAGTTATAGGTTTTTAAATTATTGAGTCACTTTCGAGGGAATGTTGTAAGTGGGAAGTTTTTTTTAGTGTAAAAAGAAAGAAGAAAACATACATACATGTTTACAGTGGTGGAGCTAAATTGTTTTAGTTGGGGTGACCAAATACATAAAATAATAATAAAGAAAAAAAATCTATCTTTTATTATAAACTTTTATATGTTGAACAATAATTACTTTATAAATTTATAATTCTGATCATCATTTAATATATGGAGTCGCATATCGAGTAATTTTTGGTTAAAAAAAAAAAAGTAAACTAATCTTTAGAATTTTGTAGACGCCTACACTCAAGTTCTATATATTCAAGCAAGTTTACTAAATTTGAAATAATAATTTTGATTGAACTGACATCAATATAACTAGAAAATATTTACAAGTCATACTATGATACATGTATATGTTAAAAAAAATTACCACCTTATAAACCAAGAGATTTGAGTCATAAAATTATCATTTGAAGTCAAAAGTTATGTATTATAATAAGATGGGTTAAGTTTTCTTCTTGATATAAATTTCTTTATATAATTATTATTATTATATAGTAAATTTTTTGCCTAAAAGAAACCTGTATGTTGTGTGAGATTTGTCAAATTGAATTATAAAATTGAATTAATTTTGATAAAACTCTTTCATCCTCTTTCATAAATTTTGATATTTTTGTCTTATATATAAAAAATTTTACATACAAAATAGAGAGAATTAACCACTTATGAAACAATGTAGCTCCACCCCTGTATACATGCTTCCACATAAAGAATGGAGAATTGCACTGCATATAATGAACATTTATTAGTCCTACTAAAAGGTTATCATGGCTTAAATGCCCATCAAGTACAAAAATTCTGATACTGTCCAAAAACATTAGCTTTCCATCTATTCATCCACATTACAGAAAGAACAATAAAAGAAAAAAAATCAATATAAACAAAAATCCAAATAAAATGCATTCTTCTATTTTCTTTAACCAACTCCTTTTCCTAGTAAATTCACTATAATGCTTTCAACCATAAGGATTTCAATTTGGAGTTGGTACTCATGACTTGGCCCACTCAGACCCACTTCTGCACAGGCTGAGTGCCTGATTCTTAAAGTCAATCCAAGTAAACTAGGGAGTGGCATAAAGCCTACAAATAATAATAAAGGTACTTTTCTGCAAACAATAGAGATTTCTTACCAATATACCTGACCGAGCAACATCCAGAACTTCAGAATCTGTGCTAAATAAACTAGAAAATGCTCCAAACCCAAAGAATAAGGTCATAGACAAAGTGATTCCTGCTCCTAAACCAATCTGTTTAACATGTAAGAGAGAGTAGAAGAAAAGAATTTTGGGTCAGTATAAGTTCCAATATCAGTAAAAGAATGTATGAAGGAAAGAAAGCAATTTATGGTGACAACAACCAGTAACCTGTATCACTCTATATATAACAAGGCGTGCTTGCTCATAATTTCCCAGGGAGTAACTACTGGCAAGAAGTGCCTGTAACAGAAATGTCATTTTAACATGACACAGTAAGTTTCAGCCAAATAAATTTCAAAGACCTAATAATTTTGAAACACTTAGTTCGTGTCATAACTTCAAGTAATATGAATTCCACTAATAATTGAATAGAATTCATACCATCTGTATCATTTGAAACTGCATGATACAGAGTCAATTCTTCCAATCCTTGCCAACTGTTTTCTTTTTGGGCCACGATGGAGGATATGGTACAATATTGGAATTCTTATTTCTTACTAATACCATTTCAGTATCTTGGAAATGGAAAAGTATCAAGCTTATCATGTAAAATGGAACGCCCCCCAATTTGCTTGATTTCATGGTCAGGGAAAGCCCCCAAATGTTCACCATAATGCAGTTCATATTATAAAATTATATTCTTCTGAGTTCATGTGATTTCGAAACTGGATGAGCTAAAGTGCCCACAAGATATGTATTCATCATTTCAGCTGGTATAAACTTGGTATGTATCCAAACAAAATGCAATTTATAGTCCAATGCAATAGAATTATCTAACCTGACCAGCAAGCGCCAGAGCATCAGTGAGCAAAGAAACAGACAACCAAACTTGCATGCAAATTTGATGACCTGCCATAGGTATAGGTCCCTGCTTAGCTGCCACAGATGTTGACAGTGTCATAGTTATAAACAGAGCCAAAGTCCTAGCAGCAAGAAGACCACCTAAAAAGCTCAATAGTTAAAAGGAAACATTAATCTGGACTGCTCCTTAACTCACAAAATGTATTCTGTCAAGTCATAGAAGTTGTTAACCAAACAAATCATTTTCAAGCTAAAGAAAATCATATTTCATTACTCAAAATACAAAACATAGATTATCATAAATGAACTGAAAGAAGTCCTGCCAAAAGTATAAATCCCACCAACTTCAACTTAAAGAGACAATTTAATTGTAATATCCTTTGAAAATGGACTTCATACAATACAATTATAACTTTTTTTTAAAATCGGTCAATCACCTCTGATTCTATCGGCATTAGACTTCTAAGAAACACTACTGCATGCAGAAAGTAGGTTTGATAAAAAAATAAATTTAATTCCAACATATTTTATAATATGAATTACAATTTAATAAGATCACCAAGAAATATTGTTGTTGGACAAAATATATCCTTATAATTTGCAAAAAGTCTCATTCCAACTGACCAGTCATTAAATTGTGCTAGAGATGTAACACAAAACCATTTAGGTATCTTCACCTAACAATTTAAACTTTTGAGATAGTTGGTTCATTACATAGTATCAGAGCCTCCATGTTCAATCCTTGCCACCCTTGTTCTAATAAAATGTAGAATTTCATCAAAAGGTAGGTGGGCCAGTGCATTATCCCCACTTCAAGTCCAAAGGGCTATTGCATTTTTGGGGGGGGCGTTAGGGATGTAATATATAATGTGTCCTTAACAACTTAAGCTTTTGGGATAGCAGGTTCAAGACACAGTAAAATCCAATTTGAATCAACAAGTCTCTCCAAGAGTTTCAAGCAAAAGACAGAATTAAATGCAAAATAAAAAAAAAAAAACACTTTAAGCACAAAATCAACAGAAACCAAAATGTTACGTGATCCACATATTTACACATGGCTGATTAATTCTAAAGACAAGGTATTGTTGAGATACCCAGTGAGTTAAATTTTCTATCCACAATCATGCACAGATGAAGCTAAATTTTCTATTCACAATCATGCATAGATGAATTTTACTAGGAAAATTTCAAGGATACACTGCAGAAACTATTAATCATCTTTCCAATCAACACTGATCATTTCATTATCATTACCAATTTTCATTAAAGGGCAAGGACAGCAAAAGCAACACTTCAACTTAATTGTCCGTACCAGATTTCAGATAGCTGAAAAATTTTCTCCCCTCAAATTCCAAAGGGATTAGCAGCACTTTGCCACTCAATTTCCATAGGAGAATGAAAGCGATTAAATATCTGGTGAACACAAAGACAAATTCTGTTGAAAACAGAAGATCACATGAATTAAGGGACTTGTGCAAAATGCACAGATAATACAAGTTTACCACATCATTGACGTACTCAGAGATCACAGTAGCAACTGCAGCACCACCAACACCAAGACCAAAAAGAAATATTAATATTGGATCCAATATGGCATTCAGAAAGCTTCCCACACCTGACATTCCAAGACAAGCCTTCATCATTTACACATCAAGCAAACCTAGACATATACTCCTATTTTTCCACAAGTACACATCAATCCTGCTAACCCTAGCAGGGTTGCATGGAGCATTTTGCAAAGTATAAACATGAAGCTGACAGCCCAGTAGAGCCAGATTGCAGTGAGAATTTATATAAAACCATCATAGACATCACAGATATAAATTAGAAAGCAAACACTCAACAGAAATTGCTAGAGGATCTGCTTGGTCTTCTATGCAGAAAAGGGCAAAATGAAGAACATGTGAAAATTTGCAGGTAATTGATATTTTCTTCACCACATCCCAATTCATTTATTATTCTCTATTGTAACATTATACTGTTCCAGCATTTCATATGGTAGTCCAAAAGGGCCTTTACCATGAATTAAGATTGTTTAAATGATCCAATTGTCAAAAAAGTTAAAATTTTTTGCATCTTTCCATAAAATATAAACTGCGGATAAAGGGCATATATAGATTATAGTTGCAGCAATTAAGACAATCACGCCATGGTCATTACATATTTACCATGGATCATCTCTGTGAATGAATACTTGTTTGTAATTTAAAATTTCAAATTATGTAAACTTTGTCTCTTTTCTTGACTCAAAAAGGCATGTGTAAGTGTTAATTTCTTGTCAAAATTGAACTATTTCTAAGCTCTGTGCCATTACAAATAAATAAAAACTTCAGTATTGTTGCCAATTAAAATTGTTGACAAAGTACTGTTGGTAAAAGAGTACTTTGGCACTAATTTCAATTGTATGTAACATATGAGTAGAGAGAGACTGAGTGAGAGAGAGTAAGCTGCTGAAATACTTGCCAACAGCATATAGAGGTGTCTTTGTATCCAAAAATCCACGAAAGGTGCCTTGCGCAGCTAATGCGAGCACAATTGCTGGAGCACCAAAGGCCCTCAATGTAAGAAACTGCTCAGCAGGTCCACGCATGGGAGAATCCTGAACAGCATATAAAATGGAATAAATGATGCAAACAAGATTATAAAAGTAAAATCCAATTATATAAAACCAAGTACCCATGAAAAGCAGCCAAAAAATGCTTTTCTTTTTTGCTTTTCATGACCCCCCAAACCAACAAAAAAGGAAGAAAATATCAGGATATATGAATTTTCTTACTATGCATACCAGAAGACCGATAGCTGATGAATACAAAGTAAAATTGTACATTTATATTGATATTGATTGTTAATATGTTTCTCAAAACTAGAATCATGTACAATTGACTGTTAGGCTACAAATACAGAATGTAATTGGTGTTTAAAATTTTCCAAATCACTATAGAACACATAAGAGCCATCCCGAACACATTTCATATACCAGCTAAAAGCTATATTAAAACAAAACATAAGTCTACATCTGAAATTCATGTTTTTATTTTTTTTTTCCAACATTTCTGATGATTCATTAAAATTATACATGACTACATAGCATAAAATAACAGAGTAAGAAAAAAATATCATTTGCAATTATACAACATAAAACAAGCTAATAAGCAATTAATTACAAGTTCATGAGCAAACTTCATATTTAAGTTCAAAATATTAGCTGAAACTGAAATATTGCTTTCAATTAAGATAGATTTTTCATGATAGATTTATCTTGCCACACAGGGAGATTGTCCAAAGACATTTAGATCCAAACCTGTGCTTGTAGTGTTTCCAACTAATGATTCTTTTCTTTTTTTTTTCGTTTTCTTTGTGTTGAGTGGGTGGGGTTATCTAGCCCAGCAAAGTGCAGAGTCAGAAGAAATTATAATTTATAACATAAAGAAACGTAATATCACTTATATGAGATGACGTATAGATCAATAATTAGCCAAGTATGACATACAGCAGGTATACCCATGATATTCATAAGAATGCCAGAGCCAAGGGTAAGCGCCACAGTTTCAGCAATTCCAAGAGTTGCAGCAAGTGCTAAAGAAGTTGATACTGAAGGAAGGAACTTCTTGCTTTGGTACTTGCCTGAGAAATCATGATAACACCCACATGAGATCAAAACTCTTGGTAGATACATCTGAACAAGAAAATCTGTGATCATGTCCCAGAAAAGTAGACATCCTACAAAAACTGTGATGGCTTTGTTGAAAAAAGGTACCATTTTCATCACTTGGACTGCACTCTTCCTCCTTGCTAATCAGTGCCTGCTCCTCCGCAACAAAGGATGTAGTAATATTAAGTAAAGGAACATTGAATGCTTTTGACACTAGATTAAACACAGAAGCTGAAACCCCAACTGCAGCCAATTCAACTACCCCTGCATAGAGAAATCTGATTAAGGGAGAATTCTTTCTTCAACAGCAATCATTTATCAATACAAATCAAAACAAACAGAATCAGAGAAAAGCCAACAGTTGCTACCACGATTAGAAGGTATGTTTGATTTGAGAAAACATTTTGTGTTTTCATTTGTTATCTTCACTAATAATTGCAAAATGACATTGTTTTTACTTTGTTTCCTGTTTTTGAATATTTGTATAAGAAATGACGAAAAGATCATTTTTATTGTTTCACCATTTATTGTATAAATATTTTAAAACAAGAAAAGAAGTCAAAAGCAATTTGGCATTTTGTAAATTTGTAGTTAATAGTAAAAATTGAAAATGAAAGCAGAAAACATTTTCTCTAACCAAAAAGACCCTTATCTTCCAAATTTAGAATAAAAAGCTGCAGCCAGCTAACTCACAAGTCTTTTTTATTTCCCCAAATTAAATTAAAACTCAGATCATTAAATTCATTTCCACAGAAGTACCTATATGGCCAACGAATGCTGTGTCAATCAATGAGGCAATAGGATCAGCCGCCAAAGCCAAAGCAGCAGGCAGTGCAATGAGCACTATCTTCATCCCAAGTTCATCAAATTTAAACCAGCCATTACTGTTCATGGCCCAATAAACAAACTTCAAAGTAAATAAATATGCATAAAATTAAATTCAAACAGAACATAGACGACAAATTCATCAAATTTAAGCCACCCATTTCATTTCAAAGCCCAATAATTCAACCTCCAAAAGCCCAATTTGTAAATAAACAAACAAACAAATAAAAACCCTTAAATCAAAGCAAAATCCATTTAACACACAATATTAAACTCAAAATTCAAAACAACGCATAGACAACCAATTCATCAAATTTAAGCCACCCATTGCTGCCCAAAACCCAAGAAACAAGCTTTAAAACCCCAATTTACAAATAAATAGACTAAAAATGCTTAATTTCCATTTTCTGTCTGGATGAAAATTGTTACACTATCAACCAATTAGAAATTACTCTACATATGAATTTTAACTTTAACGTATTTGATATAAAAGTCAGGAATCTAACCATAGATGACAATTTATGATTGGATGACAGTGTATTTAAATTAAATCCTAAAATAACCTTAAAATCAACTTCAAAATTTAACACAAAACAAATCATACCAAAAAGAAAAAAGAAAAAAAAAATCTACGAGGAACTCGAAATCAAAGAGTACCTGAAACCACGAAGTAGCGGAGAAGAGGAATTATAACGCGGTTTGGGGGAAGAGGGTTCGAAGGACGGATTTTCAACGGAATCAGTGTTGGCGTTGTTGTTTCGAGAAGAAGAAGCTTTCGGTGGAACTCGAACACGAAAACGCGCGAGGCAATGAAGCTTCGTGGGAGATTTCAGCATTGGGGATTTCAGAGAGTGTGTGCAAAGAAAACAGGTAGAGAGAGAAGACGCCATTCTCAATTTGGAGCATCAGAATCAGAAATGAATGAGAGTGGAACATGGAAATACCAAACGAAGCATAACCATATCTTCCATTTTTATTTTGTTTTTGAAGTTAACGGTTAGATGAATTTTTTTTGGTCAGAAATAAGTTAATAATAAATATCTAGGTTTGGTGGGGTCACAACTTATTTTTTGCTTAGGACATATTGGCTATTTCTGCTTGGGCTTCATTATATATCATTATATTTTTTATCTGACAACTTTTTAAAATAAAATAAAATAATAATAATAATAATAATAATAATAATAATAATAATAATAAATTTAATGTCTCAACATTTTCTTTTTTACAAATATTATATAATTTTTATTTAAAAATAAAAAATTTGTCTACCATTTTTTCTTTCTGAAATTCTACTTCTAAATGCACTTTCAAAAAATTCAGCCACGTGTTCTTTTAAAAAGTACAATAGTACAACTTAACAAGATGTACTACATTCTTTCTTTTTAATTTCGGCAATTTCATGAATTTGGTTTTAAAAGAATGAATACTTTTAAAAATAATTTATATTTAATAATAATATTTTAGAAAAAGTTAGAAGAATTAGTTTTATTTAAATAATAAAATATAATTATTTTTAAAATATAAATATAGATATATTTTTAAAATTTTATGAGTCACATACTTAGAATCAATTTTACTTAATTATTAGTTAAAAATTTTCATTTCTCTCAACATCAAGTCTACTCAAGTATTATTAGTAACACAATCGTTAACTCATGAATTAATAATATAAAATGACATAACTATCCCTAATAAAAAAGTAAAATATGTAAAAATAAGGGTAGTTTGGTCTTTTAAGAACATAATTTGTGTTTCCTTCTCTTTTTCGCCCGATTTTGAATGAAAGATAAAAACAAGTGGGTCTTACATTTTTTTTTCTCTTCTCTCATTTTATGAAAGGTTCCAAACGATGGACAAAAGGCTTCTAAAGTTTTTTTCATCTTTTTATAATTCTTCCTTCATGTATCAACTATTCTAAACGAATAGTCGAAGAAATAAAGAAATAGAAAAAGAGAAAAATATAGATACAATAGGTGATATGATGTAATAGGAAGAGAAATAAAAAAAATATATGAGTGTTAATGGAGTGTTTGGAGTGGAGGGATATTCACTGATCATTATTGTTTCATAATATATGTAAAACATAGAAATAACACAAAAAGGGGGGTTGAATTATGTTATACCAAATTTTCGCAAAAACTTTTTAAAAATGTTTCGTTTGAAAGGTTAAACAAAATTTTTTTTAAAGATGTTTAAATAAAGACAAAAGAAAAAAACAAGCCAAAGAAACATACGGAGTTTACACTAGTTCGTCTCCCCTAAAGACTACATCTAGTTCTTGGAAAACTACCAAATCTCACTAACTTAAACAAGTTACAAGTATTTTTTTAACCAAGCCTCTTCAAGCTCAACCCAAATAGTCTTTAACTTGCCTCTCTAAGCAAAAACCCAAATATTCTTTGAATTAAAGCCTCTTCAGGCTTCTACCAATTTTTAAGAGAAATGGTTGATTGTGCTTAAGTTAACGTCTTATCAAATAAATATACAACTGAGTGTAGGAAGCGTTTACAAAAGAAATGTATTTAAAAATTACAAATTGAGAGAATTTTTCAACAGTTTCACACACTATCAAAATCTATTAGCAATTGAAACTGAGGTGTTGCACGTTTGAGGTTTGTAAAGGCAAAAAAGAGTCGTTGGAGCATTAAATGCAGTATTTAATGTTTTTCACCAACCAATTATTCTAATAAGATAAAGTAGTATGCTTATCTAGCCTTTCTCATACTCAATCTTGCAGCAGTGGGCATATTTGCTTTTCATACTAACAACCGCACACATAATTCTTCTTTTATGCGTAAAGTAGTCTTTTCTCGAGAGTAGGTATATAGGCTTCTATTCTTTCGAGGTTGTTTATGCTTTTACAAACTTGTAGAGTACATAACGTTTAAAACATCATCTTAATAAAGTTAGTTATTGATTCTATAAAGATATAGAAAGACAATGAATAACAGGCAGTCAGACAATAGCGATAAAGGCAATACAAAACGAGTCACCAGAAGTTTAATTTTAAAAGATTTTTTGAGACTATTTGTTATTATCAAAATAAATGAGGGCTATAAATTCGTCCTTTGTCTTAACAATATATTCTCAATTGTTTTGTGCTTTAACAAAGAAATGAGGAAGTCAAAGTCTAACATTGTGTTTGGTTGTACGTTGTAAATAGTGTATGCATGTTATGCTAAAGCAAAAATAACTAACTTTTACGTTCTTTTGGTATATTTGATGTGAAAATGAGTATAAACGTGTGTATTTAACATGTAACCAGACACACACTAAATACGTGTTCATATTTATGTTAGATCATTCAAAATTACGTTAAAATACCAACTACCAATTAACCTAATTTTAGATAAATGTTCACATATGAGTCCTAAGTTAATGAATTGATTCTGAATCCAAAATTGATTTTGAATTCAAGCATATGACCTCTTGTTCAAATGCAACATGTGATCTCACGTTCAAATGCAACATATGATCTTGGAGGGCTACTGTTGTTTGCAAACTGCAACCCTTTTACAATCAATGCTTATTGATGTGAGTGGCAAGGATAGTTTGATTCCTCTTGAATAAAGTATCAGTCTGAGTCTTACAAATAAGAAAAATAAGTGAAAAATGAGCTTTGTTCTCTTAAATTAGACCATTCAAATTGATTCAGATTAATTGGGACCTTACAAAGTTTTCAAATATTGAGGGTCTGAAGGGAAACAAAAAAAAAAAAAGCAACTTCAGAATAATAAATAGGGGATGAAAAAAATAAACACGAAAGAAAAAAGGAAAAGAGATGGAAATTTGAGATATTATTTAGACTAATTTTAAAAATTATTTAGACTTATTTTCTCTAGGAATGGTGCAACTAGTCGTTACAGCCACCCATAGTAAGGCTATGCGGGCATTTAGATGTTGACGATGCCAAGTGACCAATATTTTTTCCAATGCTGCTGTACTACTAAGCCCGAGTACAAATCAATCCAAGATAATCCTTTAGTAAATGCCAAAATTTGGAAATTTTCAACGAAATTTCACAAGACACTTGTGTACCACCTGATCAAGTGTAAATAGGCCCAAGGTACACTCTAGTAAGTTTGGGTTCAAGTTTTCTTTTCTTTTCTTCCTCTCTCTTTTTATTTTTTTTGGTTAAAGGGTACCAGACTTCAAGCTTGAAAAGCTAAAACTGAATTTACCGAGCAGGGAACTATGTACCATTTTGGCTCATTGTTCCTGTACACCAAAGTTTCCTACATAGCTTAAGAATTAAAACCAAGGATAATTTATAAATATCTTTCTCCCTCAACTCACCAAGACATTTTTTAATGACAAAATCGTGAGATCCATGTGAGTCAAATTGGACAACACTTAGAATACCTAAGGCCTGTGCGAGCCGAGTTGATGAACAGCGGCCATTGGAGAGTGAGTTAAATGTTTAAATTTGATGAACATTCTAGACGGTGTTACATAGTGCAAGTAGTGTCATTTTTGGGAGAAGGGCGTCCTATGTGCTTCAGTTAAATAAGTGAGTTTATAAACATATTGGAGTATAAGCTGTGACAATTCAGTTAAAATAAGATTACTTCCTCTGGAGAATATTTGTAAAAAATAAAAGAAAAAAAGTACACCGCGAGAGAGCATTTATAAGCATAGTCCAAGTATATTATTTAATATCTGGAAGAAATTGAATCAATGAATCTACTGATATACGCAGGTCTACATTCCAAAAAAAAACAAGAAGATATTCCAAGATTTTTTCATCGAGTTTCTCATTATAGCTTGTCGTTAAGAAATTCTCCCATTCACCGAAGAAGAATGCATACTATGATAGTGTGTTTGAATTGGTGGTAAAAATCAAGGTCAAACTAAATTCATAGTGAAATCAACACATAAGCAATTATTTGTTGCTTCAAAAAATTACAGTGAGTACAACTCATCATGTTACCAAACATATTGTGAGTTGTAATTCATAACGGAGAAGTGAAATAATTTTATTATACACAAGATTGCATCTGAACTTGCCAACCCAAGTAATAACGCATGATATTGTGAAATTATTGTAATCAGACTCATGATGAAATGAGATCAGAACAAAATTTAAATATATCTATCAACTGCCTTGATTTGCCAAAAAAAAAGAAAAAAGATGAGACCTGTGATGGTGACAGCCGTCAAAAAATTGCTTTAACTTCAAAACACACAAGGGCTTGAGGGCGTAGTCCCGGATGGAAAAGTATTTGCAACAGCATCTTGATGCCCCCACAAGAAAATCTTCCGAGTGCTACCACAAAAAATGCATTATGGGACTGCAATGCATCTTTTCCTTGAGTATCACGGAAATTCCAGCCTCAGGTGCACTACTTTCAGCTGGTAAACATTAGAATATTATGATCCAATTCTTTCAAGATTTTCAGAGACAGTTTTCATTCTAGGCCGGACCTCAGGGTCTCCCTCGGTGCATTGTAGTGCTACATGAAACACGGCCAGTACCTCTTTCTTGGCATGCACTTCATGGAGCATCGATGGATCAACCATTTCGGACAATGGACTTTCTTGTTCAAACCCTTTCCTAACCCACCTCACCAAGTCAGGGACTTGGACTTCCATGGAAGTTGATGCGGCTGGTGAAGAATCTGGGGATTTCCCAGTAAGCAATTCAAGTAATACAACTCCAAATGAATACACATCCCATTTCTGGGTGGGTCTGCAACCTGGGACTCGAGCCTCAGGGGCTTTGTAGTTGTTAGTTCGCTCTGTTTGTGATGGCTTCAAGTAAGGAATAGCTCCTCCCATAAAGCCACCAGAGGAGGGGTTGTTGCCTGTGATGCTGATCAGCCTGTTAAGACCAAAATCAGAAATGTGGGGTTGGAAGTCCGTGTCAAGGAGGATGTTGGAGGGTTTGATGTCACCATGAACAAATTTTCTTGGACTGCATTCATGGAGATAGGCCAAACCCCTGGCCGTTCCTTTGATGATCCTCAGCCTGGTTGACCATGAAAGATTCGGAGATGGTTGACCATTTCTCCCTGCATAAATGATTAGGATTAAATATTAACTAATTTTAGCTGAAAATTTTTATTGGGAAGATATAAATCTAGTACAGAATGCAAACACAAATTATAAGTTATTTGTTGTTACAATTACAAATTGATGTTGTTCACTCAAAAAGGAGTTTATACAAAATTCATAATAGATGGATATAGCTTCTTAAGATAAAGTCAAAATAGCAATTTTAAATATTTTTATAAATAATTTCAAATGAAATAATCATGAATAATTAGTTGGCTTATCTACATCCCACAGAACACATTATTCTGCAAGCAAAAATTTATTAATTTGTGTTTGCATTTTCCTTATAGTAGTCAAACGTAAGTGTAGTAGAAGCATGGAGATTGGAGAGAGTAGGAAAACAGTTCTGGCAGGCCCGGGTTTAATCAAGCTATCGTGAAGCTGGTAGAGACTGCTTCAAAAGTAAGAAAGTTTAACCAAAAGGAAAATAATAGAACAAGGAAAAGCAAAGTTTTCCACCAGGAGTCTAAGAACTAGGAAGTTCAACTTTAGCTGAATGAAATAATGGCGCAAAAGCGGCACAAACTTGGAAGTTCTTTTCGGCCAACAAACACAATTGACAATGCTCTATACAAAGCTTACTTTAAAAGATTCTGTTACGGAGTGTGTGATAACTGATAAACTGCAAATATACGTATAGAAAAGGAGATCCAAACAACTAAAACAAAATTAAAGTCAAACAGACACTGCACTTGAGAAATGACTTGGAACTGTGAAACGGCAACTTTTCCACCTAAAGTATTGATTTGTTAAGTGGCCCATGTGCAGCAAATGAGCTAAAGGTCTAGAAGTTCATGGTCCCCAACATGAGTACCACTGCCATCACATTTCCCAGACACATGGTGAATGTCTTACTTTCTCATCGGTTGTCCCCAAAGGGAGTCATTAACATTAGCACTGTTGTCTCACCAAACAATTTCTTGGATCCAACGCCCCTTGACAATAATAAATAAACATCTAACTAAAGTGCTCACCTAGCCACCCTCACACCTCAAATTAAATTAAATATAATGTTATTTCTTTATTTCTACCAAGACAAGTTAAAATTTAATATTGCACATTTGTACCAGTTAACCTACCATTTTGGTCCCATTGTCCCATAAACAAATCTATAACAGAAACGACAATTCTAGCAACAAAAAAAAAAAAAAAAAACAGAATGAAAACAACGGAAATATACAGAATTCCAAAGCCAATTTCTTTCACTGTTTCCCTGCAAGTAAATGTAGCATATTCTATTATCACTTCTTTTAAAAAACATGTTAAATTTATTTTAATAACAATCCTTTCTAGAAAAGACAAAAAAAAAAATTCTTCTGGCTGAATTAAAAAGGACAATAGTTAATCTAATCATTGAATGCACAGAAACATAACATTCGGACAGAACCTAGTTTGGGCAGTTAAATGGCTCTTTTAACTCATGGAAACCAAAAAATGGGAAAAAAAATTCACAATAACAATAAGTCCAGGGTTATTTATCAGCTTATAGAATAACAACTCAATCACATAGCCCAAATCATTTAAAAAAAGAAATATTCCAAGCATAGGTTTAAAAAAAAATTAACACCGACGGGTAATAGAGCCTAAAGTTGCTAATACAGTAAGCTAGTTTTGACTAATACATTATCATTAGTCCAATTAATGATAACGCTATATTAAATATTTTCTACAAAAATTACTTATTGCTTATTAAACTATATGAATTTATACAAAAGATTAATACCAATTTATATATAAAAAAAATGTTATGATGATCAGTAATGCTGGAATTGTTAAATGGTCAAGCCATTATTAATTATTACTTTATTTTTTTTAAAAAAATATTTTATTGATAAAAAACCATTCATTTGAGATAATCAAACGGGATAAATTGAGCATTGTATACCAACCTCCTAAAATGTTTTAATTACTTACGTTGCCTAACATCCAAATTTCACCCAATTATTATCAGCTATCATTATTATTCTTTTTGTTACTATTATTATGCAACTCTCATTAGTAGCCACCACTTTTTTGTCTGTGTGTGTGGGAATAATCATCACTGTGTATGCTCTTTACCCAAAAGCCTCCTACTCTGTTATGGATGGTGAGAGTAAAAATGGAGGCCAAACACTCAAACTCCCTAACCACTAAATGCAACAAATGAAATCATGACCCAAAAGAAAAGGCAGAAATGAAAACATGAACAGAATGTGTAAGAACACACTCACCTCTAAGGGCAGTGGCCAAATTGCCATTGGAGATGAAATCACTGATCAAAAGCTTCTCATCAGGAGCCCAATAGTAGGCTCTCAACCTCACAATGTTGGGGTGCTTCACTTTGCCAATGGCTTGAACCTCAGCAGCAAACTCCTTATACCTCTGTTCCCCACCCTCCCCCAATCTCCTCACAGCCACAGGCACCCCATTCCCCAGCACCACCTTATACACAATTCCCAACCCACTCTTCCCCAACACATAAGCAGAAGCCCTCAACAACTCATCAAGCTCAAAGTTAAAACCCTTATCAATGGCCACCAAATCCCCCTGCCCCCCTCCCTTCTCCCCCTCCTCCACCTCAGAATCATCACTCTTCAACCCATTACACCAACAACACAAACTCATTTTCTCATTCTCCCCACCAAACTTCCTCTTCAAAGTGCAGCTACACCCATTGTTCTTGTCCTTCCTCTTCCAATAAACATACACCACCACAAGCCCAATCAAAGCCACCCCGGCAGCATCAGCCACCGAGATCAAAATAATCAAACCGGGGCTCAGCCCTCTCGCGGACCGGCGCACCGGTCTGCGAGAATCAGGGCTGAGCCCTGGTTCGCTCGGTGCCGAACCTGTGCAGGGTTTCTGCAAAGGAAACCCGCACAGGTTCAGGTTGTTGAGGAACGCGGTGGGGCCCTGGTTCGAAAACGACCCCGTTTGGGGAATCTCACCACTCAAATCATTGTTCCGAAGATCGAAACTCACCGTAACAGGCAAATTCCCTAGAGAGTTAGGAACCTTGCCAGATAATTGGTTGAACGAGAGGTTTAGGGTTCCGGTTAGGGATTTCAGGTTACCGAGCTGGTCCGGGATCGAACCTCCTAGAAGGTTCGAGGATAGGTCGAGCTGGATTAGATTTTTCAGGTCCGGCCACGGACTCGCCGGAATCTCGCCGGAGAACTTGTTCCGGGCGAGGATTAGGCGCTGGAGGGTGGAACAGTTCCCGAGCGTGTCGGGGATTGCGCCGGAGAGAGCGTTGTCGGAGAGGTCGAGGTTTTCGAGGCGGGGGAGGGTGCAGACGGAGGGGGGGAGGTTGCCGGAGAGGTTGTTACCGTGGAGGAAGACGCTGTGGAGCGCGGTGGCGTTGAAGAGCTGCGCCGGGATGGCGCCGCGGAAGGCGTTGGTGTGGAGGTTGAGGCGGCGGAGGTAGAGGAGCGTGCCGAGCTCCGACGGGAGGTAGCCGCGGAGGCCCTTGCCGGAGAGCGCGACGCCGACGACACGCGGCTCCGGGATGCCCGAGACGTTCGCGCACGTGATGCCGGACCACCGGCACGGCGTGGCGTCGCCGTCGTTCCAGTCGGAGAAGACGGCGGCGCCGGAGGCGTCCACGGCGGATTTTAGAGTGAGAAGCGCGATGCCATCGGAGGAAAGAGAAACGGCGGGGTGGAAAAAGAAGAAGAAAAGGAGGATGAAGAGAGTAACGGTCATCTAGAATGAGCGATACGGCACCGTTTTGGAAAGTGGTACGGTGCGTTCGGTGCAGTGCTGGGAGAGTGAATGAACTGGGAAGTGGTACAGGAAGGAATTAGTTGAGGCGTAAGAAAGAAAGGAAGTAGTTGTATTTATGAGAGAAAAGATATGGAGAGTTGGGGGAAGACGAGATTTTAATTTTGTGGGGTCCAATTCCCGCCAAAAAGATAGAGAAAGAAAACAGAACAGAGAGAGAGAGAGAGAGAGAGAAAGAAGGAAAGGACTTGCTAACGGAAAGAATGTAGTGAAGTGAAGTGAAGTGAAAGAGAAGCAATTGCCAATTGGGATTAGGGAGAGGAAGAAAAAATCTTGCTCCCTCTTGTTACAACTTGAAATTAGATCATTGGATTTGGACTTTGTTTGAGTTGGTAGTGTTATTGAGATGATGTAGATGATTGTGCTGCTGAACTGTAGTTTGCATCGTGGGGTCTTAATGCTTCGTTTTTTTATTAAGGGGTATAGCAACAAAGAAAGACAAGTCTTTATTCCCCCCGAAACTCGTGTTAATTCTTGGTGCATGTGAAAATTTAATTCTTGGAGGTTCTTTTTTGTTTCTTGTGCGTTCCTCTGTGCACCCTAGTTGAATATAATAAAATACATGAAATATTGCACAACTCAAGTCCATGAACAATTTGTATTTCATGTCTTTCATTTTTAGCAATTTTTCCATTTCAACGAAGTCAACTTCTTCTTTTGAACTATTGGAATATATTTAATTTATCACCCCAATCTTATGTGAATAAACTTGTCAATAAACATCTATAAAAAAAGAAAAAATAAATTAAACTTACCTCATAAATAGAAGCTTTATCATTTAATTTCTTCAGAAATTGATTTTAAATGATGTATAAATTAATTTTAGTTTATAGATAAAACTTAATTTATTTTTTCTTTTTTTTTTTCTTATAAGTGTTTATAAAAAAAATTATTTAAACTAGACCTTAAATCAACTGAGTAATATATTTCTTCTTGTTAATTTATGAATTTTACTCTTGATGAGCCAAGAGCCTTACTTTAAATATATATAAACTAATAACTTCAAGAGTCACTATAATTTTGAAGAATGATACAGTGAAGCCTGTCATTAGGTTTTACTAGGGTAAGAATTGTTAATAATGATAGATGCATTGGACAACTAGTCAAGTATGAATTCCACGTCATTATTAGCTCTTCCTGCCATAATGAGTTCTTGCTGTCATGACATTTCGCAAAACTTGAAACTTCAACCAAACACCACTCGGTCACGTTCATAATGGCAGGGTTACACCTACATTAAACACTTGTTTGTACCTCACATTCCATTCAAATTACGGTACACTGTTCCCTCACTTAATTGGGTGCCGCAGAAAGACCCATCTTTTGCCGTAATTATTTATTCTTTGAATGAAACTATACGTGATAATTGCATCTACTTCTCAATCATGCAAAACAAACTTAGAAGCTAACATAGCCACACGAACTATAATGCAATTTGTTTTCAGTATTTCTTGTGCGTATAATTTCAGGAATGATTTCTATAAGCAAAAGATGAAAGAACTTTATGCATGCCCAATGATATCTTCCCCTATTTCAAAAGAAGACAGCTTAAATTCACTCCGAAAGAATAATTAGACACATTTTGAGATAGAAAACAAATTAATAAAACGCTTTGCTTTGTAGTCAAGGGATATAGTTGGTACCAAATGAATTCCAACTACACAAAACCAGCAAATTAACTCCAACAGTTAGATCAGGAAAATAGGTCCCGCACCTAAATAAATGAACATAACAGAATTCTTAAACGGGTTCTTCTCGTTAAACAGAATAGATCTGAAGTATTCGATCCATTTATCTATGTGAGAGTTCTACATTTTATTGTCATTTTTAACTACTTCCACAGGTATTTGAACCTCAACGACACAACCAAAATTAAAATAAATTAAGTGTTTTAATATGACATAATTCATGTTTTAAAGTGAACATACTTTATAAATTTACAAGGTCCCAGAATCTAAGTGGTTTTACTTGATATTTTTTTCAGCACATGAATATTTTGTTTCATTAAAGCATTTGTGAACTTTTATAGATACAGTGTTATTGTGGAAAGAAAGCCAGAGCCAAAGATTAAAAGAAAAAGTCGGATTATTGTCTGTCTATATATTACCATAAACAACCTTGCCTGAGGAGCAAGACATTAATGTGTTGAGAAAGATCAACGTGCCACTTGCTGCCTATGAGAGTTATTACCACAGCATGTGCACCTACCATCTGCAATTCAAGCTAGTCAGTACTACTGATTTATTAAGACCTCAATAACCCATCTCACTTTGCATTTTTCAATTGGACAAAACTTATATACAGATCCTTAAATGCTGTTTGTGTTATTTTCTAATTAGAATTAGAGTTTTACCTTAATAATTGTAATTCTTTTATGCAAACTTTTATTATATGAATTACCGAGATAAAACACTAATTCTGATTAAAGAATTACACAAATAGCACATATAAAACTATATCTAAATTCTGTCCTTTCCAATTCCCCAATTTATTTTTCATGATCACATCTCTTACCTCTGCAGCTTGGGATTGTTTTTTAAATCCTTCCTGAGCCAGAATTCACCAGCTTTGCGATATGCAAACGGAACCATAGTTCGCGTTGAATGTTTGGTATTAAATTAGTTTTATTACTAAGTGCATCTTAATTTCTAAACTTTATATTGCTTTAAAAAATGTCAATTGCCCTATTATAGCAAAGAATGAAATACATTAGTCATTTTACATTGCACAAATTGCAATCATAGAGATGCCCCATCATGTGCTATCAATATCATCATAATAGGATCCATAATTTTTTTCTAGATATAGGGAACTTTTTTGGGAATGGATGGTAAAATGTGTTGAATAAGTACGAATAAACGAATTCCATGTGCGTTCATTTCAACATGTTTTGATTTATTACTAAAAAAACTGCTGATAAAACTTGTAACTTAAATCATGTGAAAAAAATTCCCTATTTGATCACATAAACTAAAACCCATTTTCACGTACGGCAATTACTACCAAAAAAACATAGCAGCCAGACATATCTAATCAGAATTCATAAAAAATGCAACAAACTGATTTTACAGCATCGAATAATTAGCTAATCAGCCTTAGAACATATCATATTAAACTCTATCCTCCCTCCAAAGTTTAGAAAAAATATCCTAATAGAAAGTAAAGGAGGGAGTAACTGAGTAAGTTCAGATTAAGACGAGAACATAATAGAGGTTCAAATTTCCATTATATCTCTTTGTATATATAAACGTGTAAAACTATATGCTTTTTCAGGCCTTCACTCTCCTTACTAACTCTCATATTTACTTTCATTTGAATACTCTTCTTTCATGAAGAGGTAAACTGCACTCTCCTAACATGCATTTAGTATATTCTCTTATACTTTTAATATTAACTGAACAATTTAACAAGTTATAACTGATATCAAAAACAAATTATATATATATATATTATCTTGAAAATTTAAATGCACTCCTAATATACATATATTATATAATATCTCTCCAAAAACATTTAGTTGTCATTTTTCAATAAGAGTGTTTTTAGAAATTTTTCTTAACCTCTTATCTTTTTCAATTTATTATTTTCAACATCTTTGATTTTAACTTGAATTTCAATTTTTTTAAAAGAAATTATCAATAATTAAAAATAATATTATGTCACAATATAAAGTATTTATCATAAATCTAAAATATAATTTATATGTTTTAAAATATTTATTTATTACAAATTTTAATTATAATATAATTTATATATTTAAAAATATTTATTTATTATAAAATTTAGTTATATAAAATAAACATTTATTCTACGCAAGTCACATACTAAAATACTAGTTCTTAATATCATTCCAATAAAACAACAGCATGGACAACCTTCTACTTACGATCTGGACCACCTACATCAGATCTGTTTTTTTAATTTTAAACGTTTGCATTAAGATAATTAAATCAAATTCGTAAAACTAAACAACCAATTTGGGCGAGTTCTAGTGCGAACTCGTAGGAAAAGTGGTGCATGAGTGGGGCAATGTACAGTACATATTTAATATTTTTTTAATATAAATAGAATTATAATTAAAAATGTTAAAAGACAAATAAACCCTTTTTAATGTATCCGAACTTGAAATCTGCATCCGTCTCTTATCAGACCCGTCGAAGTATCCTATTTGAAGATCAGACACATGTACTTTATTCCATTTTGAAATTTTAATATATACATTTTTTAAGTTATTTATAATATACGTACAAATTCTTAACAATATTTAAAGCTACAAAACAAATTCCTTAGAGTCAGATATGTTGAAATATTTTTTAATCTAATGTTTTTGTTATTTTTTTATAATTAAAAATAATTGCTTTAAATGCAGTACATGAAAAAAAAATTCTTTAATATATACAGTTTAAAATATATCAGTGAATATTATTTATTTAACGAACCTAATTAGAGGATAATTTTCCCTTTTATAGATTTATAAGTCAATTTAGTGTAGTTGTAAAATAAAGATTTAGAGATATGTTTTAATTTAATAAGTAACTATTGGGGGAAAAAAATGATTTAAAGGTTTGCTTAATTTTATTTTAAAATTATTTTATGTATTTGAAGTATACTAACACTACGTATATTATATTATATTATATTAACATATAAGACAAATTATTTGCTCAAAATCATGAACAATGTAATTGATTCATCTAATATTAAGAAGAAAGCGCTGCTAACTTATATGTATATAAATAACAAATGTCTTGACTTTACTTGTATTATTTTGTTGTTATTGTGACTTATGTAATGACCTGTGTAAATTATTGCATTATTATAAATAATGGTAACATTGATTCGGTAGTAATATTTTTAATCATACTACAAAATCCATGTATTTGACCTAATACAGTCCCCTTTTACTTAAAAATAAAAAACTTAATTATTATTATTTTTCGAAATTCCGATGTACATATCTTATATAAAATTATTTCCATGTAATTGTAATAATAATAATATATATATATATATATATATATATATATATATGAAGATAATAAAAACATTATATGTTTAATAAAAATTGAATGATCCAAATACATTTGATTAATTTAAAAAAAAAAAAAAGATACATATGACAGATTAATTTATTTATACACTCTTCACTTTTGTACATATATATTGTATAATCAAGACACGTGTTCATCATGCAGAAACACATTTATGTACAAGTTCATTCATTTTAGTTGGAGTAAAAAGTAAACAAATTCGAAAAAAATAATTAAGAAAAAAAGTTATTTATGGCTGAACTTGTGTCAACAACGGCAATGTTACGCTCCTCGCTCGAATATCATGCTTACTATTTATAGGGGGGCTTATATGTCATTTTACGATTTTTAAATTAAAATCCATTTTAACTATTAAAAAATTAACTTTGCACTTTAGTACTTTTTTTATTTGACCATCGGTGAAACACTTGCAATGCTACTTCACCAAAGCGCCATTCATTTTAGTTGGAGTAAAAAGTCAACAAATTCGAAAAAAGATAATTAAGAAAAAAAGTTATTTATGGCTGAACTTGTGTCGACAACAGTGGTATTACGCTCCTAGCTCAAATATCATGTTTACTATTTATAGGGGGCTTATATGTCATGTTACAATTTTTAAATTAAAATCTATTTTAACTATTAAAATATTAACTTTGTACTGTAACACTTTTTTTACTTGACCACAGTGAAACACTTGCAATGCTACTTCACCCTAGAAAGCGCCACCAATTTATTCTATGCTGTGTGTCTAAACTGGAGAGTTTCTTGCTTTCAAGAGGACTCTAATAATATGATCCTATGTCCCATATCTTTTTTGTTCTATGCATTAAAAAGTTAGCCCTTTTGATCAAGCAAAAAGTTGACGTTGGCTGCCTTTTCATGTTGCACGAGGTCTTGGAATCAGTGATGGTATCCTTCTCTTTTGTAAGACTATAAATGCTCTGATTCAGCTTGCCACATACACTATATAGGAATTTGTCAAGTTTCTAAATTAAAAGTTAATTTTGAGAAATTTAAGGCATTGTGCTCACTTACTCTCTCAAGAAGAAAAAGAGATGATTTCGCCAATATTTCTTCAATCAGAATTGTCAATAATCTTGGAAAATATCTTAGACTCCCTCTACTATGAGGGAGAGTTTCAAAGACAGTCTTTAGTCTAATGTAGAGAATATTAAGAAATGAATGGCCTTCTGAAAAGCTAAGCTTTTTAATGGAGCAGGCATAATTTGTCCAGAGAAGGAGGTAATATTCTCTATTCCTATCTTCGCTATGCAAATTCATCTAGTGCCTGAGAATATATATATGACAAGATAGACTGCGTCACTTTACAAGTCAGGATTGTCACCATGAAACGCTTAAAACATTTTATATGTTTGTGTAAGCAGAAAGCTTCCTACAAACTGTCTACACGCAGCCACTTTTGCATCTATTTCCTCAACAATGGCCTAGCACTGACATGCTTTGTATGCAAACATGACATTACCACTGAAGGATGCAGATATTGACCAACATAGCAGGGAGACAACAACAACAACTATACTCAGAAGTTAAAACTTTTTCTTTATTTTAGGAGTTGGGGAGAAGAGCGCACAGGGAAGAGAAAATGCCCCTGTCAACTACGGAGGCATTTGGTATACAGTATACAAAATATTTTTTATCCTAGGAATCATGTTTTCTAATAATTATATTTCTTGAGAATTATGTTTCTTGAGAATGTCACAAATATGTTTGGTATATCTAAAATATTTTTAGGAATGAGAGACATAATTATAAACAAATTTTTTCCCTTCATGAAAATCTTGAATTCTCATCCTCTCTTATAGTAGAAAACTTAATTAAAAAACAATTCTAGGAAATGTTAGATTCCTAAGAATGATTTTTAAAATCCTTACACCATACATAAGAATTTAACATTCCCAACCAAAGATTCCTGGAAAACTTAAAAAAATTCTCCTACCAAACACCCCCATAATTAAACACATTCATAACCCACCAAAAATATCTCTCATGAGTTTCCATAGACTCATGGATTTGAAGGATGGCTGGAATCAGAGGCTTAGCATATGACAAACTAAAAGAATAAGAAATGAGTAAAGTAAGAATAATACAAAACAAGGATGACAAGGAAACAGGAAACCTGTAGAAACATGTGATGCCGAAAACAAAAGGCATGTCCACAAGTATGAGGAATCATATAAATACTTAACAGCAAACAATCCTGATGGGATGCATTCAAAAGGAGAATTAAGTTCATACATTCAGACCTTGAGTCCATTTAGGAAGCAGGTGATTCAGAGCTGGAGTTCACATTATCAGACACCGGGGTGGAGGGTGGAACATATATCCGTGCCTTCTTAAGAATTTCAGCAACAACCCAATGTTTATGCTTGCTCAAAGGCCTAGAAGGATCCAGTCGAACCTAAACAACATGGCAAAATGAATAGAGTACAAATTAGGTGATAAGAATAACATTCACAAAAATTGAAGTGATGAACTATAAGTCAATTAGATGGGTATGTTCATGTTACTAACTCGGTCACCAATGTTGCAGAGGTTGTGCTCATCGTGAGCCATGAATTTAGAGGTGCGCTTGACATAACGGTCGTACAATTTGTGGTAGAATAGTCTGTCCACTGCCACCACAACCGATTTCTGCATCTTATTGGAAACCACCATTCCTGCTACTTGCTTCATTTTCTCTTCCCAACCTGCAATACTCAGATTGGATTTTTATTTTTATTTTTTTTAAAAGAATACCATTAGTTTCACATTTGAATTTCATGGACTTCAACGACGGATGTAGGCAAGCAAATATTTGTCAAGGGTTGGAACATGCAAAATTTGAATCCCCATAGACCGTACTTAAATATACCTCCCAGCATCCAAATTCTATCCTTTCCTAATCACCAAAACAAATGGAGGACACAATGCACAAAATCACAAACTCATTGGGAATTATGCAGAAACAAGAGCTTTCAAACCACCAGGCAAAAAACCACTTAAAAAACACTGAAATGATTTTTAACCCAGTTTGATTTTAGAAAAATTTATTATTCTCATTTTCTAATTTCACCTTTAATTATAAAAATATCACCTTGTTTTTATTTAATTTTTTGCTTTCAAAAGTTTAAAAAACAGTAAAAATATTTTTATTGTTTATTATTTTCACTGTATATTATATAAACTTTTGAAAAATAAGAAAATAGGTATATACTATCTTACATCTACTTGATTTTTAAAATGAGTATTTTATAGTGTGTCTGGATTGGTGGTAGACAATCACAACGAGACTAAAATCATGGTAAAATCAACATAAAAGCAATTATTTGTTGCTTCAAAAAATCATGGTGAGTACAACACACTATGTTACCAAACATGCACTTAGCAAGCTACAGTTGAATGTATTTTCAGAAATTCAAATTTGTAACTTGTTAAAATAAATGTACCAACCTACACCTACTTGGTTTCGACTTTGACTTGAGAAAATAGAAGTTATAACATGATAAAATAACAAGTGGATTTAAGCTAACAAATAATAAGAAATAAAGTAAAAATAAGGTAACATTTTTATAATTAGAAATAAAAACAGAAAATCAAAAATAAAAAGAGAAAATAATCTATACATTGACAATGTAAAAAGAGTTTTATAATATCATTTAATCACACTCAACATATATAATAAATTTATTAACTTTTAAGATAATTGTCTTAAAAGTCATACCAACTAATGATATTTCCGATAAATTTTAATTGGATGAGTGTAAACACTCACTCACTGGTGCATATAAATTAAATTCAAAAAAAAATTAAACAGGGCCCCTAAATCTCCAATGATTATCTCCACCAGGTAACTTTTACCATAACTCTCACTCCGATATCAATGTTAGAAGGGGCGAGGGAAATTAGCCGAACAGTGCAGTTCAACGGCACTTAAATCAAAAGCTCAAAAAATTAAAGCGCAGAAGAATTGGGCGAAATTGAAGGGACTACGAACCTTGAACAATATGAGAGCAACGAGATGTGAAGGGGATTATTCCAAACAATTCCGCGGCGGAGCAATTCGGCGTGTCTTCCGTCGTCACCGAAGGAGGCGACGCAAGGAGGAGGCGGTGGACCAACGGCGGAGCTGCCGCTTCGACTCAACGAAATGAGAAACCAAAAGAGTGAGGACTAGAGATTTAGAGCGTTGGACTAAAACGGCTTAAACCCTTTGGGGTTTGTGTGGACAAATCCATTTTGTTTTAATTTTTATAACTATTAGGATATGTTTCTTATATATAATTAAAATTTATAATAAATAAATATTTTTAAATATATAAATTATTATATTATAATTAAAATATCAATAATTAAAAATATCCTTATATCAATAATTTATATTATGATATAAGGATATTTTTAATTATTAAAAAATTATTTAAAAATATATTAAAGACTAATTTAAAAATAAAGATAAAAATGAAAGTTTAAAAGAGATAAGAAATTAGAAAAAATCTCTAAAAACCTCTCCTTAAAGAAAAACACTTAAAGACACTATGTTCAAGAATAATTCTTAAAAAAGTAAAAATATTTTTATTCAAGATAACTATTCTAATTTATACAAAAAGAAAATATAGACAAATTCAATGCTTAAAAAGAAAATACATTAAATTAATAATGAAATTAGTTTATCAATAAAAAAAATAATGAAATCAGTTAATTTAATCTATAAAATTATAAAAGTATTATTTTAATTTTTAAAATTATCAAATATAATTCACTTTAGTCATTACTATTATAATTTTAAGCATTAAAATAGTTGTTATTGAATAATGTTAAAAATTAAAATGCCTCGTTAATAATTTTAGAGACAAAAATAATATTTTTATAATTCCAAAGATTAAACGAATTAGCATTCACGATTTCAAAAACTATATGAATGTATTACGCGACGAAATTCCGGCCTCTAACTCATTTATTTATTTATTTATTTTACTTTTTTTTTGGTATAATTTATTTATTTTACTTTATTCAATGGATTCTTACCGTTCCTTTATTTTTTTTATAAAAAATATTTACTTTTACCTTTAATACATGTTCATTTTTTTGTCCATTCAAGTTTTTTTTTTTTATGCATTAATATCCTGTGCCTTGCTTTTTGCATGATAATTAATAAATATATATTAAATATGAAAAAATATAAATTTGAAAGATAAAAATACGGAGTTTTGATTGCAATTTTTATTTTTGAAACATTTTACAAATTAATCTAATATTTTATGTAATCCATACTATAATAAAAACTAGTTACAATCAATTTATCAAAAAAAAAAAACCTAGTTACAATCAACGGTGTTCCCTCCCAATCTATCTATTGTCTATAAAAAAGGAGGAGCCTTGGGGGTCAAGTGCCAACCTCTGAGAATTTTTTTCCGCTCGTTTTTCTAGTCCATTCCTTTATTGGTCTTCATACTTATATGACTAGGAATAGTATACTTGTTTCGATGCAACATTCTTGCTCGTCGTCGACGACAAAATTTACTAGATAATTCTTTTCTCCTTATGATCTGTTCGTGATTTTGAGAATTTGGTCGGATAAAGTTAAATTTCATTTGTCCTTTTTCTCTGTTTGTATTTTGGGAAAAATGAAAGGTAAAAATGAAAAATTTTGAGTGATTGGTTTTCGTTGCCAGTTTTTTGTTTGTAATTGCTTGAATTGATGTTTCGTTGAATAATTTGCTTGATTGATGCTTGGAAACTAATGGATTTAGTTCTTTTGTGTTTGAATTTCTAGGTTCTGAAATTTTGATTGGGCATATAGTGACTCTCGCTCGTCGTCGACAACGAAATTTCTGTGGTAATTCTTTTCTCTTTCTCTCTGATCTATGCTCAATTTTGTTTTTGGCTGCACTATACTCGAATTTTCAGTTATTGTTTCGGTTGTTGAATGTGTGATTAGGTGCATGGGTGTGGCTTCAATCATTGTGCAGGGATAGTCCTCTGGGTGAGGATTTTTTTCTATCGGTTTTAAATTTATGCAGTCTATTGTTGGCTTTTGTCTTGTTTGCGGTAGAATATGAAGGTTGTGAAGTGGTGTCATTTGATGTTAACTTATAGCGCCATTCACCAATGAGATGCTTATCTTACCATCAATTGTTTTTTACTTTTCTCTTGTATTTTCTTTCCTTTTATTTCTTAGTTATCATTTTCCTACTTCTACCTATTCCTTTGGTTATAATCTTACATTTATAAGGGACTGATTCCTACTTCTACCCATCTGATTGAACTTTGCTCTTTTCTCGTATTACTTCTACATGTACCTGACCATTTGATATCTTTTTCTTTTGGCTGTGTATAGAGCATAGGCAAGGTCGAGTCTTTAAAGGATGGAATGAAGGGAAAATATATTTCCCTCCCACATACAAGTATTGAAACAAATCAGACAGATATGCAGGTGATGATAGGTGCTCAAAACAAAAAAGAAGAAGTCCAACATGGTAGTCTTCTTTCTTGCAAATAATCTCTTGTGTGAATCAATGAAGTGACAAATGTAAGAAAATAAATAATACTATTGCCAAATGAAATGTCCTCGACCATTATTTTGAAATTATATCATTCCTTATGTAAATAATCAAAATCTTTATTCATATGTTTGTGGGGAGTCAAGATTCACTAATCATAGGCCAGTTTATAGCATATTCTTGGTAGAAGCTAGTTTATTAATTAGCTGTAACCAAATAAAGAAAAGCTCTAGTTCCATGATTGAAGTAGAAAAGTTGTTTCCACATTCACATGGTTATAGTTACACTTATTTGAACTACTTTATGTAAAACTGGGTTTTGCATTACATGTCATGTAATTAATAGTTAACGAATGTTTTAGTATGAAAATTACCCAATTATTTATGTAAAATGATGCTTCCAAAAGGTGCAACTTTAAGAATATAATGTCAATTTATGTTTTTGGAAGAAGCCTTAATTAACCAGACAAAACACATGATTAACCTTTTATTTACAATTAGTTAACAATGTTTATGACTAAATACTTAAATAACCATTGAATGACCAATTTAGTCTCACATGTGAGGATAAATTTATAGGTGAAACTGAAATAAGAAAAAGCACACAAGAAAGGGGGGTTGAATTGTGCATTTAAAGAACTTTTTCGAGATAAGTAGATCAGTCCAAAAAAAACGTTTTTAAGCGTAGGGATAGAGAGAAGAAAACACAGAAAGCTTTATACTGGTTCACTCAACCTAAGCTATGTCCAGTCCCTTCACCCAGAAGGTATCCACTAACCAATCTTAGGTTACAAGTATTGTTCGTGGCCTCTTCAGGCTTTACAACGCAATCACCCTAGATTGCTTAACCCAAGTATTCTTTTACACTAAGCCTCTCCAGGCTTTCATAACACAACAAGTGTTTTTAAAGAAAAGGAATTAACTCACGTAGTGAGGATTTGAAATATTAAGCTCAAGATCACTTTGAGGATCTTTACAAGATTTTTGCTATCGTCCACTGGACGTTTCTATCAGAGTATTATAAAAGTCTACTTGTTCTTTTCACAGACTTTGCCTTTTTTAGTTCACTTTTCTGCTTGCTTCTTCGTTGGTGCATGTATATATAGTCTTCAAGGGAAAAGATCCATTGTAGAAGACTTTGACTCGTTATGCAATGAGAAGAGTGCAAACAATCTTTTCAGAAGGTCAGGCATGGCAGTTTTTAGACTTGCACTAAAAAGGAAGGTGCAGGACTACGCTGGCGGTCTGTTCTTCTGAACATTCCTCATTAGTCTTGGCAGCTTGATAAGTTGACTTGCTTTATCTATTCCATTGCGCTTTTTGCACTAAAATGGTGTTGATGTTATTTAATGCTTCAAACAAATTTGAACGTTAGTTCACAGAAGTAGTGTATGTCAATTACGAGAAAGATTTAGCATAAATAAAATTGACGTTCAAACTAAAAACTTAGCCGTTTGAACATATGATCTTGGAGGCTTGTATAAGTTTATTCATCGGACAGTCGCCATCAGTTTGTTCAACTGGTAGGTCCTTTTTGGCGAGTCTTCTGGACGGTCTTTTAATGTGTCAACTGGACGGTTGTTAACACGTCTGTTGGACGATCTTTAACACGTCTACTGGACGGTCTTTAACTCATCTACTGGATGGTCTTCTTAGTTGTGACGGGGTTAGTCTTTAACCACAAAATTAATCATTAATAAGCTTGTTATCTTCAAAACATTGAGAGTTTAGACGCTTCTATGACTTTAGTTCCAACAATCTCCCCATTTTTGATGATGACAACCCTATTAATTATTAAGTTTTCTCCCCCTTTTTGAATCAAATATCATACCAAGTATCAAGCATATTATATATAAGAGATATAGGCAGAGCAATACTCGAAGTAAAGAGGCACATAAAGGAGTTTTCGAAATACTTACTATGCTCCCCTTGAGTCGGATATACCAAGCTTGAATCAAATATCATACCAAGTATCAAGCATATTATATATAAGAGATATAGGCAGAGCAATACTCGAAGTAAAGCAGATCAACTTATGTATTTTATTTAGCTGTTCTGAGCATAAATTACAAGAACATATGCATCAATAGACATAAAGACACATGCAGCATAAACATAAAAACTAATGCTTTCTCCCCTTTGTCATTAGTAAAAAAAACAAAAAGAAGGAGTTGTCATCACAGTCACTGTGGCGGCAACGGAGGAGGAGAAGGTTGAGAAGGATGGAGAAGGGCTTGTTGGTTTTGGAGAATTTGGTGAAGAAGAGTGAAAATAGGTTGAAGTTGGGTGGCAACATATTGTTGAACGGCGAGGTCAACAGAGGGAATGGATGAAGGGGCGGAAGTAGAGATAGGGAGGCTGGCGGAGGTTTGGGAGCCAGGAGTAGGTGGTGGTGGAGGTGTAGGTGAGGCTAGTTGAGAAGGTGGAGAGCTTTAGAGGGGGGAGGAGGTGCTTCCATAAACTTTAGGTTTGGCACGACAAGTTGGTAAAGACGAGGAGGAGTCCAAGGGTGTGGCGGTTGGAAGGTGTTGATGTGAGTAAGGGCAGCGATCAGAGTATAAAGAATAGAAGTTTCTGTACCAAGGAGTGGATGTTCATCTGGTGGACGGACAAAGGCACCTGAAGTGTTCAAAAAGTGAAAGACACGAGCTAGACGCTGCGTGAATTCACAGTTCGTTGCAGTTGGGATATCGGCCTTGTCGTTTGTTGAAACGTCACTGCTAGACGCTTCTTGTTCGCATAGGAACATATGTTGATGCTAGAAGCATTCAGCATCGGTCTCGTCCATGTCTGTATGAAGACGCTGAGCTAAAAACCATTCATGGGAATGGGTTGGATGTTGTTGAAACACAGCTGTGGACGGTAAAGGCAAGGATGGTGCCTTGGTCAGAATTTTCTTCTTCTTGAGGTTTTCATCAATGATTGGCAATCTTGGACAGACGCGATCTGGTTGGATGCGGATGGATGTGGAAGGTCGGATATGTTGGGATGGAGGAATGAACAGCTGATACTTCAGGAATGCTGAGCCTTTAAGAGTGTTGCAGAACATATGCTCAAAGACAGATGGAAAGAATCCATTTTCTTCCAGATCTATGGGCCGAAACTTCAACTCTACAGGCCATAGATGAATAATCCGTTCGTCCTTTGGTCTTCTTTGTTGTAGAGCTTTTGCGGTGTCTTCGACTGGAAGTACTCTGTGTTGAAGTACTCCAGGAGGATGAGCATTTATGCGCCAAGCTCGTACAACCTGAGGATACCTCTGTCTGATAAACCGCTTCAGCGACAAGTGTTCAATGGCTCCAGGAGGTAGTGCCAGATATTCTTCCGACGGCTGATGGACATAGTCGTCCATGTACTTCTCCATGATGATCGGAGAGTAGTCAAAACCACAGTCTGGTTTGGGAAGCTCTGGACGCAGAATCATGGCATTGTCGTCCAAGAGGTTTTGGGAATTTCCTTCAACAAATAGTAGGGGCCAATTCTGTTTGGTTTGTGCCAAGGTTTCTGAGAAAGGGGTAGGGAAGGGGATGATGGTTGAGGAAGGAGATGATTTAGGAGGTTTAATGGAGAGGTAAGTTTTTAGGATACCGGGAGTAGGAATGGTGCAGGTACAACCTTCATCACCAGGAGCTTTAGAAGGTTGGGATTGTGGTTGAGCAGGAACAACAACCATGGCAGCTTTCTGTTTCTTGACAAGCTTACCAATCGACTCATCGTCTTCGTCATCAGAGGCGACGATCAACTGTCTCTTAGTAGGAAGTACAGTTGGTGCAACAGAAGGAGCAGATGCAGCAAAAGGAGCAGTTGCAAGTGGAGCTGAAGGTTGTTGGGTCTTGGACCTTGTAGCTTTGGTCGCTTGCGCCTTGGACGACCTTCTTCTAGTGGACGATCTGGCAGCAATTGGATTCTCAAACAATACCTCGTCATCCATAGGTGCAGCATGCTGGACGATTGGCGTTACTGTTTGTAGAGGTGCCATTTCAACAACTTCTCCTTTGACGTCCACGAGTTTGGACGTGGTCTCCAAAGGCTTCAGCACGAACCCAGCCTTCATTTTTACAACATTGTTGCGTCCAAACGGCAGTTGTGTGAATCTATGGCCACCACCCAGAATCCGAATCTTGTTTTGCTCCCTAAGAGAGAGTGTGAAGAAAGCATGAAATACTTGCTGTTGCCAGAAGATTCTGTTAAGAAGAGCGGTATAGGTAATCTGGTCGCACTCTCCGCGTCCTCTCATGGTCCTGAAGATGTTGCTCAGGATGAGGTGCGGCAAGTTGAACTATTGACCAGTGATCATGTGGAACACGCAAACCGGTGCAAGAAGGTAACGCTGTCCTTAGACCCAGCCTTGTGAAGAATTCCTTTGTTCAGAAGCTGCTGGAATATCTTTCCTTCCTTTGTCAGTTTGCTGTACTCGACTGGACCTTGTCCTTCGAGACCCATTAGTGCAGCATCAACTGTGTCATGTCCTCCAAAACTATCTTCCTAGCCATTTTTGATACAGGACCCAGCCCGCTCACAGCCAATGGCTTGGGCAACAAAGCCTAGGTCCAGTGTGACCTTAACTTCCAGAGCGGTTCCAGTGATGTCCGTTTTTGAGAAAACGGCAGAGTTCCAAAACTATCGGATGAGTTCTGGGTATATGATTTCATTCAGGTGGAAGTAGTTGAGGATTCCACATCTGAGCAAGTTATCCTTTACATTCATCCCCATGTCGTTGAGAGCTTGGATATCGAAGCGGCTTTCGATGAGAACAACAACCTTGTCTAGGCTCTCCATACGAGCCACGGCCTTTGCAGCAGGACCATCCTTTTCAGTTGCCATATTTAAGAGCTTGAAGGAAGGTAAAGGTTTGAGAAGTTGAGGGAGTTCAGGTGGATTTGAGAGAAGGTGAGTATTTTGTTTAGGTTAGAGTGTATATGAAGAAACCGAAGAGTTTTTCTTTTGGCGGTTCTTACACTTTCGAAGAGAGGTGATGTGTAATAAATGTTGGGTCAGGCGCTTACATTTCTCGAGGTTGGTTATACGGCGCATGAGTGACTCAGACCAAAAAGAAAGCATTTATTTCAAATCATTTTCAGAGAAAACATGATTAAGTACGGATAAGGATGCATACACACAAATGAAGGCAGTTAAAAAAAATGCAAGTGGACAATGAAGTATTGAACGCTTATGAAAACATTGGACGCTACATAACTTTTGACGATCAAGGCATGTTGAATAAAACTATTCACTTATAAATTCCATTCCTAGAAGATCTCGAATATGAATGAGTTTATCTTTAGGAAGGGGTTTTGTAAATATATCTGCCAATTGATTTTCAGTGTTAATAAACTGAATATCGACAACTCCCTTCTAAACATAATCTCTTATAAAGTGATGTTTTATTTCAATGTGCTTTGCCCTAGAATGCAAGATAGGATTTTTTGATAGATTTATAGCAGCAATGTTATCACAGAAGATAGGAATGTTACTCTCGTATATATTATAGTCTTCTAACTGATGCTTGATCCATAAGAGTTGTGAGCAACAAGACGCAGCTGAGACATACTCTACTTCCGCTGTGGACAGGGCAATCATCCCTTGTCTTTTGCTCGTCCAGGAGACTAGATTCCCACCAATGAGGTGACATCCTCCGCTGGTGCTTTTGCGTTCTACTCTATCTCCTGCATAGTCAGCATCGCAAAAACCAACCAATCTGTATTCTTTGTTTGACTTAAAACATAAACCAAGATTAGTGGTTCTTTTTAAATATCTAAAGATTCTCTTAACTGTTGTTAGATGAGTTTCTCTAGGATCAAACTGAAAGCGAGCACATAGACATACACTGAACATAATGTCAGGTCTGAACGCTGTGAGATATAAATGGGATCCAATCATACCTCGGTATGTAGATTGATCTACCTTTTTAGAAGTGTCGTCCAGGCTAAGTATTAATGATGAATGCATGGGTGTACTCATTTCTTTTGCATCGTCCATCTTATACTTTTTGAGAAGTTCGTTGACATATTTTGTCTGATGTATGAAAATGCCATTTCCAGTCTGCTTTACTTGCAATCCCAGGAAGAACTTTAGTTCTCCCATCATACTCATCTCAAATTCTGCTATCATAATCTTAGAAAAATCCTTGCATAAAGAGTCATTAGTAGCACCAAATATATGTCGTCTACATATATTTGTGCAATAATAAAATATGATTTGACGTCTTTGCGAAAGAGAGTAGTATCTACTTTTCCTCTAGAGAAACCATTTTCTAAAAGAAAAGAACTTAGCTTTTCATACCAAGCTCTTAGGGCTTGTTTAAGTCCATACAAAGCCTTTTTAAGTTTGAAAACATGTTTGGGAAAAGTATCACACTCAAAACCAGGAGGTTGTTTCACATAGACTTCCTCGTTTATTATGCCATTTAAGAATGCACTTTTTACATCCATTTGATAAAGCTTCGTATTACTATGAGCAGCAAATGAAAGTAATATGCAAATAGCTTCTAATCTAGCTACTGGTGCAAAAGTTTTAGTAAAGTCTATACCTTCTTGTTGAGAGTAGCCTTGAGCTACAAGTCTAGCTTTATTTCTTACCACGTTGCCAGCTTCATCAAGCTTGTTGCGGAATACCCACTTTGTTCCAATGATAGACTTGTCCTTGGGTGTAGGAACTAGCATCCAGGCATCATTCTTTTCGAATTGACTAAGTTCGTCCTTCATGGTGCTAATCCAGCCATCATCCAGGAGAGCTTCATCCACTGTCTTTGGTTCTAGTTTAGAAATCAAAGCAGTTTAGGCTTGCTCCTTGAAAGTCGATCTTGTCCTAACATGATCTTGAACATTTCCAAGAATTTGATTATCTGGATGATAAGTCTTCATTTGCCAAGAGCGTCTAGTTGGTTCTTTTTCTTCTGCTTTTGGATTGTCCATCAGATCTATAGACGCTGAAGGTCTGGCATCATCCAGCTTCATATCTGCAAAAGAATCGTCTAGCTCTGATGTTTCATTATCAGGCTTGTTGTCATTGAACTTAACGTTGATGGCTTGTTCAACTACTAAGGTTCTAGAGTTGTAACTCTATAAGCCTTGGATGTTTCAGAATAGCCTAACAGTATTCCATCATCACACTTTGAATCAAACTTACCAAGGTTGTCCCTAGTGTTTAGAATGAAACATTGACATCCAAAGGGATGAAGATATGATATGTTGGGTTTTCGTCCTTTCCACAGTTCATAAGGAGTCTTTTTCAGAAAAGGTCTTATATAAATTCTATTTTGTAAATAACATGCAGTGTTTATGTCTTCAGCCCAAAAGTGCTTAAGAGTTGAGTTATCATTTAGCATGGTTCTAGCCATTTCTTGCAATGACCGGTTCTTTCTCTCTACCACACCATTTTGTTGTGGTGTTCGTGGTACAGAGAAGTTGTGGAGAATTCCGTTCTCCTCACAGAACCCTTGAAAACTTTCGTTTTCAAACTCCCCTCCGTGATCACTTCTTATTGAAGCTATACAAACACCTTTTTCATTTTGTATCCTTTTGCAGAAAATAGAAAAGATTTTATAAGACTCATCCTTGTGTCTTAAGAACATAACCCATGTCCATCTAGAGAAGTCGTCCACTACGACTAGTCCATATCGTTTTCCGTTAAGGGAGGCTGTTCTGGTTGGACCAAACAAGTCAATATGTAATAGCTCAAGAGGTCTAGATGTGGAAACATTATTTTTTGATTCAAAAGAGCTTTTTACTTGTTTCCCTTTTTGACATGCATCACAAAGAACATCAGACTTGTAAGCAAGATTTGGAAGTCCTCTTACGAGGTTATGCTTATATAGCTTTGAGATTAATCTCAAGCTTGCATGTCCAAGCTTTTTGTGCCAAGTCCATTGATTTTCCTTAATGGATACTAGACAAGATGCATTTTGATTTGTGAGGTCAACTAGATCAATCTTATAAAGATTGCTTTGCCTTTTGGTAGAGAATAATATGGATCCATCTAGATTCTTGACAGTACATTTGTCTTTGTCAAAGGAGACATTGTGTCCACTGTCACATAATTGACTTATGCTCAGTAGATTATGTCTGAGACCTTCAACATATAAAACATTTTCAATAGAGGGAAAGGAATGCTTACCGATTGTTCCTATACTTGTGATTTTTCCCTTCTGGTTTCCTCCAAAGGTGACCCACCCATCATTCTTGGGTTGTAGGCTTTGGAACATACACCTTTCTCCCGTCATGTGCCGTGAGCAACCACTGTCTAGGTACCATGACTAGGGTCTTCTTTTTGTTGTCAAGCAAATATGCAATAGGTATTATCATAGACTTAGGTACCCAAAAGGACTTGGGTCCTTTTCTGTTAATTCTGAAGGCATTGGACGCCTTCTTTGTTGGACGATATCTACAATGTGTTGATTCATGCCCATTCTTTCCACATATTTTACAAAAGGTTATATTTTTACCAAGATTGTGGTTTTCTTCTTTAACAAAACCAAGTCCAGATTTGTCATGAGGACTTCTTCTATACGATAAGATTTTATCTAGATTTTTAGTACCATTGACAAATTTAGACAAACTTTCTTTTAGATGAGTGACTTCTTTTTGAAGTTCTAAGACTTCATGAGAAGATGTCTCTTTTGAAATATGTTTAGTTTTCAAAACTTCATTTTCTTTCAAAACCTTTTTATGCTCTTCGTTGAGCAAGTTGAAATCTTTTGTTATTTTTAAAAATTTCCTTTTCAGTTCTCTATATCCTACTGAAAGAGTTGAGGAGTTAGCAAGCAAGTCATTATAAGCTTCTTGTAAAGAAATTAAATTGTCGAAGTTTACCTCTTCGTCTTGCTCATTGTCTGAGCTATCAGAGCTGGTTCCTGCCATGAGACACAGGTTGGCTTCTTCTTCTCCTTCTTTATCTGATGAAGATAGGTCCATGTCTTCCCAGGTAGCCATGAGACCCTTTTTTCTTGAAGAATGTCCTCTTTTTGTCTTTCTGTAGACTGGGACATTCAGCTCTGAAATGTCCAGGCTGTTTACATTCATAGCATATTGAAGGACTTTTTTCTTTAGGAGTTCTGTTAAACTTCTTTGTGAAGTTTTTGGCTCTTGATCCTCCTTTCTTCCTCCACATAGCCTGTATTTTCCTTGAGATGAAGGATATCTCATCTTCATTAGAGTCGTCCTTCTTAGATTCTTCCTCAGAGGATTCTTCCACGTTTAGTGCCTTGGACACTGATCCTCTGGGTGGACGCTGGACGCTTAGAGCAATGGACTTCTTCTTCTATCCTTCGTCTTGTTTCAGCTCCAGTTTGTGGACTTTAAGAGTTCCGAGTAACTCTTCTATTGAGAGTGTTGTTAGATCCTTAGAAGCTCTTAAGGCTGTAACCTGCGGTCTCCATTGCCTAGGCAAACTTCTCAAGATTTTGTCAATGTGATCATAATTATCATAGGTTTTGCCTAAGGACCTTAGGTTGTTTATTATGATTTGAAATCTACCAAACATAAGTTCGATAGTTTCATTTTCTTCCATAGTAAAGAGTTCATATTGTCTTACGAGTAAGCTCAATTTGGACCTCTTTACTTGTGAGGTGCCCTCGTAGGCAAGAGTGAGGGTGTCCCACATTTTCTTAGCACTTTTTAGACTGTGTACCTTTTCATATTCAAATTCAGATAGGGCACACATCATAGCATTTCTAGCCTTTGAGTTTAGAAGATACCTCTGTTTGTGAGATTCTATCCATTGACTTTTTGGGAGTTCTACTCCATCATGGTCAAGGGGCAGGTAATCGCCAGTTTCTACTACGTCCCACATGTTTATGTAACATGCATCAAAGAATGCTATCATTCTTTGCTTCCAGTAATCATAGTTCTAACCTTTGAAAAGAGGTGGTCTGTTAACGGCTTGTCCTTCGTTCTCCATAAGTGATTAGGATCGTTTTTACCCCTGCAGTGTTAGATGCTCAACCCCAAGAGGTCGAGCTCTGATACCAATTGAAATAAGAAAAAGCGCACAAGAAGGGGGGGTTGAATTGTGCGTTTAAAGAACTTTTTCGAGATAAGTAGATCAGTCCAAAAAAAAACGTTTTTAAGCGTAGGGATAGAGAGAAGAAAACACAGAAAGCTTTATACTGGTTCACTCAACCTGAGCTACGTCCAGTCCCTTCACCCAGAAGGTATCCACTAACCAATCTTAGGTTACAAGTATTGTTCGTGGCCTCTTCAGGCTTTACAACGCAATCACCCTAGATTGCTTAACCCAAGTATTCTTTTACACTAAGCCTCTCCAGGCTTTCACAACACAACAAGTGTTTTTAAAGAAAAGGAATTAACTCACGTAGTGAGGATTTGAGAGATTAAGGTCAAGATCACTTTGAGGATCTTTACAAGATTTTTGCTATCGTCCACTGGACGTTTCTATCAGAGTACTATAAAAGTCTACTTGTTCTTTTCACAGACTTTGCCTTTTTTAGTTCACTTTTCTGCTTGCTTCTTCGTTGGTGCATATATATATAGTCTTCAAGGGAAAAGATCCGTTGTAGAGGACTTTGACTCGTTATGCAATGAGAAGCATGCAAACAATCTTTTCAGAAAGGTCAAGCATGGCAGTTTTTAGACTTGCACTAAAAAGGAAGGTGCAGGACTGCGCTGGCAGTCTGTTCTTCTAAACATTCCTCATTAGTCTTGGCAGCTTGATAAGTTGACTTGCTTTATCTATTCTGCTGCGCTTTTTGCACTAAAATGGTGTTGATGTTATTTAATGCTTCAAACAAATTTGAACATTAGTTCACATAAGTAGTGATATGTCAATTACGAGAAAGATTTAGCATAAATAAAATTGACATTCAAACTAAAAACTTAGCCGTTTGAACATATGATCTTGGAGGCTTGTATGAGTTTATTCATCGGACAGTCGCCATCAGTTTGTTCAACTGGTAGGTCCTTTTTGGCGAGTCTTCTGGACGGTCTTTTAATGTGTCAACTGGACGGTTGTTAACACGTCTGTTGGACGATCTTTAACACGTCTACTGAACGGTCTTTAACTCATCTACTGGATGGTCTTCTTAGCTGTGACGGGGTTAGTCTTTAAGCACAAAATTAATCATTAATAAGCTTGTTATCTTCAAAACATTGAGAGTTTAGACGCTTCTATGACTTTGGTTCCAACAGAAACAACTACTATGTGAATGGATTTTATTGTGCACAATTTGTATTGCAGTTGGGTATTTTGACAGATTTATCAAAATAAGACCATTGACTAATGTCTATACAGAGTTAACCACTTTAGTATGACCAATTAACACGAAAGTCTAAAATTGAGTTATGCATTGCATGTCAAGTAAGTCAGTGTTAGTGAATGTTTAGTACAAAATTTACTTACTTGTTTATGTAAAATGATGTTTCTAAAAGGTTCAACTTGAAGAAGAATATAATGTCAATTTTGTCTTTTGGAAGAAGCATTAATTAATCAAATAGAGCACATAATTAACCATTTATTTATATTTAATTAACTATTTTTATGAATGAACACTTAAGTAACTATAGTCTCACATGCGAGTCTAAATTTGTAGGTGAAACAACTATCTTGTGAATAGGCTTCACTGTCATAATTTGTATTGCAGTTGGGTATTTTGACAAATTTCTCAAAATGACACAATTGACTAATGTCTATACGAAGTTAACAACTTTACTATGACCAATTAACTATGAAAGTATAAAATTGAGTTATGCATTGCATGTCAAGCAAGTCAGTGTTAGTGAATGTTTAGTGTAAAAATTATTTACTTGTTTATGCAAAATGATGTTTCCAAAAGGTTTAACTTGAAGAAGAATATAATATCAATTTTTCCTTTTGGAAGAAGCATTAATTAACCAAACTGAGTACATGATTAACCATTCATTTACATTTAATTAACCATTTTTATGAATGAACACTTAAGTAATTGTAGTCTCACATGTGAGTCTAAATTTATAGATGAAACAACTATCATGTGAATAGGCTTTATTGTCCATAATTTGCATTGCACTTGGGTGTTTTGACAAATTGGTTAGAATAATACCATTAACTAAAGTTTATACTTAGTTAACCACTTTACTATGATCAATTAACCATAAAGGTCTAAAATTGAGTTATGCATTGCATGTCAAGTTAGTCAATGTTAGTCAATGTTTTAGTGTAAAAATTACTTACTTATTTATGGAAAATGATGCTTACAAAAGATTCAACTTTAAGAATATAATGTCAATTTGATGTAGATGAAACCTTAATTAATTATATGAAGCACAAAGTTAACTTATTATTTACCTTCAATTAGCCATTTTTATGACTGAAAAGTGTCATCTACTAAATGACTAATTATAGTCTCACATGTGAAGATACATCTATAAGTAAAACAATTATCATGTGAATAAGATTTATCAATTACAGTTTCCATCGCACTAAGGCATTATAACAAATTTATCATATGAATACCTTTTATAAAATTACTCATTTATCCATATAAAATGATGTTTATGATGTAACTCTAACAATATAATATCAATTTATTGTAGCCTTAATTAACTAGATGAAGCACATTGTTAACCTATTATTTACCTTCAATTAATTATTTTTATGACTGAATGATGTAACATCTCCAAAATAAGCTAATACCAATTACGTTAAAAATTAATAAATCAAATATCTTTTATGATTGTTTTATGAGTGCTTTGTATTATGTAGAGCTTTGTTCTATTTTATGATATAGTATTAGGTCAAAGTTAGATTAGAAGAGAGAAGGCCCCCTAAGGCCCAATAAGGTCTCCCCACCCTTCTAAGACCCCAAACCATCACCCACACTCACATAAAACACACACATTCACTTTCACCTTTACAAGAAAAAGAAAGAAGAGAAAGGAGAAGGGACAGAGGAGTAGGAGAAGGAGGAAGAACAAGAGACACCCATCCATTCAACCATTCTTGGAACTTATTGTGAGTGCTTCATCTTCATTTTCTTCCCCTTTTCCCCCTTGATCATGTGGTTTTGTGATTGAATTTTGAGTTTTGAGTTTTGAACCCTAACAAAGGGGATTTTGGGATTTGTCGTAGTTTTGCATGATTGATAAGTTGTTTGATGTTGGGTTGAGGTTTAGAGGCATTTAGAATCAATTTTGAATCATTTATGATGAATTTGGACCCTTGGGGTGGTCATAGTTGGGTTGGAATGCGCAAAAAACACAATTTTGCAAAATCGCGCTATGGTTGAGCAAAAATCCAATTTTCGTTGAGCGAAAAAATGTCTGGCTCAGCAAAAATACCTCTAGAGACAGGTCTGAAAGCCTCATGCATCCTCGCTGAGCGAGAATGGGCCTCGCTAAGCAAAAATTTGAATTTAGAAAGGGCGTTTTTTCCTCATTGAGCGAGAAAGGCTCCAGAGAACAAGTCTGAGACCTTTGCATATTTTCACTAAGCGACTTTAAAGCTCGCTAAGCGATAAAGTCTTGCTGAGCGAGGATATGCCTTCGTTGAGTGAGAGACCCTTGAAACAACATGTTATATTCACTTCATTTTCAAGCATATGTTCACTGTTCCATGTAATAAATGATTGCATCAGGATATGTTTTGCTTGATACCATGTATAAAGAGTCTCCTTTGGGGGAAAGAGGATAAGAGACCCTCTAGAAACCAAAGGTTGGCCAAGGGTTTTAATGAAACAAGCCCTTCAAACCGGAGGTGAATATAAATATGAGGTCGCAATATATCTATGTTTTAATGAAAGAAAAGCATTCATAAGACTGAGGTGCCCTCTTGGGGTGAATGGGCAGGTTCCGTCACTCCTCATTTCCCAAAGGCTAGTGGCTAAACCTGTAACATCTTGTTTTTCCTAATGCATGATTAAGTGTTTTAATAACTAAAAAGTGGAAATTTGATATGTAATCTAGGTGATTGAAAAAAATAAATGAATTGTTGTTATGTATGGTACGTGGTATGTGGTGATAGTTGTGTATTGTATGTTTGAAATTCTGGTTTGAATTTAGGAAACTTGAGATATGTGCTTAAGCCAATGTAAGTGTGATTTTGGGATTTTGAGGAAAAACAGTTAAGTTAAACCAGTTTTGAGATAAGGGGAGTGGCTTGGTGAGATTTGAGCCTCAATAGGCCAAAAGTCTGTATAAGAACTCCAAGAGGTCGAGTATATAAGAGGGGTGGGGAAATTTCATTAATTTTTTATTTTTCATTTCTCTCTCTTCATTTCTCTCTCAGTTTCTCTCTAAAAATCTGAAGTTGATAAGTGTGTTAGAGAATTTCCAAGCCAATTTAGTGATTGTGGTGAGAGAAGGAACAAATCTGTGGAAAGTTTTGGCTCAAGACACAAATTTCTCAAAGAACCTAAATTCAAATTTGGAAACTTTTAAAGGTAAGGGAAACTTACTATTGGTTGATTTTGTGTTTGTGAATCCTAATATGTCGATTTAATGCTTTGGAATCGGTTAATTTCTATGAATATTTGTGTGTATGTGGTTCTTGACAAAAATGGGTTTTGAAAGGGGTTTTTGAAATCTATGGATGATTTGTGGAAGAAATTGTTATGTAATCGGTTAGCAAGGTATTAGAAGTAACTAAGATTGTTTTGTGATGCTTGGTGTTGATTGATTCTGTCAAAAATGGTTGTTTAGTGATTGATTTGCAAACAAAACGATCGCACTCACACCCAGTGTCGCTTAGCAATGGAAATTCTCGCTTAGTGATGGATACTGATGACTCTCTGGAAGTCACTCGCTTAGCGACAGAGCTTGAAAGTCACTAGAAGTCTATCACTCGCTTAGCAACGAAAATTTCGCTTAGTGACAAGAAATTTGCTTAGCGATGTATTCTAAAAAAATCCCTGAAAGTCACTTGCTTAGCGATGGAAATTGTCACTTAGCGATGGACGCTACTGACTCTCTGTAAGTCACTCGCTTAGTGACGAAATTCGCTCTCAACGAAAGAATAACAGAATTTGCTTTGTTGTATGATTATTGTTGTTGTTGGTTGATGACTTTATTGACTCCTATAGATGTCAAATGCATATTTTAAGATAATTGGATGTTCAAATTGTTTTTCAAACTGGCTCTTGGGTTTTCTTTATTATTATTGTGGATTTGTTTGATAAATTGTTGGAAAGTGGTAGTTGGGTGGAAGGTTGTTTAAATAGAACTTCCACTAGTTTTATTGTGTTGTTGTGGTGAGACGTCTCGTAGAGGATGTAGGTCCGATTGCTGTGTGAGAATTCTCACGAGGTATGTGCTGCTTGGATAGAGCCTTACCTTTTAACCATGCATGGGGCTGGATTGGGCCTACATGGAGTTGGTAGTGATTGTTGGATCATAGGTGGTGATGAGTAGGCCATGTGGTGTTGTGTTGCCATATGCATATATGTATAGATATTGATGAATGGTTGTGATTGAGTTGATGTTGTGGTGAATCGTGCATTTGCATGCATATGTTGTTGGCTGAGGTTGTGTGGGCCTCAAGCCGTGTGCAGGTAGGCATGTAAGTTGGGTGGTGAACGAAACTGTGGCTCAGACGGGCCTCCAACCTAGTGTTTGGATAAGACATGGGGTTTGAAAGATGGGCCTTGGGAGATGAGTGAATGGGTAATTCCGTAGGAGGCCAAGGCGGTGCAGGCCTTGTGTCGTAGTAAACCACCACCCACATTCACTTATCCTGACAAACCACTAAGTTTATCTGTAGATCAGAGTTTTGGCAATCCCTGAATGGTGCTTAGAAGGCCATGGTAGGAGGTAAGACTTGGTTGATCGCCCAAAATGTAGAAAATCTCTTGAGAGTTGTGTCATTCATTTATTGACATGTAGGGGTTGAAAGCATAGTGTGTTCTATTGTAATGTGTATAAACCCAATTCTGAACAAATTGGATTTCCATATTAGTATGTTGATGGTTTGATTATATTGGATTGCATATTATATGTTGGTTTTATTTTGTAAGCTTACCCTTGCCTTGCTGTTCCGTTTTGTGTTATCATGGTTGTTGTTGTTGTTGGTGTGGTTATGCGTGTTGCTATGACTGTGATGATCATGTCATTTTGACGTGGGAGCAGAGGGAGAGGCTTCAGCAGATCTGGCTTCCCACAATTGATGGTGGAAGACTCAGTGAGATGTTGAAGGCCCTTTATGGGTGGAGTTCTTTTCTTTGAGTTTGATGTATGTATTGTATAGTTGACCAGCTGTAAGGAGTTTTGTTTTTGTACCTCCCATGGTTTTGTATTTTTGGGCCTATATATCGTATTATTTTATATCTTATACATATATTTTATATAGCATGTTGATTACTTATTATTGAATATCTTAATAATGTATGGGATTGTATGGAATACTGTAGCGACTATAACACTCATTCATATTAAATACAATTCATATTAATTTAGTTATTAAGTTTAAGTAAATAAAACAATACGTGAAAAAATTTTCCATTTTTAAAAGAAATTCCAAACTTAACAGAATTTGGAAATGGTAGTAAAAGATGAAAGATAAGACTGTATATACATATATATCATAAAACTATACATCATGGTTTGATAATACTGAAAACTAAAAAATACATCAAAAGATAGACACTATCTAACCCAATATGTACATCGAAAAGATCCTATACAGAGCAATGTTCATTTACCCTATCCCTTATACAAAAAGAAAAATACTATAGGTCTTCAAGTCCTCCCCTGTGGAGATGTCCTTTAACTCGTACACAGCATCACGAGGCGTTAATGTCGTCTTCAATAATCACGATCAATCATACATAGAAGAAAATAATGGAGTGAGGTGTTTTGTTCTAAAATCACTTTTACATGTATGGTAAGAAATCTACCATAAAACAAAGATAAAACACAGCTGACAACAAAAGGGATCTTAAGGTTCATTCTAAGTTGTATCAGACTACCTTTGACTAGGTATGGATCCATATTTCTCATTAGTGGCTAATAGTTCTCAATAGAACCTGGGAAGTGACTGGGAGTACATATACCCCTCTCAACATCATTACGTGATACAGTCCTCATTATCATTGAGGAACAAAATAACAATTTAGGATATCCATTTATAGAGGTATACTCTCAAACCAATCTTGGAATGCTGAGCAGTTGTCGGGGTTATCAAGTTTGGTCAGGCGAATATCTCGGCTCAAGGGCGCTACCCTGACCATTGGGACCTTTGCCACTCAATGCCTACCCCCAAGACCTCCGCAAGTCGGTCCCTGCCTTTCATTCCTCAACGTACCAAACTGTAGCTTCCCTAGCAAGGTGTTATGCCACTACATGTCACTCGCTTTACATTACTCATTAACTATCAATTTCTAACTTCTCAAGCAGAGGTTTCCCTGGTCTCATTTAATTTGAGCACCAGTACAATCAACATTTCTGTCTTATTTTGCAAAAATTGTATAATACCAAAATTTTAACGGAATAACAATTTAGTAATCATATAAAATTTTAGCAGAATAACAATATAGTAATTATAATTTAATTACTAAAATTTTGATAGAATAACAACTAAATAAATGCATTTTGATTTTCTAAATTTGAGCAGAGTAACAGCTTAGCAAATGCATTTTAATTTTCTAAAATTGAACAAAGTAACAGTTTAGTAAGTAAAATTTAACAATTTAAATTTGAGTAGAGTAACAATTTAGTAATGATTTAATAATCTAAGTTTGGGCAGAGTAACAACTTAGCAAAAATTAAGGTTTAACATTAAACAATAATAACAATAATAAAACTTAAGCCTGAACGAGTTTAGGGGAAAACCCTTCCTACCAACATGCAAAGTGATAATAATTTAGAACCAACCCCACTTCCCCCAGTACCTCTAAGATAATTGATGAAAAGGAAAGAATTGTTGATGCAAAGCTCTTAGGAAGAGAACTTTACTAGTTGTTGGAAAACTAGTAAAATTTTAGCATAAAAACAAAGTAAAATAAATTTTTTTTCTAGAAAGAGAAGCTCTCTAAGAATTTGGCTAGCTTGAGAGAGGAAAGGATGAGTGAAAATCTGAAAACTTGGAGGCCTATTTATAGAAGAAGGAGGGGGGTTAGGTGTCCAAAGATTTACATCATCCATTATGTAAGCATTATGTCATAAATCAAATTTTTATTTATTTTAAATCTAATTTAGGGACACATATCCCAAATAGGTGGTGAATCACCTATTTTAGGGTTGGGGACGTGCTCCACCAGCTATACCAAGCCTCCATGTGTCAAATTTTATTTGTAGGTGAATTAACCGATACCGATAAAAACGCCTAAACTTGAAAAATTAGCTTTTAATATCAAAATAATTCATTTTAATGCAAAACTGGACAAATACATTATTTTTCATCAAAAATAAATTTATAATAATAAATTTTAATTTTTATTAATTTATTTCAAACTATATGTATTTATTTTGTATTTTTAAGCTAGAAAATTCATTTTAATTCAATAAATACCAAATTTTTTATGAAAATTCTAAAATTAAATATTTTACCCATAAATAAACTAAAATTACCATTTTCACCCTTTTTGAAAGTCAAACCAGTACTGGCTGGCTTATTAAACACATAGAGGCATTTTAGTCATTTTACACAGAAATTCTAAAAAATTCCCAAAAAATTTCAAAAAATTATATTTTAATATATATGACATAATTCCAAGCTCAAATTTACATTTTAATGTCAATTGAATCTTTTCCTCATGTCAGTCCTTAATGTTGAGAAATATGAACAAAATTATCATTTTCTAATTTCTCTGGGCTCCAGCTTGGAAAAATTATTAAAAATTAAGATTTAATAGCTCTTGAAATTTTGAGCAAAACAGTGGGAGTCAGAATTTTGAAATTCCTTTCCAATTTTTTAGAATTGCATTGTCAAATATTAAAAAAACAGTGAAAGAATTGAAATATAATTGTTATATTTTTCACTACTTTTCTTTCAAAATAAAGTTTTTATAATGAGAGATACTTAATATAAAATTTTCAATATATTTTGAGGTCAAAAAGTCTTTGATTGATTCCTATAGTCAATTAGGGGTATTTTTGTCATTTTACAAAAATTATCTCAATAAATTCTAGAAAAATTTCTAAAATTATTATTAATTGTTCTAAATTCATTGATGACTTAAAAATAACTTTTAAACATACAGAATAATTTAATATATAAAAGTAGGTGTGTTACAGCGACAAAGGGTCGTTACAAAACCCCTCGGAGCGGAAGGGTATATAAGTAAGAGGTCACGGCATAAGGACAAGGGGGATGCTCCTTGAAAGTTTGAGCTCAACACTTTGCCATAGGACAGAAGAGAGAAAATATAAAAGGCTAGGCACATGAATAAATGTCATGAAAAGTTTATGTTTTGAAGTTGAGTAATTGATGTTTATTGTGATTGATGCATTCAAGAGGTTCATACTTTGTATTGCATGTGTTTAGCACTCACTGAGACATTGTCTCATTAATTTAGTTTCATGTTCTAGATTGACAGGTAAGGATTGTTGGCGATTGGCCTTAAAGACATCATGTTTTGGATTGTTGATGTATAAATAGTTTATAGAATATTCTTTTGAAAGATGATGATATGGGAAGGTAATATTTTGTATAGTGATCCCCTGAGTAAGAGGGATCTCTCTTATATGTATGTGATTGTGTTACTTGAGAAGCATGTATAACTTGAAACAGTGAATTTCTTGAGTAATAGCATCACATATTATGATATTTGTATATGTATGTTTCCGTTATCCGCATTCTGATGATTAAGATGTATAAGCTTAAGGTAATACCCCTTAGGGTGTTACAAATGATATCATCCACTAAATGACTAATTGTAGTATCACATGTGAGGATAAATTTGTAGGTGAAGTACCATTAAGTTGTGAGCATGCTTTATCAAACATGTTTTCTATCGCACTTAATTGTTATATCATATTTTGTTAGATTAAGATAATTGATCAAATTTCATACTGAATTAACCAACTTTGTGTGACCATTTAACCATATTTGTTTATAACTAAATTTTTCAAATTTAAGTTAGTCGTTGTTAATTAAATTTTTTGTATGAAATTTCTTAATTATTCATAGAAAAAGGATGTTAATAAATAGTCCAAATTTAATAATATAATGTTAATTAGTTGTAATGTAACTTAAATTAACCATATAAAGCACATTATTAACATACTATTTACCTTCAATTAACCATATAATTGAATAGTAAAATTCACTCATAGATTGTACTCAAACATGTTAGGATATTATTGTAGATGAAACACTTACCATGTAAACATGCTTTATCTTAGCATGTTTTTCATCCCATTATACTAAACACATTTTATACTAAATTAACCATCTCTGTATGACCACTTAACCATATTTGTGTATAATTGCTAATTTTTCATTGTATCTCAAGTTGGTCATTATTAGTTTTTTTGTATAATGTTTCACAATTATCTTCAATAAAATATGCTTACGATATAACTTTAAAAGTATAACAGTAAGTAAGTTTTAGTAAACTAGAATTTTAGCCTATGTATTGCACAAAATAAATGTTTATTTTATATAATTAAAATTTATAATAAATAAATAATTTTAAATATATAAATTATATTATAATTAAAATTTGTAATAAATAAATATTTTAGAACATATAAATTATATTTTAGATTTATGATAAATATTTTATATTGTGATACAATATTATTTTTAATTATTGATAATTTATTTTAAAAAATATTAAAATTCAAGTTAAAACTAAAAATATTGAAAATAATAAATTGAAAGATATAAGAGGTTAAGAAAAATTCCTAAAAACTTTCTTTTTGAAAAATGTAAACTAAACTTACTAGATAAATTATATGGTTAACCTAATATTTACCTTTAATTAATCATGTAATATGACTGAACAATGACATTTATTAAATGATTCATTTGTCTTAAGAAATATTGTCTCCATTGCACTATGTCATTATTGGATATTAGTATAATTAACCAATATTACACAACCCCAACATATTTTATACACAAAGTTAACCACATGTGTCTATTAATGTTAATTTCTCTTGCATTTGCAACTGTTCATTGTTACCTAAAAATTCATATAATCTTTATGAGATACCCTCCATAAAGTCTATTTATGATGTTTTGTTAAAGGTCTCATGTGAAGATTATATAATGTACAGATAAATTGAATTAACCAAATAAAATACACAGTTAAACTGTTATTAACGTCTAATTAACCTTTTTATGTGATTAATGCATAAAGTCCTTGACAGGACCTATTGTTCTCCCACATGAAATGACACTATTGTATGTTTCATGTCCATGTGATTTATTGTCCACAATACACTATAATTATATATATTTACCATATTACAACAATTATCCAATTGTTGCACTGATTTAACCAATTGTGTACAAGCACTTAACCATATGTGTCATAAATTGGTCAATTTCAAGGTACTTATACTCAACAAAGAATATGGTTTAACTATAGAAACATGAAGATGTTACATTAAATTAATTAAGAAAAATCTAATAGTTCACTAACAATTGGTTACATAGACTAATCAAATATGACACTTCAGATCTTCATCTATGATTTGTCATATTGCTTCCTCGCTGCTTGCAAAATTTTCACAAATAAATTATTTAACAATAATGCACAATGAAAATAGACATTAGCTGTATATAGAACCAAGTAATTTACATATGAGTTATCTTCCTATATAATATTTTCTAACTCATGGGCAACATAATAATATCCTTGTTGTCTGTCAGAATGTGACTCAAAATTTTATCTTTAAAGGCAAAGAAAAATCATGAGTTAGAAAATATTATATAGGAATATAATAACATACCTATATTGCAAATAGAAATCAGCCCACAATCCCAACAACAGGACATGACGGGAAACTAATAATGCATGAACATTTATCAACATGACAATCACAGCATCAGTTATCAAGCTATAACCAATTTGATCATTCATTTAGATAACTCATAGCTTGTGTTTGCCATATAAGTCAAGACTATACTAACCCATCTTCGAGACCATATATAAAAGGTTATTGAAAGTTTCTTTGACATGTTAGCACAAACTCAATTTCTAGCACACATTGTAGAGGACAACTTCTTAGAATATGTTGTGTTTGCCATAGAAAGTCAAATACTATAAGACTATGAATGAATGGGTACCTTCAAGAGTGAAAATTTTATTGGCACTATGTCTATCAACAGCTTCGTCTCATCGGTATCAAAGTCAAAAAGTTAAATACTTTTTCTTATCCAACAATGATTGCAAAACTTGTTGAAAGTTAGGGGATATACCTTTGACCACTTCCACAAACATATCTTTTTGAATGTGCTTGCTCCATTTCCACATAAACTTTACTCCTCACAAAATATTAAATGTGAAAAATATTAAAGAAAGAATAATAGTCACTTTCATTTCATTCCATATATACCAATTGTCTAAAGTCAATTCCATTTACTTTTACTTTCTCAATATACAAGTATTTAAAACAAGACTCAAAATTTTATTAAAAAATGATAAATTAAAATCTTGCTGGTTTTTCATACAATAGAGGATAGGGGAAAAAAATAAAACACACACACATACACATAAAGTTATGAGTAGAAACACTAACAATTGAGCTAGATGAATTTGTGTATCCATTTGTGTCCTTACAACTACTAATAGCAACAACACAATCGTAGGGAGAAAAAATTGCCATGAATTGAGTAATATGCATCCACATTCCAGTATTCACCCATCCTTCTTCACCAAATTGAAATGCACTTAGAAGAGAAACAAAGAAACAAACACATACAAAACCCTAAACATATATTGAAAAAAAAAAGTTTATGAGTACATATATTATAAAAGAAACATTACATGATTGGAAAAATTATCAATAAATTATATCAAAGCTAAAAAAGGTAACTGTTAAAAAAATAAATAAGAAGTGAGAGTAAGGAACAAGTGAATCAGTCAAATTAAGTAGAGGATGAAAGTCATACAGAGTGAGAGTAAGGAACAAGTGAAAGACAAACAGGAAAAGAAAATAGAAGGTTGAAGTAAGAAGAATAGATTAGAGGAAAGAAAAAGCGAGGGCCTCAACGAAAGTAACAAAAAGGTGACAAATATTGAGGAGTCAGTTCTTGCAAAGAATAACCTTCAACTGCCTCCACACAGTTCCCATCGCTACAAAACCTAGAACTAGAAGTAATAAGGTCACAAACTCACGGTGGGTTCTCCCTCTTAAAGCCTTTTTTTTTACAAAAAATAATGAATTGCTGACTTATTAGAAAATGCCACGTATGTGGATGTCTGATGGATGTTGGTTACTATTGGGGAGTCTGAATATCAATTCTCGGGTCAACCACTTTTTCCTTATGATAATGCATATTATTAGGTATGAAATTATGACTTAAAATTAAAATTGGACCTTAAAATTTAATTTTGATATTTGAAGGTCTTTTTAGAATAAAAATCACAATTTTAAAGTACAATTCTATGGAATTATAATATAATTAAAACTAATTTTTCCTAATTCTTAACTCTTACCTTCTAAATCATAATTGTTAACCTCACCACTCATGTTACATAATAGCTCTCCTATGTTTTGTAGTTTTTGACACCACTACTATTACTTTCACCTCTATCACTTTTATTACTACTACTGCTACTATTACCATTGATTGCCACCATTACTACTATCATCAACATTACCATTGTTAGCAATACAATTACCATCTTGCTCCATTGTTGTCATCACTACCATTCCATCACCCCCATCACCTCTTATTACCACCATCACTTTTTGTTTATTATTGTCACTATAACCACCACTTATATTGCATGAAAATTGAATTTTTTTACTTAAACTCAACATATAACACTACTTGTGACTATTTCTAATTAAAGGTGTTAACGTGGAATTAAAATTCAATTTAGAGTTGTAATTTTACGCTTCAATTCTTTACATAACTATAACAACATTGAGATGAGAATTGCATTTTTAAATTACAATTCTAATTTCATGTACTCTAATGTCAAGAATAAGATTCAAAATTATAATATAAAAAGTGTTATTTTTATTTTAAATTTTACCCCCAAAAAATTTACAAATTATAAATAAAAAATGTTTCTTGTAAATAAATACGATATTAAAAGACCTCACAAAAATGTTATTCAAATATGATATTATCTATTTAAATTGTTAAAATTAAACGCAGATTTAAATTATAAATGTATAATCAATATATCTAATTTATTAGATATGCGCGTGAGAGAGGAATGTTGAATTACATATATAAGAGAGTCAATTAAGATGATTGTTTTATATAAAACTGAGAAAAATAATTACTGTCTATTAGAATTTATTATAAATAGTTAAAATTAAAATATAAAACTATGTAGCTTTTTTTTATAAAAATTGCATGATTCTTTTAAATAATCATATAATATTACATAATTTTTAATTTTAATAACCCATGTATAATTTTTTTTAATCTTTTTGTCTAATGTTCAAAGTTCATAGAAAAACAAGCTAAAAGACAAGATGACCCAAGGCCAAGAGATACAACAGAGCCCACCTAAAAAAATAATAGACATTCTCACTCTTTACCAAAGAAAAAACAAAAAGAGACATGATCATTGAACCAGGGACTTGGAATTCCAGCACTTGAGCAAAAGTGGAAAAGGCATGGAAAAGCAAACTAAGTACAACGCTTATTTGCTTTCATAACCCACCAGTAGTGGTGTGTTTAGAAAAATGTTGGATTGAACATAATCCACATTTTTTTTTAATTCATCAATAAAGTTACTTCTTCACTTTTAGCTTTAGAATTTGTGAACGAACGTTTAGTGCTTTACAAATGATAATTCAAACACACATTAGGTTATGTTTGGATGTTAATTGGGAAAGGTCAAAAATATTTTTACTCTTAAAATAATAATTTTTTTCTTCATTTTGTACTCTAGAATTTGAGAACGTGCATTAAAATTTTGAAAAATACCTTCATAACTTTTATCTAAACATAATTAGAATTGCGACTCACAATGCTTAACTTCTACCATACCAACAACATTATATTCGAATCATCAATTTTGCACAAACTGTTGAAATGAAAATAATTCTTATGGTGAAAACCATCACCTACAACCCATAATTGATCATGCCAATCATTAGGAAATTAAGCAGAAGTGTACCTGTATTCATGATAATCGATTACTCATTAAAGCCGTGCGGTATGGTCTTCCAAGTCTATACGTATTCCCTTAAGAGAACCATTTAATTTTCCCTCTACCTCTTTCTGATGATGGAATGTTAGAAAAGAAGAGAATGATGTTTGTGACTTGG